>OY829326.1:130602997-131852997 GCA_963691655.1 Toxonevra muliebris
TTTTCGGTTACTGCTCTCTTCGGTTACAGCTCTCCCGTAATAGTTTCTCCCTCCAGGCTTTAGCAGTTCGAAATAGATGACAACCTTCTGATCCCACCAAGTACAAAGCATTACCTTGGCGCCATGAGTATTCTGCTTCGGTGTTGATGTCTCTGGTTGGCCGGGCTTCACATACGACTTCTTGCGCTTCGAGTTGCAAAAACGACATATTTTGATATTTGAGCATGCAAAATCGCCTTTCGACGCCTCTCGGCTTTATATCGTATTGCGTCCAGTTTCCTTTTTTTTGAATGAATTCTAATGCGCTTGAAAATTATTGCTTGAGTAAATCCCAATGTTATTGCAAATTCCTCTTGCCTTTGGGGCGACTCTTTATCAAGTAGCATCTCCAATTCGTCATCTTCGAACTTTTTCACTTGTCCAGGGCGTTCTTTGTCTTCCGCGTTAAAATCTTCACCTTTAAAGAATCGAAACCAGAACTCACATGTTTTAATCGATAGAGTATAACAAGGTATAGCGATCAAGTACTTTCAAAAACTTATATCAGCAAATGGTATTTGAGAGATTTTGTTGTTGTAACCAGAGCTGGTTAGTAATAATTACTTTAGGAATTTCAATTCCTCAGTAATGGAAATGGAAATATGTGCAATTCCATTACTGGATTGTAATTTTGGAAATGTTAACTACAAACTAAAATATCCCGGATATGGAAAGAATTTAATTCCTAAAATAACACTATACAACACGAAGAAAAAAAAGAAGTTTTTTTTTTTAATTTTTTTTTTTTGGTGAAAATGTTGTGAAAACTCATAAAATGTATAGAAAACTTGAAAAATCGGGAAAAAAAATTTGTTTTCCTTTACGAATTTTTTGAAAATTTTTTTATTTTTTTTTGTTGAAAACGTACAAATTCATAAAACGTGTGATACTACAAAAAATTGGGAAAAAAAATGTTTTTAAAAAATCATCGATATCACAGAAATTCGACTTGACCCGAAAAAAAATGTTAGATTCGTCATCAGCATCGAAAATAACTTCAGAAAAATCATATGAGGACTCAGAAAGTTTTTTTAAGCCCATTTTGTTGTAGTGTAATCATAACTACCCAGTTTTGGTCGTTAACTTGTTTCATCTGTAATTGGCTTTTACAAGATATGTTTGTATTTTTTTTTTTTTTTTACACTTGGTTGATTCGGCCTGAGACTAGAACTCTTCCTGGGCAGCTTGTCTCCTTTGAATCTACTGAGCTACTAAAGATTATTTTTTCAGCTTTAAACCTTTTGCCCCCGGCCTTCTTTCATTTAAATCCACCACTGACTTGACTATAGCTGTTATACCGTTATTTCTGTATATTGATGCTACTGTATTTCCAACAGCAATAATTCACCTTTTGCCAACTCGTTGTCGCTGTCGATGTGCAAGAAAAAACCGCCAAAGCAACAATTCATCATTTGCATTTTTACACAAAAATTTTCGCAATACACATACACACACATAGTTTTACCTACACAAATACATTCATACAAATGCTTGCATATACATATACTTTATATATAAAATAATAGTAGGTGCAGCTTCCCATTACTACCAATTCGCAATATTTTTCATACTATTCGTAGATATTAAAGTTTAGGCTTTGCCGCATCCTTCTTTCTCTGCTTCTCTGCTGCTGGCTGCCCTCTTATAGTAGCTTTGAATAAATTTATGTGTTTATGTGTAAAGTTTGAAGTCGCTTTGGCATAAATTGCCACAGTTCCAGCTACATTTATAAATGGCTTCCATATATAAAAGACGAATGTGTAAAATAGTAAAACTAAAAAAAACAAAAATAGTGAAAAGGTGAAAAACTTCTAGTAGAAAAGTAACGAATTGCAAAAGGTATGCATATATTTTAAAGCATATTGGTTGATATAAATTACATACTTTGGAGAGAGGAAATTGTGATAAGAGTAGAAAATATGTTTCGGAGGGTAGACTGAGTGATATACTATTATACAGCACTTTTCGCTTAAAGCAAACTCGTACGTTATAAGCAAACAAAATTACACATTTCATTGATTGAAAAAAAAAAACAACTCCAGGTGCCGCACTAGTGACATCACAGTAAAAAGATTGACACTCAGAATATATGCACAATATAAAAAGAGAAGTATTGTCAGGCATGTTCTAAAATTCGCGGCCTTAATGCCAAGAGAGTCACGACAAAGCCATCCTCCAGCATGGCAATGCTCGTTTACACGTCGCAAAAGTGGTCAAGACATACTTGGAAACCCTAAAATGGGAGGTCTTGCCTCACACGCCGTACTTCCCAGACGTCGCTCCTTCCGACTATCATCTGTTTCGTTCGATGGCGCACGGCCTGGTTGATCAGCATTTTCGTTCTTACGAAGAAGTCGAAAAATGGATCCAATCATGGAATCATTGAATAATACATATGTAAGTACTTTTGGCAATAAAGCTTTTAATTCCAAAAAAAAAAATTCGGAAGCAAAATTGTACACCGAATAAGTCAGGTCGAATGGAATAATAATGAAAAAGTTAGACGGCGTATTCTAAGATACCATTCCAACCCTTTGTATATTCCATTTTGCCGGTAACTACAGGATAAACAGAAAGGCTTTTGAAAGTATTTTGGTCGACGTTAAGCATTTGATAAATCACTCATCCATTCTTGCCGAGCTGAAGTTGGCGATAGCTTTAAGATTGACCCAAAACTACTTTGTAATTCGAAATATTTTCCTCAAAGACTGTTTATACTTTTTTCAACGGTAAATCCTGTATTAAGGCAGTATATAGGCAAAAAAAAGATGAATTCCTGGGAAAAAGTTGGACTTTTGGATGAAGAGTATTTTCTCTGAAGAATGTTAATTCTTTTTCCAACAATTAATCCCTTATAAAGGAATTATTAACAAAAACTTAAATTTTTGAGTTTCAAGAGGTAATTTCTTAACAAAAAGTTGGATCCAGGTAGTTTTGGCCTTCGTTGACCTCAACTACTTTTCGATGGGGAACATTTTTTACCAACGCCCAACGATACGTTTCGCGATCGTTTACCCAGTATAGTCATATATCGAATAGTGGCTTTATATAACTCCGAAAAGGGTAGGTAAGAGGGATTGGAGGAGTGTTGCTGTCTAAGTAATTTTTTCCTCCCTTCCATGATAAAAAACTTTCTCTTAGCTATGAAACATGTAAAAGGTAAAATAAAAAAGGTTTTATATTGGTTCCATGTATATCAAAATTACGGGTTTTGGCCCCCATATGGGAATCCCATACGTGATAGAAAATATCTGAGTACAGGGTCGCACCGAATTCATGTTCGAAAAATTAGGAAAATCAAGAACGGAAAAGTGAAACTCAGAAAATGCCATTTCAAATCTTTATCGGTATACAGAAACCGTAAAATGCATCAAAAAATTCCGGAGTATTTTAGGTTGTCGGGTGACGTAAAATATCAATTTTTTTTGTATATTTAAAAAAACGAAGATCTATCAATTTAGCATACAAACAAAAAACAAAACAAAAAGAAAAAAACCTTATCAAATTTAAAAAACGAAGATTTACAAATATACACGAAACCTGAAGTCACCCGAAAATTTTTTTTACTTAATCGTGACCGGCGGTCTAAATTATTCCAAAAACAATCTGGCCCACAACATAAATACTTTCCTGTTGTATAGTGTAAACATTCCAGAGTTGTTCCATAAGTCCAGTAAAATCCCGAGAAATGGAGGCGGAAAAAACTTTTAAGCATTGAATAACTATGTAAAGCTCGTTGAAATGCTACAAGACCAGTAGTTAAAGTTTAGCAAACTTTGGTAATATAAGTGGCTTGAGACTCATCGTATATTTAACCATATTTTTTTTTTTTCAAGCACCCATCACAGGGTTAAGTATTGGACACTTTTTAAAATATAGAAAATCTATACACCTTCGCCTACGCCATACAATTCAATTAAAAAAACACCTTTCTATTCAAATTAACAAAGGTAGAAAAAAATTTATTTCAGCGCTGTTTTCCCTTTTGACCACAAAACAGTAAAAGCATTTCAAATTTAAGAGGAAACTCAACGCAACTCAAAGTGATAAATTTCAATGGAGAAGTGGCGGAGAAGCATAGAAATGCAAAAGTGCACAAGTGAAAATCTCTAACGCTAAAATCCTTTTTATGTACACACACGCACACACAAACATTGTATACAAAACGTAAAAGTGCATGGGCCAAAGGCAAATACCTAGTACTCGTAATACGTACTACAGTGACAGTCAGCACTACAAATGGTCAAACAAGAGACAAGGACACTCTCAACTTAAAGTGGACGGACACTTCGTTCCACTTCCACTTTTCGCACACCAATTTCAATTGCATCAGGGAATAAAAAGAAGAAAAAAAGAGCAGCTAGCTTGAAAATAGCGTAATTGATTTCAAATTGCAAACGATTAAATCGAAAAGAGTGCGAGCACCTACAGATGCGCCTACCTCTTTCTCTCTTTGTGCTAGAGAAATATATTAAAGCAGTATTGCTTTTTACATTAAAATAGAAAATAGTTTAAAAAAGCCTTTTGTATTTGTGCTTGCAGGAAGGAACGCATTCAATTGGAAACTTCAGTAGAAGAAAATCCAATCCCAGTTGCATGGTGAAGAGTTCTCAAAAGAGCAATGATTTTAATACCCCAGAAGGAGAACAGCAATAAACGAGACTTCGATAAATTCGTTCTCTTTTCAAACGTAACAAATAAAATAACAAATATAACCGCCTAATGAATAACAACAAAACAAGAAGTGTAGACTTTTGCAAAAACAACGCAACAAAAAATAACAGTAAATTTGATCTCTTGATGGCAATAAATCGGTAATTTGAGAGATTTTTCCGATTTGTTAATTTAGTTGTTGTCTTCGCAGGTCGGAGTGTGGATGTATTTACGGATATTTAGATTTAGTAAAAAAAAATTCATTAATATAGAAGCAAAGAGGGGAATTCCACTCAATTACTCATTTTAAAAATCGAGAGAAGGTGAGAGTGCTAATCGTGTTGGTAACAGTGCTGTCGTTTTGAAAATTTTAAGGGGAGGAATTTTTCGTTTCAAACGGAGGATTTTACTTTACAGGGGAGGAATTTGTCAAAATTTTCTTAAATATTTTCAAATGAATAAGTATTACTTAGATAATTGCTTACAGTTCCACTAATGTATAGAAATTTTATTAGAAAAAAATACGCTTTTTTGTTACAATTCCTAAGTATAACTGGGTAACTATACTATAAAAGTGTAACTATGTATAAAAGTTCTGAAAAATAAACAAATTCATATAAAAACAAAATATTTCTTCTTTGGAAACAAACGGTGCAATATTAAGTATGTAAATAATAATAAAAAAAAATTATAATGATTAAAAAATTAAAACCAACTTGTCTGCTTTCTTCTCAAAACCGTTTTTCTCGAAACCATGTTTTTCAAATCGGTAACCAAATTATCTCTACAACCACTGAACTGATTGACTTGAAATTTCGGTTTTGTCTTTTATTAGATCCAATTGAGAAAAAATTCGGTTTTCCGCTGCACTGCTATGTGGAAAGCTTAAAGTTGGCCCAAGATTTTTTTTCCAGTTCTGAAAACATTTTTTCTTTTAAAGCATTAATTAAATGAAAAATTTCATTCCAAAATTTTTCCGGTTCCAAAGTTAATAAATATATAAATTTATAACTTATTTATTAATATTTATTAAATATGCTAGGTTTTACGCGTTTTTTTTTTTGCTATTAATTTCAATTGTCAAAAATTACAAACATTAACAAAGACAAACAGTAACTTCTGGAATGGAACATGAAGTTTTGAATTTTGACAATAACCCAGCGAAAAATAAAAGAGAGTTAGTCATAGTAATAAATATTTCACAGACAGAAACGAATATAACCCAACAGAAAACATTTAGTTTGATTTACGTTTATATTGCATACAACCCAAAAATTCAAGAATATGAAATAAGAGGATTTTTTCCGATTGGGGAGGACAGGGGGATTGACGTTCGAGCGGAGTACGAATACTCCGATCGGAGTACCTACGACAGCACTGGTTGGTAATCGTGCTTTTTTTGAATGTTAAAACGAGTACTCTATGCCCTACGACATGCAATATCAAAAAAGAATACAAAATGCAAGGGCTCTGAAGCAAAAGGGAGTTATCCATTGCTTGCTTTAGATCGTTCGATGATTACTCCTATCATCATCCTAAGTTCAACTGGGACAGTTAATACATACAAATAAACTCTTCTTTTTTTTTCTTTTTTTTTTTTTGTGTGTAGATAAGAAGAAAATCTATTTCTCAATATTACAGTCCACTTCTTCTTTTGATACTATTCTTTTACTTACTACTCTTTGTCTTTTCGTACAAATCGAAATGTGTGTGTGTTTGCCACAAACAATGCCAAAATATATACGGAACTTGTGGAAAAGTGTAAAGTTTATTATCATATTTTTTTTAGCATCTTGCACTCGAGTTCCTAGTAGTATAAAAAGAAAACTACTACGTTGTCAAAGACTTAAGTACTTTTCCTAAGAAAAAGCAGCAGTAGCTGAGAATTATATTATTTTATGCATTTATGAGTAATCCAATGTTGGTATATGGAGAGTTGAAATTTAAAATTTTTTTTGGGAGGATTTTAAGATTTCAATGAGTTTCAGAAATAAGGAATTATTTATGTATTAAAATCATTTATGCTTATATCTTAGAAACTACATAAGCTTAAATCCAAGTTATAAACAAAAAATTTATTCAAGTCCTTTTCAGTACACTCTCCTTTTCTCTTTTTCAGTCTCCCAATCGAAACTTAAAACTTGGAGGCGAATCAATCGAATGTCAATTAAACCAATGCCAACTCCTATTTCTTCAGGAATACATAAAAGTTAAACGTTCCGCTTTAGCTACTCAGTCACATTCTCCAAATATCGATATAGCCCTAAAGGTAGATAAATGTGACGACTTTAGATGCAATGTAAGATTTATTAGTGAAAGGTTCACTCCTTCAACTTCAACTTGAGTTAATGTCGAAATTTTCAGTAACGGCCTAAACTAATGCCTGGTTTTAACTACATTAAATTTGCCAGCATGTTGGCAAATTTCATATAAGAAATTCTTTCTCTCTCTCTCTCTTTGATAGGGAATATGACATAGTGAAAATCAAGTATAAGTATTAAATTTAAAATAAGACTAAAGAAGAAAGAAGAGAAAAAGAAAGGAAAGAATAGAGATCTGGATGTGCGAAAAAGGTGATGGGCACGAGCAAGAGGAAGAAGAAAAAATAAAATAAAAATTGAGAGGAAAAAAGGGAACAGAAAATACGAAGAAATACATTGATAGAGAGAAAAGGTAAGTAGCCAAAGGTAAAGAAGAGAGGAAAATGAATAAGAAAAATGAAATGGAGAAGTAGAGGGATAAAGGGAACGTGGTAGAAAGAGAAACAGAGAGAGGAGGAGAGCACAAAATAGAAATGTGGGCGAAAAGAAAAGGGGAGGAAAGAAAATGAGAAGAAATACATCGAAAAAGAGAGATGATCAGACGATGGGAAAATAAGGCTGGAAAAGTGAATGAAGAAGAAGAAAAGACTAGGGAGGAGAAAAGAGAAAAAGTACGTGAGAGAAAGAGAGAAGAGGGAAAGGGAACAATAAAGATATAGGTGAAGGGAAACGACGGAAACTAAAAATTATAAAAAGTACGTGGAGGTAGAGAAAGACGGCTAGCGAAAGGAATGGACGAGAAGGGAGAGGCAGAGAGAGGAAGAAAAAGAAAGCAAACCTTAATATAAGAGAGAGAAGTGACAATAGATATATGGTGGAAGGAAAAAAGAGTAACGGAAAATGACAACAAATGCAATGATAAAGAGAAGGGATGGGTAGCGAAGATGAAATAAGGCTAGAGAGGGGATGGGCAAGAAAGGAGTGGGACAGATAGTGCAGAGTAGAAGAAAAAGGGTCGCGAGAGAAGAAGGAAGGAGGAATGCACGATTCAAGTACTTTCAATATTTTTAATAAAAAACTTTCAAATTCATTCAAATAAACATCACGGTGTTCATGGATGGGGGCCGGGTGGTTAACACAAATCCACCATTGGTCATAAGAGGGATTTTATTTATTTTTTGTTACTGTTAAATTTTTCTTTTCATTCGACCAAAATGATATTAACATATATTGGTGAGGAGAGGATTTCAAATTTTCACACATTTTCATAATTATGATTACAAAAATATTCATTTCAATTAGTTTATTTTCAAAATAAAAAATTAAAGACTAAATAAAATAAGATTTTTTTTTTGATAATGTTGTCAAAACTCATAAAACGTGTAGAAAACATTAAAAATTGGAAAAAACACTTTTCCCCTTTGTGAATTTTTTGAAAAATTGAAGTCGACAAACAAATTTATTTAAAGATTTTTTTTTTTGTTGAAAATTTGGTAAAAATTTATAAAACGTGTAGAAAACAAAAAAAAAAGAAAATAAAAAACATTTTTTTCCATGTACCCCTCTTACCATTTTTTAATAAATCATAAAATCATTAATATCATAAAAGTTCGACCTGACCCGAAAAGAATTTTTGGAGAAAAACCTTCTCTTATGAAAAATATCCGAGATATTTTGGGCCCATTTTGTTGTACAGTGCTATTTTCTAATAAATTCTCACATAAAATTTACTGAACCATGAAACTACAACGCTGGTGCAAAAAGAAAAGTAGTATCAAAACAAATATTTTCCCAATTATCAAAGTTCGTCTTACTTCCAAATTGCATCTACCTTCTTATTTTATTTTATCACAATTTAACTTCTTCAAAAAACATACCGTAAACTGAATTGTTAGTCTTCTGTTCTCATTTTAACTCCCTTCCTTATGCTTAACAGTTTTACCTATAACCCCTTAATTGATGGAAATTTTATAACGACATCGCTAACCATTAATTTTAGTGATGAAATCGATTTGCAAACATTTATATTACAATTTTATTTCCTTAGTTTTTATGGTTTTACTATTTCACAAGTCCTCCCAACATAAAAAATCCACAATTTAATGCTGCAATAAGAATAAAAAATCCAATAATCCTCTCTTTCACCATATCTCACCTCTTTTCACACGAATCACGTTGCATGTTGATTTTTAAACCATATTAAAACTGAAACTTCTTCATACAAACATAAATCGCTTAAAATTTATGATGGCAATAAATAACGTCATTAAAAAGGACATAACATATAGTTTCAAAACTATATTATGAACTATTTTTAATTACCATTTATTGTACACCTTGGGTGCTGTTGTGTCTACAATAAACCCTTATGCTGAAAGCAACAGCAGAATAATGATAAAAAAAAAATACTTATCATCATAAACTACAAGATTAATCAATGAATAACTATCTAACTACATAGAAAAAGTTATTTATGTGCACTCTACATGCATTCCTCAACAAATTAACTTATTGTTTCGAACGTATAAAAAAATGAAACGCGTGAGCGCAAGGTTCAAGGGTAACCACCCCAGCGGAACGAAAGCAAATGGGAAAAAAATTAACCCCTGCATTTATACGCAATACAAAAATTGTTAACTTGAATTGATGCGTGTGTAATTTATTTTGCTTGTCCCCTCACTCTCTGCTTTGTTTGACGACGGTCACACACATTTTATCATCATCAATATGCTGCTGGGTTAGAGCATTGATAAAAGTGCATAGAAAAATTAATAGTAACTGTGTGTATGTGTGTGCGTGTGAGAGGGAGAGAGAGAAAGAGAGTGAAAAAGAGTAGGTGTTTGAGTCAGTGATAAAATTTTTAAACTTCAAATTGTACCAAAAGTTTGTACCTAAATGAGCATGAATGTACCTAAAATAATATTCTTCATTGGTTCACAACATTAAAGCGCTACGCATTATATAACTATTGGAATTCATTTCCACTGAGATCAATGTTTTTTGTATATTCAATAAAATTAAGAAATTATTAGTACTGAAATTACAGTAGATTATTTCTTTACATCTTATTAGTAGAACATGCATAAAACATACCAGTCGCATTGGCAAATAAGTGATTAAAGAGGTATAAAGAATTTGGAAATCCAGACTATGAACCAGGTAGAGGCTATAACAGAGAAACCTAAAAATAACAATCAAATGATAATAGAGTAGTTATGAAATAACAAAGACTTAGATTGAGACAAGCCCCAGGAAAACTGGCAAAAAAAAAATAGTTCATTTAATAGAATTCGATTGCAGATTTAAGGAATTCGACATCAAAACGGCAGTACAAATCTTAAACCGTCATTGAGAGAAATTCAAACAAATAAAAAGTTGAGTTGGGCAAAGGAGAATTCGAATCGTAATATACACCAAAAAATTTTTTACATTTATAACTATTCGTTTATAATTTACTCTTTTTTTGTAAATTGATGTTGATTATTATTTTGATGTTGTGCTATAAAAGATTTATACATATATATCGCGCTCAGAGGAAAAGTAAAACGTAAAATTTATTGGAGGAAAATTGAAATAGAAAATTTCATTAAACAAATTCATAATTTGTATGTGTGCGTAAGTCTCTCCGTACGTACTCGGCTATATCGCTGTAGTCGACAAGTAACAGCCACAACTCTTTCCTCTAGTAAATATTATGCTTCACAAATAATAATTTATATGGGCAAATCGGAAAGTAAATGTCGAGAAAACTTTTTATTCATCCAGATGATTTAAGATTCAAATCTGATTATATATAAAAGCCCCGCATTGGTAATGAAATTTTTGGATATTTGATCATAATCACCGATTTTTTAAAAATGTTCAGCAAAATTTTTTTTTAAAGCTTCCGGCTCTGTTATTGCTGTTCATAGAGGGAAATCCACATAATATAAAAATATCTTTTTAAATCGGATAATGTTAATTAGTAGAGTTGTAAGAAATTTTGACAAGATGAATACATTTAATAAAATTTTTCCTGAATTTCTAAAATTCTTATAACTGTGACCCTCTTTCGTTCCAATAAACATTATTCGATTTATTTAGAGATTATATAAACGAAATCTAGATGTTAATTTTTACATAGTTCATATCTTTTTAATTTGTTTGATTGATTCTATTAGGTGTAATGGATGGTTGTCAAAATGATAGTCACAACAGTGAATATAGGATAACCAAATCATACGGCCATTTTGAAATCCGTTACGATTCCTTATTAGTGTTTTTAGTGATGGTTCTTTTACTATTTTAGGATCATATTTGAGTTACTTGAATTCAAAATCGTTATCCAAAATTACTGGATAAATGACAAATTTGATCACTGAATAGAGATGCTGAAATGAACTTCCACAACTACACTTTTGACACACCTTTTAATCCTTATTGAGAATATTAATGGTTAAAATACTTGGAATTATTTCTGTTTTTATCATTAAATATTGTAATAAAGAGTGAAAACTTAAAACAATCCCCACGATTAACCGCAACTTGGATCCATTACTGCTACTATCGATCTTTTTTAAAATGTTTCTCCTCTAGCTGCTGAGCAGTTTCATTGTGAATAATAATATAACGAGGAAGAGACTTAACAACTTGGTCGTTTAATTCGCACTAGTTAAACTAGCTGGCGAACAAAACGCAGCTAATGTTTCCCTTTACAAAGAGCAATAACAGCTTTGGAGTTGACCAATATGTATAGTACTTTGGCAAGTTATATTTAAATAGGGACCTACAAAATATTTTTATTTTTATTTTTCATTTTAGTTTTAAAATTCTTTTGGGCAATAACAAATTGTACTTAAAATGTGTCAATTGTACCTAATGTACCTTGTCGTTCGTAAAAGTCGAAAAAGGTACAATCGTACCTACTTTTTCATCACTAATATGAGTGCGTGCATTAACGAGAGAATGAGTGAGTGGAGTGAATAAATAAACACAACAACAACAAAAAAGAGTATGTTTTCTATGCTTCGTTGCGCATTTGTGCATTCAATGTCAATGTTTTTGTTAGGTTATGTTGTTGTACTTTTTTTTCTATTTTTATAGCTCTACATGCGGATTTCTCGCTTCCTCTTCCTCCACTACCTCCTCTTTTCGAATAAACGCATACAAACATCGGCAAAGGGAAAGAAAAGCAATTTAAAAGCGTGTGAGTTTTGTAGCAATTAGTAGATAAATAAATAGTAGTAAATTGTAAATGGATTTTTTCTTTTTTTTGCTTTGTAGGTGTTTGTGTATATTGTTTTACTTTTCTTTATTCAAAACATTTTTGCTTGCATTTCTTTTTAACAAATAGTAAATAAATTTGTAGTTGCTTGGTTGCAATTAAAATTCTCTTTCTATCGTAATGTACCTACCTATTAAAATTACATACTTTTTTTTCTACATACACTTTCTATGTACATGGTAATGAGAATTTTGTAGTGCATTTAGTAAAGAATACATTACAAAATTGTTGCGGTATTGTAATTGAAATGTTGTTGTTTTTTTCTGTTTGCTGAGCTATGTATCAAGTTTGTTTTTTCTTTTGTCTTTAGCATGATATTTTAATTGAAAGTAATTGCAAGTTCAGGTTGATGTCATAATGGATGCAGACAATATTGTGTGTGTGTTTGTGTGTGCAACCGGAAAGGTATTAAATGCGGAAAAAATTAGTAGTAGTTATGTGATATGTGAGACAAAAGTGTTTTTTTTATAAAATTCCATATTAATTTAAGCTTATGTGGGTTGATATTCTCACATGCAATTGTATTGCATGTAGAGTTCGCTTCAAGAAGCGTTGATAAATGCAGGCATGTGTAGAAGGAGACAAAGAGAGAATGAGATTATTCCTTGATATACTCTGGTTTGTTGTTGGCTTACATTATACATTTTTTGATAGTAATAAGTAGAAAGGAAAGGAGTTGAACATACAAAGCTTTATATTCAATCTCTTTCAAAATTGTTTAGAATATGGTCAAATTAATTCAGATTGACGTAGGCAATGAAAGTCAGACCGAAGACGACGATAATGAAAACAGATAATGAACGGTGTGTGCAGATTGCTTTAAGACAAGTCTTAGAGTAACTCGGATAATTTGAATGTCTCATAAAACACAAAACCCCCTACAGCACCACCAAATTCCACGAAACTGCTGTTTTTTACTCGAATTTTTGTTAAGAATGTTAATGGAATTAACAACAGTACTTTGTAAATCTTAGTGGAACACATACAGTACTGTGCAAAACAAAAGCAACAAATCTTGGCATACCATACTTACGTTTTCATGACTTTCGTTAATTTTTATTTAAAAAAAAGGAACAATTTCATGATATTCCTTATTTTTATTCATTGCCTCACATCTGCGAGGCGTTTCCTTTGTCAGCATGATGAATGTCTTCTTGGGTGCCATTTCCCACTTTTTTTTTTCAAATCTATCCCAGCTCATCCCTGATTTGGAAGTGGTACCCACCCACTCTATGTTTTTATTTCTTTGATTTTTTTAAATAATTTTTTTTCGGAAATTTTTTTCAAACTTTTAAGTTCCCCATTATATAATATAATAATTTAAGAACAAATTAAATGCACTTTCTTTTAAATAAAAATTAACGACAGTCATGAAAACGTAATAAGTATGGTATGCCAAGATTTGTTGCTTTTGTTTTGCACAGTACTGTAGATGAGACGAAATTTATTTGTTGCCATGTTAGAAAGGTTAATGTCCTTTAAACCTTTAATGCACCACCTCAATGAGACAAAAACGTCCTACACTATTATCTGAGGAATACTTTCCCGACTCATTCCCCAAACAATGGCACGGTCGTACGCTTATCTTTTCAAATATTTTTATTTTGTTATTCTAAATATCTATAACGTTAATTAATATCAATACCAAAAAACTAAACGAAAAGACCTAGCCCCTTCCTATGGTAAACATTGTATGAGTCGGTTATCAACACTGCCTACTGTACTGCTTTTAAATACAACTCTACCAGCCATTTTCGCCAACCTTAACCGCAGCCTACCTACTTCACTTTCCTTTTGTATATTTTAAAAGAACAGAGTGCAAGCATTCATCAATAAAATTATCTCAACAAATTAAAGTAATCTTTAATTAAGCTTTTTACAATCATCCATAATTTTTCTTGTGTAATATCAGCCGACTGATTTAAAGAACAGAGAGAATACTTTCATCAATTTTAGTTGAGAAACATTTTCAGTTTCCAGATGTGACAAATATTGAAAAATATTTCTTTGACCTTTGGTCTAAATTAATAAACAAATGGAGCTAAACTGGATTATGAATCAGATTATGGTTTTTTTTTTTGGAACCAACACGAATTAATCTTCAAAAGTGATCTCAAACATGTAGCTGTCACTATTTTCTGTAAGAACCAAGCAGCCTTCAAGACACTGCCGACATGCATTTTTTCTTCGAAACATATGAGAGTGTATCGAATCCAGAACTGTAAAAGAATGCAATAAGTTGAGGGTATAAGCCACAAAGGAATAATAATTTTTGATTGCAGTTATTAAATAAAATATTTGACTCCAGGAAGCAGTTGAAAAACTTTTTTGAAGTCGCTGATCGGTTATTCATTTTTAGGAATCTTTTTTGGAGTCAGTTCAGAATCCAATCTATTTTTGAAGTCATGGGAATGCAAATCTTATGATCTCAAAATCATGACTGATTTAAAGTCACTTGGAGTTAATTGAAGTCACTTGGAGTAATGGCTTACTCATGCAGTTAATAATATAGGATTAATTTGTTAAGAAGTGGAAATATTAAATAACATATTAAAACTGGTTTCACATTGCATTTGACTCCAACTGACTTCAAGTGACTCCAATTGACTTCAAATACCCAATTTACTCCAAATAACTTCAAGTCACTACAATTGGCTTTTAATTACAAGTGACCGCATGTGATTTCAAGTGATTCCAAGTGTATTTAAGTGACTCCAAGAGACTTCAAGTGACTTCAAATAACTCTAAGTGGCTTCAAGTAACTTCAAGTGACTTCAAAACAGTCATGATTTTGAAGTCATAAGATTTATATTCCCGTGACTTCAGACTCAAGACTTTTCTAAATGAATAGCCAATCGGCGACTCCAAAAAAAATTTAAACTATATTTTTTTATTCTAAAGTCATTCAATGACTTCAATCACAAACTGTCGTTTATTAACTGTGACTTCAAGGTATTCCAATTAAATCGAATGCATTCCTTTACAGCTCTGGATGAGCACCCAAAACACTTCTTCCATGCGTTCGCCTTTTCACTACTGCGAGAATAATGGATGTCATGAATGGCTTATTCAATAATTACATCAAATCGATTTCCGGTCTCGTAAATATAATTGGATCTAGTTTGATTAAGACTAAATGTTTCTAACTTCTTGGATATTTGCAGAACTAGAGACATCGAAAAAACTGTGTGACGAAAAATCGGACACTATTTATAAATTAGACATTTTTTAATTAAGCTAATGTTGCCAGCAGAATAGATCAAAATTACAACGTGAAAAATGAAATAATATACATACTAGCTGATCTCTGACAATGACCATAGAAAACTCTAAACTCTTATAAAACTCTAAGGACAATGGTCAGAAAGGCTCTAGAGAATAAGGAGTAGGACGAGTCGTTTTTACACTTTTTTTAATCTAAATCGCTGACTCTTGAAGTTGCTATCACCCATGTTAGTTCACACACCAAACTTTAGTTTGGTTGGACTTCAGACTAACTTTTGGTCTAAAGTTCCGAAATTTTCACTAAACACTTTAAAATCGTCAAGGAAACAAAAATAATACGCTGGAAGCTACGAATGCTCTACAAATTACTTTTCTTGATTAGGAGATAGAAGAGGCCTAACTCTTCACGATTTGAGTCACCCATGATAATATGGGTGTGTGAGGGGTAAAAAAAGCAGGCAAATAATATTAAAGAAGAAGCATAACAGCAAAGTTGCCATCTGAGGTCTGATGCTGACGGTGTTTCAGTAAAATTTAAGGCCGAAAGTTTCAATTCCTACGATCTCCCTGAAAAAACAAAGAATGCTAAATAATTTGAATTCTCCGGCTTTTCTGGTTCAGGAAGAAGGACTGGAATTTTCTTATTCACAAGACATGGGCACTTTTTATGCCTTCTTTCAGTTAAGTGGCAGTAATATCGGATTTTATTTTAGCAGTTGACACAGGGCTCGTATACTGTCTCATAGCTCTATTAGATTGCAGGAATTGAGACCTTCAGTCAGACCGTTTGAAGTTTGGTATGTGAATTACCCTCAAAACAAATTTGAAGATAAGCGATTTCGATCTGAAAAAAGGTGTAAAATTGACCAATTTTGAGTCTGAACACCTCGTATCTTCTTTTCCTAATCAAATTCAGAAGAGCACCTTCTGAGTCACCCTCCCTCTACTTTGACCCCCTACCCCCCTTTTTCACGTGGTTTTTACGATTGTTGATGAAAATTGAGAGTCGAGCCCAATTTGGGGGGTAAGGGAGCAAGGTAGGGGGAGGATTCGTTCAGCAGAAATATTTTATTCTGTTTCCTGCACATTTTCTTCTCAGACATAGGAAGCCAAATGCAGAGTCTTCTTGCTCTAATTTGGTTCCGAATGTATAGTCAAAACTTTAAATGGAAATATTCGGAAAACTAGACGTGGTAGAGAAAACCGGTTTCGTTTTATCCACTTAAGCTTTATTTTTTTAAAGCTAAAAATTTTATTTGCCGCCACAATCGGCCTGCTTGCAACGTTTCTGGATCAACTAGTCGCTTCAACGTGTCAAATGGTCTACCGGGTCTGCGACTACCTTGTGGGTCTCAATCTAGAGCTGCTCTCGTAATACCTTCGTGGGACTTTCGGAGTGTATGGACAATCCACCTCCACTTGCGGCGTCGAATTTTAAGATTTCACACTAGAATTGAAAATTCTCAGCTTCGTGCGCCTGAATATATACGAGGATCTCCAGACTTTGTCCAGCATACCAAAAACGAGTCCTCAAGCCTGCCACTCAGACAGCAAGATCTGATTGGTATGGCTTGCCGCATTATTAGGCCCAGGACCAAATTGAATAAAAGCGGCGATAGCATGCAACCCTGCCTTACTCCAGTCTGCACTTGAATACTGTTGCTCAGACTGTTTCCATGTCTTACGCGGCAACTAGCATCAGTGTATAACACTTTTATAAGGTTTATGATTTTTCCAGGTATTCCTTTGCATACTAGTGGTCTCCATATTGCGTTTTCAAAATCGATTAAGCAAAGGTAAAGAGGTGTATGCCACTCAACTTACTGCTCTACGATCACCCTTAAACTGTTGATGTGATCGATGAATGAGCAGCGTGGTAGGCGACCTGTTTGTTCTTTTCTTAAATCGGGCAGTGTAATTATTTAATTTTTATTTATTAATAAAAATATAGCATTTCTTTAAAAAAAAAAAAGCCGGCCTTTTTATTTTTCTATTATTTTGGTGAATTCCTGAACTATAAAAGGAACTATATAGTTCAATATAGATAATTTAACTTAAAGATTGAATCCCTCAGTTGAACTAAAATCCCCAATTCTACTACACTTTTTCTTCAAAACAAATTTTATAAATTCCATTCTCTTGATTACCAACAGTTTTGTTTTTTTTTTTAATAATTTCTTTTCTCGATAAATTCAACATAGCAAATAAATAAATATGTATGTAGTTTCAATGGTTTTGCAATCTTCTTTCTATTTTCCATAACATTCCAATTGATTGCATTTCTCTCTATATGTAAGTACGAAGAAATTTACACAAGAAAAAGTAGTATGAGTAGCAAAATATTGATGTCAAATAAACTTCTGTCGAATGCCTTCAAACTATTTGAATACTTTTGCTGCCACTTTCTAGGCAGGCAGGCGGGCAAGCGGGGAGGCAGGTAGTCAGCTAGTACTACTACATACTTCAACTACTACTATGATATCGTACTTACACTGCCACTACTTTTTTACGACTACTTAATACTTTATTGCTGCTGTAAGTTACAAGTAGAAATAATTCAAATGCCTTTTGGCATTGTACGTTTTGGCCACAATTTTTTTGGGTGAAGTGTTTATTTGACTTTTGCTACTACATACTAACTAATACCGTTACTACCAACAAACACTCCTCTTTTACCTACATATTACTTACTGAAGGCTACTACTACTTACTACTAGTTTCAATGCTAAAATATGCTGTCTTGCATCAGTGTTGCTTGATGTAAACAACGCCCAACAAATATACTTTCATACATATATAAAAATTGATGTTTGTAACATAAAAGAAAAAAAATACAAAAAATAAAAAGTATGAAAACATGCGCCAAAGTTTGCTGCGTGTGAAAACTATTTATTTTTCTCCTTTTTTTTTTTTTTTGCAAGTAAATAAACAAAAATACGCTTAGAGAAATGTAAGAAGTATAAACTTATGCGTTTTGTATAAATTTATGTGCCACCTACTAAAAAAAAATGTTATCACTGTATACAAAAAAGTTACTTACATAATCAAGCAGAAGTGGAAATAGTAGCGGAACAAACTAGTAGCAAAAATAGTAGTTAAAATTGTTAGTTTTCGTTTTTTTTTTGTTTGTTTTTTCTTTCTCGATTTAAAGTTACGCTTTGTTGTTGTTTAAAGTTTTCGTGATGTCGAAGTTTTTTTGCAGCTAAAACTCTCCGCTCAGAAGTCAGAGAAATTTTTAGCACGTTCTGAAACAAAAAAAATAGAATATAAATAGTAGTTACTATGTGCTACTTTTTCAAGATTTAGTAGTAAAAGTTTTCTAAAGGGGAAAAAAACAATTTTAAGAAAACTTTATTGAAAAAATATCTACACTAACTAAATTTAGTTATATTTATCTAAGGAATAGCTTCTGTTGTTTTTTAAGCAAATTCAAAACAAAAAAAAAGAAATCATTGCAGGTATGGTATGTATATAGTAGGTACTTGATTTTATAGTATAAATGACAAAAACAAAAATTTATGCAGAATTTTTTTTTATTGTCCATATGGTTATATAAAAATCTATATATTTATTTTGCTGTGGTTTAAGTTTTTAATGCCCAAGTATTTTTAGTTTATGAGTTTTTTCTTTTCCATTTATGCCTTGAATAATTCACAAGCTGCGCATGCGCAAAATTAAATCAACAACAGTAAATAAATGCAAATAAATATTTATGGTATCTGTGTACGTTGAGAGTATGTGAGTTTTCTTTCAATATTGACATTGATGATTTATCTTTCAATTTGTTTACTTTCTATTTACAGATGTATTGTATATTAATATAGAGTAAGTACTACAAATATGAACTGTTCTCTAGAGAAGAAAGCCTTGAAAATGGACTGGATAATGGACTGGATAATGGACTTTGACTCTACCAAACAGTAGAAGATTATGGTTAATGAAGAACGATTACTTAGATATGATAATATTCTTTTTGATTAACCCATTAATGCTCAGAGCACTTGGATTCGAAAGTTCTCTTTCAATCCTGTGCCTCTACTAATTTAGGGAATATACCCCAACTACTTTAAAGTATGCTCTATCGATTCCCGGCGTCCAAACTCCATCCCCTTTCACGGAGAGGGGGGGGGGGGATATAGTGGTTTTAAATAAAACTATAGGAGGAAAAGAGACCAATCTCCATATTGGGGAATTTTTTTTTTCTAGGTAAATAAATGATTACGATTCATTTTCCGACTAGAGACAAAAGTAGATAATGTTTTGAAGCTTTAGGAAAAAATGTTTGTTTTCTAGTTTCTTTAATCTTCACCTAAAAAAAAAGTGGCCAAAAATGAAAAAAAATAATGGATGCGTGCAAGGCACGCATGATATTTGATGTGTAAACAGTTAAGCCAACTGAATGTCATATACATAAGCTCACATATGTATAGTCATTTATAGGGATTTGATGTATAATCTATATGCTTAGGTAAATAATTCAAATTAAAACAATTCTTTTATAAACTTAAAAATTTATTAGATATCAATCAATACCTTTTATATATAATAGCCCAATTCACTATAAATTGCAAATGGTCTTTCATTATTGCAAATTTTTATTCCATATCGCATGTGTTGTGGTAACAGAAATATTTTGCATTTGCACCAAATCGTGAATAGGACTGATATATTGTAGTTGCGTTATTTTGCTTTTACTCAATGCATCGGGCACGATATGCTCGCATATACGCAGCTGAAATTGCATTTTTTCCGTGCTTTAAGTTTTTCTTCTTGTCAATTTGAAATTTTATTAGGCGTGAAAATTTTACATAACGTCGCCTGAGAATTGATTTGGCGTATAGGTATATAAATTTGTACACACATACGCCAAATCAATTCTCAGGGGACGATAAGTGCTTTCCGCATTTAACCTTAGAAAGGCAACAGGGGTGACTAGTCACCCCACTACTTTTAAAGAGCACCGCAAAGAGATTTGCTTTAACTGCATTTAACAAAAATAAGAAACAATGCATTTTTATTGAAGTAAATAAGTGATTATTTCTGTTTAACATTTTTGCTATTTACATAGATAAAAAAAGTGTTGCCTTTCTAAGGTTAATGTACAAAGCAAAATTTTTGTAATGCCGTGGTTTGCTATCATTATCACTGTATTTTGTTTATACATTTATTGAAACCCAGATTCTTTATTCCTTATCATTTTATATTGTTTTTATATTTCAAAGAATATTTAATTTTAATGCAATTTAACTAACCGAATGCAAAACCTATCAAACGCCTGTGTTTGCTACGGCGACTTCTCTGCTGGTATGGTATAGTCGATCTCCACACGATTAACACCACACGATCTGCTACGAATAAATGTACACACACATTTTGTTTTCGTATGTACATATATGTGTGAGCAAATTGATCGAAACATAAACAATCAAACTCTTCTTCTCTTCTTCCTTCTCTTTGTTGTTTAGAGTAGCACAGTCATGTCGCGCAGTAGTGTGAGCAGTGTTGCCAGAAACTTCACTTCAAAAATCGTCAAAATTGTAAGATTAGTTTTCCTGACTAAAGAAAACTTAATTCTTTCAATGAAGCAATATTAAAATCAAATCGGTTTTTATTCGATTACAAGACTCATTATAAAAAGAAGCGAAATTATTTACAAATTCTGAAAACAGACCTTCAGGTATTTTGTAACACATTAAGAGTCTACTTCAAAACGTGCAAAAGCCTTGTAAGCCGCTGTCAAATTTCATAAAAATTTTGGGAAAGTTTACACATGTTATGCGGTTTATGAGGCTTACAAGGATTTTTAATTTTTCTTTGGCGTTAATGCCAAAGTAAGTATTTTTACTGTCCAAAAATATTGTTTTTTCTCTGAAATCAATGTTATTAACACCAAGAATTAAATACTCTGGTGTTGAAATATTTATGCATGGAAAGCATAATCAAAATTGTGTCACTGGAAATCAAGTTCAATACAGATATACCTAGTCTTTATTCCTTTAAGAGGCGTTCCAGTTCCTGAAGAGAAAAGCTGGCAGTAGTAGTATCTTGAGGACAACGATACAACGGAGCATTTTCTTTGTAGTTGTCCGGCGTTCGCGAGAATCAGATTAGGGCCGTTGGGTAGTGATCAGTGTGGCCAACTTTTGTTTTTCAAAATCCGCTAAAATGAAGAATAAAACGCATATTTTCTTTAAAAAAAGCATTAAATTTGTTTCCTTATAAAAGTGCGAGAAAACTCAATACATTTAAACTTTTTCACTAATACATTGAAAAATAATAACTTTTTTCCGCGTTTTAATTTTCAAAAAGCACTAAAATCAGCAGGAAAGGCGCTTAGTTGGCCACACTTCCTCTTCCTGAACTTCTAAGATTCATCAATGAAACAAAGCAGTTCGAGGTTGAGAAACCCAAGACCTTTCTTCTTCCCATTTATCTTTCCTGTCTTTCTACTCTCTTCTCTGGCTCTATCTTGGATATAGTACAATGGTCTTTGAGATTGAGTGCTTTTTTTTAGTCCAGCCCACCTTCAACTCCAAACTCTAAGCCCTGACTTGTCATTAAATGGTAATGCAAGAGCAGATTGAGATTGATTGTTTTAGGGCGTTCTTCTCACAGTGTCGAGGATGAAGAAAATTGGTAAAGAATATTTTGGGGAAGGTCGGTGTAGAAATCTTCTTTTAACTATTGAAGACCAATTCACTAAAATTGCTGGAGTAAAATGGCGCCATTTTGAAAATTAAAGTTTTTGTGTCACATCATACTTCACTTAGTGATATTGAGTTCAAAAAAATCAGAATCACATTTTTTTTCTTTATAATGTAGTTGCTATTTCAACAACTTTCTATGTAGTTTTTTAGTAGTGTAGATTTATTATTGAGACGATTATTTGGGGTTAAAGCTTTTTTTTTGGTGTGTGGAAACTTTTTTTTGTGATAAATGTACTAGATGTATAAAAATAACAGAAGAGATTTTAAAACAAAAAAGTTTTTTTTGAGTTGTTTTTTAATCTAAAAAATCGTAGTTTTTCAACAAAAATCGTCAAATCGTCATTGGGCCAAAAAATCGTAAAAATGACGATAAAATCGTCGTTCTGGCAACACTGAGTGTGAGCGAGACGGGAACTGGACGTTACAGTTATCTTACATCTTACGATACAGTTATTCTTACATTTTACACATTTGAAATTTTGCCCATACCGTGAGCTAAAATGCTTACACATCAAAAATTCACAGAATAGTCAATTTAAATTTTTTCAAATATATATTATTTAATGTGGATTTCAATGCTTTTTTTTACACTGAAGAGCATAATTTCGATAACATACTAACTTGTCATTACTTAAGATGTACATAACCTCAAAAAAGTTACCAAAAATAGTCGGATGCTCATTTTTTTCAATCAATGAGAAATTCATTGCAATTTTTTATCGTACCGAGGCAAAATTTTAATAATGGCAATTAGGCCATTATCAATGATGATTAAACCGAATGAGGTTGGCATATATTCCCTAAATTCAAGGGGGGCCGGCTGAAACCCAAAACCTCCCTCCTAAATACGGCCTTGAATTGCATCACTACCCTGAAACCAATGTTTAGCGGTGTTAAATCAAAAGTCCCAATGGATATCATACTTCAACTGATTTCAGCGGGGCATCACGACATAACGTCTCAACTATATCTCCGGTATTTTGGAGTTTTATCTTTCAAAGGCGTTTGGTAAAAAACAACTGGGGTTAGCGGCGCGCTGTTACGAATAATAACAAAAATCGGTGGGACTCGAGCCAGCAGGTTGAAGTTACTAGTAAAGATTTAGTCTGATTTTTTATTTAAATTTAGACGGCTTTCTATTTGAGTTTTGATCTGCTTTCGGTCTGAGATTTGCTGCGAATTTGGATGCAAGTCTTGATCTGATTTTTTGTTAAAATTTTAATTTGAATTTTTGGTCGGAATTGTTTTTGGTTTCGAATCGAATTTTTAGTCTGAATATTGTGATGATTTTTTAAATTTAATCTTAGTTGTGATCAAAATTTCGTTCGAATTTTGGTCTCGATTGGTGTAAATTTGTATCAGTTGTTTGGAATGACGAAGCGAAGGAAGCACGATTGTTGCAATTAGGTATAAAACAGTACATAAATTTATTTTTAACCTAATATGAGGAGGACCCACACTGGTCGGGAGAATTAGAGGCTGCCCGACTTACATTTCTGCGCTGACCACGTTCCAAGAAGGATCTAATAAAAATCGTTGAGAACTTTGACGAAACACCAGTGATAGAGAACACTAGTACTAAACAAACGTAGATGGCCCCTCAACGAGCCCACCTCCCAATAAATATATATTTTCAACGAGAGCGTGTACGGCCTAAGTCCTTCAAAAAATGCACCAAATGAATTATTTAGCGCTCCTGCTGAACTGCTAAATCCTGAGACATACTTTGAATTATTTCATTATTATTGCCCAGGATGTCCAAGTGGATACCAATAAAAAAAATATCCCAAGTTATGTGGAAAAGAAACTTATATACTAATTTATACCTGATAGCAATTTTTTTAAACTCTACATCAGAATACTATATTTCAAACCAAGTATCAGATACATTATGAACACCATTTACTTTACATGCGATTATTTATTGAAAATTTTAAGTTGAATTTCAAAATATTTGCACATTCTCAACTCTTCTTCTCTATACACAGAGTAACCATAAAAATCATTAAAAATTCAGGAAAGTACAAAATTAACAAACATTAAATTTTTATCACGTTTATTTATCTGCAAAATAATAGAATAATGGAAATTCCGGAATGATGACAAAACAACAACAACAAAACAGAAATCCATTATGTGTCAAAAAAAAAAAAAAAAATGTTAACTTTTTCTTCAAATATTTTAATTTGTGAAACTGAAATAAAATAAATAATTTTGGCATTTTGGTAGTGCTAAGCCACTGACGAAAAAAATTTACTGGAAAATGAATAGAATTAGATTATAATTGTTCATTCTAGATTATGTCGTATTTATTTTAAACCGTTTTTTTCAACTTTGATATAAAATTTTCGATCGGAATTTCGCACAATTTTTTTAACCAATTCTCAGAATTCCGCTAAAAATATTAAGAGCGACTAAATCCTTTTTATTCTATCATTTTATGATCTTATATTTTCTAGAAATGCGTTTCCAAACTCATTTTCGATCACTATTTGTTTATAATACGCGCAATACGCGTTAAAATACTTCAAAACATCAGGAGAAAAGGCGCATAGCCAAAAAGATCCTACAAAAAAAGAAAAAGGAACCATTGAAAGATCAGATTCGGGAAATGGAATCGAACTCTTCAGCTAAAGAAAACAAAGAAATTGTATAGGAATATCAAAGAGCAGACGTTCGCTTTCGTCCCAAGATTGAACATATGTCTCGATACGGATGGCAATGTGCTGCTAGAGGAAGCAAACATACTCGATAGATGGCAAGAATACTTCTCCAGCCTACTTAACAGCGAAGGTAGCGACGGATGTAACGCGGGAGATTATTCAACAGAGACATTCTATTCGGCAGAAATGGATATTGTAAACCCCAGCGAAGACGGGGTTAGATCTGCGACAGTAAAACTAAAAAATGGAAAGGCATGCGGGGAAGACAACGTAACAGCGGAACTACTGAAATACGGCATGAAATATGTCATATCTTGCTTTGACGAAAGCACTCTGCGTTCTCCGAAATTTTTACAAAATACTTTCGAAATATAATACTTTCAAATAGCACACTTTTTTAAAAATTGATTTCTCCAAACCAATAAATTGCTGGGTCTGCTGAAGAAAAGATGAAGATTTTAAGACTCAAAACATGAAATATTTCATAATTGGACAAAAAATATTCTTCAGACTTTAATTACTAAAAGCTGAACGTCTTCAAATTCCCCGCAAAAAAAAAGCTCATTCCCCGATTCCTCGCACCAAGTAAAGTTCCCCGCGAATCGGGGAACACACAAGTTGGCATCGCTGATCGCCACTATCGCGGTAAAAAAAATCAGTTTTGTTCTTCAATAAGATACTTATAACATCTCTAAGCAGTTTTGCAATAAAATATCATACTTTAGAAAATAAATTGCACAAAAATGGAATTTTTTCTAATTTTAAACTTCTTAATCTTATTTAAAACACCGGTACCCATAATTCGATGGCACTACACTGTACAGTATACGTGGCAATTAAAAAGTGCAAATCATCTCTTTTTCCCCAACTACTCATGCATGCAGCGTTGCATTTCACCAGTCATAAACGCGTAACATGTGTTACCGACTTAATATAAAAATCATTTCAGTCATAAAACTCTTAAAAAAATATTCAACTTTGTTACCGCGCACTTTTTTTTACAACTCAAAACAAAATACAATATTCAACTACATAACTATGAAGAAGAAGAAGAAGAAGAAGAAAAAGAAGAGGAAGCCAATTTGGTTTGCATCCTGTAATATTACTCCTTTTATACTTTTACTATGCTACCTTTTTCTTCTCTTTTTATGCATACAATTTATAACTTGCGAGTTGCATTTTATGGTATGTGACATACTCTTCGTTGTAGTAAATGTATGTAGTAGGTAGTAGTGACATTATAAAATGACAAAGTGCACTTTGACATTATCGCATGAGAGATACTCACTCGAGATGGTTTTTGTGGTTACGCTCATGTTGTTGTTGAAAGTTGAAATGATGGCGGTAACGGTGATGGCAGCGATGAGGATGTTGGTAACGACGGTGATGTCGGTGACTGCTTTCATTACGCCATATGCCACACAAGGAACTTACAGCATATGAAGTAGGTACCTACTACGCATTAATATGAGCAACAGATAAATGAAAAGCAAAAACTAAAAAATTCTAAAAGTTTTTGATTTATAAACGCAAGGATTATGAACACCAAAAGATGTAAAAGTTAGACTTCAGATATTGTGATAAAGCTGAGTGAGCTGCTTTATTAAAATAGTTATTGAAAGTTATTCTCAAAATCAAGTTAAAAACTGAAAACTGTTGATATCATTCAGTGGCGCTTCTAAGGAAAACTTTGTGGGTTCTTTTTTTCTTCTGTTTTTTTTTTTTTTTTGGTTAAGTTTGAGTTGGTAATTCTATTCTATATTCTAGCCGCTTTATTCTTACATCCTGAAAGTATGCTGTTTTTAATTACTTTTCACTTTTGGGCTTGTAATGAGCGCTGAGATTTATTTCACAAAACTGTTTTTTTTTTCTTTCTTTTGCTTACTTTCTTCTTAGTTTTCATTACTTTTACTTCTTTTTATACTTTGTTATTTGTTATTTTCCGGGAATTCCACAAAATAAAATTATCAGCATTGGGCAGGAAGTTTTTGCGGAATTATTAAGCGCCTGAAAATATGCTTTATATTTTTATTCTTCCTTTCATGATTTTCCGGCTTATACTCCAGCTGAACTTTGCCAATGTTGACTGAGAATTATTATTATTATTATTAGAATAATTATAAATGTCATCATTAAAAGTTATGACAGCATGGCGGCGGTGGCACACAGTGTGGATGACGATGCTGGGGATGCTGTTGTTGTTGTTGTTATTCCTCTTTATGATGATGTTGATGATTATTATGCTAATGATAGCTTTATTGCATTATCATAAAGGGAATTATAACAGTCAAGTGGCAGTTTTAAGTGTTTTAAAATGAGTATGCTTGAAAGTTTTTTGGTTTCGCTTTTTCTTTTTGCCTTACACAAATAATTATAATTGGATTTTTTTTATTAGTTTTGTTGAGCAATGAACAAGTTATTAAGCATGTGCATATATGCGAAACGTATTTGTTTTTACCTTAAAAGTTTTAAAAATAAATAATGAAAAGAAAAAAACCTCATCCATTCACTTTCGGAGCCTGACATAACAGCCAACTACCAAATACATAAAACAAGCAAATGCTAAAGGTCCTCCCCCTGCTTGCTTCGCTATCACCATCTTTTTTACTTACTTGTTTTTTTGAGGCTTATACGCTGATGCTGCTGAAGATCTTCTTCTTCTTCTTTTTTTATTTTTTGCAGGCTATTTTTGCAAGCTTCTTCAAATTGTTAACATACAACTTCAGGCGGCGCGTTGTCTTTCCTTCTATCCTTTCATGTCGTATCGTTGGCTTGCACTGTGATTATGTAAATCGCTGCTGCTGCACGTTGCGTGATGCATGGCGCAACCAAAGTTTGAGGCTTCAAATATTTTTGTTTACTCTTCTTTTTTTTTGTTTTGCATAACGCGTATCTTTTTCAAGCTTCGCTTATAATTTAATTAAATATTCAAAATGTCATTGTGTGTGTGTTTAATTTTTCTTCAAGCTATAAAGGGAAAAACTTCGGTTGTATTTAACTGCAAACAAGTAAGTTTTTTGTTAGTGGGCGCAAAAAAAAAAAAACAAAAAAATAACAACAAATTAACAGGAAAATGTTTTTTGTTTCTCTACTGGTGGAGTCAGAATGCCTCTCTTCATTGTCATCTCCTTTTATTACTCATTATCTGCATATAGTTTCTTTCAAGAGAGAGAGAGAGAGAGTGTGGGTGAGAAGGAGTCCCAGTAGTAAAAATTAATGACTGCTCATGCTTGAAGGCCATTAATCTGTCCTCTGAGGCTGTTTGCTGTTAACGGCAATGAAACCCAGGCGACTACTAGATTATGTTTCCACCTTCATTTTCTGAATCGTAGCTAATTATCTTTGTCAGTCGTTTGAATTAATATAAATCAAATTCTATCAGCTGAAAAAACTTGTGGAAAAGTAGTCAAAATATTTAAATTTACAATAAAAAATTTCAATATAACAAAATTTCATTCTTTGTTTTATTATAATTATTAATAGTTCCAGAAAATTATACCAGATATAAAAAGTATAAAGCAAGGGAGCTTTTTTATAAAACTCGCATGCTCACTTGTGAGGTTTAAGGGTAAGAGATAAGGACGATGACTATCAAGTCCATGAGAGCTTTGCTTCTGATACTGTTTAATTATTCAAAAAGATCAATTTGACCCCGAAGTCAAAACCAGGGATCTCCAATTTGTCAACTTTCATATGTATACAATTAGTTTATTAAAATATTAGTTTATTATTTGAAGGAAGGGCGACTCAAAAGACGGGCACTGCGACCTATAAGATCTATTGTACCAAAGCCCCAAGAAAAAAAGAAAGGAAGAGAGAAAAAAAGATAGATAAGAAACATACCCAAGCCGACAATCGAATTCGAGTCTCCAGAGACAAGAGTCTGGCACTCTGCCAGTAGACCACAGTGGCGATGGTAGGACCTGTAGTTTAATGCCGATTCTGAACGGCTGTGTGTGTGGCAATTTTTTATCAGCTCAGTGGTTTTGCCATTACCAACCAAGGTGTGTACTCGTACACATTCTTATAATTCTCATCCACTTCATATCGATAGTGAATATAAGAAGTTGATGAGAATTAACGGTAATCGAACCCGCAACATTATTCTTATCTAGTACACTATCCACTTGTCAATCGAGGTCGTCTAAAAAAAAATATTAGTAAGTTTCTGCTATGTTTACAAATTAAGACAAATATTACCTTCTAAAGTAGCAGCCTTTCTAGCAAGCGATAGCAGAATATCTAAAAAAGTTTGCATTTTAGCATCCCAATCCCGCCTAAAGTCACCAATATTGCCCTAATTTAATTTATAAAACTCGAAAATGAAGTCGAAAATCGAATTGGAGTCATTATTAAAAAGCTTTAGTCCCGATAAATGGAAAAGTAAAAAATTATTATGTATTCAAATTGCATAAAATTCATTACTTTCTAATACCTTTTCAACTCCAAAAAACAGCTACAAATATTTTTTATTAATAACTAAATTTTTCGAAATAATTTTAATGAAATTTAAACGTTTTTCGAATTGTATTAAGTGATTGCCCGCCTGGACACGGTCTTGCCTAACAAACACCTTATTTCAAATCCTCTAATTTTTTAAAATAAATTATGCACTCAATCATGGATAAAGTTTTAAAAATTGTATTTCAAACTTCTGAAAAGTTTGGATTTCGCATTCAAAAATAGCTCAGATTTAGTCAACTTATTCAAAAGTTATTGTGATAACGAGCAGAACTTGTTGAAAAACCTTTTTTTTTATGAAAAAGAAGTTGAAACCTCTTTTCAACCTTCATTCCACCTTTTACAAGCAATTATTTTGGATTTCTTTGAATTAAAATGTGAAATGGGTCTGACTTGGACATTCTTCTTCACAGAATTTCAGTATGAATTTTGAACTCATTTTTCTTAATTCACCACATTATTCTTATTTATGTGCTATTTTCAGTTTTGAATGCAACATTGATTAAGAGAGGTCTGAAAATTTTGTTATGCCAGTACTAAATATTTGAGTTGGGGGGAAGGTAAGATAAAATTTTCTACTGGGTATATTCTTTTCTCATATGTTTCGTAAAAGGTTTTAGTTTGCAAACCAACAACAATAACAATTAGACAATTGAGTGCATGACCCGTTAGATACACACTCTCTCTCTCTCTCTCTCTCTGCACATTGAGCGCATAACACTTTAGTAAACCAATTATACTCCTATTATCAAATAAGCAGCAACAACTTGTTTACATCTTCTTGCTAATTTGTTGTTGCAAACTTATTGCCGTCATAATAATATTTTTATTTTTACTTTATTTTTAAGCACATTTTAGCACGACCTAAGTAAACTGGGTACAAAAATCGTGCCTATTCATTGTACATGACTAGTGGTAATCTCTGAAGCTTGTAATGAGAAATCAACAAAAACATAAACCATAGATCATTCGATTTATATGATGTAGGTTCCTATAAAATTATCACCAAAAAAAAAAAAAAAAACAATTTAAATTGAGCTTAGTTTTTTTTTTTTTTTGACTTCCGCTTTTTGAAAAATCCCCAAAAGAAAAATATTATTAATGAAAAACCAAAACATTGTTGTCAACTCACGTAATATTACAATGCATAGCACTTTGCGAAATATTCACGGTAAACATTGTCAATACAAATAAATGAAGTTTCACATATATGCGATATATATACACAAAAAAAGAAATATGCTTTCGATTGCCAACATGACTTGCTTTTTTCTTTTTTGGCTTCGATTACACGACAACATACTTTTCAATTACAACAACCGCAGTAGCAGAAACATGCAATGGCAACACTTTCTCATATTACCGCTACATTTCTACTGTCAAAGATAGTTACTTACTATATTTTAAAATGCGAATATGCATGAATCATGCACGATGACTGCGATATTAATGGCTGCAGTGTTGAAGTTGTAAATACTGGCTAAAAGAAAATTGGATACATATGTACATACAATATCTACCTATCGTTGTATTGTGAAAGGATTTAAAAAGGTCGCTGACAGCTACGAGACTCTTGCTAAGCCATGTAAATCATAAAAAAAAAGAAATATATATTTTCGTTAATGTACGACAAAAGTAAGTAAAATTAATCAACAAATGGATTTTGATTATACTTATTCTGTTTTTGGTAATAAGGGATTTCACTTATTACTCAGAGCATAGTAAAAAAGAATGTGTATGGGCATTGTGAAAATCTTTTAGATCAGTGCGTGGGCGTAAGTTTTGGAGAAATTATGAAATTTTTTACCCTCTGGCTTATTCTCAGCCACTTTTCACTTCATAATGTGCTAGAGGTCCTCGAAAGAATTTAAAACTGAGGAATTTCTGGGTGACTCCAGAGTCTTCAAGGGCTCAGTTGCGGGTTCATTTTCTTCGCGAAGTTTCGGCACTTAAATCCACATTGTGATTGCTCCTCATCTCAGTCCTTCAAACTTATTTTACGTATTACGCCGTCTGTCCGTGTGTTAGCCTTCCGGGGGTTTTCCTGATTCGTTCAACCTTGCAAACAGTTCCAAATTATTTTTTCTTCTTTATGAGCCTTACAATAGTTGAATATGAGCATCCCACTTTAAGTGATATGGATGATAAGGAACTCCCATTTACTTTAAAACAAAAATTTTGACACATTTTTGATATTCTTACAAAAAAGGCCAAAACGATGCGGTAAAAATGACTGACTCTGCTTAAATCCGTTGCAGAAATGTAAATGTTAGAGGTGAAACCTTGGTTGTCCAAAAGTATGCAATACATAATTTCTATATCAAAAACGGTTATGGAATATACTTACATATCCATGGAATAGTCGAACATATCAAAAATTGTTTTTATTTATTGTTGTTTTTTATTTTGGAACATAAAAACAAAAACTTTTATAATGAAGTAAACAACAATGCGTTTATAATGTTACAATATTATGTGACGAGTGCAGAAGGGATTTATTTTAGAACGAGACATCAAGCATTTATGGAAAAATCTTATTGAACAAACTGTTTTTTCTTTTTAATTTTAGTTTTTGATATTTGCTATTTTGGAGCATTTAGAAGCAAGTTTCATGAATACCCTTAATATTTTTTTTTTTTAAATGAGTCTAGTGATACAATACACTTAAAATTTCCATTTCGTGCGATTGCAAAACAATGAAAATGTGTCCCAATTAAAATCTATAGCGAAAATATTGCAGAAGGAAAGTAATAAAAAGAAAAAAAAAATAGTAAAGTATGATTAATTTTAGGTTTGAGAATGCAGAGGTTCTTAAAAATATGAAAATGTAAGTTTGATAGTAATTAATGAGAATTATTTTCACTAGAAGTTAAAACAAATCATTTAAAGGATGATTCAGAACTGCGTACAGATTTCTTTTTCGCTATTTGAGAGGCTGAGAGGAAAAGTGGTATAACTTCTACGTTCAGAAAAAAATGGAATAATTTTACTTAAGAGCAAAAGCAAAACGAAATATGTTCAGAGCAAAAGTGAAACGAAATATGTTCAGAGCAAAAGTGAAACGAAATATGTTCAGAGCGAAAACGGAATAAAAAACTATGCTGTTCTTGCTCTGAAAGAATTGTTATACCATTTTTGCTCTTTTTCACTCTAAACCGTATTACTTATGCCATTCTTGCACTGACACTCTAAATTATTTCACTTTTGCTCTTATATAAATTTTAGACCGCTTTTCCTCTCAGCCTGTCATTTAATCCTTAGCTCAAGATGAGTGTAAAAAGTGTATAGCAACTTTTCCAACTTAGATCCAGTTAATTCATTTGAATAAAGCTTGTCACTCCACTTCAGATTTTTGACAAAAAAAAAAGAAAAGATCTTTAGATTCTGAAAATTCGCATTTCGGGCGAAATTTGTATGCGAGTCTCATATCTTCAAAAGAAAAGAAAGGTTTTGTGATACCCCTCTAAAAATTATCATTGGTTTATTTTCGCAAATATAGATTCCAAAAATATTTATGCTTTAGTGATTACCGTTCGTGAGCTGGATTGTTTTGTAAAAACCTTTAGTTTAATTTAAAAAATGAATCTTAATTGAAAAAATGGAAAAAATCAATTAAACAAAGACAACTTGACGACAATGTTCGTTCTCCCTCGCTATTTGGCGTTCTATTTTTAATTTTTCAATGCACTGCGACAAATAGAATAAAACAATTTAACGTTATTTTATTTATAAAATCTTTGGGTTTCGACCGATTCTAGAGAATTAAGACTCATTGGTTAAGTATTTATATTTTTTATTTGGTGAAAATCGCAAAAAAAAAAATCACAAAAAATCCCTCATTGTTATTTGAGTTATTAAGCAAATTTTTTATTCCCATGAGTCAAGTTAGAAAACTGAAACTGAATGAACAGTAAAAAAATTCAAAATTTTATAAACTTTCTGAATCCAAAGAAACTGAAACCTCAAAAAAAAGTAAGGCACTTGCCATCATAAGTAGAGAGAAAATGAGCTACAAATCGAGCTACTGTGTTTGATTAGTTTAAGATTGCATAAAGAGTTAAAACTACTCAGGAGAGAGGATTTTACACTCATTCAACTATGATTGGTGGATTGAAAGCATAGCGTGTTAAATTTTCTCTCTGCGCATGATTGCAAATGGATGTCAAATCTTTTGAAATGTTATATGCCACAACTTTAATAATAATATTCATGTTATTTTTTTAGAGCTTTTACTCTCCTTCTTTGACCACTCCCTTTTCTCCAGCTTCTGTTTTATTATTCTTTATCAGTCAATAGCATTTTAATAACCTCTAATAGCCTCATTTAATTGCCTTAAAGAAAAATAAATTACAAAAATAAGTAAGTAGACGGCGAACTATAGCTTGTGGGCTAAGTAAGTCAAAGCCTGTTTTATACTTAAAAAAAAAAGAAAAAAAAAAAGGAAAAGAAAAAACATACTTGTAATAAATCTCAAAATAATAAAAGAAAAAATACTAGAACACTCGCAAGATATCACATTTTTACATTTATCTTTTATTTTTATGAATAACGCGACACATTATGAGGCAAAATGTGTTGTACGTGAGGCTGCAATGTTCACATCGTATGGCGTGTCTCCCTCTATATTTTTCTCTCTCTCTCCCTCTCTGTTTCTCTTTCTGTGTATTTTTTGTAGTCACTGTTTGGCCACTGGCAATACTGGCAGGCAGTGCACGTTTTGCTTATCGCTAAAGCTAAGTGTCATTTAAATGAGTGAGCAGCATAAAGAGGAACAGCAGAGGAAGGTGTTCCACAGATTGTTGACATCTTGAGTATGTAAGTATGTGTTTGGGGTTTGGAAGCATATGTTTGTGTGTGTTTTTTTTTTTATGACTAATATTCTGAGGAAAGGTTTTTTTTCTTTTTAACTTATTTCCTTATTATTATTTTATTTAATCAATTAAAATATACAAATTACTTTTACGTGCATTTGAAGTATGTAGGTCAGTGAAATGAATAGTTAAGTGATTTTTAAAATTTTATTTAAAGTAATTTCAGGCAAATTAACAAAATCAATTAATGCCGACAATGTTGATAGTACTAACTTTTTATTTATTTCCATATATTTTAAATATTTGTAGTATAAATAATAAGTGAATTAATGTCGACATTATTAATAGTGCCAACTTTTTATTTATCTCCATATATTTCAAATATTTGTAGCATAACTAATAGGCGAATTAATGTCCACTTTATTGATAGTACCAACTTTTTATTTGCCTCCATATATTTTAAATATTTGTAGTATAAATAATAAGTGAATTAATGTCGATATCATTGATAGTGCCAACTTTTTATTTGTCTTCGTATATTTCAAATATTTGTAGTGTAACTAGTAGACGAATTAATGTCGACACTATTGATAGTGCCAACTTTTTATTTACCTCCATATATTTCAAATATTTGTAGCATAACTAATAGGTGAATTATTGATAGTGCCAACTTTTTATTTTTCTCCATATATTTTAAATAATTGTTGTATAAATAATAAGTGAATTCATGCCGACATTATTGATAGTGCCAACTTTTTTTTTATCTCTATATATTTTAAATATTTATAGTATAACAAATAGTTAAATTAATGTCGACATTATTGATAGTACCAACTTTTTGACGACACATTTTTTGTATGGAGTAAATACCTAGTTAAGTTATCACTGTTGATAATATCGACTTTTTTACATTATTGTTAAGAATGCATACTGCCTTTAATAAAATATTATAAATTTTTACTCCATTGTTTAAATTTTCTTAAATAAACCTGCAGCAAGTGTAGTTAAACAAATAGTTATTTACAAATAAAAATCTTATGCTTGCCATTTAGTCATGTACTACTCCTAAACTGCACATTTCAATGTGAATGTCAAGTGTAAAGTCAATGGAATTCGCATTAAAATTTTTTAACAACCATTACACTTTTTCCCTCATTTAAACCTGCAGTGGATAGTGGCTACTTTGGTGTTGAATCATCGACAAATAGTAACAAGCCTTGTTGATTCATTTCCCCTTTCGTCTGATGCTTCCCCTCTTTCGCAGCATTTAATTAACATTAAATATTTTAAATGATATTTTTGAGTTACAACGTCAGTTAGTGTCAGCTCATCCAGCTACTAACCAACTGATTTATAACTTTGGTAATAACCAGTAGAAAAATAATTATCTATACATAAAAAAAAAGTCCGCTGCAAAAATGTTAAAACTGTGTGTTGAACATTATTTTAGTGGGTTTTTTTTTGCATATAATTATGAAATTTCACTAAAAAATTTCTGAGTTTTTGGTATGCAGGTTTCAAATGTATTTGTGGCGTCTGCTCATATGTTTTTTTAATTACTTAACTGTCATTTTGACAGATTTCATAGCATTTTATACTAACTTATAATGAATATATATACCTATGTGTGTAATAAAGTATGTATATTAATTATGATTTGTTTGTTTTACTAAATTTTTAAATATCATTTTTAAAAATTTTCATCTCAACTCTAAACCCTTGACATCTTGTCAATGAGTTTATTAACTTTGAAATATCTATATTGAGCACGTGAGATGACAGTTCTGCTCAGATCATCGATCAAATAACAAATTATAGTAATTTTGTTATTGATAACTCGATCATAGAGTTAATGATTTCTTAGTTGCATGTATTAATAGTAGTCATTAATGGATACGGGTTCCGTGAGCAAGGGAGGCCTCACCCTACCTATGTCTCCTAGTAGTTAATGAGATTCTACAAATCTTCAAGGTAAAGAGAAGGAGGGTTGTAGTTTATTCTGATGACGTAGCACAATATTAATGCCTGGCAAATCCTTGTCGACGGTTAGTTACCTTATGGAATCATCACATGGCGAAATTTCCGACTGGGCTAGACGGGATGGCTCAGCAGTGAATCCTGCTACGACTGAGCCAGTCTTGTTCACGAGGAAAACAAAAGTACTTTAGTTTTCCTTACCAAAGTTAAATGGAGTGACGCTGAATCTCTCCCTTCTGAAGCAAGGTATTTCGGCACCATGCTGGATTCAAAACTAAATTGGAAAAGGAATATCAAAGAGAGAACCAAGGAGAGACTGGGTGCATACTATACCTGTAAAAGGTTTTTTGGGAAAAGATGGGGATTGTCACCGTACATTATTGATGGAAAGTGTATAACACAATCACCTATGGGTCCCTCATGTGGTGCAAGGCGTTGGGTAAGAATACCAACCAAGTTCCTATAGGAAAAGTACAGAGAATTGCCAGTCTGGGGATCTCTGGGGCTGTAAGAAGTGTATATCACGAAGCTCTGAATATGATATTTTATCTCTTACCGTTACGGGTATTTGTTCAACACTGTGCCGCAAAAGGAGCTCTTAGACTAAGAGAATCCAACGTGTGTAGATCAGCAAACTATGGACACTCTACAATTTTGAGTGAGATAAAACGGAGGGGTCAAAATGTAATCAAAGCTGTCTAAGATGTGGCCACGATTTGCATGACTTCAAATTTAGATATTATTACTAGAATTCAAAATCTATATCCAACCAGGGAAGACTGGGAGTAGGGTTCAGTAGCAGGTAATGCAGGTATTACCATCTTTACCGATAGACCAAGGTTTGAAAGTGCAACTGGAGTTGGTCTCTACTTCGAAGACCTGCTGCTAAGGCGGCCGTATTGTCTTCCTGACAGCTGCAACGTTTTTCAGACAGAGATTTTTGCCAACAAGACAGTACGATTCGGACTTCAGATATCACTATCTTTATTGACAGTCAGGCTGCAATGAAAGCAATAGAATCTGAAACATTTAAGTCAGAGATTGCAAAGTAATGTCGTGTTTCACTGATGACCATTGAGCATAGCATGGTCACTCTCTGCTGGGTACCAGGACATAGCAATATTGAAGAGAATGAAATGGCCAGAAGAGGCTCTGAAATGGGCATAAACGAGGCGAACACCTCTATATAATTTCCAATGTGCGAACTATTTAGAAGTACACCATCGCTGTGTCAAATCACGCTTGGACTGTGAAGTTTCACAGAACCTATAGCCAAGATTAGATAGGAAGAAGATAAATGTATTCTTAGGACACAACAAATCTGCAGTACGTCTGCTCATAGGAGTCATAACTGGACATTGTGCTACGGCACCAATGCTACAACGGTGGCGCATTCCAACTAGCGCACTGCACAGAAGTTGTCATGATGAATAAGAGACAGATTCTTCACTTTCTATGTCCATCTCTAATGTCCAACGTTGCAGATGAGTAGACTCAAATATTTGGGGTCGCGTTTCTTCAAAAGTCTTTTTTTTTTATTAAAAAAATTCCGTCATGGTTGCAGTAATGTGAGCACGACCGTCCTGCCCATGACGTTCACACTTACGATCGTGTGAGCAGCCTCTATGTGGCTGTTCACTCGGTCACAAGCATGAATGCCTCTCTGAAAGAGAGAGGTAGAAAAAATATGTCGTAAGAAAAAGGAGAAACTCATCTGTACTTTTTTACCTCTCTCTTTCAGACAGGCGTTCATGCTTGCGCCCGTGTGAACAGCCAGTATGAAAGTTTGCAGTTTTCTAAGTGTTCATGCCATACACTTGCAGCGGAACGAATGATAAAATTTGTCACTGAAGCATTTCTTTTGGTTTACGGAAGTGACACTTGATACACAGTATTATCCCAATGAACAGCTCCATATTTCGACAACAAACCTCAGTACTCTGTTGGATATGGGTTGGGCACAGAAAACTAAATAATAAGAATAAATTTGAAAAAATCTGAAAAAAAAACAAAATCTATAAAAAAAAATTGCAAATTAATAAAAAAGTAAAATACCAAAGAATACAAAAAGCAGAAACCCGAAGTGCAGCAATCTTCACTCGGTTGGTTCTGGACTATATTCTTTCCAATCACGCTACTCGTTTAACCACCTAACATAGCTAGTAGTTTTTAATTCTCTTTCTCCATAGAAAAAGTATTCTTGAATTGGATATTGGGGACAGAAAATATTTTTCGATCAGGCTGAAATTTGCGCTTGCTTTACTGGTCCAAGGATGCTTTATTGGTTTTTCGCACTATTAGAATCCGATCCTGGAAAAATCAAACTTTCAATCCACTCTAACATAAAGTAATTGGAGCTTCAACAGATTATTGGTGATTTCTTGAGATTATTTATTAATGACATCAAGCAGACTGTTATTTTATAATGTACAAAAGGAAAGTGAAGTAAGTTGGCTGCGGTTAAAATTGGCAAAAATGGCTGGTAGGGTTGTATTTAAAAGCACTAGGCAGTGTTGATAACCGACTCATACAATGTTTACATTCCGAACTTAATTTTTTTTTTTTTTTTGAGATTTAGGATTTTTGTAATTTTTTCAATTACTTTGAATTGTTGAACTGACCATATCTCGAAAACGGTTGGAGATGTTCTTATACTCCCTTTGGAAAGTTGTTCGGATTGACTTGTTTTTACGTAGTATACGAGGCAAAAATGTTCAAAAAAGAGTCAACAAATTCGCAGTTTTTTTTCGTTATTTTTATATGAGAAATTCAAGAGCTCGTAAAAAAAATGATAAACTGACCAGACCAAACTCTTTGTGGCTTCTGATTACTACTTAGATATGTTTATTTTCAATTGGTACTCGAATCATTTAAATTCAAAAAAATTTGTCGCACAGTGTTTTTGTTTTTTAATTTAATAACTTCCATTTAGGAACAAAACAAAAAACATAAAAATTTACTTAATATGCAAATTTTCATTGGTGTTTCTTAACAAAACTTAGTCATTTGATGTAAATTGATAATTTTTTATTTCAACATTTTGCAATTAATGTCGCTTGAAGGTCACTTAACGTAGACAACGTGTTGACACCTTTTAAAGATGATAGCCAGATAGTAGAGCAATAAATAAATGTATTAGCAATTATTCAACACTATAATTATAATTATTTTGTTCATTTGTTAATTACAATTAGGTAATAATCTGAGAAAGAGCAAAAAAAAAAAATAATTCAAATCGAAATTACCCAATTGTTTAAAACATTTTTAACTGATTTTTTATTACCTTATAAAATTTGTGGCTATTATTTTTTAATGGATTAATATTTGTAATTGAAATTATTACTACCAAACAAAAAGTAGTTAAATAACTGCGAATAAATTTTATCAAGATGAGTTAAGAGTTTAAAATCTAATTCATTTTTTAATTAAAAAAAAAATTATGTAAATTAACTTCTGCGCGCCTATAAAATAATTAATTTTCTTCTGTAGGTTTTTTTTCTTTAAAATAATAATGAAAAAAAAAGAACCTCTAAGTAAGAATCAATGGAGTACAGCAACTGGGGAAACTATAGCCCGAAGACGAGCAAAGGCATTAAGGCAGGAAGAGGAGTATGAAAAAGAAGTTGAGCATAAAGTGAAGCTGAAAAAGAAAAACACTTCGTGCTTGGCATATAAAAGAACCTCATGAATAAAACTCATTATCGAAATGTGGTAGTAAATAAAAAAAATATCGTTTTAATACTTAGTAGTAGTGGTAGAAATATCTATATGTAGTAGTAAATGTTACTAAAAATGTATGAATGTGTGAAAAGTTTTTGAAAAAATTAAAAAAGTAGCAGAAAAGATGAAATTTTGCTTATAGAAAAAATAAATTAAATAAAATTGTAAAGAAAAGATATTGGAAAAATATTTGCAAAAAATATAAAAAGAATTTGCAACTTAATTTTATGCTAAAACAAAAAAAATAAAAAAAAAATTGTACACTTAAATATTGCTCTATGTAAACCCAAAAAAAAAGTTATACTATGTTTCCACTGAGCCGAAATTGTGTGGTTTCGGTTGTAACTGCGTTAAAATACTCAATTTCGTCATATAAAAGTATGTCAAATGAAACCACGAAAATAAGTTAGTTTCAACGAAGCTGCATTCGAAACCGAGCAAAAATCTAAATGCAACCCTGAATGAATTTGCTCTGGCATTACTACGGAGACATTTATATTTTGCTTTTGCGTACAACTTGATTAATGAGGAGAAACAAAAATATATAAAAAAAAAAATATGTAGAGTGCGCGGGAAGGAGCATCTCATAGCCAAGGTATGGACAGAAAAGAGGGGGAGCTGTGCCATACATATGAGAAAATGGCGAAACAATAATAATATTAGTTGCCGGCATTTTACCACAAGAAATAAACAATAAACTGCCAAGCGAAACCATAATCGAAACCAGCTTCGCAATGTTTTTTGTTTTATTTTTTTCTTTTTATTTGAGCAAACAACACTCAAGTGGTACCCCTATGAATGCAAAGCAATGCGCTGATTGAGGAAGGAAGATAGAAAAGTGGTTAGAGGAAAGTGGGAAAAGGTCATAACAATCAGGAAAAATGTTTGCAGGGAGCTTATTCCATAAACGCGAACTATCTCTGTAATGCGTGGTGCGTTGGGTTACCATATCCACGTGGAATGTGTGACTACCGCTTGCGGTTTAGTAGTTCTGGTAAACACATGAACTGGTGGAATCAAATTCGGTATCTCAGCGAAACATCTACCATGAAAATACCAGTAGAGAAGAGTCACACAGGCCACGTTTCTACGATAATCCAAGGATTGGAAACTCTACAATCTCCTATCGCTCGATATTGAATATGGTTCACGAGCTCTATTTGCGTTCGTGAAGCTCCTGCGAATAGTTGCGAATTATACTCCATTTTTGGGCGGCTGTAGGTGGTGTAGATCATGCGGAGTTCAGTTGGAGTGAAGTATTTCTTACACCGCTTTAGAAACACGAGGAACTTGTCTACTTCTTTCGACACGTAAAACATATGATTATTCTAACGAACGTCACATTACATGGACATGCCCAGAACATCAAGAATTGCTGACTCCCCAATAATCACCCCACCCATAACCAGGGGATTAATAGAGGGTTGGGAAATCGTTTGCGAGATAACAGACAAAATTGGGTCTTACGCGCGTTGAATTCAAGTCTGTTCGTGAGACCCCACCTAGAGATTGATTAGAGATCATTATTGAGTTATTTTTGAGCTATTCATTTCGTTTACTCTCAGTCTCCAAAGAGTTAGAGCGTTTTGAGCATGTGTATAAGTGACAAATAGTGCTGTCATCTGCAAAGACGTGATTGGGACTCCTAGTCAATGACAGAAGGTCATTGATAAAGATAGGGAAAAGGGAGCCTCAGAAGTAACACCATCTGTCACAACACGGATAGAGCGGTAACTTAAAAAACTCGTGAATAATCGAGTGAAGTTATTACCGACCCCATACGCAATCAGTTTTGATACCAGTGCTTTATGCCACACTCGGTCAAACGCCATTGAAATATCCAGAACAACCGTTTTTCTGTCATCTAAGCTATGGGCACTATGGTTTCATATCCCGTCCCGGTGAGTACCGCCATGATATCTCCCGTTGAGCGATTACGGCTGAAACCGTATTGGCAGTTATAAAGCAACTTATTTTGCTCTAAATATTTGACCAAGTGAAAGTTAACTACACTTTCCATGACCTTAGGCAGTGTAGAACAGACTGCGATGGGGCGGTAATTCGCAGGGTCCGTAGTCTTGCTTTTTTTTAGGAATAGGTTTAACGTTTTGCAACTTTCCAGCAAGGCGGAAATACACCGCAGTCTTTGAAATGCGTAACGGTCGCGCCAGTGTTGACGAACATACTCGCAATACATGAGCTGGAATGAGATCGAGCCCCGAAGCTCTTATTAATGTCGAGATTTGCGAGCACTCTTTTAACTACACGTGTTCAAAAATGTATCTCAGGCATAGCACAAGATACAGGTTCGATAACGGGTAGTGGCTGATTGCTATATGGCAGAGCAGAATTCTCTGCAAAAATGGTAGCTAAAAGATTCGCTTTATCAACTGAGCTAGTGACGAGGCGACCACCTATGAAAAGAGTTGGAATTGACGGAGTCGTTTGGTTCTTTACTCTCTTTACAAACGAGCAAAAGTTCTTACTGCCCCTATGGAATTGAAAAACTTTATGTCTCTGGCGCTGTTCGTGAAGAAACACGCCCTAAAATGGCATTACAGCGATTTCTTGCCTACTTATGTAATTCCCCAGTATTAGCATTTGACGACCTCGATTGTCTAGTGGATAGTGCACTAGACTTTCATTCAGAAGGTTGCGGGTTCGATTCCCGTCTTGGTCTGGTGGTCAATTCTCATAAACTTCTTATATTCACTATCGATATGAAGTGGATGAGAATTATAAGAATTTGTACAAGTACACTCCTTGGTTGGTAATGACAAAACTACCGAACTGATAAAAAATTGCCACACAGCCGTTCGGAATCGGCGTTAAACTGTAGGTCCTACCATCGCCACTGTGGTCTAGTGGCAGAGTGCCAGACTCTTATCTCTGGAGATCTGAGTTCGATTCTCGGCTTGGGTATGTTTCTTATCTATCTTTCTTTCTCTCTGCCTTTCTTTCTTTCTTGGGGCTTTGGTACAATAGATCTTATAGGTCGCAGTGCCTGATTTTCGAGTCGTCCTCTTTCAAATAATAATAATTGGCATTCTTGTTAGATTGGCAGTTCCTGAAATCAACCTCTTTGGACCTGACTGCTGATCTGCAAGATACATTAAGCCCCGAGTTATCTTTTGGTTTAATGCTGAACATTTTAAAATAATTTCTTGTACCATTTCAGCACAGGCTAACTATTGCGGTTTCGTTCGAAACCATTTGCCAAAATTATTCAACTTCGGCTCAGAGGGAACATGGTAGTTATTACACATTTACATATTTGAAAAAGTTGTAAAATAAAAACTACCAATAAATTATAAAGTGTAGTAAATATTGCTTACTTCTCGACGACTTCCTTCATATGTCATAAACATATTTTTTTTTTTTTTATGTTGTTGTTGTTGTATGATGGCACCCACTGGCGGATCTAGGGTGGGGGTTTCAACATATAAATCGCGATTCTCAGAATTAATATTCAGCATTAGAAAAATAAATGATTTGAATGCCTCAACAACAATCGGGTTACAATATATGCGGTCATTCGCGGTTCTAAGGCGAGGAGAAATTTAAAAATAAAACCCCTCTTTGAATCCGCTACTGTTGGCCACCAATGCCTTCACCGATGGATGACTGATTTTAAGTAAAGTTATTTTTTTTTTTTTTTTGATGAGTTTTCTTGTCTGAATTTAGTTTTTTTAACTTTGCCGCTTGTTGTTATTTGTAATATTATTCGCATTTTTAATGACTTTGGCAACTCTTGCATGACTTCTTTGAAGAGATTTTTACTTATTATGCCCATACAAACATTTTATTTGAAGTTTTTCATATGAAAACAAATAAAAAATCATAATAAAAGGTACCAGCAATATCATAGCATGTAAGTTACTAAATGTGCACTTGAGTATTTTGACCTTTTATGATGAATGATTTTCAAAACTAAACATTGAAAATTAAGCAAACACTTTTCAGTGGTAAAATTAAAATTAAGAAGAAAATTTAGCGCAGGTAGGCGATTTTTTGTATAAATAACTCGATTCTTGTTCGTAATGAAAACTGAGCTCGGTGCAAATTTCGAGGTTGTCGCAAGTATCTTTTCCATACATGCTTGCACCAAGTGCAAGTTAGTAGAAACTCCCCTTCATTCCCTAGTTTACAGTATCGAAAAATCTTCGGTTCTAAAAGAGTATATTTTAGTTGCTTTCCTCGTTATAGAAGAAACTTTCAACAATGTGCTCCCCAGTGCCATAACAGCAACCTTGGGTAAGTTGGGTCTCGATAAAGCTTTTTATAAACTTTGTTGAGACTCTGCTCACGAAACGTATGATAAGTTACACGTTAGGTAGCTCATCCATAAGTAGGATGGTGGTAAGAGGCACCTCTCAGGGAGAAGTACGCTTGCCACTGTTATGGAACCTAGTGCTAAATGATCTATTGGTAGATCTAGAAGATTGCGGCTGCACTGTAGTTGCTTATGCGAATGACGTTGCCTTAGCAGTTTCAGGAAAATTTCCAAGCACACTCTCCGACGTTTTAAATAACGCTTGCAACAAATGCGGCTTGCCTAAAACCGAACTGTCCCTTTCACTAGTAAGCACAAAATCCCCACATTTAGTACTCCGACGCTTAACGGTGTCGCTTTTAGGTTAGCGGAACAGGCGAAATATTTGGGACTCATCCAAGATAAAAAACTGAGCTGGAAAGTCTATACTCTTTTTAGGGTTCAAAAATACCAATGTTGCCCTTTTCTCATGTAAGTCTCTGGTCTGAACCATTTGTAAGACATTCGAAAATCCTTTCAAAATTCGCCGCTTTATCCAAGAACATTGACTACACCCTTATTGGCAATCGCTTTATCACTTCCATTCCTTCGAGAGAGGATATGATTAATACCGATGGATCCTAACTGGATGGAAGGATAAGGGGAGGGGTTTTCTCTGAGCAATTAGGGTTAAGCCTATCCTTTCGTCTGCCTGACCACTGCAGCGTCTTCCAAGCTGAGATCATGGCTATGAAGGTAGTGACGAAATATAATAAAGTATCAGCCCATGATATTTTCAATCTCAGCGAAAGCCATCCTGCTATCAAACTCTTAGCCAGTATATCTCTGACCTCCAAGGTGGCTTTTGGTTGTCGGCGGTTACTCAACGTACACCTTGTATGAGTTCCAGGTCATAGTGATGTACTTGGAAATAATAAAATTGATGAACTAGCTAGATAAGGCACAAAAATGCTGCTTTTACAATTTAAATATTACCCGGGTATCCCACAGGCAACTTGCAAGCTTAATGTTCAAATGGAGTTTTTGAACCAGGCGAAAGTGAGATAGCTACTATCTTTCAGTAGAATGACTTTTGCAGAAGTTGCAGAGATGATGAGGAGGAATTCCTTTCACACTTTTTTTTGCCCTGCCTTGGCCGTCAGTAGGAAAAATGGCCTGGGTCAATATTTTCTAGACGACCTGTCCGCCTTGAGATCAACTGACCTAAGAAACTTACAGCAAAGCCCAAGTGGTTCGATTAATATTGGTTTTCAGTATTAAAGGGATGGATATTAGCATACACGTGGTAACACAACAGGCCGTATTTGGCCTAAAGCTATAACCCGAATTCCGGCGTATCGAAGAATTTACGAGGCGTAAAAACGCTGCCACATTTAACGCCACAATTTTACATCGACTTGGCTTTTTTATTGTGACATCGTTTTTACGCCACGTAAATTCGTCGATACGCCCATGGCAGAAAAATTAAGAAGGTAGATGCATTTTGACAAGTAAGAGGAACTTTGACAATTGGGAAAACATTCGTTTTGATACTTTTCTTCTTTTTGCAACAGCGTTGTATTTTTATAATTTAATTTTTAAGTGAGAATTTATAAGAAAATAATTATAGGGATAATTAGTTCCTGCTTTTTATACTATTTTTTAACTCTTAACATGTTCAAAGTATTTGCTAATAAAGAAAACTAATTTTAATTTAATTTTAAACATTATTTATACTTTTTTATTATAAATAAAATTTATAATTTAGTACTAAGTAATAAAAGTAGTATTAATAATCTATTACTAACTCTCTCTTTTGTACCCATTTCAAAAAATGCATCTCTAAAATGTTCCTCTTACTTGTCAAAAGTCCAAAATAGCTACTTTTTGAAAAAATGCATCTACCTCTAAATACTTCTACCATGGATACGCCGCAATTCTGCATATTTAATTCAGAAAAAAATTCTTATAAATTTGTTCCAAATTTGGCAGTTCTCATTTCAGATTAATTATTTAATATTAATAACGATCGTTTTGGAATCGGCTACGTTTCCTCATCAGTGATCTTTCCCCAATTCAATAATCTATATAAGTGAAAATATTGTAAAGTAAACGAGAAGTGCAAGTCAATTATTTTCACTGAACAGCATTATTGAACGGAACTATCGCTACTGTTTCATATACATTTTGCTATTCTTCTTCGACACTTTTATTATTTACATTTTTTATGAACAACTTTTTTTTTTCTATAATTTTATTTTTAATAATTTTTATTTTGTATTAATTTAAAAAAATTTTCCACTGCATTTAATATGAAAGCAAATGTTTCTGCAGCATGTTGCTAAAAATGTATCAACAAAATGTTGCTGAATACCCACACCAAACTCTATAAACAGCTGTTACTGTTAATGCGATAACTCCTGAAATGTTAAATATCACTGTGTGAAAATGCAACAACATACGGTAGGTTAGTTACGTTATACATCATGTATAAATACGCACACACTTGTACACAAAAACAAAAGCACAGTAGCACCAGCGCCACCACCAGCAAATACACACAAATACAAAAACAAAAGCACGCAAAAAACTCAAAATATAAACAAAACCAATGAAACACACAATGAAAATGAAGTCAAACCCAAAAGTTGTAATGGTCATGGCTGTCGCTATCGCAGTTGCGTACACTAACAAAACTAAGCAAAACCAACTCGAAAAAAATGTTGCAGAGTGCTGCCAAACCAGTTTGATGCTAGCAAATTCTTCGTTTATGTTGCCTAAATACGTTTCAATTCCATTTCATACACTGAGCAGAAACGAAACTCAAAGAGAGAAACACAATGAAATTGCAACATAACGAGCTCAGTTAATTTTTTTTTCTGTTGGTTTTGTGTTTCTTTACCAACGGGTACAATTTTTTTTCAAATGATTTTTAGTTTAACGCCGGCTTTTCTTTAGTGTGGTGGTGTTTTAACGCTAGAACGTTTGTGAATTTGAAAATTTTTTTTTCGGTAGACGGAAAATTTGTGTTTGAAAATCCGAAAAAGAAATCGTTCCCCTCCCCAAACCAAAAAAAAAAAAACAACTAATTTTTACTATTTATATGTTGACGAACGTTGTAAAACAACAGGTAGTTTTCAAGTGAAGATTCTAGCTGACAGATATAAATGCAGAATAAGCTGCAATAGAAAAATTCTCGAAATTCGCTTTAGAGTAGTGAAAGAAGCTGCAGCCAAAAAGGAATAAAAATTTTTTGCCTTTTTCACTCAAGCCAGGGTAGTGGAAAAATATATACAAAAATAAGAAATTTAAAACCGGATTCGTTTCGTTGTTGTATTATAGTCAAAGTGAGTGAGTGCTTGGTGATTTTATGGTATTTGTTGTTGTGTTTTTTGTAACAAAAAAAAGACAGACAACGTCAGTCAATAACCAAAGAATAAATCACTAGAAACGTGTGTGTGTGCGTGGTCGCGCTGATTTTTGCTGCAGCAGCATAAATTTCCAACAACAAATATACAAACAATATAGGAGAAGAAAAAGTAGTAAAAGGAAGAAGAGTTTGTGAGAGTAAGTAAAGAAGAAATCAACCGCAGTAGTTAAACAAGCGAAGCAGCAGAAGAAAAAATAGCAACAGAGTTCAAGTTATTCACCTGCAATTTTGTTTTTTTTTTACTCTTCTTTTCCTCTTTTTTTTATTTATCTCACATAAATTTTTGTTATTTTGTTTTTTATAGTTTCTGTGTGAAAATTAATAAAAGAGTAATTTTTTATTAGAATTGAAAAAAAATTTTATGCACAAAAAGGCGCCAAAATCAAATTCAAAGTGTTGTGTAGCAAAACAAAAAAAAAAGGAGAAAAAATTCTTTATTATCCTTAGTGTGTATGCATGCTACAACAACAGAGTATAAAAAGTGTTTACTCTACTCTCTCCATTGATTACTACTACTCTCTTTTTTATTGTTGTTGCATACTATCAAATTTTGCAAACAAATCAACAATAAAAAGGTAGTGAAAAAATATTGAAAAAAAATTGTGCAATAAAAGTTTTATGCTTTTCATAAGCGCTTGTTTTAACGCCTTAATTTATGCAGTGAATTTGTGTTTTGATATTTAATAACAAAAAAAAAAAAAACAAGGATAAAAAGACACGAAATACGATAAAGGTAAAAATTGTAAAAATATTACACTAAAATATTTTACTGCTTTTTTTTAGTTTTATTTTTCACACGCAAAATACACAAAATCGAATGGTTTGAAAGGGAAATGAAATTTAGCAACAAGTTGTTTTTTTTTCTCTTTCTCTCTTTTTAGTTTCATACAAAATGCATAGAATATTTTTAATAATATATTTGGATATAAAAACCAAAAATTGATACCAAAAAAAAAAAAAAAATGCAAATATTTTCAAATATGAAAATAAATATCTGTTTGTATGTATGTATACTTTAAAAATATTGTGTGCCACAAAAAAAAAAAAATAAAACAAAAATATTCTAAACTAAATATGAAACGAAATTGCTGAAAAGCTTGAAAAAAAAAATAAAATATATTTGTACCTATAAAAGTAAAATTCTGAATGCTAACAATAATATCAAATAAAGCGTGCTCACGAAAAAACTATAACATAACTTTTTACTTCTTACTTTTGTTAGAAGTGTTCGAAAAAAAAACAACATATCATCGTCTAAATTATTTTCATTTCGACAAAAGTTTTTGCTAAAAATTGCTAAATGGTCAAGCTGAAATTCGAAAAATTATTTGGGAAAGTTTTTCAACAAAATCCAAAGTGGAGTGAGTCATTTAAAAATTGCCAAAACTGTTAAAGTGTCCGGTCTAACTTTTAGTCGGGTTTTGGAAAACTTTAATGACAATCTAAACATTGATTGAAAGGTGGTATCTGGCAGCAAATGTAGATCGGGAGACCTAAACAGAGCTAAACGTGTCAAGGACATTTTTCATAAAAATCCAAATACTTCGGGCAGAAAAGTAGCTTAAAAATGCAGTTGATCTAAATCATTTATCCGCAAAGTAAAAAAGGAAACTGTCCTTAAATAGCGCAAAGCTCAAAAAGTTACAGATCGGAATGCTACGAAAAAATTTCAGTGTTGCATCATGGATAAAGAAACATATATATTGGCGGACTTTTTGTAGCTTCTAGGCAACAGCTTTTGCAAAGCGAATCAACGAGGAAAGGTGTCAAAAAAGTACAGAAACCAGAAAAAATTCCTTGACTAACAGGCCCGTAAAAGAAGCCAGCCGTATGTAAATTCTGGGTTAATCAACACGGATGTTTATATTGCTGAATGTTTGCAAAATAACTTAAAAACATTTGTACTTCAGGATAAAGTAGTCAACTTCTTTTGGCGTGATCTGGTAGTTGGTTTATCACTATGGGGAAAAAAGCGATGGAATGGTACATCAGCAATAATATTAATATTGTACCTAATAGTATGTTCACATGGCGGCTGAAAATTTGATTTTGGTGCCCAAAATCGATTTTGGCTGAAAATCCCTTGAAAATTGAATTTTCGTCATAGAACAATTGTTAAATGAAAATCTGATTTTCAGCCGATTTTCTACGAAAAATGTTTTTTGGCCATGCAACTCCGTATTTCTGAGAAAATTGAGAGAATGCTACTACAATATTCCATCTATTACAATATTTAGTACTTTTTTTGGTATCTGCCAAACATGATGACATTAGTGATTTGTAAAAAGTGGGAGAAAAGTAAATGATATCAAAAAAATGGAAATAAAAATTGGCAGATGAAAAATCAAATGCCGTCTGAACGACTATTTCTGAAAATCGAATTTTGGGTAACGAAAATCTATTTTCAACTTTCATGTGAACACACCACACTATAAAGAGGCTAATACGCCAAACTGTTCAGAGCTGAAACCATTGGAACGTTATAAGGCTCTAATTTAGCGGGAACTGAAGGAGACGAAATGTATATCGAAGAGCATAAGAGAATTTAAAAAAAAAAAAGCTGACCAGAAAAATTCAATATCTGATCCACAAAAACATTTAGAAATCAAATATAAAATATTTACAAACTTGAAAGCAAACAAATATTTAAATGCATGGAATTTATAGAAGAAAAAAAAATCGGTACTTTCACAGAAATATTTCCATTAAAAAATATTTCGAAAGAAGTTGACAACAAATTTAAACATGATTTTTCATATATCTTATCTTGCGGAGTATCAATTTAAAAAAATTCATTTCTTAATGACCTTAGTTCGATTTAATATGAATTTAAATGTTTAAGTAGAAGAAAATAATTATATTAACTTCCAAACGATACGCCAGCGATATATGAACGATGCGATAGCGATCACATAACTGTGCAAGTGACACACTGTTGTAAGCTACCGTTATAAAGGGATTCACTTTATTGAACTTTAAGTTTTGAGTTTTTAAAAAACCACTCGTCTAGCTTAATTAGTTTTCAGTATGCCATCGCGACAGGAGGAAGTGCGCAAAAAACATTTTGTACAATTGCAAGCTACGTGACCGTTCGAAGGACAACATTCGGTTTTTTGAATATGGATGTGTCTAGAAAATCAGAAAGTGGCAAAAAAAGTTCGAAAAGAAATACAATTTTAGAGTAAAAAGATGCTAGGCATGCTAAACGCAATCCAAGTCTTTCGCTACGGGATTTAGCAAAGAAATTCAACATCAACCACGTTAACATTTTAAGAATATTCAGCACCAAGGAAGGAGTACAAAAAAAAAAAATTGTCTTTATGCGATGCAAACGGTTGTGCAAGCACCTGTTAATAGAAAAAAAATGCGTGCGTAGTCATAGATGACACAACGTATATCAAAATATATTTTTCGGCATTGCCAGTGAAGCAATGTTATTCTGTATCCAAAGTTCCACAATATTTTGAAATAATTAAAAAAAAAAGTATCCAAAAAAAAGTATGGTATGTAGGCAAGTTAACTATATTGGATGGCAAACGTTCCACTCTGTTCGTAGTGAATGAGTGTTTGAAAAAGAGGTTGGTACCGTTAATACGACGACATAGAACTTCAACAATTATTTGCCATGAAAACATGCCATTACTGCGCTGCAGTCACCGACTTGTACCAAAGAAAAAGCATCAATTTTTTTGCAAAGAACATCAACCCCACAAAATGCCTAGAGCTCCGATCGAATGAGCGATATTGGGCAATTTTGAAAACAAAACTACGAAAATATTGCCAACCATCACTCATTATTCAATAAAAAGTATATTCAGGCCACCAAAATGATATCCAGTAGAACTGGTCATTAATCGCGAAATTCGATTATTCCAACGCCAAAGCTTGGAAAACTAAAATTGTATTTTTCCTATTTTTCATACTATAAGTTAAAACAAAATTACATTAAAACAGAAAATGTATGAGTTTTTGATTTAAAAAATTAAGGTTTCCTTTTCGCAATTTTTAATGTACAATGTCTTAGATATTGCACATTCAGCAACTAGTAGTTTGAAAAATTTCATTAAAAGTATTAAAAATGTAATGGAAAAATTGCGTACCCAAAGTATTTACAGATCACATGTAGAATCGGCAAACACAAGAATGAGGTCACTAACCATATGCCAAAATAAAGTGGCTTGAACGACCTCTTATAATAAATACGAGGGGGCCACAAAAGTTTGCGTAGTTCGCAACACTGAATAAATTTTTGACAAATCAAAAAGTGACCGATGATTTGGCATATTATTGCGATATTTTATTTTAAGTTTCACTGCGAAGTGTCAGCATGTAGACAAGCAAACGCAAAGCTACTGAGAAACAGTTGGTAGAAATTCCACATCCATCACAGCAAAAAATTCAGTTTGCCATTCTTTACGGATTTCGGTGTAAGTTTAAGCCTGTGGAAATATTTAATAAGTGCCTAATAGTATATGAAGAGAATGCACCATCGCTTGTGACCGTCTCGAAGTGGTTTCCGAGGTTCCAGACCGGGCATTTTTCTGTGGAAGACGAATTTTCGACTGATGACGTAAATGTGGCTCTAGTGAAGTCCAAAATTGACAAAGATTCAATATTGACTTGATCCAGAAAAGGATTGCTGAGGAACCAAGCTAGATTACTTAAGTATTATCTTGAATACACGAAGAAATCAACACGATGGGTTTCTCGAATTTCATTTGATCTTAAAAAGTACAACGGGTGTCTTTTTGCCAATATTTTTTTGAAAAATTTGAAAATGGAGAGTCCAGTAATAGGTGATGAAGCTTGGTTCTTCAAATTCAAAGGTAAATGAATAAATGAAACTCTGGTTATTTTCAAAAATAAAAACAAAATTTGGGATAAGATCTTCCGCAATAATGAGGAGATAATTAATGCAGTTAATGTCGAAGTTGCAAACCTAAAAAAGCTGATTTTGAGGACTGTTTTTCGAAGTGGATCTATTGGCACTTCGGAACACTCATTATTGACTTAAAGAGTTATTGCCAAAGCATGTGGTGTGAGTTTAGGATCTGTAAACAAGTTTTTAAAGCAAAAAAGGGACACTGGGACAGAAAAGGGAAATGTGGATAGAAAAAAAGGCAACAGCAATAGATGAAGTTTTTTTATAATAAGGAGAAACGTCACGTTCGAAGGTATGATGAACTCGCAAAAATATAGAGCCTTGCTAGAACAGAGATTGGAAGCTGAATTAAAAAAAGTTGATGGCAATGGTCAAGCAGTTTTCCAACAAGATTCAGTTTCATGTTATGTGTCCAAGGTCATGATGTAATATTTCATGAGCAAATCATGGACACCATGGAATATTGTAAAAGTTAGACTTCGTAAAATAGATTGCACAACAAAAACAAAACTGAGGCTGTAATCCAGATATGGTTGCGAGACCAGTAAATATCAGAAAACTGTAAAAAACTTATTGTTTCTATGCCGAAATGTATTGAAGAAGTTATAAAAGCCAAGGGAGAACATATTTCTTATTAAAACAATTTAAATTACATTATTTTCTCTTCGTCTACCAATTATCACTTGTGTTCACATTAAATCGCATAATATTGTATATTCTCAACCGAGCGGCTACTTCGATGCCGTCCATGTCTGCTACTGCGCAGTGTTGAGCCAGTCTCCTCGAGGCGAGCGGCTAAACGCCTTAGTATTTATTTAGCTGGTGCCACATATCAGGGAAGCGACAACGAAATTCAATTTGAGCCAAAACCACCAACCGAATACTTATCACAAACATTAGCTGCGTTTTATTCGCCACTTGTTTCTAGTTATGTATAACTAGCAGCGATAATTGTATGGGAAAACAACAACAAAGCTGCAGAGATAACACGTATAATTATGGCTGTTATGTATACTTAACAAGTAGCCTAACTATATAAAATTCTATTTTGAACTGCCATAAGTGAAAGAAGAAGCATGACAGTTTGGCAAAAAACAAAAAAAGGAAAAGATTCGAAACGTTTGAAGGTGAAAATAAATTAAAATCATCATTAGATTTTCTTATGAGAAGTAAAAACTAAAAACAATGCCCACGATTAATCGCAATAACTGGGACCCATTAAAATGTTTCACCTCTAGCTGCTGAGCAGTTTCATTGTGAATAACAATATAACGAAGACGAGACTTGGTCATTTTATTCGTACATGTTAAACTAGCTGGCGAATAAAACGCAGCTATTGACACAATTATTCCGCGTTCTTAAGGAATATAGCGATCCATTGTTTGTCTACGTATGTTATGCTTTTTTTACTTGGCATATGTCAAATTAGTGTGAGAATTTTTGCGTCACCTTGTACCTACCCAATGATTGCGGTAACATGGCTCCTTCGACCTTAAAATGCAAGTAGAGAAAAAAAACCGCGACGCATTGGACTATAATTTTCTTTAGCAAAAATGCTGAACATAATATCCTCTTTCAGCACCAATTGCACAATGCTTGCTCTGGCTAGAGCACGCAAGAATATTTTCATTTGTTGAACTGAAAGTTTTTGAAATTATTTTTTTAATCAAACTGTAAAATTAAATAAATAACGCCTAAGTATTTTATAGATACATAGTTCACACTTTATTTATTGTGTTTTTTTTTGACACTTTAACAAAAATTGGTCGCCTTAGTTAATTAAATTAACAACTTTTGTGTGCTTGTTCTTGTTTCGTATTTTGAATTTCGTGTTTTTCTTGCTAATGTCGATACTAACATATTAATGTATTTGTTTTCTTTTTTCTCTTTTTTTTCTGCTGTTGCTACAGTTTTTTTTTTTGCTGCTACACTATCTCAACAACAACAAATCAACCATTGCAATATCATTGAAATTGGATTACTAACAATAATTATTTCCCTCCTTCCTTACGACGAAACTACAACTACTTTGGATATTTTATTGGTAATTTCGTATATCGACTACTTGCCAACTTGTGATTTTTTTTTATATATATGGTAAGTTCATAGTTTATTACATTTCTATACTTAGTTTTTGTTAGCTGCAATTAGCGTAATTACACAAAATGTGGGTTTGGTGTTGGCCAAAATACAATCTCACTGGTGTCACTACTATATAGCAGTTCTAACTGCTTGTTGATTATATACATATTTCTCGGTGTCAATATAAGTTTGTTTGTTTAGTTTTTGTTTTGTATGTCAAAAGTGCAACCTTTAAGTGTGGCATATACACGTACACACACACACACTAACAAAATTAGTGGCGCCATTAATTTTCTGTGTTTGTATGTGTCTGTTGACATTAATGTCAATAACTAATATCAAAAAAAAAATATAATAATTTTTCTTGTTATTTATTTTACAAATACATAAGTCAAATATAAGTTACTTTTTGTGTCGCTATTTGCGTGTACATGTTGACATTATTGATAAGTTCAGGGTGAAAAAAGGAACAAAGCAACGAAAAAAAAATTATTAATATAATAGTATTTGAAATTATGACAAAGTAAATTGTTACTTGCAATCGGAAATTTTATTATCATTAGTAAATATTTGGAACTGAGGTCGAAAATTGCAACCTGGAATGATTTTGTTGTGCTAGGCGAGGCGCTACCTTCTCCTAAAAATTAACCTTGGTTTATTTTAAGAAGATTTCCGAAATTTTTCGGCTCTAGGGTTTAACTGTCGTGAGCTGGGTTGTTTTGAAAGCCCTCTAAAAACTATGTTGATGCTATACCTAAACTTTTTTAAATTTTTATTATTTGTGAACTTTTATTAGGTATACATAAGTTTTTTTTTTTCAAAACCACTCAACTTGCAACCGCTTATCACTAAAATATTTTGGGAATCATCAAGTTTTTTATGCTTAGGAGAGGCTAGCAGCAATTTTTTAATTTTTTTTTTTTTTTTTTTGTATGAGGCTTGGCTTCCTTATTGCTTCTAACGCAAAGATCGATCACCTTTCTAGACATATGAATGACAAGATCAGCTTGCAGAAATTTTTTGTGCTTAGTGTGAAATACTGTGAACTACACAGTTGACACTTGCTCAAATGATCCTAAAATATGGTATTGGATCAGAATAGAAAAAATTAAGTTTAAGGTCACGAATAGAAAAAGGTTAAGTTTTAGGTCCCATTCAATTTTACAAAGAAAAAGATATAGTATTGTTTTGAATCTGCAAATCAAAGACTATTATTATTTGAAAGAGGACGACTCGAAAGTCAGGCACTGCGACCTATAAGATCTATTGTACCAAAGCCCCAAGAAAGAAAGAAAGGCAGAGAGAAAGAAAGATAGATAAAAAACATACCCAAGCCGAGAATCGAACTCAGGTCTCCAGAGATAAGAGTCTGGCACTCTGCCAGTGGCGATGGTAGGACCTACAGTTTAACGCCGATTCCGAACGGCTGTGTGACAATTTTTTATCAGTTCGGTTGTTTTGCCATCACCAACCAAGTTGTGTACTTGTACACATTCTTATAATTCTCATCCACTTCATATCGATAGTGAATATAAGAAGTTTATGAGAATTAACCACCAGACCAAGACGGGAATCGAACCCGCAACCTTCTGAATGAAAGTCTAGTGCACTATCCACTAGACAATCGAAGTCGTCAAATGTTAACACCATTACCGATTCGTTACTGACTCATTTTCACTACCGTTAACGAAACGTCCTCACCGATGGTAAAAAGACATCAAATTCATATCTGTTATGATAAACAAATTTCCTAATAGCCCTTGAAGACCCATTTTTCCGACTTCAGTCTCATATTGTGGGATAACTAGAGGCAATGGAGATCACCGATTCTAAATTACTCTAAAACCGTTGGAAAATCTAAATGTGGATGATTTGCTCTAAATTTCGATTTGACTTTTGATCTAAACGTTGATCTGAATTTGGTCATTTTTTGGTTTGAATTTTGGTCTTCTTTTAGTTTCAGTTTTAGTTTCATTTTATTCTGGTTTTCCGTCTGAGAATGGTTTTTATTTTTGTTTAAGTTTTGGATCTGAATTTGATCTAATTTTTTATCTGAATTTTAATATCTCATATTTGATGTCATCTGGATCTAAGTTTTACTTTATTTTTGAATTGAGATCTGGTCTAAATTTTGTCAGAATTTGGCTTGAATTCGGTTTGAATATTGGTCTGAATTTTGATCTAAATTTCGTTCGAATGTTAGTCTCAATTTTGGGCTCATTTTTCGTCTCATATTTGGTTTGAATTTTTATATATTTTTTGTTCTGACGTTGGTCTAAGTTTAAATGTGATTGCTGCTTTGAATTTGATCGAAGTTTTGGCTTGTTTTTTTTACTGTTTTCTAGTCTAAATTTCTCTGATTTTAATCTGATTTTAATCTGAACTCAATTTGAATATTTGTCTGATGAATTCGATTTGAATTATCTCTGATTTTAGTCATTTGATCTCTGTTTTGGTCTGATGTTTGGTCTAAATTTCTGAATTTTTGTGATTTGAATTTTGTCTTGGATATGAGTTTTTTTAGTTGGTCTGAGTTTTAGTCTGATTGCTGCACTGTATTTAGTGTGATTGCCAGTTTTTTTTGGGTATTTGGTTTGAGTTTTTGTTTGTTTTTGGCTGATTGCAGGTATAAATTTCTGCCTGATTTTGGTCTGAATTCGATTTGAATTTTGGTCTGACTTGTGATTTGATATTTGACCTAAATTTTGGGGTGCTCTTTTGGACAGAATCTTGGACTGATTTTGGTCTGTACAACAAAATGGGCTTAAAAAAATTTCTGAGGTCTCATATGGTTTTTCTGGAGTGGCTTTCGATGCTGATCACAAACATTTGTTTCGGATTAGGTCGAACTTTTGTGATATCGATAATTTTATGATTTTTAAAAAAATGGTAGTGTAGAGTAAGTGGAAACAAAATTTTTTTTCGATTTTTTATACACGTTTCATGAGTTTTTACGTTTTCAAAAAAAAATTTTTTTCAATCTGTTTTCCAAAAAAATTAAAAAAAAAAAATTTTTAAAACAATTTTTCAAAAAGGGAAATTTTGCACCTGATTCGAATTCAGGGCACATATATAATATGTAAAATCTCATGTAAAAAATCCCTTCGAAGATGGAAGTATACTGTTGAAATTTTAATCTGGAGAAGAATTTAGAAGCAATCACTAGATAGGAAAAATGGAAGAGGCTAAAGTCCGACAAGGACCAATTTGAACCAATAAAATAAAGGGTAAACTAAAATTATTCTTATTTTTCCCTTTTGCTACGAAACAATCCTTTCGTTATCTCTGTTTTCTAGGCAACGAAAAGCCTTCAGATAAAACTGAAAAGTTTTCAGATGAAATACGACACAATAAACTCTTGTTTCAATACCGCACGTGCTCATAAGCTCGAAACTGTAAAGTTTAAGAATGATTTAAGTTCTTTAAGCAAGAACAATTAAGCAATCAAAAATTCCATAAAGAATTTTGTAAGGCCAAAATCAAGCAAATTTTAAGTGACTAAACTGAAGTTTTCAACGAAAAAAAACTCTTAGTCACTTGAATATTTTACCAAATCAAAATGTTTAAGTATATAATTACAGTAATCCCCGCTTAATTGTGTCCATGAGAAATTTCTGATTCATTTAACCTATGAATGTGATTAATTGAGAAATTTTGAGTACATGAGAATCAAAATAAAAGAATGAAACAGAAAATGCTTTATTGCGAGGTCCAATTAACAGGGGATTACTGTAAATAGTATTTACAAAGGTAGCTATTAAAACTTAAGATTAAAACAAAACAAAAATTGATTTGTAAATGAAAAATTTTGTGAAAATATTTAATTAAATATTAAAATTTCATGCAAAAATGTTCAGCAACAAGCACAAAACACATTAAAAAAAAAAAAACAAAAAATGTGAAGACACACTTTACAAAAAGCAAAGTTTCGTTATGCATAAATATCTAAGATTGGATTAGGTTAATTTAAAATAGTAGAAACGAGTTTTCTTATTTCAGTATTCATAAAACGTGAATCAAAAACTAAAAATAAATAAACAAACAAGCAAAAAAAAAAAAACTTCCAAATTTTAAGGTGAATGAATCACTGATAATTTCGAGAAATCAATAGGTATTTCAAAAATTATATTTGTTTCAATACAAGTTCCAGCTGTAATGATGATTTGAGTAAAAAAAAAATATTTGTATTTACAGAAAAAAAAATCTCTTTTCTTTAGAACTCGCACTATAAATTAAGACCACAAAGTCAAAAAAAAAAAAAAAAAAAAGAAAACAAAAAAACCAAATCGCTTGTAAATATCAGTGCTTAATTAATAATATTGAGGCGTGAAATTTATTAGAAATAAAAAGCGCTGTCAATATTGACATTGAGTTTTATGAACTTCAATTAAAAATATTTTGCAAATGACATTTTTTTTTTTGTTTTTAATATTTTGTTTTTTTTTTTCTTCTTCTTCTTTTTGCTGTGGTTGTTAATTTTCTGCAATAAACAATAATTTTTGTAGAATATTTAATTGTAAGTGACATTAATATAAAATTTAATTATTATAATTTAATATATATAACAAGATTATTCTTATGCATATTGAATGCGACTTGTGCGGGATTCGTATTAAAAAATTAATAATAAATTATTTTAAGGAAAAAGGTGATAATAACATATTTGTTATATTTAATTGGCGAATGAGTGAGTGAGGTAAATAAATACATATATTCATAATTAAGTTGGCATTTTAAATTTGATCAAAATGTAGAAATTAAAAATTATTGTTAGTCAATCATTTAACCCTTTCGGGATAATGAGAAAACCAGAAAAGAAAGCTCGAAACCGAGCCTAGATTCATTTTCCCTAACCCTCATTCTTGTTAACTCAATCCAATCTAAAACCCTGAACTTCATGAGTCACTAAAGACGCTGTGGTTCTCAATTGAAATTTTTTAAGTTTATTTTTATTAAACATTTTTTTCAAGTTATTGAAAGTCTTTGAGTATTAACTATTCATTTAACCCTTTTCTGATCATAAAAATCCTAGAAAAAAAGAAGAATCCTAGTAAAAAAGAAAACGGCTTCTTATTCGCTGACCTCTATTTTATTATAAAAAGTTCCTAAAAAGTTTCCATTTTATAACTTAACTCTTCACAGGAAGTGAAAAAAAGTGCTAAAAAATATGAAAAATTATATTTGAATAAACAGTTTCTCCCACAACATTTGGGTAGAAATTGTACAAATTCTGAGGGATTGAAAATCAGTAAAAAAAAAAAATAATAATATTCCTTCACTTTAAATCGCCCAAGTGCCGTCAATTAAGTAACAATTTTTAATTATTTTAACAACAACTAAAGCATAATTAAATCTTTTTTAGACTCACCGGGAACCAATGGTTTTGAAAGGTTAACATAATTTCCTAACCACGTAATTTCATATTTCTTTAATACATATACAGACAACTTGTGAGAAAAAAAGAAAACAAAATGTAAGGCCTGAACTGCGAAATTTTCAATCGATTATTGCAAGGCCGTTTAATGTGTGTAAGAACACAATTTGTTACTTTTCCCCGGCAGGATGATTGCAAGTGAGCGTACTCACATAAGTCTCAATGTTATTCGCCCACTCAACGAAATAGTCAGACGACGAAACTTACTTCCCAGCACTTCGCCTAACGTGCACACGAATACCAAATGTACACGAAAATTTAACGGAAATTCATTAAAACACGAACTTGAACTACACGTGCATATCCAACACGAACTACACGTGTAGCTTAAAGTTCGTGTACCTGCACGAACCTTAATCCACAGCTAAGTAATAGAAATTTTTAAACTGCTAATAGATTTTTGTGTGCTCATTTAAAAAAGCACTATTACTAATGTATAGATTAAGGTTCGTGCCGATACACGAACTATTGATTAAACGCGCTAATTACACTTTTAGTTCGTGTTTGGATTTGGATGAACAATTAAGAGATTAGCATTTTTCTTGGTAAATTTATCAACTTAATATATTTATTTTCATATAAATTAAAGCAATCAGCGTCATGTATACGAGTTTTTCTCTTTTAATTACCCACATGAGTGCAAGTTTTAATGATAACTTAAAATGTTTGCACCTTTTTGTCTGTGCAGCAATAAACTGACAAAATTTCAAATTAAATTTTCTTATCATATGTTTTTCTTTTATTAAATGCGAGTATTCATTTTGATGTATTTTTTTTTTTTTGCTTCCGAGTGAAAATACTTGTCAGTTAAACCAAAGTAAAAAAAAAAAAATATATTAGATATAAGTTAAGGGAAAAGAGAAACAGGAAAACATTGATTTAATTTTTGTTTAGAAGTTTTGTGCGTGTGGACGAGTTTAACACTGAAAACGCATCATCATTAAAACCGTGGAAGAGGGTGAAACTTTTTTTTTTCTGAATTGCAATGTTTTTTAAAACTTTTGGGTGAAATAAATGAAAGAGTTGTTAGAGTGAATAGTGGAAACATGTTGTTGTTGTTTACATTATAGAATAAAATTGCAAGCTATGGAAATGTAGAAGTAAATCCATTGAAATTGTTTGAGAAATAAAGTGAAAATTCGATTGCGCAAATTTGATCTTTGATGTTAGTATTGCTGTTGTGTTTCCACTCAAATGATTTATCTCAATTTCTTTTTTAAGCGTTGCCACTTTTCCTTAATTTATAAAGTAAATAAACAAATGTTTGTTGTTTTCGCTTTATCGCTTATAATCTTCTTAATTCACAAAGATGTTTGGGATAAAACTAAAACCACCTGTTTCAAAAAATCAGATATAGTTTTCTTTTCTTATTTTTTACAATATATTACCTCTGTCATAAATGCTATAACTATCTAAGACTTTAGTTAAATTTAAAAAATTTTGATATTCCATTTCTACAAATTAAGCCAAATTGTTTATAGACCTCATGCCGTGCAAAATTTAAGCTGTGAGCTTATAAACATATTTTATTTAACTACTTAGTTATGATTTAAGTAAATTATTTGTTAACTCATTTGAAGTGAAAAGAGAATTTTCTATTGTGGTATTAACTAATGAATACTTTATATTGAAAACAATAAAATTTTGACTCTAAATTCATTAAATTTATATTTTTTGACTTGAGAATAATATTGAACAATAAGTGTTATCCCAAATAGAAAGAGACAAATCGAGAGAAGACCAAACTAAAAGTAGAAAAAAAGGTACATGGAAGAGGAATAAAGCATGAAAGGTTGAATTTTTGAGTTGCTTAGAACCACTAGCGGATCCAGAGATTTCCTAAGCAAGATTTTAATTGTTTCGTCCTCTAAAATATTTTTTCTTTTCATGGTCAACGATCATTGGTAAAATTGAATCAATCCAACATCTATTCAGTGGATACCCTGCCCTGCAAGAACAACATATCCACGCACTGAGGCAAGGTTCTACTCTACGATAACTTAATAGACAAATCCAGGGTAAAGAAATGAGAGTTTTTAATTTTAAAACTCTTCAATTGCCTCATTCTGTTTATAAAGGGGATTTCAATAGTAATGTTCGAAATTTGCGTTGACGTCTAGGTGGCAGCACTGTCGTTTTTCGACATTGGACCGCTACCTCATTCAACAACGCTACGAAATTTTGAAAATTCGTGTTCTGTTCTAAGCAAAATGTGCAAATTGTGCAATTGATCGATTAATTGAACGAATTATCGCGGCATCCCAGCAAAGCGGTAAGATTGCCGATTGAGACCAGTCCTGTACACCGCAAAAACGCGCGGTCGAGCGGGAAAATTGCTGATGTTGCTGAAAACCTGTGTGGCGGAAAAGCTAAACCTCTCGATTCCTCGTCGTGCATAAGGAGTTGGCTTTTTTGTGACCTCAACTTGGCCTCAATTGACCAGGACAATATGTGGTTTCATTAAGACGGCGCAATGTGTCACACAGCCGGCGTTACATTCAAGTTGTTGCAACAAAAGTTAGCAGAACGCGTTATTTCCAGAAGAGGTGATATGGAATAGCCGCCAAGATCGTGCGATTTAACACCCTTAGACTTTTTTCTTTGTGGCTACCTTAACCCATTAAGGACAAGCGGGAATCAAATTAGATAGATAAAGAAAGTAACTCAAGAAAAAACAATTTTTTGAACCTGTCTCAGGAACGGTTCAGCGACAAGGTGCCATATAACACCGCTAGGCATTACTTGGTTATGCCAACAAACCAATAACAGTTGACGAACTGGAGAACAACATCATTCAAACCATTGATGAGATCCAGTCCGACTTATGCAACAGAGTCATACAAAATTGGACTCCCCGGCTGGACTCCTGTAAAAAAAGCCGTGGCTGCCATTTGAGTGACACCATTTTAAAACATATCATCGTCATATCTTACACACAAATCTCTTTTTATTCAATCTTAAAGTTCAGACACGCTTGATGAAAAACTATTTTTTAAGGCTTCATAGTTCAAGAACAGAGCGTTTGTTAATTATTTTTTGTACAATCAGCAGAGAATGAGCGCAAACTATTGTTATAAATCATTCAATATCTACAATAAGACTTCATCTTTTTGTCGTTACGGATATCACTTGGAATCATATTTTTCTGCGGGTTGTTTTCAACAATCATGCTTTAAGTTCTACAGCTCATAGAAATCAGAACCCCAACTATAAGTTACAAGCCTAAAGATGAAACTCTAAAGTGAATATGTAATCCAGTAAGTAATTAGCTGAAAGTGTTATTAAAAGCTTTGGCCACAGTTGAGTGAGATAGAAGAATTATATTAAATCACTTATTCTAAGTAAATTAGAAAATTATTTATTTATATATACTTATATCCATCTGAAATTTTATATAATTTCTTATAAAATATTAAATAAAATACCACAATAACACACAAATCTGTCGTGTTTAATGTCGACATTATTAAAAGGCATTAAGTGCATTTAAATGACTTCAACATAACATAACGCAATGCTCAATTGTAATGGATGATTAAGTTATTAAAATCAACTTATCACAAAATACGGGTGAATGTACATAAGTAGTATACATGCGTCATGTTACACAACCATAACTGTAAAAATATAAATAAATACAAATATAATTAATCAAAAAAAAAAATGTAAAAAGTCACACCAAAAAACACTGTGTAACATATATTTTATACACACTTCCTTCAATCATTATAATTATTGTGCATGACAACAAGTTTGGTGAAAAATTACAAGCTTATAGACAAAAAAAAAGAAAAAAAAACGGGCCTCAAAAAGCAACTCACGAAACGGAAGTAAAAGAGCGTTATTATGTATTTATTTTTCTCTCTCTCTCTCTCGCTTTAAATTCTTATGACATTCGTGTTAAAAAATACGCTGTCTGCCGCATTTTAATTAAAAAAGTAAATACTAACGTTGGCTTTTAATCGTTAAGCTACAACAAAGAAGAAGAAGCAGAAAAATATGTTGAAGAAGATGCAGAGAAGGCCGAACGACTAAAAACACAATAGTTAATACTAGCGTCTATTTGGTAAAACAACAGCATCAGCTTAGACATAGAAATTCGCATCTTAAACTCGGATGTAAAAGATATGCAATACATAGAAAGTAGCTTTGGAATTGATAAAATGGTTGGAAACCTTTGTCAATTGCGTATCTTGCACATTTTTTGGCCGAGTAAAATTTCAAATGATTTATGTACATCTAAGAATTCGGCAGCCTGGCATCGCAATCGAAATAATAAATCGAAAATGCACAGGTTGCAAAAAGTCAATAACAACTCAACTAGTACTTTCAACCTGTGCCTGTGCGTCTTGTACGTAGACCTCGTATTATATGAAGAAGGTTTTCCGAGACTGAAATAAATTTTCTGGATTTTAGTTGGAACGAGCCCCAAATCATGCTAAGAGGGTGGAGTGAAACCAATTTTTTTTCAGGACCACCCGGAAAATTTAACATCTAATCTCAGTAGTAAGTGGGTAACATAGCTTTTTGCATTTGGGCAACTTTTCAGTTTGGCATTATAGGGTTGAAGTGACTAGGGAGAAGAAACTATTTTTCGAGCGATTTTTTTCAAAGTTAAAGCAAAACAAAATTTCCTGCCTACGTTATCGACTTCAACTCGATAATGACAACTTTAAAAGTTGACTAATCCAAGTAGAATTTACCCACTAACTACTGGCAACTATCATCTTCTTTCACCCACTTTTTCTCACCTATGACGCAAATTCCTCGTTACAAAGAACAAAGTGCCGAGGTAAGCATGAATTTTCATTACAGGAGCGATAAGAGCGTGCCATACATCAGCCATGGAGACAATGTTAGACATAACGCCTCTACTTCTAGTATTAGATATGGCAGCCAAAAAGACACTAAAAGGTTTAACAACAGCAGGAGCTTGTCGAGGGAAAATTATTAGCAATAGAGAGCTAGAAACCATCTCTGATGTAATATCCCTGAGCAGACTACCCAAGGATGACATAAACAAAAAGTATAACTTCGAGAAGTACTTTGAAGTTATATTAAGTAACAAGAAGGAGTGAAGCAAAGAAATTTACCAAATATCCTTTAAAGCGAATACATCAAAATGGTACATAGAAGCCTTGAATATAGAATCAGGAACGAGCTCTGAATTGTATGGACTACAAACCATGCACTCTGAACCCATGGGTGGAACTACTAGCATTTATCAAGCAAAAATCCTTGCAATAAGGCTCTGTGCTCAATTTAACCTCGAGCTGAGATTTATATGTCAAAACATAGTAATTTATTCAAATAGTCAAGCCGCAATCATTCGAGATATTTTCGAAGGTAATCTGAGAATGCATAAAGCTCCTGAATCACTTAAACAAAAGAAACACGGGTACCATCTTCTGGGTCCCTGGGCATACAGAAATACATAGTAATGAGATATCAGACAATACTTGGCAAAGAAGGCCAAGAACTACATTGGTCCTGAACCATTTTTAGCAATAGAAAGGAATACTATTAAAGAAGAATTAAGAGAGGAGGAAAGAATCGGTAAGTCAACCTATTAGGTCCAAGTCCCTAATCTTAGACAGGCTATGCTGCTAATTGGAGGCTATAATCGGAAAAGATTAGCTCTCTATTTAAAGCTTAAAAAAAAAAATAAATCAGAATCATCATGGGTTTCTTTTCAGGGCATTGCAAATTGGGGGAGCACATGAACAATTTAGGCATACGACAGGACAGAACCTGTCGCTTTTGTCAAATCGAAAATGAGACGCCAGAGCACATCGTCATACACTGTGAGGCACTCACTTGCAGAAAGAAAGTATGTCTGAGCCATTATCGACCAGAGAGTTCGCATATCACAAATCGGCACCCGGAATCCTCAGTAGGATCGGACTATCTGAATGCCTTTAATATTCTAAACTGAGGGTACAATAGACCCAAATGGTCGAAGTACATGTTTTAACTCATTAAATCTATTTACTACTGGCAGCAGATGCTTACTTTCCCGGGTAGTCTTAAGAAAAATAATGGTGTCATTCCTCCCTAATATACTCCTATATACTTCCCTAATATACTCTATATATACTATATGCAGTAATTTTTTTTTTTTTTGACAATCAGACCAACTTTGCATAATATAGTATGGCAAAAAATTGGACTTAATTTGCAAAAGCCCTAACATCAACAAATTTTTTATAATCAAAAGCCGAACATCGAAGACTTACATCATTATTCTTTTAGTCGAAATTGAAAATTTTAAAACAAAACTCTGAAATTTATAGTTTTAAAACATTTTTTTTTTGCTTCTCCTGTAAAATTTGGAAAATGCGTGTTAGGGTTTTAGCAAACTAAAGTAGCGATAAATGTTAATATTGATTATGTGAAGGTAATAGTTATAATAACTGTATGATGATACTTATAATGATGATAACGTTGTGAAATAATATGGTTTACACGGAAAAAAAAATAAAAAGGTTGCGGGATTTAATATTTTTACGAAGTAAACATTCAAACATTCAGTTTCATTTCATTGATGGAAAGAAATTGGATCTGATAACTTGAGTTTAAACGCTAATTCACCGACCGAGTGCCGTTCTATTTTCGTTTTTTTAAGTTCAGTTTAAAAAAGTTCAAAAAAGCGAAAAACATCAAATAAAGAGAACCAAAAGAGTGCGCCACTCGATCAGTGAATTCACCTTGACTCTGTGGGACTTTATTTGAAAATTTGAAGTTATCATCAAGGCATATTTAACAGGGTGAAGTCATCTCTGAGAACTCTCTCATTTTATTTGAAGAGTCAAATTTTGTTATGTCAAAATAGTGCAAAATGTGAATAAAAAAAAAAGTAGTGCCGAAATTCAAAGTTGTTTTTGACAGTATAACTTTTACTCTCTGAGATGGCTTCACCCTGTTAAATACGCCTTGGTTGCCATTTTACCTAACATCAGTGATGCTGTTTCTTATGCTCACGAGCGAAAAACTTTGATGCTTTCTTATGACACCACAGTACTCGTGAAAAGCTTTGATGGCTTACTAATAAGATTCCTATGTTTGCAGGGATAAAAAAGCTATTATACTCTCAAATGGGATCAGAATACTTTTAAGCAAAAAAGCTTTTTTTTTCTCTTTGAAGAGTTTGCATTGCTCGCAAGAAAAAGCTTTTATACTCCCTAATGAGATTTGAATGCTCACAAACGAAAAGCTTTTATGCCTCCTAATCGGATTTCAGTGTTCGTGAGTAAAAAACTTTCTTGCCTCCTAATGAAATACCAATGCTCAAAAGTTAAAAGCTTTTTATGCTTCCTTACTAGAAGCTTTCAAGCGAAAAGCTTAGGCCTTATCTCCTTTTGCAGCACAGCAAACTTTTTTTTAAAAAACCTTAACATTTTTTTTCCAGTGAACTTATTTCTTTAAGCGCACACATTGTGCTCTTAAATCAACAACTATTAACCAAATTCATTTGTGTTATACACAACCGGTTTAACCTTACAGTTTTTTTGTTGTGTGTTTAAATATCTTTCGGTTTGCTTTTCTTCATATGTGTGTGTGTGTGTGTGTGTCTTAGTTACCACCAAAAAACTAATGACCGTTTGTGCTCAATGCTAAAACAGTTTTTGTAAGACTTTGGTTTTTTTTTTTTTTTTTTGGTCTTTTGTTTTGACCGATGGTCTCAAATCTTCAATGCATTATAGCTTGCAGCTACAAAAAAAAAAAAAAAAAAGAATAGCTTCCACAATACAAGTGTGTACATGTGTTTGCAAACGAGTGAGATTAAATGTTTGTTGCATTGAATTTCATGGATACTACAAACATATACAGAAATTCTATTCTGTCTTTCTTTTTTCTTTGATTCTTTTATTGAATTTCCTTCTTTCTGTTATTTATTTCTTTTTTTTCATTCTTTCGCTTAGGCGAATGCTGTTCGTTTTGTTGTGGTTACTTTATTGTTGGTATTTTCTTTCAAATTTTCTTTTGTGCATTTTTTTTTCTCGAAATTCTTAAATACAGTAATCCCTAGTTAATTAATGCATGGTTTTATTACATTAATTGCTTTGAGTCAAGTGTTTATGATTGCTTTCTGAAGAGCTTGTAAGCGATACTAAATATTGAATATCTTATTTTGAAGAGAAATCATTGTTAAATCAAACAGAGGTACATTGTTTGTAATCTTTTAGAATTAAAAAGCTTGTCAATTGGTTTTAACCGATATAAACATAATATGCCATGTGTGGTATTCGCTGTCCAAGTTAATTTAAAATAAAAATTATTACTTATATTAGACTTTTTTACTTACCCGTACCAACTTCGTTTTTTGTATCAAATTTTGTTGGCTAAACTTACTACTATCCTTTGCTTCTTTGATTGGGCTTCGGTAGTATGCACATTTTGCATTAGTTCCGCCAGATTGCGCAACTTGATACAGATTTTGCTACTTGAGGCAAACTTTGCTCTTTGTATTCCAGACTTTGTTACTTGAATCAAAGTTAGCTGCTTATATCAGGCTTCTTAAATCAGGCTTCGTTTCTTGAGCTTAATTTTGTTTGGCTTAAGCAATACTAGTTTTGATTAGATTTCGCTATATTGATTAAAATTCTGTATTTGAATCGGACATCGTTCATTGAATCAGACTTGTTTGCTTAAACTAGGCTTTGGTCACAACTTGTTGCTTGGATTTAACAATTTCTTCTTAGATCTCAGACTGTGTCACTTAGATCAAAGTTCGTTGCTTATATCAGCGTTAATTGCTTTAACCACATTTCGCCACTTGGATTTAACGTTGTTTGGTTAAGGCTTTGTTAGTTCTATTGAACTTATCTACTTTGACATAACTTTTCTACTGTACCTAATTTTAATAGTTGAGTGAAAATTTTCTTTGCTTAGATCAGACTTCGATATTTACACTAATTTGGTTTGTTTTTCTGGAGACAAGGAAAGCCACTGAACTTCGCAAGCTTGAAAAGTTCGCTGCTTAGTACAGATTTTGTTACTTAACTTTGCTCTTTGAACTTCAGACTTTGTTACTTCGATCAAAGGTACATTGTTTGTATCAGGCTTCACTACTTGAATCAGATTTCGTTTTATGAACTTTACTTTGTTGTTTGGTTCAGGTTTCGCTGGTTTAACCAGACTTCGCTATTGGGGTAATAGTTAGTTATTTGATTCGTGCTTTGTTCATTCGTGATACCCCAACACATGCCTTAAGCCAGACTCCGGCTGTTGGTTAGATTTAGACCCAACTTTATTGTTTTACTGTAGTAAAGCGCCTTTATTAGAACTCACAATTTAGCTGAGTTTCACAATTTTTAATAAATTCAATAACTAAATTAAACCTTGTTTTTTTATTTTATGTTCACTGTTTAGATCAGACTTCATTATTTGAACTAGACTTCCATGTCGATTGTTGTTTAAATTTTTTTCTTTGTTAGTTCGCTAGTTTGATCAGACTTTACTACTTGAAACATGGTTCGCTATTTGAAAGGCATTTTGATATTTGTATCAGTTTTTACTTATTGGGTCAAGCTTTATTTTTTGAACAAGACTTCATTACTTGGACTAAACTTTTTTTGCTTGTACTGTTTTGTTTGGATTTCGCTAGTTCGAAATTTCTTTTTTTTCTTTGACTTTGAATTTCGCTTTTTGAACGAAAATTCGGTACTAAACCAGAACTCGCTACTTAGACCAAACTTTGTTATTTGTAGTTGACTTTGATTCATTTAACTTTTATTAGAAATCTTTACACAGATTTGACTTTAATTGATGAAACAAGCTTTGATTCGTGAATCTTAATTCATAGTTTTGATTCTTCTAATTTCATTATTTATACCAATCATTTCAGATTTTCTTACTTAAATAAAATTCTGTTGCTATCTCAAACTTTTCAACTTTGATTGGACTTAGCTAGTTCGGCCAGATTTCGCCAATTGGATTCTTTGATTGCAAAAAATTTCTCTACTTGAATCTACTAGGTATTGAACCTAAAATTTTCGTCTAGAATTCGCAAGTTCGATCAAACTTCGCTAGTTGAACTTGGTTTTATTTGGACTTAGCTAGGTCGCAAATCCTTGTTTTGACTAAACTTCGCTCGTTGAATGAAAATTTGGTATTAGACCAGTTCTCGCTACTTAGACCAAGCTTTGTTATTTGTACTTGACTTTGATTTGTTTACCGGATTTTGATGACTAAAATCCGCTACAAAGATCATAATAGTTGAATCAAGGTTTATAAATCAGTGAATGACTTTAATCTTCGACTTCTTTATTTATACCAATCGTTTTAGATTTCGTTACTTGGATAAAATTCTGTTGCTGGCATTGAATTTTTCAATTTTGAGTTGATGTGTGGCTAGTTCCGCTAGAATTTGCAGCTTGAATCAAGTTTCATTGATTGGAAATAATTTTTCTACTTGGATTAAACTTCACTTCTTGGATCAGGCTTTGTGTTTTAGGCTGAACTTCATTATTGAACTGTGCTACTTTGATTGAACTTTATTACTTAATCCAAACTCCACTCGTTCAATTACGAGTGATGTTATTGTTGTTGCTAAAGTGGTGGTTCTTACCACGAACCCAATTAGGGCTAACGCGCCGTTTTGATAACACATCCTCAGTAACTTTTGATTTGTTTGGTTCTGTGGTTAAGACGGGGGAATCAGATCCATCCCGACTGGTTTAAGAAGTTTAGAAATTCATTTAGACTCATTCCACATAGTTTCCCAATGTTATTAGAGTAAGGTTTACCTAGGGTTTTCCACCATCCTGTTTCGTCCCAAAGCCGGGCATTCAGAAACCAGTGATGACCACCCCCAATCTCGGTATTTTTTACATTTTTTGCTTATAAGTTGCATAGTTTTGTTTTCTAGTTGTAGTCGAGCCATAACGCTCTGCTTATTTTGCAGGTCGGAGCCTGGTCCATCTCCTATTTCCTCTTGCTGAGTATTTTGTAGAGATTTCTCGCTTTAGTGGTGTAAACGCCTGTTCGGCTTAGGGTTCCTGCAGAGTAGAGCCATACGGCTCGTCTACCTATACATTACCCTCTATGTTCCAGTATCCCGGAACCCATATCAAGGTAATATTATGCTGTCGGGTAAGGTCCGTAAGACTTTCTTTACACTGCTTTACAAAATTAGATATTGTAACTTCCGAATCAAGAGCCCTGATTGTGGCCTGGCTATCCGAAAGGATTTCGATATGTGGCTTAAAGGTGTAGCCTGTCTTTAGCATTCTGCTTACCTCCCTTATTGCTAGCAGTTCAGCCTGAAGTACACTGGCATAGTTAGGGAGGCCGACAGTTCGATTAAAGCCTAGTTTCCCTGAGAAGATTCCTGCTCCTACGCCGCAGTTCATCTTGGAACCGTTCGTGAATACTGAGTTGCCGAAGTTATTTGTTATCATACTGTTGTTTCATTCTCTCTGGGATGAAATCGATACCTTGAAGTTCCTGTAGAACGTCATGGTCGGGATGGTGTAATCTGTTTTGTTTCGAATTTGGCGCCCTTGTGACAAATATTATGAGTGAAGTTTTTTAAATTTAATTTTATAGCTTTAACCAAACATCATTGCTTAGAACAGACTTTGATATTTAGACATAATTTTCCTACATGAATCAGATTTTTTTTTTTTTGCAGAAAAACTTCGGTACAATGAAAAGAATTCGCTATAATCTTTCTTATTTGAAACAAACTATGCTATTTATTTGCATAAAATTTCAAAGCTGGTCTACCTTAAACAGACATTATCTTTGAACTCTTAGATATAATAAACCAAGCATAACTGTATATGTTCTTAAGACAACCACATCGAGAGGAAATAAGCTACAGCTTCAGCTATGTACGCTTCAGCAGCAGAAATTTCGTACTTATCTGATGATTTTATAGTGTAGTTCTACAACACTTTTTGGCATATACGTAACTTGTTCGAGTACTCGAACATGAACATTTCATATGCGCGTGAGTGAACAGCATTTGTTGTTGTTGCTGTTGTAGACTCTTCCTTATGTTTATATATATATATTTTTTCTTTAGTTTTTTATAGCTGTTGCGCGTTGTTCTTATACCGCCAATGCTTTGTGAATGCAACTCACATTTCCAAGGTAAAAAAAATAAAAAAAAAATACCAGTTCAGTTTTCAGTTAAGACTTTTTTTATATGTGTATAGAGTTTTTGGTTGATTTCCTGCCGCTCAACTTTGCTTTTTAACCCTATTGCTATATCTGCTTATGGCATGTTTTGTGCAACATTTATTTTTGCGTGATTTTTTTTTTTTTTTTTTTGTTTCTTTTGATTTTTACGTCATGTAGCCACATTATCTTTCTTTTTCGTGCAACACGAAATTTTTGTTTTTTACTAATTTTACTCGTACTGTTGCTGTTTATCTGCCTGAGCTATAGATGCCTTTAACTAAAAATTATTTTTAATTTTATTATTATTTTTTTTTTTTATGTATTCGAAGTTGTTGATTACTCTGCAAAAAAAAATCATCTGTTGCCATCATATCGTTTGTCTTCATCATTTTTCACATATACCTATACTCTTTGCTCTTTCTCTCTCCCACTCTTCACTGCTGCTGGTGCTCTTCATCCTTTTAGTGTGGCACTCACTTTGTGCTCAGTGCTGCTGATTTTTTTTTTTGTAGTTGGTATTTGGTATTTTTAGTTTTGCTACATGTAGTTGAGGCAGCCACATGAGAGCTCATAGTAGTCAGTCTGTTGTACCATATATAAAATGGTATTTTTGGTTCTGCTTCAAGTGACTCTTGCTCTTTTTTTTCTTCGCCTCTGCCTTTATAGTCTCTGTATGTATGTCTGTTATATTTGTGTATTTGTTGTTTTACCACCACTTTGATGATGAGCTGCTGCAGTTGTTATTTATTTTGTTTTTTTTTTTATTCATGTTTTCTCTGTTGAATTTTCATTTGAAAACATATGTGCAACATGTGCGGTGCTGTAGTAGCAAAATTTATATTTAGACGATTTCCTTTTTATTCTTAATTTTTTTTCTAAAGAAACAAATTCGTTGAATATCAATATCCTCTCATTTGACTTGTTTTTTCTATATTTATTTACATAACTATTAAGATATATTTTTATAAATAAAATATAAAGAGTTAAAGAATAAATTTACTTTAGTATCTTTATTGTGATTAGGGATTATACTATAAGAACTGCTGAGATTCTAAGACTTTCCTTGTCCTCATTAAGTGCAATGAAGCGGTTACTAAACCTACTTGAATGATTATTCCCATTTTTTTTACGAATTCTTCCCTGAATAGTATAAAATATTTGTACAATGTTATGGGTGAGATTAATTATTTTTCATTTTAAATTCAGTATATAGCACACACTTAAAAGAACCTCTGGACCCATTCACTGTCAGGTTGTACAAGTTGGGATAAGGCATCAGAATCTATTTCAATTGAACTCACTGAAATCCTGAGGGGGGATGCACAAATGTACAATTTTTATAATAAAACTAGAGGGAAAACTTAGCTCGGGCTAAGAGGCCAAGTATCTTTTTTTTTGCCACTAAAAAGTTAGCAACATTGGGAATGTTCAAGAATACAGCACTCAGACAAGTTTTATGTCCTTATCCTATGTTCTCTTTTGCTATTCTTGGAATCTACTAGATATATAAATACATCTGAGGAGATTTTGCGGTGTCAAAGAGCTAAGGTGTTCGTCTCCCAACACTCCAGTACCGAATATGCTAACTATAGTTCGACAGAAAGCGCGGCAGACACTAAAAAGTAGTCAACCGTCTCTTCACATCGCGACATCGACTCATTAATGCTGATATTGATAGCCCAAGAAACCAGTTTACGAACACTTTCTGGCCAGGAGATTAGCAGATTCATTTCCTGAGATTCCTGAGTGTCTGGCAATCCAACAATCGAACCTGGATTTAAAATGCATACACAATTTAGATATGGTTAGAAATTAAGCAAGGATTAAGTAAGTGATAATTGCGAAAATTTCTGCTAGAAAAAGAGAAGCATGCAACTCTACAGAGAAATGAAGGTGCACTCCATCATTTCCCTTTTCAATGAAGACCCCCGAACCTGAACCGAATTCTGTTTTGGAGTCGTCAAGAAGAATGCGATTACAATCAACTCCACGCCCAGATCCCGGCTAAAACCAGGTTTGGAAAACTGGAATTGTTGGCATTATATTAGATGGCATTGATAGAACTATCAAGTACAAATCAGTATCTTCAACAATGCCATCAATATTCCAGCTTGTGACATGCCAATATCTATTGCTCCTAAACCCCAAGATGGCTTGGGCCTTTGATAGCCTTTCCAAGAATGGACCAGGTGTTGTCAGAAAAGTCCCAGTACAACAAATGACCACTGTCCTTTGAAATCTGGCAAGAGCTTTCCTAACGCTGTCAACATTAAGTCTGCTCCACCTGACTATGGATGCATAGATGATGATAGGTCTAATAATAAGACTTTATAAGGTGATAGACCCTATGATTTGCGAAAAATAGCCTTATATTGACAAGAAGCTGCTAGTGCCTTGGATACCTTTAGCTCAACGAGAAGTGCATAAGCGTTTGCAGGCTCCATTGAAGGTCCTTGCCCACCCTGTTAGCTCTTCGAAATTAGTCAGTGAGTATAAGGGAAAACTAAATACTAATAAACTGCCTAATAAAGTCTTTGCAATTTCACCATGGGGTCCTGAATCTTTTCTTAGCAATCTGCTCTATGGACTTCATGGGTTCTATTCATAGAAGAAGATGATCCGAGCAGAATTGCAAAAGGCTTCCTGAGACAACCTGTCAGGAAATCAGCTGAACTTCTTCTGAAATTGAGAAAAAAAAACCTAAGATTACTGGTAGGTGTCATCACCGATCCGACCAGCCGATCTTATGTTGAGGACGTCAATACTACTGAGAATTATCTCTGTAGTTGTCCGCCGTTCGCGAGAATTCGATTAAGGCTGCTGCTAATTTTCGTACACTTCCTCATCCTGAGCTTCTAAGGTTCATCAGTGACGCAAAGAAGTTCGAGGTTGAGAGACCTTAGACTTTTTTTTCCTATTAATCCCCTCATATTTATTTCCTGTCTTTTTACTTTCTTATACTTGATCTTTCCCGGGTATAGTATGATAATCCTTGAGACTCTAAGTCTAGCTCGAGCGCATTTTATTTGCACACCAAATTATATTTGTACACTAAATAGGTGTGGTTATTCTTTGATGTCTTGAGGGAGACTGGACTGAATGAGATACTTTGCAGATAAGACTAAATAGAGAAAAGGGACGTACAACAGATCTTGCAATTCGCGGTACAACAACAACGACCTCTCAATACAATAATGTTGGCATGAAAGTCTATGCTGAAAAATATGTATTTTCAATCATAAAACGCTCAGTTTGAATATGAGAGACAACTCAGATTTATCAGTTTCAAATTAAATCAGATTTAGCGTTCTTCGATGGGGGTAAAAAAAATGTTGGTCAAAGTTACATTTTTCTTGAATTTCAGATTATTTTATCTGATTTTCCAAGTCCGATTGAACGTTCATTAAAATATCAAAGTAATTCATATTGGGAGTTGAAATGTATTTCTTAGTTCAAAATTCAAAGACAATTTTTAGTTCCATCTGCTTTTGTGGTCTTTGATGGGATATGGTTGAAATGAAGAAATAGGTGTGTATTCATTTTTTAAACCCTGCAGTGTCCTGCTTGTATTTCAGAGAGATCTCAGATTTGGTGACTCTAACTTTCAGCAGCTGTAGTTTTCTTTGATGTTTTTCATAAAGATCAAGAGCAAACATCAGTTTCCATCCAATTCTTGCAGTCTTTATAAATATTAGAATTTCAAATGATTTTATTGAAATGTCTATATCCGAATGTTCGTTTATTGTTAGTGTTCAGAAAAACCGCTGTCTTGGCAATCAAATTATCAATTTGTTTACATATACATAACTAAATAAATAAGCCCAGGTGTAGCTGCTAGAATTTTTTAAATATTTACAAGCAATGCAGTATATAAATAGGTTGTGTTTACGTATTTTTAATGTCTAAAAAATACAAATAAAAATATAGTCATAGAAAATAAACAAAAAACCAAAAATAAATAGGTGTTCAAAAGAAAAACGACAAGATATTTTCAAATTTTTTTCTTTTGAGAAACTCAATTGCTGTATTTATTCCCAAAAGGGAATACATTATAGGCAGATGTCTTTGCATGAGATATGTATGCTACTTATGTATGTATTCCCCTGCCTATTATATTATCAATAAGTAGATATAAAAATTATTTCACATGCTCTTCTCACATGTATTAAAACTATGTCAATTGGCCAAGAAATATGTAGATTGATATTTGTAACATGAAACCCTCAAAAAAAAATCCCAGAAGTGAAAAACTTCCATACTCTTGTAGATCGATTTAGAATGTATGTATGTAGGTAATAAATACAAGAGAAAAACAAAAAAATGCAACGTTGCGCATATGTGTCAATAGAGAAAGAGCAAAAAAAAAAAAAATCATAGACAGAAATAAAGAATAAAAAAAAAAAATTAGTAAAATAATAAAGTTAGTACCCAATTATCATCATAAAATTGATTGATTAGCTTAATTGAAATATAAAGATTAAAAGTTATACAAAAAAATACACGAACACTTTGAGCGGTGATTACTTACTTGCTCTCTCACTCTCTCTTAGTATGTAACATTAAAAAACAACACCAATAACAATGAGGATTACACTATTCGAAGAAGCCACCGTGGGATTATTTTTTTTCTTTTTAAACCGACTAAAGTTACCGTTAAAAAATATTTAAGAAATGTCTTTAATGCAATAAAAGCAAAAGTAGAAATGATTTTTTAATAACATGTTGTGTGACTACCAAAATTTTGTTTTTTTTTCATTCACTTTAAAAGTTTTTTGTACTTTTTTCTTTGATTTTTGTTTTTTTTTTATTAGTTTGTGCCATAAGCACATTGAAACTTACATTTAATTTATAATTTAAAAACAATCAACCAACGGTATTTTAGTTTTACTTTGAAATTTAAAATCTCAATATTAATAAATCAAATTTACATTAAAATTCAACAGAAAGTAAAGCAGTAAATTATCAAGACAACAATAAAAAATGAAATAAAAAGAAATTGGAAAGATCAAGCCAATAATACTAGACAAAAGAAATCATAATTAGAAAGTTCATTTTTATTATAAATATTTCAATAAACAATAAATATATAAGTAAAATCTTAAGGTTACAACTAATGCATTAAATCGAAAAGCTTTAAACTTTTAATTTTGAAGACATTAAATAAAGTATTTTTTTATTTTTTTTGGTAATTTTTATTTAATTTTTTTCCTGTGCTTATAATCAAAAACAATGAAATTATTTTCATTGCGTAAAAATGATTAAAGCGAACTTCGGAATATTATTGAAAATATTTTTTGAGTTTAATCAGCTGTTTTTCCTTTTGTAATCAATTCTTCGTCTTTTACTTTGTCGTAGCCGATTACTTTTTTGCAGAGCTGTCTGTAAAAGATTGCAGTCATTTCGAGCTGCATTCATTGAAGTTACTGCAAATGAACTACGATTTCTGATTACAGCCTTTGATGTCATTTGAGACTTATGACTTTAAAAAATTTAGTCACCAGTCTTTTTGAAGTCAATGACTGCTCATTGATTATAGCAATCAATTTGAGACTTCAAGGTAAATAAATCACAATCACTCACATGACTTCACTTTATACTTAAAGTCGAAGTCATGACTTTAAATTGGTGTGAAGTTTTGCAGACTTCATTGAAATAAATAACTTCAATTGACTTCAAACTTAAAAAGACTGCAATCTTTTAAAGCTTCGCTTTTTTGAGTTTTCACTCCTTGAGTGTTTCTTACTTAAATTAGACTTGGAACTGATCCTAATAAACTTAAAATTAATTTAAAATGTATTAAACCGGACCTCAAACTAAGGAGAATTGGTTGAAATTGATTCAAATTGCATCAAACTGTACCTAAAATTGATCAACATTGAACTTAAAACTGATTCAAATTGGCTATAATCGGTTTAAAATTTATTTAAAATTATTTAAATTGGTTGAAACTACTTCAAAATTCATCAAAATGAATTTATAATAATTTAGATTTATTATAATTGTTCAAACAGGACTTCAAAGTGATTGAAATTGCTTAGAATGTATGAAAAATTTAATTAATCAACAATTAAATTGACTAAGTTATTGATCGAACTGAACTTAAATCTGTTACATTTGATCAAACTGTACTAAACTTTGAATAAAATTGATTAAATGTGATTTAAATTAATCAATCTAGACCAAAAATTGATTTTTGTTATATAAAATTTGATCAAACTGAACTGAACTAAATATGATCAAACTTTACTCAGAATTAATCTAACTTAATTTGAATCGACTTAGAATCGATCAAACTTTATCTAAATGTAATTTTACATTTGGTTAAAAATCATCAAACTGAACTCACGTTAATTTTAATTTATTGTACTTGATCAAACTTAACGAAAAAGTGATTTAAAATTAACGGAATTTAAAAGGAAAGGCAGGAAATTAAAATTCATTTAAATTTATAAGAATTGATTTTTAACAATATTATGTTGGTCCAACTGTACTTAAAATAGATTTAAATTTTCTAAGTTAATCAACATAAACTCGTAATTGATTTTCGCTGAATAAAAAATGATCAATCTGGATTCTGGTGAAACTGGTAATTTGAATTGTTAAAATTTTAGTTGAAATTTGCCAAACTTGATTTGAAACTAATTTAAATTAATCAATCCAATTCAAAAATGAAGTTGCTTCAAATTAATCAAACTGCGGTTAATATTACTTTATGTTAGTTAAAACTTCTTTACGTTAGTTAAAACTGCTTTAAAATTGGTCAAACTAGACTTAAAATTGATTTGATTTTGGTAAAGTTATTCAAACTGAATATTATATTGATTGAACTGAGTTTAAGTAAACTTTATCAAAATTATGATAATGATCGATTTCCAATTGATCAAACTGCACTTAAAGTTATCTTATTTAAGTTATTTAAATTGTTGAACATTAACTCAAACTGATTTTCATTGATTAAAATTTAATCAAACTTATATTATTTAAAATTTGCCAAACTTCACTACAAATTGATCAATAAATTGATCAATAAAATTGATCAATAATTGATTAATAAAATTAATAAAACTGAACTTAGTTTGCATTAGTCCTCTCAAACCAGTGTAATTCGTTTCGAAAGAGTTTTGTTTTCTACTCATCTCGTTGTGACATAAATTTCAACATTGAGCACAATATTTATTTTTATCTCTCTTAAATATATAATCGCTTTCGAAACGAGAAGGTGTTAAATGTGTGTGCGTGCAATCAAACAAATTAATCAAAATATAAAATTATGAAAAAGAAAAGGTTGATGAATGTTTTTTGTTGCGTCGTGCAGTATTTATTTGTTACAAATAACTAAATACTTAATTATATAAATAAATATATAAACATATTCCACCATCATAAAAATGTGAATGTGTTATAGAGAGGGTTACCTAAATTTTGCGTGGCATCAACATTTCATTTATTATTTATATGCATTTGTTACAATTTTTTGTCGTATGTTTTTATGTGTGTGTATATAAATATTAAATTTTATTATGAAATGTATTTAAACAATTTCGTAATAATAAATTCATATAACTATAATATAAATTTATATTTTAATCAGATTATTTATGACAAAAGCTATTGAAGCTTTTCAATTTGTTGTGTAAACATTCATTTACCTACACAATATTAAATAAATATTGCATTTTTAGAAAAATGTGTTTTTTACAAGTAATTATGGATTTTTCTCTTTTTTCTGTTAGCATATATAAAATAATATTTACTAAAACAACATTCCTTATGATGTTTATTTTCAAAAACACTCCTTTTACAATTCCACTCCTCGTTTTTGCTTTTTGCTTTTTGATTTTTTGTTTTGTTTTAGCTAGCACTCAGCACAGAAATCAATCAACTTTTACTTTCAATTTTTTTTGTTTTAATATTAAAAGTTGTTGATTCAAAGAAAAGGAATAATGCAATATCATATTTCTTTATGTACCTACATATATTTATATATGTTGATACTCGTATATCCAAAGTAGAAATATCAACTACTACTTGCTGTTTTCAAATATCAATACAAGCAAACAACAGCCTGTTGCATGCTCTGCATATCTATGCCACAAAAGGCCTTCGACATCATTGTTGTTGTTGCTATGCATACTTTTGTGGTGCACCGTTGGGGGTTTTCGCGCTCTCTTCTTTCCACTTACAACTTGTTGTGGTAAATAGTACAACAATAATAGCCAAATAGCAGCAATAAATATAATTTAACCACTCCTTTTCTAAAATGCACATGGCTGCTGTTGGTGTTGCTGCTGCTCCTGATGGCAAATGTCAAGCACGCAAACAAAGTTGCAAAATGTAAAATTTTTTTTTATTTATTTTTTTTTTTTTGGTATTTTGTAATGTTCATAAAGTTAAAAGCGAAAAATTTATAATGGTTAAAAATTACTTAATATTTTTTTTTTTTAGAAAAAAAGTAGTTCCTTACAAAAGAGTTAATAGTTATTTGTTGGGCATAGAGAGCCATTCGTTTCGATTAATTCGCAGACAAATTTAATTTTTTATTTGTTTACGAGCTAAATTTGTTAGGTCCTCAAATTACATTTTCTTACTTCCGAAGCAAATTAAAATATTAAAAATATGTTTCGTTTGCGATTTATTCCAAATTGAATAGTTCGCGAACCTTTATTTCGAAAAATACATTAGCTTAAAAAAAATTCATGAAAATTAAAAGCGAAAAGGGGGAAAAAAACGATCGGTTCGGTTGGCTCGCTCTAATTCGCTCTTAAAATTTTGAGTGAGCGAGTTAAGTAGAAATCGATTACACTATGCAACAAAATGGGCCTTAAGTTCTAAGTTAAGTTTCTAAGTTCTAATATGGTTTTTCTGGAGTTGTCTCCGATGCTGATCATGAATCAACAAACATTTTTTTCGGGTCAGGTCGAACTTTTCTGTTATCGATGAGTTTATGATTTTTTAGAAAATGGTAAGGTAAGGCGTAGAAAAAAAAATTCTCTCGATTTTTTGTGTTTTATTAGTTTTTACAACGTTTTCAACCAAAAAAAATTTAAAAAAAAAAATTTGTTTTCGACCTAAATTTTTCAAAAAAGTCATAAGGGGACGGGCATATATGGAAATTTTTTATTTTTATTTTTTGTATTTTCTACTCGTTTTATGAGTTTTTACAACATTTTCAACCAAAAACAAATTTCGAAAAAAAAAATTTTTTTCGTCCTAAATTTTTAAAAAATTCATAGGTACATTTTTTTTTTTTTTTTTTTTTAATTTTGTGTATTTTTTGCACGTTTTTACTATATAGTATTTTCAAAAAAACAAAAAAAATAAAAAACCAATTTTTTTTACATACATTTTTCAATGGACGAAAACTTTTTATTCGATTTTTCGTGTTTTCTACACGTTCTATGAGTTTTTACTACGTTTTCAACAAAAAAAAAATTTAAGTTTTGTGTAAAAAACATAAAACCCGAAAAAAAATTTTTTTCCTACGTACCCCTACCTCCTTAAACATCTCCACAAAAACCATATGAGAACTCAGAAATTATTTTTATGTTGTATAGTGTTATGGTTCAAATGTATAAAAATTAAAAAAAAATTTGATTTCAAATCTTATTTTATCAACTTCAAATTTCGAATGACAGAAGAGTTTCATGATTCAGTTCGTGAACTGAGTTTTCCCTACTCTGCATATTTCTGTGGTAAAAAAAACAGTGACAGACTAAGTTGAGTTGAGATTGAAAATATTTTGTCATGTATTATTGCTTTTTTTTATTTAATTTTTGAAGTTATATTTAATTTAAAAAATTATCTCTTTATCTTTGACCCAAATATAAAATCTTATAAAATATTTAAAGAAAACAAGAAAACACAAAACTACACTTGAGCTATTATTGCTTTTTACCTTAGATTTGTTAATATGCTAGTGCTTTGCTTTCAATTAACCAATTACAGTCATTAATTTGCGTTGAGGGAGAATAAAATGTTCTCGCATTTGAAGCATCAACTCAGTAAACATTTCTCTCCAAAAGAAAACGCGCATCACACGCTATACCTTCAATTGACCAATCACAATCTTTAGTTTGAATTGAGCGAGCGTAAAAGTTGCTCAATATTCTCTCAGTCTAACCAAACTATGACTCTCAGAAAGTAGCTTTCTCGTAGTTCTGTTAAAAAATATTCAACATGATGCTCTCTAATGTTCAAAATGTTATAGTAAATGCTTTCATTTTAATTTTAGAATAAATAATGCAATAATTTCGTTTTCCGAAAAAAATTGAGAATTTTCCGTCAGATGTAAAAAAGAAAATGCTTTATTCCCATTAAACTGAATAAAAGATAAAAAATTGTGAATTTCTTCGGTTGTTTTCAGATAAAAAAAAAAAATTATTTTGTAGCTTTTAAAATGATTTTTTTTCATGATAACTAACTGTTAATATTTTTAAAATTTTTTCAATACATACCTATGTACATACAGCAATAAAACAAAAACACAGAATAACAACAATCAGAAAAAAAATGAGTGGGTAAAGAAAACCGTTGCGGTTCATTGCTTGAATGCACAAAAATCATCTTCAGTGTTTTTGGTTGCAGACATGCATTTATATACACAAACACATTCCAATCAGCAACGAGTGAGGAGCTATCCATTGTTATGTGAACTTAGCTGATTTGAGCTGTGCAATGGGCGCAGCACACTCCTATATTTTATTTTTGTTGTCGTTACTTCTCATATGGTAACAAAATGAAATATTTGTGCAATGACAAATATATATTTAGGATATTCGAAAGTTGTCGTATAATTTTGTAAAAAAAATTAAAGAATTTATGACAAAAAAAGGGAATACGAAGCCGAATAAGATACCTTGTGAATACCCTTATCGTAAATAAATTAGATGAAAACACATAAGGAAATGTCATGAAATTTCAATTTAACATAATGTATAAGAAAGAGAGAGAGAGAAAGAGAGATTTTAAAATTGCCCACTATTTTCATTTATTTCATTAATCCAGTCATTTTAAAATAAAGTACCTTACTTCGAAATAACAAGATACTAAAATTAAATACCCATAATAATAAAAAATATCGGCTAATTAAATGCAGTTGTTTTTTTTGTTTTTTTTTTTTACTTAAAAACCTAAAAATATTTTGAAATTGTTTCCTTAAATTCAAAATACTTATGTAAGAAAAGAGAAGGGAAAAAGAAACATAAAATAGACAGGGGAAAATGCAATAAATTTAGGTATACAAATATTTGAGGTACGTTCAGGGATGTACGACATGTATATTTATATAAGTATTTATAATAAGATGCCTTTCGAAAAAAAAAATTTGTTTCTGCACCCCACTTAAAATTAAAGTTTATTTTATTATGATTCCCAAAATTTTTCCAGCTCTTAACGATTACCGTTCATGAGCTGAATTGTTTGTTTTTTAAAACTCTAAAAATCAACTTTTGTATGTGAAAAGTTTTCATTATATTTATTTTCAGCCAAATAAAAGCTCGCAAATAATAGATACTCAAAGATGCTTAAATTTTATGGAAACATAAATCACTTAATATAAAAGTCTATTGAATATTGATTTTTAATAGTACTCTTGATATCCTGGTTGTACTCGGGTACCCGGAGTTTTTGGGTACTACCCGGTTGTTATTATGGGAGAGGACCCTTTTTTCTACAAGTAAACGCGATTTTTCAGGTATCCGAGAATATTCAGAAGAAAATTAGATTTTTAGTCAAAGAATTATCGGGTATCCGAACCCGATTTCAAGTATTATCCGCAAATTTCGGGTACCCGATTTTAGGTGTTAATTGCAAAATTTACGGGTACCCACGAATTCTCAAATATCTCGGTAGTTTTCAAATACCCGTTGACTGAAATGACCGGGTATTACCCGACGCGTATCAAAAACATTAATTTCTATGTTATGTTAACCCTTTCAATGCCAAATAAAAAATTGTAAAAAATTAAGTTATTGGATTCACATTATTCATCATAACGATAATGTTTTTGTTTGAATATAGAGTGAAAGTGTTTAACTCTTGTCAGATTCTACACGCATAAACGTGCTGGTGGGCTCTGAAAGGGTTAAAGAACATTTTACAAAACCAGCTAGTTCTTTTTGTTAAATGATGAGTTTATTTACTAAGCATGTTTTTTTTATCTAGGCACTATTTTAGAATAAATTTTCCTTTTCTGATATGAGAGGCTGAGAGGAAAAGTGGTATATCTTCTACGTTCAGATAAAAGTGGAATAATTTTACTTAAGAGCAAAAGCAAAACGAAATATGTTCAGAGCAAAAGTGAAACGAAATATGTTCAGAGCGAAAACGGAATAAAAAACTATGCTGTTCTTGCTCTGAAAGAATTGTTATACCATTTTTGCTCTTACTTTTAAGGCGTTTTATTTTCAATCTAAACCATATTACTTATGCCATTCTTGCACTGACACTCTAAATTATTTCACTTTTGCTCTTATATAAATTATAGCCCGCTTTTCCTCTCAGCCTGTCATATGTTCTGCAGAAGTTTGACTCATTTTGGCTCGACACAAGATACCATGATCCAATTTTAAAAATTTTCAAAAAACAATTCTCATGTCTTCAATGAGAAATTTTAGTACTTTAAAAAATAAAAGAAATTTGTTTCTGAATTTTAAAGAGCATAGTAGTTTTTACCTTACCTTAAAAAAATAAGGTGACCAGGTGTAAAAGAAAAATAGAAATATTTTTACGCCACATCATGCGTAATAAGTAGGGCAAGAAATTTAATGCACTAAAAAATCGAAAATATGCGCATATAATATGCACTTAAAGTTAAAAAATATGCAACTAAAACTGCAAAAAATGCACTAAAACATCTAAAATATGCAAACAAAAAATGTTTTGTTTTTGATCGCATATTTTAGGTAAAAAAAAAAACTAAAAATATTACATGAAAAAATTTAACAAACAAAGGACGAAAACAATTTAATTTAAAATATAAAATGAATTTATAAGAAGCAACAACAAATGTGAAATGAACATAAAAAGTTTAACATAAATCGTAGTTAAGTAAATATGTAAATGATCATGAGATCAATCCTTATTTATTGTTTTGTTGGTGTAAACAATAAAAATTTGTTGAAGTTTTTAAATACAAAACTTTCCCGATTGGGTCTTAAAAAATGTTTCTATAAAGAAAAGGATCGCTCTACATCAACACTCGGACGATAGGAGAATATTTGAAAGCACAAAATTCATTTAAAGAACAATTTTCTTCATTAAATTCCAATTCCAAATTCCATAAGAAATGGTTTCTAAGGCGAACTTGATTTATTTAAATAAACGAATATATATTTAGTCGATATAAGTTTTGCGCAGTGACGTTTCATGAGGAATGATTTCATTAATATATGGTATGTTCTCAAAAAACTTCTTAATTGTGGATTGTAAAATACAATGGAATACAGAGTGGCCAACTTTTGTTTTTCAAAATCCGCTAAAATGAAAAATAAAACACGTATTTTCTTAAAAAAAGCGTTAAATTTTTTTCCTTATAAAAGTGAGAGAAAACTCAATACATTTAAACTTTTTCACTAATACAGGCACACATCTGATACTTCTAGTTAATGAAAATTTCTTCGATTTTTCAAAGATATTTTAAATTGAAAAAACGCACTGAGCGCTAAATCAATTTTTTTCCGTATTTTAATTTTCAAAAAGCACTAAAATCAGCGGGAAAAGCGCTGAGTTGGCCTCACTGATGGAATATCTGCTGCAATAAAAGCTTGGCAAAAACCCTACAAAATATTTTAAGCCCTGCCGCTGCAGAGGTAGCAATCAAAGGCTGTATTGTTTTTTCTGAGCGCCAATCATTCAATTCTTTAAGTTTCTGGCTTTTCAAATGCTAGTCAACTTGAAATTTCTTTTCGCAGCTCACTAAAAGGTTATCAAAATTATTAAAAAATTATAAATATGTAAATCAAAAAAAAAAAAAAGTAGAATATGTGAAAACATGCACAGTTTACCAAAAACATGCATGCAAAAATATGCATTTATTGTAAAATATGCAAAAATATGCAACTTTAAAGGAAATTTTATGAATCGTAAAGATAACTTGACTATTTCACTTTTGAGATGCCCAGTAAAAACATGCATGGAACTCCTTGCCCCAGTAATAAGTATTCCTTGGTATGAAATGTAATCAAAACAGCATTTTAGAAGTTATTTTAATAGCATAAGTTATCCCTCCCCCCCCCCCCCTCACCCTTCTATTCGTCTTGCGAGCTTAGGGCTTCTACTAAATATCGTGTCTAGTATTAGTTTCGTTAATCATTTTGTTATTATCTGGGCAGGTGATTGGCCTACCGCTAATTATCCTGAGTTGATGGGGCTGTAATATATGTGGACCTGTGAAGTTATGATTTCTTCATCAAGTTTGTTATTTTATCTAACTGGATATCTTATTTCCAGAGCAAACTAATTAATTTTACTATTTTTTGTTTATTTTCAAAACCACCTTCCAGAAAAGTATATCTGTTTACCTGACCTTTAAGTCTAGTGCAATACAATATTTTAAAATTATCTAGATCCAGTTTTAAAGTCAGTATATATAAAAATGTTAAACAGTGATTATTTTTGGAAAATATGTATAAATGTATTTTTGACGAATTTTTGAAGTTGTTGGTCAATAAACTGATCCGCCAGGCCAAAATGGGTTAATAAACCCAAGTTCTGAATTTTAGATGCTATGTTAAGTTTCCATAATCAAGTCTTAAATTTCCCTCTTCTCTGTTCTCACTTTGCTTTTTTCTATTCTCATTTATCTATTTTCGCATGTCGAATTAAAAATAAGTTCTAATTGAGCTTTAACTTCAAATGGAGTTGTAAAGTCATGCAGTGGCGTAATTTTCAATGTGTGCAGTTTCATTAAAATGTAAGTGTTTTATAGTTTAATTGGTACTTTAATGAAATTTATTTGTCAATGCTTGTGATATTTCTATTTCTATTTTCTGTTTATTTTTCTTCTTTTTTTTACAATATATTGTAACAATTATTACAATCGTATTTATTTTCATTTTTCTTTTTGTGTCCTGCATAAATTTTCTTAGATTTGTAACAATTTTTCCATTTCATTACGTAAAACACCTAATCAGCTACATAAAATTCCAAACGAATCCTTTCATTGTTGGATTTTGATACTCTCTCATTGATAAATGGCTTTAAATTTATTAAGCTCATGTAAATGAATGACAGATATTTATCTTTCTAAAATACTTGGCTACGTGTATTTATGTGCTATGTGCATATGTATGTATGAATTACAATTCCAACTCTTTTTCACTATCACTCACTCACTCTGTTAGTCAAGTCAGTCAGGCAATATACGGATATACTTTACTACAGTGAACAGTGTGTACATAAGTCCAGCTGCTGTTTCAAATTGATACGATAGAATAGTTACAGCAATTGTAATTTTGTGTGCCCTGTGCATTGAACTAGAATTAAACTCAATATTTCCATTTTGTATTTCTCTTTCTATAAAGGATTTTCTTATTGTTTTTATCAAATACTAAAATCCCAGGTACGAAGATAGATATGCTACGGCAACTTTAAAATTACTTTCCCTTTGAATGATTTTCTGTATTTTTACCTTTTTTTTTTTTGTTGTTTTTATTTTTGATTTTGATATGTAGGTAATACTTTAAATGTAAATTTTGAAATATTTTGTATATATGTATGTATATATAATCCTACACAAAATCTTTCCATTTGAGTACATTTCATTACATTATTATTGAATGGCAGCTTCGTTTCGTACCTTAAGTAAATCTTTTCTCTTGTCTACAAATAATGCGATTTAAATTGGCTTTAAAAATAGATTTTTTTTTATTTTTTTTTTTACTTTTATTTTTACTATCTTTTTTTTTGACGTTGTATGTGCTGTAAGTTATTGAATAATTTTCTACACTGATTTGAAATGATTTTAGTTAAGCTTCTTTTTTTTTTTTTTTGGTGTTCTTATTCTTTGAGAACATGATTTTGCAAATATTATTGTAGTCGAGCAATCATTTTCTACTTGAGTAAACTTTTTTTTAAGTAGCACTTTTAAGATTATCTACATACCTTCTTTTTATTGGGCCTTCTAATTTTTTTTTTTTGGGCCTTCTAGATTTTTTTTTGTTTATTTTTAATTGTACCCCCATCGAATAATTTTTAGATTGAAAAACTTGGATTAGTAAGAACTTTTGTGAGAAAATCTTTAACTTTATAATATTTTTTGACAGAGATTTAAATAAGTAAAGAAGAAGATAAAGGAATATTGGATACATAAAAATATTTAGTATAGCTTTTCTCAACATTACAATGCTCTCTCATTGAAATTTCTGCCTTGAGAGTAGAAAACCATTGAATGCATCTTTTTTATTCTTTGTAACTCATTTTAACAGAACTGGTATTTCTACTGCAGATAGTGAGAGAATTTTACTCTCGCTCAATCAAAATAAAAGAATATGATTGGTTCAACTACCTATAATTATGTTTATTAAATAAAAGAAAATACATTCAAAGTTATAAGATGAGAACAACGATCACGCAGGAGAGCTTATGCGCATGAAGTAAGCCTCAATGTTAGCGCACAATTGGGACGATAATGACGGCGACGCACTTTTATACACACAACCTCAATGAAGAATGAAAAAAAAACTCATCGCCGACATAGAATCGATTCTATTTATTTACGTCATGCTGTTCTCAGTTTTCTTCTCAGTCTAATACTCTTTGTTGACATTATTTTTTTAATTTGTAAAGTGCTGCCAAGATTTTTGCACTGAAATTGAGAAATTTGAAATTTATTGTTTTTGTACAATTTGAATTTTAAAATGTCATAACAATCTCGTAAGCAGTCGTCGCCCCAATTGTGTTCCAACATTCACTCTTTATTAGTATTTTTAATTTGGAAAAAGTTTTGCAAATTTCCTGCAAATTTGGCAGTTCACACTGCAAATTAATTAGTAAAAATTGAATTAAATTAAATTATTAGGCTTTAAATGAACAATGATGCCAGAAGAATTTCAAAAATTTCATAGAACTTGCAGATCAGACGATCATTTTGGAACCCGCTACGGTTCCTCATTAGTGATCTTTGTGATAGTTCCCTAATATCAACAATCTATATAAGTGAAAATACTGTAAAGTAAATGAGAATTACAAAGACAGTTATTTTCACCAAATAGTATTTTTGAAAGGAACTATTACCACCGTTCTATATCAGGGCCGTAGCCAAAAATTTTTTCCGGGGGCGGGGGGTTTCATTCGAAGAAAATATTCATAAATAATTTTTATCAAACTGATTTTTAAGTACAATAAATTAAATCGATGATACATTTGATGGACCCTATCAGACTAAAGACAAAAGTAGATAAATATCTTAAAACTTTAGGAAAAATTTTCCAATTTTTTTAATCTTAACCTCAAAAAAATGGCCATAAGTGACAAAAAATTCACAGAATGATCAAATTATATTTTTTCAAATAAATATTATTCAATGTGCATTCAAATGCATTTTTTTTTATCGTGAAGGAAATAATTTCGTTAACTCATTGACTTCCCACTACTGATGATGTACCCAACCTCAAAAAAATTACCAAAAATACTAGAGGCTCATTTTTTTCAAATGATCATCATTGGGAATTTGAGCCATTATCAATGATAAGGAACCCGGATGAGGTTGGCTTATATTCCCTAAATTCGTGAAGTCACAGCATTGAAAGAGATCTTTCTAGTCGTGGTGCTCTGAGCAATAATGGGTTAAAAATTAATTACATTTGAAGATTATCTCCTAAAACTGCATGGGATTTACTAATAAGATGGTTTCTAGTTTTTGCGAAAGAATTTTTCACGTTGAACACGAATCTGAGGGGGTGTGTCAGAACCCCAAAACTGCCCCCCTAAATACGGCCTTGTTCCATATACTTTTTGCCATTTTTCTTTACTCTGGGCTTAAAAGAGCGCAACAAGTTTTAATTGCTTGCAAGCCAGTGGTATAAAATGCATATCACTACATAATCTAGCAGTTTCTTCTAGCTTCTAGGAATTTTTTCTGTACTTTCATTTTTCTGTGAATTTTTTTCTACTATTATATACCAACTTCGGGAAAGGAATAAAATTCACAATAAAAATGTAAATTTTTTTATTGTTAAAAATTAAAAAAAACGTAATAGAATTTTTTTGAAAATTGTTTTCTTGCTTTTCTATTTCGGTCAGTCAGCAGAGCTGTAAAAGAATGCATTCATTTTAAGTTTTAAGTCTGTTGAATTATTCTATCCATTTTGTGAGTGAAGATTTACAATTATTAAGTCATAAGTCATTTTGAAGTCTATGACTGACCTGTCATTGGAAAATAATTCATATGAAGTCATGAGTGAGCAATTTCTGGAATGAAGTCAGGACCTTAATAATTTATTGATTGACTTAAAGTCATTTAGTTGAAGTCAATTGAAATTATTGAAGTCAATATGCTCTATCCTTCAATAAATGACTGCAGTCTGTAAAACTGAATTCTCAATTGACTTTAAGACTTCAACTAAATTTAAAGTCATGACTGCGACTTTAATTATAATGTGAAGTCATGGCATTATTGTGATTTATTTATAGTGATGTCACAGTTGACTGTTCCAATTGAATAAAACAGACATTGACGTCAAGAAAACTTAATTTTTAAAGTCATAAGTCTCAAATAGAATGGAGGACTGCAGTCAGAAAATTGAATTCATTGGCAATGACTTCAACCAAAGTAAAAAATGTAAGGCATACGAGACATTAGATGTGTAGAATCTTTCTTTTCTAGTCTGCAGTCTTGTACTGTAGGTACATAAAACGCTTATCACTTCCTGCAAGATATTAATTTTGTATGCTATGGGCAAAGCGATATGGGCCTCTTTCACGGGCAGTGGAAGTAGTGGTGCTAGCTGCCAAAGCCTTCGACATTAATATTTTTTTTATTAAATTTCGTATGAATTGGAAATAGAAAAATTAAATGTTTTGATAAAGAAACATGAAAGTAATTATAGAACAATTGTGATAGTAATTAAATATGTATTAGATTGTGACTCACGATGCTTCTTTTTTTTTACTACGTACTCATAATAACTTATATAATTAACAAATACTAAAATTGAGAGCTATAGAACTTTAGTTGTTTTTTTTTTTTTTTAACCATCAACACACTTCTCATCATCAGAATACAGTCTGTGCTTTTCATCAGAGAACTTCGCATAAAACTTCAAGTAATTACAGTGCTCTATTATTAGTGCATATTAATGAACTTAATTAAATGAACTTTGTTAATCTATTATTTTATATTCATGTTGTTGATGCTGCCGACTTTTTTCTAATCATGATTAACATTTAATTTTTATTTGAAATTATTAACTTTTTATATGCTTTCTATGAAAAAATATAAGAAATTTCAGTGAATGTTGCCAAGTTATATAGAAAAAATCTATACTAACTATTTTACTTTTTTTTAAGTTCTCTGGTTTTTGTTTTTTTTTTATGATTTATTATTTATTCATTTACTCTACATTATAATTAGTTATCATTTTTTTGTTTGCTTCATTTATTTGCTACTACTTTTTACTATTATCATAACTGGCCCTTTTTGGAATTTTAATAATTAACTATTACAAAATGATTAATCTATTTTTTGTTGTTGTTATTATTCTTATCTATCTAGTCTGGGTAATTAGTTTATTATTATTATGAATCGATGCAGTTAATTGCATTTAATTGGTCTCTAAGAGGTCGTTTGAGACAAAACGGATAATTAAACGCTATTTGTTTTGTATTGTTTGATTAAATACTAAGCAATTTTCTTTGATAATAACAAAAGTGAAAATCAATACAAGTTTCTGGGTAAAAGGAAATACATTTTCAAGGATTTCAATACTCAAGTTGGAAAGTTTTCCAACTACATTGTCTACATAGGCAATGGAAAATTTCAATTAAATAAGTAAATTACTTGAAAGGTCATAACAGACAATGGTTGTTGAGTGAAAAGTAAAAGGCTTAATATTAAATCGTTTTCTTCACAAGAAAATATAAAATCGTCAAGTTCAGTGATGATATAAAAATAATAAATATTCTAAGCAATTTAAATTTCTCTGAACTACTTTCGATAGAAAATCGACCTGAATATAAAACATCGACAAGCGAATAAGAAAAGCGAACACAAAACACTAATCTAACTTTGACTCTCACACAATGGAAGCCGGGTGTTTTCTCTCTCTTTCTCTTCTACGCATTAGTTTTACTCTCGCTCATAAGAAACTAACGATTATGATTGGTCACCTAAAAGCATGAAGTTGTTTCTTTTTACTGCGCATCTTGAGAGAATTTTACTCTTACTCTCACACAATGTGAACCAACGATTATGATTGGTCAATAGCGTGATATATGTATTTTTTCTCTCTGGTCAGGATTGTAAATATCAAATATTTTTAAATAAGTTAGTATTAACTAGCAGATTATTTCTATATATAATAGAATTTAAATATTTCAAAAATTTTAATACAATTTTATATCTTTCTTTTTTTTTTTTTGCAGTGCTAAAAACTTATGACATCTCGTATAATACACTAAATTTGGTAAGTAAAAATTTTGTTATAATAAAAATGAAATGGAAAATTTTTAAATAAATGTTTACCGTTTAATTTATATAACAACTTAAATGTAGGAATTTAGTTTTACCTTAAAAAATTCACTTAAACTCATAAATCATAAATTTTAACTTTGTATGTCAATATTGTTAAAATTAATTTTTATCAAAAACAAAAAAAAAAAAAAATCCTAAAACAAAAACCAACAAACGAATTTGATGATGGCATATAAAAATGTATTTTACTTTTTGCCAAACATGTCAAAATAAATTATGCGCAAATTAAAATGTCAACATAACCTAATGAAAAGTGACGTCTTCACACACAATAATAGCTCATCCAAAGAAAATAATCTAAGTAACATATAAAACAAATATTGATAAGAGAAAACAACATAATAAAAAATGTTGCCAAAATTTATTTTTTAAAGTCAAATGCGTGACAGCAGCAGGAAGTTAAATTTAAAATATAAATATTTGCCACACAATTAAAATGGCAATTTTATTTTCATCAAACAATGCAATTAAATATTTAGTGCCTGCCCTTAAATATGATAATAAATCGGTACACACTGTAGCTACATACAAAAAAAATTGTCTATACCCAGAGGGATGGACTTGAGGTATTTCCCCGTGAGAGAGAGAAATGTTAGTAAAACGATGACTTTGCGATTGATTTTTTTTTTTTTATTTAAAAACTTAGCAATATCACTTGTTAGTTTTAAGTAGACAAATTTACAATTAACATTGATTTGGAGAGTTTTTTGTCAAAAAAATTGTAACGCGAAAGTTGTTAAGCAACTTTTGATTTTCAAGTAGAAACATTGCATAACTTTTTTGTAGATCATTTTAAAATTCGAAAAGTAAAAATGAAAGCATCTTCAGTAACAATTTGTTAGCACTAGAAAGAAATAATATTTAAAAAACTTAAATTTCAAATTTAAACAACAATAAATCAGAACTTGACATAAGCCTGATGTTTAGTTTGGAATTCATAGAATCATAGAAACGTTCAATTTTGGGAATATTGTATGTGCTTATAGAGCTGCGCTACTAATTTGTCTCTAAAGCACTACTCTTTTCCCCTCTGGGCACATTTAATATACGCTTCACACATTTTCACTTAAATTTTCTGCTCCAATTGTTTTTCTCTCCCCATATAATTTTTCATGCATTTTCACTGATTGCTTTTTGCGTGGTGCGGCTAAAATAAAAAGTGAAATTTTCTCAATTATTTTTTAATGCAACGTAAAATTGTTTTTAAAATGCATTAATTATGCAAACATATATAATAAAAAATATTTTTACTAATCGTAACTTTTACTTAGCTATTACCGTTTGTTTTTTTTTTTCTTTCTTTTTTTTGCAATATTAATTATTTGCTGCATGCAATAACTACATTAATATCCGAAACTAGTTCCAATTGATTAATTCAGTAATAAAGGCATTGGTTTGTTTAAACTAATATCATATTACGTTTGGGAAAAAATATTTGCAAAAAATTAATAAAAACCATGCGATGATTTCTATTTTTTTAATACTATATTGAAACATCAGACGATGCACATGTATAAAATATTTGGAAAAAATTAATAAAAATCATGCGATGTTTTCTATGTTTTTTTTTTTAATTCTGTATTGAAGCATCAGACGATGCCAATGTATTAAATATTTGCAAAACCTGAAAAAATCATGCTATGTTTTCTATGTTTTTTTTAGTACTGTATTAAAATACTACATTGAAGCGTCAGACGATACAAATGTATAAAATATTTGCAAAAAATTAATAAAAACCATGCGATGTTTTTGATTGATTAATTTTCAATTGAATTTAAGTAAAGTATAAAAGCTTATAAAAAATTACAACAAATGTTTGCTTACTCTAGTAAAAACATGTTAGCAAAAAATTACGTGAAATCATGAAACCTACTTGCTTTATGTTTTAATGTCATATTTTATCTTCATAGCCTTATCACACTAAAAAAAAGGAGATCATATTTTAAAATTAAAAATATATGTTTACTCACACAAAATAAGCTTACACTAATCGGTTAATTATATATGTTCATGAAAAAAGTAAAAACTACAAAAACGCGACTGATTATATGGTATATATTAAAAAAAAAAAAAATTTAAAACTAGGGAACTCTCTTCGTTGATTTCTTCAATTTTATATTGAGATTTATGTATAACAATAGCAGCAACTATCACTTTCTTCATATCGACTATATCGACCGTCTCTCAACGCATTGCAATCTTGTAGTAATCTTGCAGGCGTGAAGAATTTTTTTTTTCTTAATTATAACAATTTTTTTTTTTTTGCTTACGCTTATTAAATTTTTCACTTTTTCGCTGATTTTCTTTTTGTCTTTTTGCTCAAAGAAAGAAATTAACTTAAATAGTTAGGTAAGTTGTTGTAAAAAGCACGTGCACACAATAAGCCTAAATAGCGTGACTGACGTGGCTGTCTGGTTCAATTGGCTGGCTAGTTGGCTTTCTGGCTGATTGTGTGCGTGTGTGTGAAAGTATATATTATTCCGATGTGCTCTGATTTGATGATGAATGTGAATGCAAAAAAAAAAAACTTTACCTTTCTTTCGTTGAAATATTTAATCAGGTGATAGTATTCGTATGTCTTTATATATAAATGTGTATAAATAAATTTACACGCGTACTTATAAGTAATTTGAACTATCTAGCCAAAAAACATAGAAACAAGCGAGAGTATTGATCAATAATTATAATCGAACTGTGTCAAGTTTTTGTTACCCTCACAAAATCAAGCATGACACTTGCCTATTTTTAGAGAACAAATTTTTGGCATTCATAGTAATTACTTAACCGCATCAATAATTAAATTTTGTAGATCTATAAATAGACACTTTAATATATTTTTAACTTTCTACTGTTAGTAATAGATCTAATGATTTTTTCGATTTTCACTCTTTTATAGAATGGTTGATCTCATTCATTTGTAACTTTCTCATGCGAATATAGAAATGTTTTCCAGTTATCGTGCAAAACTATTGAAAAAATACATCGAAACTTCATTTAAACATATAATTTCAGGATCTGTTCTGCAATATAAATTTGCAATTGCCTCTCCATATTTGGTAAATCCGAATTTGTGTTGATTGAAACCCTAGTAGTTAATTAGAGTTCGAACAATTTTCAACTATTCATTTCTGAACTGGCATTCTCTCACAGAAAAATTATTGTGTATTTGAATCAGAATTGAAACGAAAATCAGCTCTTTTAGATTAGAGTACAAGTTAAAGAAAGGTGAATGCATCGACTCGAGTGCCACAATCTCTTTTCATTTTTTTATACGAATTTTTTTGCACTCTTAATTTGAAAAAAAAAAAAAAAATGGAAACGAGTGCGGACCTCGGTATATGAATCCGCCTTAGGTCCTTGCACTTTATAAGATCCGCTTCTTTGAGAATTCTTACCATCTTGCAACTCCAGTTTTGCCTGAGGCTATACTTACATTGGTAGTCCATCTTACTAGCAAAACCAAACATTTCCGAACGAAGGGTATAATTTTTGAATTTTTTTTTTTTTTGATTTTCATAAGAAGGTGAAGTCATCCATTAGTAATCTATGAACTTCTCACTCTATCTAGTATTCTGATATTGGCTAACGAAACTCACTAATACACGCTCTCACCAAGGTACATAGGTTCGATAACCATATCTTAACTGAAGACAGTATTTTTCACATATTTGAGAAAACACTCTAATTTGTGGTTATTCTTGATGTTACCTCTCAGTACTGTGTCCATTGGCATCACAACTGCTCCCTACTTAAAAACCAAAATAAACTTGCACTCCTTGTCCTACTAATCTTGTTATCTGCATGTAGATATAACAGATCAACCTTGAGCGCTATCAAACTCCTAATTCTGTTCTGCAAAATCCAGGATTTCTAATGCTACCTCACTATGATTTATGTTAAGCTAACAAACATTAAATTTTTTCGTAATTTCATTCGATGAGGGTAATAATAGCCTGAAATGATGCCGTTCGTCCGCCTCTTCTATTCCGACTACGTTTTTCAGGTTTGCTAACCCAGCAGTTCTTCTCAAAACCCAGGTGACCACCGCACCGAATTTCCTTACTGTTGAAGTGGCAAACCACTCGACTTCTCTTTGTCTACTAATCCAGCCTTGCTCGTGTTTGGTAGTACAGCAATAGAAGTGCAGCAGTAAATTTTTTTTATTTATTGGGTTCATACTAAATCTCACTAGTAGCGAAGAAACCAGGTAACGGTAAAGTTGACACTTTCGGTCCACCGATGGACAAAGACGTTCGGCGTGAGCTGTTATCGGGAATACAACTTCCCAATTTTTACTTTTACGTACAATTAGTGCTATTATTGGATGTAAGGGGGAGTAGTTTTGAAGTTAAAACATCCCTCGCCCCCCTCCCCTCCTTTGCCAGTGAAAGTCTCATACAAAAAAAAAAAAACACTTCAGAGGGAAGAAAGTATAAACTGCCCTCCCACCCCAATGTAATCTCGGGATCCGCTAGTGATTAGTGCACCCTGGTTACCTAAGAAAACTTATCTGAATGTAAGATAACACATGCATATGAGGAATAACGAGAAAGGGCACTCCAATAGGACTATTGCAACATATTCCGTCTAAGGGTCTCAAGAATCCAAGTAGTACATGTTTCAGAGTGAACAACCCTTAGTAGTCATCGGTTCTTCCTGTAAAATACAGTTTTTTCGCACAATTCTATGACGAAAGCAAATGTATTTCATTCAAGGGCATTAGGATCTAACACCAATAGAAACTTGGCGGGATAAACACTGAAAACACTCATTCTCTATGTAAAATGGACCCTAGGTTAACACGTTAAACATTCGAGCATTATGTGGCTTGACATACCACCGAAACGACTTTCCGGTTTATGCTACAAATGTACCCTCCATCCCAATGAAACAGTAGCATACCTCGGTATATATGCGATCCCCGACAACATTAAGTTGACGGTGCATCGTAGGCAGATTTCCAATAAGCGATAGAGTAGCAATGCTCTCACGGCCTTTCCGACGAAAGACCTAACAGAGTTCTCGGGAGGGAAACACGTCCTAACGAGAAGAGATTTAGCGTTGAAGTCTTGCACTGACGCAGTCGTTGTATGTTTTGCTTCTTGTTGAAACACAAAAACTTAATTCGACCCGGGTCTTTTCTGGGTGTCTTATAATGTGAAAAGTCAATCTTGTAACCACCCAAGTCAATGTACTAATGAAGTGCCTGTTCATTGGTAGGTTGAGTCGTTCATTGGTCTACTATTTAATTTAGACCAAAATTAGTTCTGTTATTTTTTCAGGCGGTTTCTAACTATCTTTTTTCGCTCGCTTGCTTTATTGCATCAGTCGGAGAGACTTTTTTTTTAGTGGTTTGCAAGGTATTCCTTTTCCAGATTCTTTTATCGTTATGCCTACTATGTGCCTTCTTCTCTCAAATAATTCCTTCTAATTTCATCTTTTAGCGTTGCCATGCTTTTTTATTTTGAATTTCGAAATTGAAAAAAAACTGAAGCTTATTCGAAATTTTGTGCCTGCGTTCAATTTTCTTAATTTTTTAATTCAGAACTGTCAAATGCGCTTGATTGTTTTTTTTTTTTTAATAGAATTGTGCTGTGCAGTATAGCAATAAAAAACGCAGTTGTTGTGACTGATTAATTGTGTATGTGATGCCAATAGAGTTAAATTTCTAACATAAGCAAGTCACTTTTAGCTTAGCAATTTGAAATTCCTTTTATTTATCGCACGAGCCAAACAATAACCTTGGAATCAACGGACATAAAATTACAACTTCTTATATAAGTAGCAGGTAGTTATATCACATAAGTAGCATAGGCATTGTTTTTTTTTTACTAACTAAATGCTATTTTACCTGCTTTTAATTAAAAACCTCTAACCTCATTAATATGTAATCCAATTTTTCATTAATTCCGCCTTCCTTCAAATGTCAATTTAAGTATAAATCGCATTAGTAACAGCAGCAGAAAAAAGAAGAAAAAAAAACAACAGCATATTTCGTTTTATTTTTATTTTTTTTGCACTGCATTCTAATGTCGCAATCATTAATTGGTAATATCGTTGTTGTTGTTGTTGTTGATATTTTTGTAGTTAACGTGTAGTATATACCAGAACCAGTGTTGCTACTTTTATAAACTACTTATGAGTGCATACACTTTTAAACGAATTATTGTGGCATGTAAAAATGTCAAACATATCATTTTGATAGAATTAAAAATAAGAAATCAATACTTGCAATCCAACTGAGTGAGTGAGTGAGACTGAGAGACTAAGTGCAATGTGCAATGGCAACCGCAATGAACAAATAGCGACAACGACGATGACGACGACTTTAACCGCAAAGAGAAACCGCAATAACAAATTGTATTGTATAATAAGCTAAAAAAAAAAACACATCGGCAAAAAGGAGAAAAAACAACAACAAATTACAAGTACACACGATAACAGGAGCCTACTTTGCTGCACCCATTTACTCAACGAGAATGCGTACCCTACTACTACTATTATTTAGTAGTATACAAAAAAAATACCTACTTTTTGCTGCCTTACCTTACTTACTTGCCATGGCTTTGTTGCCTGTTGGTAGCTGGTGGATGGCTTGCTGCTGACTTGCTTGCCCCTCTCGCTCTTTTTCCCCGCTTGCTGTTTTCTGTCTGCTCATTTTTTCTTTTCTATAGGTATCTACGTTTTGTCTGTCTACCTTTTGTACTTTTTTTCTTTACAGAATAATATTCAAGTACAACTCTGCACTTTGTCTGATTCACTTCAATATTATTATTACTTTTTTTTTCTATTTCTTTTTGCTTTATTCTGTTTTACTCGTTTTTTTGTTTTTTGTTTCTTTTTCTTAAACCCTTTTGTTGTGTTGCAAGTACACATTCATTCAGACATTCTCTTTTGTGAGCGAAACTTCTTTTTACACATTTAATAAGTATTTCTTTTCGATTTGTATTACATATGTACATATGTTTTTGCTTCCTTAAAAATCTGCTCTTATAAATGGGTGCAACCTTCAGACTGTAAATTTGTGGTTTGCAGCACAGTATGAAAATAAACTTACATAAATTATGATTGATGACTTAAATCACTTTTTTATACGCCCTTCTTGATGTCATATAATGTAAATATATTTCCTTTCAACAGAGTTGATTTTTATGTACAATCATGTGGGAAGAGAAAATACACGCTTTAATTTCAATTAGCCAATCACAGTCATTAGTTTCCATTGAGTGGTCGTTAAGCACTCTCAGTGTGAGCACTATAAAGCTGTTTCACGAAAAGCTTTCTACAAGTGAACAATTCCAGCAATTGCAAATCTCTCACTCAAACCTGCATTTTTCTGAATTTCAATTTAAAAAGTATTGTATTAAGAGCAGGTGAGAATAATGAACTCATCTCCTCATAGAACTCGTAACTGGTTTAGTTTGTTTGAACTGGGATATTTTCTCTCTTAGTTCTCTTTTTTAGTATTGTACAAGTTATACGAAAGCAGTCGACTCCTAAACGATAACTCCTTCTGAAAACAAGCAGTTGCTTTTGTGTAAAAAGTATTCATAGTGAAACCAACACCTGTTCCTTTGAAATCCTTAAATAAATAGTTCAAGAAAACTCAGTTTTCCACTCTGGGTATATGAGTATGTATTTATGTATTAATGCATGTTTGTCAGTCTATTTGTATGTATGTATCCACATAGAAGTTGTCGTCATTTAAGTAAATGTAGTGCTGTGCAGCTGAGTAGCCCATTGTGGCATGAAATTGTAAATTTACCCAGCGGTAAAATATAATGTATAGCAAGCGAAAAATGAATCATTAAGTTGGTGCTTTGTACAATATATTCTAAAATATTTTGAAAAATTTGTACACTTCCTTTGAAGGCAATAATTGATCAATTACACTGTATAACAAAGTGGACCTAAAAAAAATTCTGAGGTCTCATATGATTTTTCTGGAGTTGTTTTCGATGCTGATCACGAATTTGCAAACATTTTTTTTCGGTCAGGTCGAACTTTTGCGATATCGACGATTTTATGATTTTTTAAAAAATTCATAATGAGGGGTAAGTAGAAGAAATTTTTTTTTTTCAATTTTTCTTGTGTTTTCTATATGCTTGATGAGTTTTTACAATGTTTTCAAAAAAAAAAAATTTTTTTTTTTTTGACGATAATTTTTCAAAAAGGTCATAAGGGCAATTTTTTTTTCGAAATCTGCTTACTCAAGTTTTCGAAAACTTCTTGGAAAACCAGAAAAGAAATGAACTCCGCCGCTACTTTTTGCATCACGATAACGCCCCACACTGCTGAAAAAATGAACAACTTCATTGCACTCTCAGGGATTGAAAAAATTCGTTCAGCACCATATTCCCCGAATCTAGCGCCGTGTGATTTCTGATTGTTTCCAGAAATGAAAAAAAAAAAAATTTGAGTTGAAAGATCTTCGGCATTAATGAGGAGAAAATGACTGCAGTTAATGTCGAAGTTGGAAACCTTAAAAAGCCAATTTTGAAGACTATATGAAGCGGATTTACCGACTATAAAATTGTATAGACATTAATGGAAATTATGTTGAAAAATTTAAAAACGATGAAAATTAAAGTTATGAAATTAAAATTATTTTGGGTCTTTTCCTTGTAGACAACTAAGCGAACTTTTGTTAGTTCCTCCCTACATAATTTTTTTCATAATAAAATGTAAATTCTCGAATGTATGGCCAGGTGTTCTTCTCATCGGATGGGATAAATCATTCAGCGCTGTGTCATCTGTAATCAATTTCAGTTTCTGAAAGCCCATAAAAAGTTAAAATTTAACAAAATGGCGACCATGTTCGGTAAAATTTCGTTGTTAAGAGGTTTTGCTTTTAGGATAACCTCCAGTAAAAAAAAATATATGTTCATATAAAAAACCCGAATCTGTCGAATAATTTCGTAGGAAATTGCCCCCCCTGTTTGAAAAAAGTAGTTTGGAAACAAAACGCTTTTAAAGTTTCAAGTGCAAAAATTATACCATACTTGAGAGGCAAATAACTTGATGCCGTATATCGCTGGTAATTTTCTTTTTTTTTGATTTTCACTTAAAACTTCCTTAAAAAAAAAAAAAAAATATTGGACCTCCACCCGCCCCCTCATGAACACTTTCACTCCCAAAAAAATTGTAGAAAAATGGAGTTATTTGCTTTGCATTATTCATCATAACGACAACACCATTATCACACATCAGTGTGTTTTTCTTTAAATAAAGAACGAAAACGTTTAAATCTTGTCGGATTCTTCCCTGAAAGGTATACTGAAATCCCATTTTAAGAATTCAGTTTTGATTTTATTGCCTTATAAAGAGAATTGTAGTTCAGAAATCGTTCATCTTAGAATATTTTCATTTGCTTAAAGAAATCATCGATTGACATTTTGGTGCACCTAATTTCCCGCTGGGTATATTTATGTATATATCTAAATGTAGGTATGTGAAAAATATTAAGAAAGAAGAAGCCTTTAAAGAGTATGTATGTATGTCGAATACAGCTGTATCATGAATAGCATAAAGAAATATTGTAGAGTATCAACACCTAGCTGCTACCATCAATTGCAACTTCAATGCGACAATTTTTTTGTTTTTTTTTTTTTGTACTTCTTTTTCTTCTTACTTCATAAAAATCGATTATAATAAATAAAAGTACAAAAGAAGAAAAATAAAATTCACTTTAAAGTAAAGGCAGTTATTTGTAAGGAGTTGACTTAAAGTATACATACCTACATATATCGGAATAAAAAACTGAAAAGAATGTATTCTATAGCTTAGGTATGATCGCATAATAGTTTTAGTAAATGTATTATTGACTTGCAGAAGTTACTGTATGTATAGATTCTCAGTTTTACAACAACCAAATGAAATACAGAGAATACTGCAAAGCAAATTATCTACAATGATCCTTGTTAAAACTGGAAATCTACTTCAAGTCAATATGTTCTTGTACACGGACATAAGACTCATTTCCATTAGAAAAGGAGCTAAAAATATCAATTTACTTGCTTGGTAGATGGTTATCATTGCTTTAGATACTTAGCTTTAAAGCTAAGCGCTAAAGAAACAAGAAAATATTATTTGCCATATTTTTCATTGTCATTTCTAAACCAGTGATTCCGTATTTTTATCGAAAAAAGGGAATCCAATAAATAAAGAGTGCTAGGGATTTCGAGGATAACCCCTTAGAAATATATCAGTTTGTATTGTCGTTGTTCGTGAATTAAAATACTTTTTTAAGAAATCAAAATACCTCCCTCTCTTCCGCAACATTTTATTAAAATAATAATGTTCAGCTCGTAAGTTCAACCAATGTAAGACCAATACTGGTACTGGATCAGAACACTTTAGTGTTGCCATTTCGGATAAATTGCTAATGTTTAGAAATGTTGGATTCTACTAGAATCATTAGTGACTCCAGAGTTTGGGGAAAAGAGCCGGGAGGATGGTGTACATGTTTTTCATTCCTTCAAACATTTTTTTTTTATTCGGGAGCCAAAAAAATGAAGTATTGAAAGAATTATGTAGTATCTTTATATCTTTATCTTTAGTTTATTGTAAAATAAGCTAATTTTTGGTTTTCAGAATATATAGGACTAGTTCAACTACATTTTTGAAGTTTTCTTGAGGAAGCGAGTGAAAAGTGTTCTAAAATGTTGTACCATTTTTTAGTTGCTGACCTATTCCATTATTTCTAGTCTTGTTTATTTGTGTCTCTTAACCCTTTCGAAACTGTAAGGAAACCAGAGGAGATAACGCAAAACTGAATCTAGATTCGTATTGCCTGACCCCAACCTTTTGTTACAATTTTTGAACAAAACAGACATTTTGCGCCTCTGAAGGCTTGAACTTTCATGGGTCATCGATGACCCTATGGCTTTCAATGGCATTCTTTTACGAACTTTTTCTGTAGATTTTTATTAGATATTTTTTTTAAAGGTAGAGAAAGTAACCTAGTATTAATTTTACACTTAACCCTTTCTTGACCGTTAGAAAACTAGAACCGATGAAGAAAAACTGAGCCCAGATTTGCTTTCTGCGATCCCCATTTCATTGTAAAAGGGTTCATAAAAAGTTTTCATTGGAGATCTTAGGGTTTTCATTGGAGATCTTAGGTCTCCTTCCAAAAAGCTCAAAAATATTAAAATTAAGTGGTTAGTTTTTAAAAAATCGCAAAAATTAATCTTACGACACCGGTGTTACCATGGTACGGAAAGGGTTAAGTGGGTGACTTCATCTCGAAACAACTGGAAGAAGAATTTGGAGCATTTCGTGAAAATTAGAAATATTTCGAGAAAATCGGGAATATTTTGGGAGTGTCATTCAATCGGGGACGCAACTGAAAAATTAAAGACTGTCCCCGGAAATTAGAGGCCTCTGGTCACCCTAGATCAACTGCTTTCAGTAAGTGTGACTGATCACTAAGGGTGAGGTTATCTTTTAAAACAGTCGAAACTGCAGTGGCAGCAGCAAAGAAGATAGCGCTGAACACTTATTTTTGAACTATCTGATTCTTGTAAAAATCAAACTATTGAGAGAGAGTGAAAGAGAGAGAGTTGGTGATAGAGTGGATAGTGGTGGTTATAGGGGATACAGGTGTTGATAGAATATAGAGGTGTGGATAGGGGATAAAGGTGGTTCGTTTTTCGACGTCTTGTAAGTTTATTCCAATGTAAACTAGAGTGAACTTATCTTGTTTCTCAATCTCAGCGAAATGGAAATGAATCTTACATCGATAGTTTATCATCATCAAAAAAATAAAAATAAAATAACCGTGACCAGGAGATTTTATTTTGTAATAAAATGGTACCAAATCAGACGAGGTAACTTAAAATCAAAAAAAAATATTTAGACTGAATATTTCAGTGCGACTTACTGGGTCACCAAGCAAACCTAACCTTAGTCTTATACACGGTTGATGCTCAAGACAATATTTACCAAAAATTATAATTTTTACTCCTTTTTCTATAATTTCTACTTCAAATATTGGCGCATTTTTTGAGATGCAAATGTATTTGGATTTTATGCGCTTTTTGATTATTCTGTGAAAACTGCAAAAAATCTTTTACACTCTCAACTCGCGTTAATGGAAGAAGTTGTAAGTTTGTGACATACAGCATTTCTTCCTTTTTGTGTATGTGCAGATTACTTTTTCACGCAGCAAATGAAATGCCAAAGTTATGTTTTATGCAAATTTATGACTTTCTTTTCGAAGTAAGAAGAAGACAATTTTTTTTTTAACTTTACTCATACTTGTCAATACCAAAAACCAAAAGCAAAAAAAAAAAAAAAAAGAAAAGAATAAGTTAAGTAAAAGAAATTGCATTTACAGTTCGAGTTCGAAGCTGTCAGAGGCAGAAACTGAACACGATGCGGTAGTGGTAAAAGAAGAAAGAAGCCAGAAAGCTGCAGAAGAAGAAGAGGAAGAAGAAGAAACAGAAAAAGTCTTAAATTGCGGTTTTTAAGCTTTGACACTTTCGGCTTTAGTTTTTTGTTTGTTATTGTTGTTTTTTTTTTTCTTTTTTTTTTGCATCCTTCAATATGGCAGCAACCAGGCAGGCAGGCAGTTAGGGAAACCGTATGCAATAAGTTCTTGGCTAACAAAAAAAATTAAAAAAAAAGATAAAAGGGGAATACATAAATTAAATGTCAAAGTTGTACTCTCTCGTAGAAATGAGGTTAATTTGTAAAGTGTTTTTTAAAAAATGTCATTGTAAATTGTGCTAAAAGCAAAAAAAAAAAACAAAATTTCTGCAATTTATTATATAAAAAAAAATTACAAAAAGAAATTCAATTTTTAAGTTATCAAAAATTGTATTTTATTTTCTGACTGACAAAAATTATATTTATGCATACATAAATAAGAGTTAAGCTGATAGGAGGATGCTACAGCACTGACTGCGCTAAAGAAAGAAGAAGAAGAAGAAAATTCCGATAAATTAAAATCTGTAAATTAATTTTTAAACCTTTTTTTTGTGGCTTTGCTTTGTTTTTGCCTCCTTTTTTTTTGAGGCTATATGGTAACTAAGTACCTGCACTTTTTAGCGCCACTATATTTACTCTCTCTCTCTCCCTCATTCCTCAAACGCTCTTGTAGTTAATATTTTAATTCTTATACCGTCTTTCTCTTTCTCTCTTAGACTTTGTCTCCTTTTTTTTTTTTTTTGCTATGCGTACAAAGTACGATGCAAAGTACGATTTTGCAATATTCGGGAAGCTCAAATTGATTTTTGTTTGTTCTCCAAGCGCTGTAATATAATTCATCATGCTGTTAGTTAAGGGGGCGGCCGGGGGTCGATAGCTAAAAACAGAAATGACTATAGCGTATGTGGTATATGGATGAATGAATATAAACCCCAAAAAATGTGATACAAACACGTACGAACATACATATCTATGTCTATCAGACAGTCATGCATGCAGGCAGGCAGGCAAACAAACAAACCGAGATAAGACAGCAATGAATCGATAACAGTGTAGAGAAGTTTGCTACTCCGCTGCAGCCTCAACTTGATGCAGTCATGCTCGAGTAGTTTAGTCGAAACCACAAACCTAACAAGACATTGTATAGACTTTGGCACAGACAACACAATATGCAGTGAGTGGGGATGGGAAAAATAGATTGTTTGAAGTTATAGATTGGTCACGGTTTATGTATAGTTAGTTGGATAGCATTAAATTCATTCATCTATGATAGGTATTTTAAATTGCAATAAATTATTTCTGAAATTTGGAAAATTAATCAATAGACATCAGAAATCATTAAAAAAAATGTTGTCTCAAAACTAATTCAAATGCAACTCTGAGTTATATGAAAGCTATTTAACCCTTCGATAACCGACAAGGTTCCTATGACATTTTCAACGATGCAATATTTCAATACAGTTAGACCGAACAGCCTCAGCCTACGTGACTTCTATAAATGCGATATTTTGAAGCGATTAAAATCGGCTTCGACACGATTCTATTAACACTATACCAAACATATTGGATAAAAAGAAAAACAATTATGCGCATCACACGCTATATTAATAGAGAAGGTCCCTGGGGACCTTGTTGGGCTTTGACTATTTAAAAAGTTATCGGTTATCGGAGGATTAAAGAAGCTGCTTATATGTTATGCTGCCATCTAGGGAAAATTTGAGTAAATATTAAAACACAAATTTTATTTATATTGGATGTGTTCAATATCTAACACTCTGCTAGTTTAATAGCAGGTATTCTTTAATTTGCATGGAATTATATTACAACAACAATATCAAGAATAGCTCAAAAGATTCAAGCGTAAAGATTTGAAGAAAATCGGAAACTTCTACAAGTTTCAATGGGGTGAAAAATAGGACTCGTCATCCATACGATTTTTTTTACTTGCCTTGACTTCCTCTTTTCATATGAGTCAATGAAATGGCATCATCCTGTATGCAATCTTATCTTATATCTTACTATAAGTTCTCCATAAAAAGGCTGGTTGGTTTTAAGGTATATTTGAGGTATAATAAACCTCTCATCTTTAACATAAATTCTCACACTCGAGCAGAGAATCGCAGCTGAGAGTAACCTGTGTAATTGGAGCCATGTGAACTTATTCAAAGGCATCCATGAAGGTTCTATTAGAACTAACACCTCTTCATTTTCATAGCCAGTGCCAAGCAAAGCGATTCACGCAAAACCATGTTTGAATCGAATAAAGTTTAATATTCTCTAGAGACAATATCCTGGAATTGCTATACCGAGGGACAGCATGCAATTCAAGTTTAATTTTGTAAAACGATTTAAAACCGAACTTAGGCACAAGAAAGATTAGGACGATATAACTGAAACATATAAAATAGACCAGGATATGTTAGCATGGTACAGAGACGGTTTTCTAACGAACGAAGGAACCGGATCATAAGTATTTGGACTGAGGACTAAATATTAACGCTAGTGTATCAAGCAGAAATATACTTTGATCTCAATCCCGGTTACCAGAGAACCAAAATAATGCAATCCTAACCATCAGCCAAGCGGCTATCAAGGCTCTCAAATCTCATCAGGTAATCTCAAAACTAGTGATGAAGTTCCCTCCCTAATAAATTAACTACGCTCGGCGATAATAATCGGAGTTAGATCTTGTGGGTCTCGGTGTATATTGCGATTGAAGTAACTGAAGTTACTAATAAACCATCAAAGTATTAGTGAACTGGTAAAAGAAGCATTCGCACTATTCATTAAAGAAGAGGAACTCGGAAAAGGAAATTATAATGGAAAATCTACCAGTACTAGAACAGTCGAAAGCACTCATAGGACCATAGTTAGGAATAATTAGATGTTCTAACAAAACCCTTTCAATTATCATCAGACAAAATTTGGAATTTTTTCAAATGCCTCATGTAGGTTTTGTAGGGAATAAAAGGAATCTGCGAAGAATGTCTAAGGATAGTGCGTTGCCTTTATGCAAACTCGATGAAGGCATATGGGTGACGATTAAATATAAGACACCAATTTATACGTACTCTAGGGAAGGTTGAACTTATGGAAATATTTTGAGTTTATGAAGGGGAACTATAGATCTTATAGGTCGCAGTCTATTACCTAACAATAATAATAATAGTGCCTACAAAACTTTTGTAACGGTTCAGCGAATTTCGTCAATGATAGAATTTTTTACCTTTGCGGTTTATCAAAAGCTCCGAAAAGTTTTAGGTATAAAAAGAGACTACAGCACTTAGCAGCCACCGTCTTAACATAACTTAATTTTCGTATGAAAATGTAAAAAAAATACAAATTTAAAAAAAGTATATGTAAAATAATAAAAACAAAATTAAAAAAAAAAAAGTTTTTTAAAAGTGAAAAATTTATTTAAATAGTTAAAAATTAAAAAAAAAAAAAATAATTAAATTAAAAGAAAGAAATCTTAAACAAATTTTTTTTTTAAATATATATATTATCGATAGACGCTATTACGATGTTCGGCACGATCAAAACTCAAAAATAAAAAATAAAGAAATTTACTAGGCACCACACTTTGGCTGGCAGTTGCAAACCTCCAGCAGTAAAAATTGCCTTAAAAATTTTTTTTCATTTGCACGGCATAAAACTAAAAGCCCCTTCAATTCGTATTATTTATTTCGTATTTATTTTGAAATTTCGACCTTATGACACAGTTATCACGGAATGAGCCCAGAGCTGTAAAAAAATGCAATAATTTGCGACTAAAAATCATTTGGTATTGTTACCAAAATGATTGTATTCATTTTTTGTATTCATTGATTAAGAATGTAAAAAAATTATTCTTGATCATATTGCCATCAGCGAATACTTATTCATATTTTAAATCATATTTTTGAAATCATTTGAATGCAATCTTTTGACTGCAGTCTTTAACTAAATTTAGTCGAATTCATTAGAAATCTTTTGAAGTCATTCGAAATCATTTCATTCTAAGCGTGAATATCAAAGAGTGACATGTACTATCAAGGGTAAACAAAAAATTTGTTGCGCTGTGTAATCAGAGAGAGAGAGATTATTTTCATTTGCGGCGCTCGTTCATACACCTCGTCGTGGTTCACTTTCCGACAGCAATTTCGAAAATTTGCTGCTACTGAAAGTAAACAAATCAGTTTAATTTTTTAGTTCTATGTTTTTTTCACTCTAATGTTAAAAAAATTTTAGATTTTCAAAAATGTGCACTTTAATGTTTATTGTCCATGTTTGCTTGTTATATAAATGTTCTTTGTTAGTTGCAGTTGGAAAAATTGTTACAAGTTTTGTTAGCGTATATATAAATAGTTTTTGTGTATTAATGAATAAGGTGATTTTTTCATTTAATGCGTGTTCACATATGATTTAACTAAATGATTAATTATTCAATGACAGCCAAATGATTAATGATTTCAATTTTACAATCTTTAGTCAAATTTGCTATTCAATGAATGCAATCGCAAAATGCTATTCACTGAATGTGACTTCAGTGATTTAAAATCGCAATTAATTGCAGTCTTTTACAGCTCTGAATGAGCCAAATAATCTTATACTACGTCTGAATTTCGAATTGAATTTTTAAAGTTAAAAAGTACATAAAATTAAAAAGTACATATGCTTTCTTCACACTGCTGCTGTCATATTCGGATTCAGTATAATTCAGTTCAGTTCTTAGATAACCACTTTTTGTTCTCAATCATGTATTAAAAACTTCATATCGCAGACCTGTGCAATTAATGAGAGCATCTGATAAAGAGAGTAAATTGTTTTATGCGCTCACTAAATTAGTGACGCCGCACAGTATAACGTTTTCATAAAAAGAGTGGGCAAAAATAGAAGAAATTATTATAGAACAATGAAATTTGGCGTACATTTTTGTGAGATAAACACTAAGAAATATTGTAAGTTTCAGTCAAATCGGATCAGAGACATGCCTACTTTCCATATAATCAAAGCTATTATATAATGGGTAAATATAATCAAAAAAATACGAACCAAAATAAAAAAAAAAAGTTTTTAATTAAAGTATTCCTTTCGAATGGCATAAAATATTTTTTAAATCCGGCAAGAAATTTTTTGCATTTTCGGTCACTTTCGTTACACTGTGCGCTACAAGAAACTTTAGTCCGCATCATTCCTCTAAAGTAGTGACGACCATTTTACACAAAATTATTATATATTAATGCCAAAAACTGGATTCTGCTGCAAATTTTTGCACAAAGAGCTTTAATATTTTTTTTTTTTGCACTAAAGTTCGTGGTTGGTCGTCACTACTCTAAACTAGAGAAGAGCTTTCCTAAGCATGCATGCAAGAAAGCTTTTAAAAAACCAATGGAAACATAAAGTTTAACTATTTCTTTTTATTATTTACCTGTCACTGCTCTATATCTATCATCTAGACGTATTTCTCTGCATAATATAAAATAAAACAATAAAAATATGAGTAACATTTTTATTTTTATATATGATCATTTCAAACTTAAATCTGCTTTTACTTCCGGGTAGTTTTTTTATTTTGTTTGTTTTGAAATGTTTATTAACGCATATAATTTTCTAGGAGTGTACCTGACATACGTGCGTAATTCAATAATCTCTTTATTTATTTACGTATAATATTTTATTTTAAGCAAATTAATATTTTTCGATATACAAAAGTATATCATTTATATTTGCATTGGTTGACACTTTTTGATAAATTATTGAAATCATTCCGAAAAAAAATCATTAAATTGTTTAAGTCTGACCATTATTCTATTTTACTATTTTATTATAAATTACCTTTCAATATTCATTCAAAACTTGTCAATGTGACACGTTCCGACAATTGTTAATAATTTGTTTATAAATATAGATTCGTTTATTTATTTATTTATTTTTTTGGTAAATGAAATACACTTGGGATTTTAATGCGATTGTTGTTGGCTGCTCGATTACTCATAATTTGCGTTTAAGTGGTACTTGAGTTTTTTTTTTTTGATGTGGTTTTTTTGCTGCGGATTTTTGTTTTAATTTTTGTTTGGTGTTTGTTTTTTTTTGCTACTGTAACAAAGTAAAATTTTATGCATTCAAAGCATGCATGAAATTTTTACCTTTTCGTTATTTTCTGTTTTATTAATTTTAATTGCTACTTTTCCGTAAAAAGTGCAGATTTTTTTTCTGTTTTTTTTTTTATTGTTGTTTTTGTTGTTACTATTTTTGCCATTGCTTTTTTTGTGGAGTATTTATTTTGTTGCCATTTTTGGTAGCCACATTTTTTGACTAAATAAATGCAATTGTTGGTTTTTTTTTTGTACATTAATTAACCTTGAAATTATTATTTAATTGTAGAGTCTCGTGTTTGAATTACGTTGCTGCTGCTGCCAAATTTGGTGGTTCAACTCGAATACGATTTATTTTGAGGTATTTTAAGGTAGGCAATCAGTTTTCAAGTACACTATTTTTAAAAATAGAAACTTTACTTTAAATTAAAATTTAAATTGAAACCCTCATAAATTTTGGGACCGAAATCAATCACAACAAAAAAAAAAAATATATATTTGTTTACATTCCTCTTAAGATTTTATAGAATTTATATTAATATTTTATATTGTAACCAAAATATATCAAAAGTTTCAAGTAGCAACTTTTGTTACTGACAGCAAATGCCACCTACACAAATACACTTTATTAAACACACACATACACACCTATATATGTGTTATATTTTCACTTTTCATTATATCCCATATATCGATTGTGAAAATTTGTTACAATTTTTATTTTATCTGCTGTCAAAAACATATTCTTTTTCTTTTCCTTTTTTTGTTTTTTTTTTTTGACATATTGATTTGGCGCTGCATAATTTTAGGCGTGAATACCATCATACAAATATTTTTTACTTTTTTTTTTTGTTTTTCTTCTTACTTGTTCTAATATATAAGCATGTGCAAATATTAAGTAAATTTTCACACACAGATAATATCAAAATAATGTCTACCTTAATTAGATTTTGTCGCAAATATGTAAGCAAGCAAATTCTCGTATATGTGTGTGTGTGTGTGTGTACCTGACGTACTTGTTAAAGCGTTGTTGTTGTTGTTGTTTTCGTATGCATGGATTCGTCAGCGAGTGCGCGATGTCGCCGCCACCAAAAAATAATATTACCACATACTTGAAACCAATGAAATATTTTGTGGGTTTGATATCAAATTATATTAATAACTTGAATGCAAGGTGTGCGTGTGTATGTATGTGTGTAGGTGCGATTATGTAGGTGTCTCCTTGCTTTAATAAATTGAATTAACATTTTTTTACTCTTTTGTATGAATATGTTTAGAAATATAAGTAGGTAATTCTTCGATTAATCAAATTAAAATGTTACTAACATAAAATAAATTTAACGACGCATTTGAATGATTTTTAAGTTATTAGTAAAGTTGATGTTGCAATAGGTGTACAGTTAAATCAAAAAGTTATTTAAGTAAAATAATAAACAAATAGCACTTTCAATTAGGAAAGAATAATAAAACCGATTTTTGATATGAAATATTCCACTATTCCATTGATATGTAAATATATTCCATAACCATTTTTGATACAAAAATTATGTGTTGCATACTTTTGGGCTTAACGTAAAACATATAATAAAACACACACTTATAAACTCACACATACTATGAAACCTCACACGGCACTGACGTGCCAAGATATAACAATATATAAATATAAATATGCGCACTTTTGCAATCATAGTATGAAAACTAAAGCGCTTTTTGTTATCTTTGAATCGAAAGAAAATATTTTCAAATCCTAAATCACCTTAAAATTTTGAAATTAGAGCGCGTAAAATTCATCTATTATAAGTTTATATGATGTCCATTTAAATTTTTTAGGCATTTGAGTTGCAATTTTGTAGAACAAAGAATAATGTACAACAGAAAACACTATCACGCATTTGGTCGGCTTTTGAGAGTCGTACCAAAAATTAATCAAAAAAAATGTTGATGAAAAAAACACAAGAACGAAGATTCTATAGAAAAAATAAAAATTCGTTGTGTTGATATATACGAGCCCAAAAAATCTCGGAATTTTCGAGAGGATCTCGGGATTGACATCTCTAGTTCGTATACTTAATGAGCTTTGCTTTTTTTAGGTGCCGGTTCATACTAGTATGGCTGGTAATGAACTCTTTTGTGAACTTGCTAAATCGGGTTCTTCAGAGTCCTTTATTGAGCCAGAACATATTGTTGGTGTATCAGCGTCAAAGTAATGACTATTGCAAAGACTGTGACATAGAGGAAGTGGACGGTACAGAGCACTCCTTGTGTAACTGTCTTGCTTTATTTTAATCTGGCTTCAAGCTTTGAGGGAATTATGAAATGAGAATCAAGCAACTTTGATCTTTATTCCTTAATAAGTTTCTTTAACTTATATTGACGACACGCAAATTCACATGAACAACTAGTATCTGAACACCTGTGAACAAATCTTCCCAACAAAAACAGAAGAAAAAAACCGGTTTTGCTCTAAAAAAATGATGTCCAAACTATCTGACCAATAGTGTCCCAGATATATTTTCCTTCTACGAGTGAGTAGCTCATTTTTATTTTTGACACAAGCGACAGTTACCGTCCTATCTGTTAAATTCCTAAATTTTTATATGCTCCTTCGTTTCCCATGCCTTGGAATTAAACTTGTAATTATTCTGAAGCAATGAATGCCTTTAATCATGTTTGAATACTTGTTAACCAAACCGAATTCTGACTAAATCTTTAATAAAATTCAAACAACATTCAAACCGAAACTCAAAACAAAATTCAAACTAAACCTCAGATCAAAAATAGACCAAAAATCAGACTTATGTTCAAATCAAACCTCGGACCAAAACAGTTGAAAAATTAAAACTCAGACCAAAAGAAAATCATTTTCAGAGCAAAAGAAGACCAAATATCCATTAAAGTCGAACCAAAATTCTAGTAAACGGAAACTAAAATTTGGACCAAATTAAAACAGAATTTCAGACCAAATATCAGTCTGTAACTCAGATCAAACCCCAGAACATGTCCAATCAGAGGTGACCTAAATTCACACAAAAAGAGTGAGCAAAGCAAAAGTATTCACTCGAAAAGAAAGGGACGAAGAAGAGCGAACGAGAGAAAAGTGGGATTTAAGCCACAATCCGTCCCTCCCCCTATCGATGATATCTCTCTGAAAGATTATAAACTTTCTTAATCACACATGCCTAGCTAAGCGTTACTAGCAGTGTAATTTAGAGTATAATCAAAACTCCACTTTAGATCTGATCAGATTCCGAGTGCATTGTTAGAAGTTTCTTTAAAAAAACAAGATTCACAAGAGAATTGACCAAAGAAAAAGTACGTCATTTGAATAATTTCTACTTTGAAAAACAATAGGCGGAGATTGCATGCCTGGTATTCGAATACCGAATACTTAAAACCGGTTACTCAAAAAAACGGGTACCCGGGTACTTGTGTACACAAAACCCAGGTTCTTGTCTACTCAAAACCCGGTTACTCAATAAATTCAATCATTTATCAAAAACTAAATTCTAAAATTGAAAAAAAAAAACCGTGGTTATACTACCAAACATAGCCAAGGCATTTCAGGCATTTCTAAACCAAGACATGAAATAAATACTACTCATATGCTACATAAATATAAAAATACATTTTGGCAATGTAATATTCACCAATATACATATTTCATTCTCACTTCAGTAAAATTTGAATATTTTCAGTAACTGTCATACTAAATTACCCACCCCTTTTTCCTGCATTAGGCTCTTTACTTTCAAGTTCTGTACTTTTCATGCATAAAATATTCAGTAAGCTTCTTCTTCTTCGGCTCCAATGGACATTTATGCTTTTATGTAAGATGAAAATTACCAATTTTTTTTTGGTCAATTGATTTTATACAAAATTTGATTGATTTTTAATTGATAAAGTCATTGATGTTGAGTTTCGGTATATAAATCGATGTGAAATCATAAATTTGTTGATAATTCATTATGTGAAAATGATTTTTCATTTATCTTACTCTTCCACCCTATCTAAGTAAAGTAGTTATGCTTTATGATCTTTAAAAGCATTTACCTCGTTTGCTACCCCCTCTCAACCCTTCATTTATCTCTATCAAGTAAACTTTTTGTCCTGCATAATAGTTTTTTCTTACTACATACAGATATAGAAGAAGGGAGACTATAGAAATAAAAGCCAACAAGAAATCCATATAACATCAATTTCCCATTAAGGTAACAAACTTTTAATTTAGAACTCACTAAGCTCGTTTAAAATTTTTGTGTTTTGGTTTGAAGCAAAAAACCAAAGTAACGACGTAGTAGAAAACCTTATAAAAAAGGGAAATAAATGCAAAAGGGTTTTTATTTTTTGGCATGAGTTTGTAGTTACCTAACAACGAATTGATATGATATGGTCACATATGTTGCATAGAATTTATGTCATTGTCAATTTGAGGATTTTGCATGAATTATAGGCAAATATGGTTATGTGATTTATTTCAGAAAGAGAGCCAACCTAGGAAACTGATGCTGCATACATACTAATTGAAAAAGTAAAGGGTAGAGAAGGATAATTGTGTGCTTACGTATATGAAAATGAGGACTAGTGGATTTAAGAGGGAGATTTTGATAGAAAAACTACACCACTTACGTCCATTTGCCAAATAAATATCTCGTGATTGTCACTTCTAAATTAAAAGATTTTTTGAAGGACTGCAAAGCTCTGAGGCAAAGTTTTTTTTATAATCTGTGATTCTTATGGTGAAAAAGAGTATTCAGATAGAGATTTCGGCCAAAATTTAAACAAAATTAAGAGCGAAATCATACTGAAATTCGGAGTGAAAAGACACTAAATTTAAGCCGAATTTCAATCGAAAATGCGAACAAAAGTTTGACAAAAATTCAGTCTAAAAAACAGTCCAAAATTCAGACCAAACTCAGACTAAAATTCAGACAACATTCGAACTGAAACTCAAAACAAAATTCGTACTAAACCTCAGATGAGAAAGAAGTCCTAAGTTTAAATCAAACCTCGGAGCAAAACAGACTAAAACTAAAAACAAGCTTCAAACCAAATTTATACTAAAATTCATACCAAGTTCAGATTAAAATTAAGATAAAAAATTAAAACAAAACTCAGAGCAAAATAAGACCAAAACAGACCAAATTTTAATTAATAGTCGAACTCAAACTCAAACTAAAAACTAGACCAACATTCAGAATAAACAGAGACCAAAATTCGGAGCAAAAAGAGACAAAATTTAAAACAAATTCAAACTGAAATTCAGATTATACCCCAGAACCAGTCCGAAAATATAATCAAAATTTAGACCAGAACTGCATTCAGACAGAAATTCAAGCCAAAACTTAAGCAAAAACTCAAAGCTAAAACAGACCAAAGTCAGACTGAAATTCAGAGCAAAAAGAGCTCAAACTCAGGTCAAATTTCAGACAAATGAAAAATCAGACCGAAAAAGAAAACACAGATAAAAAGAAGCAAAACTCAGAGCAAAAGAAGACCAAAACAGACAAAATTTCACTTAACAGCCGAATCCAAATTCAGACTAAAAATCAGACCAACATTCTGAGTAAATGGAAATCAAAATTCGGAGTAACAGGAGATAAAATTCAAATAGAAATCCAAATTAAATATCAGACCAAAATGTTGATCAAATCACACAACCAGCCTAAAAATCTAATCCAAATTTAGATCAAAACTTAAACTAAAACTCATAGCAAAAACAGACTAAAATCAGATTGAAATTCTGAGGAAAAGGAGATCAAATTCAGGCCAATTTTCTGACAAAAATGACAACAAAATCATAGCAAAATTGAGACCGAAATTTAAAAAAAAAAAAAAAAAATAGTCAGACTAAACCTCAAATCAAAAGGAGAGCAAAAATCTGACATAAACTTAAATCAAAACTCAGGGTAAAACTTAAGACCTATGTTCAAGCTGAAACCAAATTCAGACCAGAACTCGTACCAAGTGCAGACTAAAATTCATATAAAAAATTAAGACAAAAGAAAATCATTTCCAGAGCAAAAGAAAACCAAAACAGACAAAATTTCTATTAACAGCCGAACTAAAATTCAGACAAAATTCAGACTAAAAATCAGACCAAAACTCAAATAAATAATATCAAAATCGGCCCAAAAATTAGTCTTAAATTTAGATAAAAAATCGATACAAAAATAACACTAAAATCCAGACCATAAAATCATTTCAAAAAAACAGTTCAAAAACCATTATCCGATAGTCCGATATCTGTGAAATGGCCCAGCCTTCAATTTCATATGAACAGTTGCGTTATAGAAAATTTTTTTCAAATTGAAAGCATTCACATTTTTTGAAGAGGCGGCAGTCCTCATAATCTCTCTTTAGATCATCTCCAGCTCACCTTAAAATGCAGTCAGAAAAAATTAAATGTGCTGGACTATAACTTTCTACTAAAGTACTGTTGCTCTATTGCAAAAATACTATACGACGGTTTTACCTCATTCTATGCTTTCAATTGACCAATCATTTTCAATTTCTATCGAATGAAAATAAAATCCTCTCTTGTCGTGTGAGTCCATTCTGCACTCGTCACATGATAACATATGTACTGTACGCATTGTTGTTTACTTCGTGATAAAAGTTTTCGTTTTTATGTTCCAAAAAGTGCAACCATGGGTTTTTTAAATTTTTTTTTTTCTCTTTTCAATGCATTTTCTTCGCTTTTTGCACGTCTGCAACGCGTAATATTGATAAATATTTTACAATTTCAATTAGGAAAGAATAAAATATGAAATAAAATAAATCCATTGATATAGAAATAATGTGTTGCATACTTTTGGGCTTAAATCAAAATATATAATAAAACTCACACATACTAGAAAACCTCACACGACACCGACGTGACATTTGATTTTAATTTTTATCAATTCACTTGAGCCCCGAGTAAAGATGTTATCACATTAAAAGAGAAATTATGCTAAATTCTTGTTGTATTGTTTTATTTTTTTATATATCTTGACACAAATTAAAGTGTTAAATTCTTTTTCTTCTTCATATAAATATCTGATTTAATCCTTTAACTACAGTCATTATGAATGTTTTTTTTTCTTTTTTTGTTGCCACCAGCGTCACAATGTCATCATCCAAAATAACTCATCAACTTAATTACCAACTCATCAACTTTATTAGCATCCTTTGCTTTCACTTCTTTCGCACTTTTTTTTTTTTTTTTTTTTTTGTCAAACAGCAGCAACTTTTTACTATCCTCTTTTACTTCATAGCCTAATTACATAGCATAATAGGCAGCCAAGTTGTTTTGTTTCTTTTTTCAGTTACCTATTAACCTAAACTTGCACAAGTTTTCTTCTCTGATGGACCTAAGACAACAACTAAACAAAACTGAAAGTATGATGTGATACATAATTTTTGTTCCGATGTTGCACGAAGGAAGCATTTGAATGTGGCCTTCATCGTCATCATCATCAGTATCATCATTGATAATAACACCAGGCTACTAGATATACATATGTAGCTACAGCTATTGGAAAGCTTGCCTGAAGCAGTAGGGCATACAAATATATACGACGTGTGTATGTAAAAAATACAAAACGCGCGATGTAAAGAAAGGATTCATCGCATACATGTGTCGACATAGATACATTAACCCCCGCATGACTTTCACAACATTTGTTTGTTGTTGCTGTTCTGGTTAATGCGCATTTCATTGCTCGGTATTCTATACTCTGCTCTTCTACATATCTTTTTACATATAAAGAATATTTTTTTGTTTTTTGTGAGTTTGTCTGTCAACTGTCAACATTAAAACATACGTATGTATGTATGTATGTGTGTATGTGTATGTCATTGCGGCATAAATGCCACTCATAGCTTATTTTTATCACTATGGTGCTACCCCATTGCTGTTGCTGTTGTTTCATTGAGGGCACATACTTACATTCATTTATCAGACTAACATAGGCGGCGTTGGACTAACAAGTGCGTCGACGGAATCAGTTTTTTTTTTTTATTTCATTTTGTTTTGTTTTAGCTTTGGTTGTTTTCTCTTCTGCTTTTTTTTTATTATTTCTTGTATAAAATATTTTGTTTTGTTTTCCTATTTTTCTTGTTAAGAGTGTTGTCAATGTTATTGTTGTTTTTCGGTTTATGTGAGCTGCTTTTAGCTCAGCTCATTTTCATCTTGTTTGAAGCGCTCTAGCTGTCTCTCCACTCGACTTCACACCACGCCCGCTCTTACTCCCATTTTATGTTGAACTGTCATTTTTATGGCGCATTTCTTTTCTTTTTCCTAATTTTGTTTTTTTTTTTTTTACATATTTTATGTTTTGTGTCATTTTTGTGATTTGTTTGTTAGTTGTCAAAATGCAACATTTTGACAGCTAGATAGATTTTTTTTTGTATTTCTGGTAAGAGAGTGAGTGAGAGAGCGACATATTGACAAAGTACAATCCATTTCAAACGAAAAAAAAAACACCAACAATAAACATCAAAATTGGACACAAACAAATAAAACAATGCAAAAGAGATAAAAGAGAGAGAGAAAAAACCCAAAACATGTTAAGATAAGATAAATTAAGGCTTTATTAAATAAATTGACAAAGATTTGCCTTAAATCGCATTACAGCGATTATTTAGGACATTTTTAAGGATTTTAGGATTAGACACAGAATTTTATTTTTTTTTATGTTTTGGTAAAAGGTTTACACATCACTCACTAGTTATAATAGTATTTGTTGGTATAGAAAAAAATTTAAATTTCCTTATTTATTTTATTTTGTTGGATAAACTTTTTTTTAAAAATATAACTAAAAAAAATTTCTTACGTCATCAAAAAAGAGAAATGAAAATGGATTTTTGAAGTTTTTGAAAGCTCAATCCGGTTTCGCTTATAATTTTCGACTTGAATTTTAAGACAGAATGGGAGCAACTATAACCTTCTAACCCGTAAGGCCGCTCTGAGGCAGCCATCACATTAATCGATATATATGTATTATGTATTTTTATAAAAATCTAAAAAAAATATTTCTAAGTCTCCTCATATACTGTCATATACTGTTGTATAACTTTGTATGTAAAAATTAGAGAATTAATGGCAAAAGAGAGGATACGACACCATATAAGACACCTTGTGAATTGCCCAAATGTATATTTATTTTTTGGCTTAAACCCGCAAGGCCGCCTCCTTTCGTTTTTCGCACCTAACTGCTAAACTCAAAAACTAATCAAAAAATGGACTTCATATTCATTTTTCTTTCATCAATATTAATTGGAAACAAAAATTCTGGTGTTTGTTTTTTTATTATCTCAATCTTGCGGGTTAGAGGAATAAGAACAAACCGAGTGGAAGTAATGTTAAGATCATGCAAGCTTAATGTTGCGATATATTTTGTTTTGGATAAAAAAGTAACTGTACTCAATCGAATAACAAAACTGTATTTTGTAAAAAATTATGTATCTGCAGGCACTCACAGTAGAAGTGAAACTTTGTTGTTTATTTGAAAATTATTAAAAAAAAAAGAAGACATTTATAACAAATTGTGTTGAAGTTTTTGCAGTCATCTACTCTCTATTTTGTTGTTACTTGTTGCTACACTTATCGGCACAAACACGACGTAGTAGACGTATATAACACATGACAGGAAAGTTCCGATATATGCAATCACGCAGAGTCATCTTGGTCGGCTCTCTCAATAAAGCACATGATGTAGCCGATTAATTGTTGATTGTATGTAGCCGATTAACAACTGCATAAGTTCGTTTCTTACTGGTTTCGTATGAGTGCAACAAAAACGCGATTTTTCACGTGACTGTTGTTGTTGAACTCATCCTCTTTCTACTTTCTGAAGCTTTTTTCTCTTGATACTCTTTACTCTTATCTTCCCATTTATCCCCACATAACATAACTTTCTTGTCTCTCTACTCTCTTCTACTGGTTCTATCCTTGGGTATAGCACAATGGTCCTCATTGACTGAGTGCTTTGGTTAAGTCCAGCCTACCCACAACTCTAAACTCTACTTTTATCGGCACAAACACGACGTAGTACAAGTATATGAGAGAAAAGCAGATATATTAAATCAAGCTCTCTTACAAAAGCACATGAGATAAACTGCGAGAAGTTGACACTCTGCATGATTGTATGTGGCCGATCCCCATATGATCTTGTTCGATAAACCCTAACAACCGCATAACTTCGTTTCTTATTAGTTTCGTATGAGTGCAACAACAAAGCGATTTCGTTGCAAAATTTTCGATTTACCCTCGCTAAAGAAGTTTCACTTCAAAAAATTTTGCATATGAAAACAACAGCTGTATTGAAACTGGTCGACTTATCGTGCTAAAACTCTATATGGTAATTAGGTGTATTAGTGGAAAGTAAAGTAAAGTATAGACCATACAACATGTGCGATAAAAATTTTGGTTGGATGGAAGTACTATTGTGAATAAGGTGGTTCACATACTCAATTAAAGATATGCACACATGTCGTGTTGCGTGGAAATGCATATCGAATGATTTTGACCATCGAACAATTTTGACTACTTGAATGATTTTGACAACCGAACAATTTTGACTATTGAATGATTTTGACAACCGAACAATTTTGACTATTGAATGATTTCGACTATTGAATGATTTTGACCATCGAATGATTTTGACTATCGAACAATTTTGACTACTGAATAATTTTGACAACCGAACAATTTTGACTATTGAATGATTTTGACTATTGAATGATTTTGACTATTGAATGATTTTGACTATCGAATGATTTTGACTATTGAATAATTTGACTATCGAATGATTTTGACTATCGAATTATTTCGACTATTGAATGATTCTGACAACCGAACAATTTTGGCTATTGAATGATTTTGACTATTAAATGATTTTGACCATCGAATGATTTTGACTATCGAACGATTTTGACTATCGAACAATTTTGACCATAGAGCAATTTTGACTATTGAATGATTTTGACTATCGAATGATTTTGACTATTGAATGATTTTGACTATTGAATGATTTTGACTATTGAATGATTTTGACTATCGAATGATTTTGACTATTGAATAATTTTGACTATCAAACGATTTTGACTATCCTCGCTTACATTTGATCATACTAAATGCGCACACATATTGTATCGTGGTTGATTCGACCATTTACACCGTTTTACTCTCACCACTTTATGTATCTCATTATTTTAAATACTTACTTCTTCAACTTATAATAATTTTACTCTCACTGTAACTGAAAACTCTGATGGTGCTTGAAGCTTTAAAATTCAAAGTTTTGCTCTAGCCAGCTCATAATATCATTAATAAACTGGAAAACAGAGACCAAAAATAATTATTATGATAATTGATTATTGTATAAAATTTAATTAAAAAAATCGACTTGTTCCAAATGCCAGAGATTTTTATTTTGTGAGCGTTACCCCTAAAGGTTAAAACTAATTAATATTATTGTAATTAATTATTATTTATTTTTTTTTATCTGGTATAATTGATTAATTTTTATGTTTTTGCTCAACTAAAAAAAAAAAATATTTTCAATTTTTATTTTTGTTCTCTTAAGAATAAAAATTATTTTTTGAGCATAATTTTTTGGCTCAGGAATAAAAAATAATTTATTTTCCTAGTCGGGCATAAAAATTATTTTTTGAGTTTTATTTTTCTGGTTGGGGTTAAGAATTATTTTTAGAGTTTTATTATTTTTTTCAAAACAAAAAACTCAAAACGTGTGAGGATGGTGATAAAATTTTTCCCGTTACACTGCCGTTTACGAATGAATAGAAAACTTATCAATGAGTTATTGTTGGTGTGTATGGATAGAAGACTCTTCACAAAATTGTATTGCTTTCACAAGCAGGCCAGCTCTATAAGCAGTACCGTTAGTAAATCAGTGAATCAACTGTAGAATGCAAACTGATGAAAGTGAACCAACCACATCTGAAAATGTTTTCACCGACGTCAATCGTCGTTCACACAGTTTTCTAAGATATCCAATCCCAAAGCTTAACTTCCCTACTTGATTTTTTTTTTGAATTCGATTATGGTTTCTCCACCAAGTGAAAAACCTATCGACGAGAGTCCCAAGATTAGGAAAATTGATTTATCTTCATGCTGACAATAACAAAGTTGTATGACGTTTTGAGTTTTTCGATTCGAAAAAAATATAAAACTCATTCACTAAGTTTTATTCCCGAGCAAGAAAATAGAACTCAAAAAATAATTTGTATTCCTGTGCGAAAAAAAATTAAGCTCAAACAATAATTTTGATTTTTATTAATTTTATTTTATTTGAAAACTTCAAGTAGTAATTGTTTAGAACAGACCTTAACTCACTTCTTTTACTGGATTTTTTTTTTATGGATAAAAAACTCGATGTCCTGGTCAAAAATATATCAAACCTGCTTTTTTAGGGTATTCTTTCATTTGATCAAAATCTAGAAGTCATTACTAAGACTTTGGAAACAGGTTTAGGTTGAGGATTTGGTTTCTCATGAAAAAAATGGTATCCGCTCGTTTTTTTCATTGCATTATTGAAATTCGAGAATTAAAGAATAGACAGGTAAAAATTCCTTATAAGGTCGTAAAAAATAGGTGATCTGAATTTGGAAAAAGAAACCCCAAAAACCGGCACAACTGCCCCTCCAAGGTCTAAGGCCTAAGTCTTCTGCAATCAGGTATTTATCAATGCCACATTATTCTTGAAACCCATAAAGAATTTTTAGAACCAAAAGAAAAAAACAATTTAAATTAAATCAGCAAAAAAAAAATATGTCAAAGTAATGAGGAGTATCAAATTTATAATTTGACATTTTTCATTGTCATTTTACCATAAAATTTTCATAATTTTTCTACACAATATTTCTGCTATACTATCTCTAAATTTATGAACGAATATATATATTTTATGTCGAAAGATAAATGACATTTTGTTTTATTTTAACTTCCGCATATAAGCGAAACGGAAAGACAAAATACTTAAAAAAAAAAACAACAAAAACAATATTTTCTATTTCTTTTATTGAAATTTTCTTTCACTTTGTGACATTTTTTTATTTTTTTGCTTGCTAATAAAGTTGTCACTTTTGGCTTTTTTGTGTGTGACACAATTTGGCATCGCTCGCAAATCTCACCAACTGGCCTGACCATTTTAATACTTTAATGTGATTTAACGCTTTGCGATCTCAATAATGTGAGTTTGACATGCCAATTTGTAATTTGCATAGTTTGAATGTGTGTGTAATTGGGTACTGTAATATTGTTGTTGTTGTTGTTTTAGTAATTACCTAACTCCCCTACTATTATTGTATAAATTAAGTTTACGTACTTCTTTTGTTTTGCTATTACAAATTTCTAACATTTTCATTTAATCTCTTTTCTTACAGATAGACGCCCAGAGAAATATTGCGTGGTATAACAACATTTTAGCACGGATTATTTTATGCTGTAATTTTGGGTAATTAATTTTTGAGTTACTATTTTTTGTTTTGCTTTACTAATTGAAATTAAAAAAAAAAGGTATTCGTTAATAGTAGGGATAGGTGGTTCAGGTAATCAAAATTCATACAAAAAATGACAAACGAAACTTTTATTTGCTTACTACTTTACTATAAATATACAAAGAAACCAGCATAATTTTTTTTTTAAAATTACTTTAAAAAAAAAAAATCTTTTATAGCATCTGCTAAGCAAACAAACAACGCGAGTATGTGGCAATATTGTAAAAAAAAAACTCCTTTCTATAACTTGCTAGCCACAAAACGAAACAAAAATACTTTACCTTATGTCCTTCCTTCCTTTAAAACCAATTTTAAATCGTTTTAAAGTCACAAATCGCTTTAAGATATTCTTGTCTTGAGAATTACAAATAACAAATTCACATTGTCTCAAGAGCGAAATAAATCATTTACTTTTTACCTGATATTTATGAAATTTAGCTACTTTTATGTATGGATATTGTACTTAATGCTTATTATTAAATTTGTTTATGACAAACAAAAAACCCGAAGAAAATGAAGTTAGAAATGTGTTTGTTATATGACAGGAGGTAGAAAAAAAACTTAATAAGCTGCTGCTGTTGTTATTTTTTTTTACTTGTATTCCCTGCAGCAGCAGCAGCAAAAAATTCGGGATTGCCAAGGCAACAAAAAAAAAAAAAAGAAGAAAATGTCGCCTACTTCTCCTTATGCGCTACACGCATCACTTTTTTATTTTATTAAATTTAAAAAGTATTTTTTTTTTTGTTTTTTTTTTTTTGTTTGTTTGTTGCTCTTTGCTGTTTGCATACACAAAAGAGTTGCAAGGCATTTGCAATATACTTAAAAATAATAAAAATACATTTTTTTTTAATAAAACAGAACAAAAAAATTAAATAAAAAGGAAACTCTTTTCAATGCTGCTGACTGTTTTCTTTGCATTGCAAAAAAGAGAAAAAACTTTCTTGTTTTTAAAATACATAATCGTATGTCTATAAAAATTTGTCACAAAAGCCAAAAGCGTAAGAAGTTTTTTATTATTATTATTTTTTTTTTTTATTGTTGTATTTTCCTTTTGCATGAGAAGTATTAAAACCTAAAAATACTTAAGAAGTTTAAAGTATTTAAAATTTATGTGTGTTAAAAATTTGTTGGGTATAATTTTTAATTTATTGCACCTTGAAATTACAGAATTCTCGTAGTATAGTAGTATAAAAATAAGGGCATTAATATATTTTATATCTTAGAAAAACATGTAGAAGTATTCTTGGAACTTTTTCTATAAATCATAACATAATATATTATACCTAGTCTTTTAAATATTATTTTTGGTCTTCCTAAACTAAAAAATTTATGAGTAATTAATGCCAGGTCATTGAACTATTAGGGGCAATGAAGTCCAAAATATTTGACCTTAAGCACCGTAGTTGCAATGTACGAGGAGGAAAGAGAGCGGGTCACAATTAGGCGACTCTCTCTTTCTAAAATATGCACTGATCAGTTTAAGGAGGTGTCCTAAATTAGAAGGTTAATAAAAGCGTTTTTTCATGATTTTTTTTTAGAAAGAAAAAAAATTAATCCATTGAACTTTAAGAAGGTATACAAGTTTTATACAACTATTATTGTAATTTTTATTTTTTAGTTCAAATGAATTCCCACCTATTCTGCAATAAGAAATAATTTTCCGAAGATATTTGGTTGATTTCTCAAACGTTAAAATCAGTAACTATGAAGAGATTTATATTATACAAAATATTCACTTCTAAAGTTCAGTTTGTAAGAAAAACTGAACCTAGGTAATTTTGAGCTTCGCTGAGCCCAACTACATTTCGATGGGGGACATTTTTTACTAAACCCTAATGAAAGGTTTCCAAAAGGGTGGGTAAGGGGGTTGGTAGAGTGTTGCTGACTAAGTAATTTTTTCCTTCCTTCCATGATAAACCACTTTCTCTTAGCTGTGAAACATGTACAAGGTAAAATAAACAAAATTTTATAATGGTCTCGTGCATACCAAAATTATGGGTATCGGTCCCTATACCGAAGATCCCAGACAGACGTGGTAGAAAAAATCTGACTACAGGGTCGACTTCAACGACTCTGAAGACTTAAAAGTGAGTGGTTTTAAGCAAAAAAAAAAAACGATTTTTAGAATTTTGTCCACCATTTTGGATCCAACATTTGAAATTTCTAAAAAAAAATCACTTCTGATTCGTAATAACCGACCCCAAAAACCCATAAGTAAGAAGTTTCAAGCAAAAAAGATCGGTTTTAAATAAAATTTATCCGCCTTTTTCGATCCACCATTTTGAATATCAAAAAATAACTTTAGATTCGTAATCAGCGTCTCCAAAAACTGTTAGATACAGAGTTTCAGAATTATTCAAGTATTTTTTTACTTTTAAGTCATGAAAATACTTTAAAATTTCCGAACTTAATGACTTTTGGCAGCCATATTGGCATTGCCATTTAAAATTTTTGAAAAACGCCCATCGCCATCTTAAACGACATGAATGTAGAAATTTTTTAAGCCCTAGAATGCTTAAATCGGTCCAACCAATTTTTGTTTATGGGTCTGTCCTTGTTGACGAAGAATGTCCCATATATTTGTAAAAAACTCAAGTAAATGGCATGCCAATGACGTCACAAAAATACATCAGCTCATTTTCAGTATTGATGAGTGCAAAATAACAAGCCTGCGCAATAGATAACCGTATACTTTCTCATTCTTGCATGAGTTGTATGCAAAAATAACAACAACAAAAACATATGCAAGATAGTTGAGCATAAGCATGAAGTATGAGACTCTCACTGAGAGAGAAACTTTTCTTGTGTTAAAATGAGTAGAATAGAAATAGAATAAAAAAATAATTTTTAGTACGTCGATTTTATTTTTTAGAATCAAATCATATTTAAAGTGCATACGACTCAAGTGGTATAATTTAAAAACAAAAAAAAAAAACATTTTCACTTATGATTAAAAAATTGTAAAAACTTGAAAAATAATTGCAGAACATTATTTTTAAACTCAGCATAATTTTTCTTATCTCAAATTAAAGACATTTCAACAAAAACACTTTGCCACACAGGGGGTAACAAAATATTTCACTTATTTCTCCCTTTAACTTTCAGTAACACTCAACAATTTGAAAAATGTTGAATTAGATTTTACGCAGTTGACAGTTCCCCTTTTTGAAAAGTATTAGTAAAAAGAAACCATTGGCATTTTTTAATATGTATGTATGCGTATGTAGTCTGTCAACACAGCTACCCAATGGGAAAGGAAGAAGCGATCCTTTACTTACAACAGATGAGCTTTTTTTTTTACGTTGAATATTGTAGAAATAAAATGCTGACCTTCCTGCAAATTTAGAAAGAATTTTTCTAAACAAATCAGTAAGTAAGATCTAATGCCCTGAACTACATTGGTTCAGTCTTATACATATTAACCACGTTATAACTGAGCTTGTTCTCATTTCAATGTGATTCCAATAGTCTTCCTTCGAAGCAGTTTTTTAGCGCTTATAGGAAATTTAATGTCAAATCTCATCCTGGCATTAATCAGGAAGATTAATGCCAGGGCTTAAAATTTTAGAAAGAAAAATTTTCCGTGAATCAAAATCTGAGTGCTTTTAAAGTGCTTAAAATTTTCTCACTTGGTATCACAAAGTCAGTGCTTTCCGTTGAGTACATACCCCGCGGTTTTTAAGACAAGTGTTTCAAAATTAAGTGCTTCAAAAGTGCATGCGAGTGCACCATATCAACCGAAAATTGCAAAGCAACCATGCGAACAACAAATGATGATTTCAATCGAACCATAAAAACGAGTATCGTTTAACGAGACGCTATGAACGATTGACAGAGCGAGAAACGAAGCAAGTTAGTCTTCATGCAACTGCGAAACAAAGCGGTTGCGAAATTCCATGAAAAGTGTGTGCATTTTATTTTACTAATTTTTTTAATTCTTTTTTTGTAAAAAATAAATGAAAACGTATATAATGAAATGTAATCTATGTATGTATATATTTTAAGTTTAAGAAAAAATAAAATAAAGTGACTCAGCAATAAAGAAATAAGAACGCATGAATCGTTACTCAATTTTTATTTCTCTCTCCTCTTTTTGTTAACAAAATTAAGCACGTAGCTTTGAACGAGCGAGCGGAAGTGTCTATCCAGCGCACTTATTATTGCATTTGTTTAGTATAGTATTTGTTTACCGTTAAAAGTACTGCACTAAACAAGCGCTACCCTTCTAGAACATACAATGCTAAAATTGGTATGCAACTTATGTGCTTTTAGACCACCTAAGTGCTTACAGTCAAGCACTTGTTTTATGCTATTATAGTGCTTCAATTTACCACTGGGTATATTTATACATACAAAAATATAAAGGAGGGTCATGTGTCGTATGAGAACACGTGATGTTATTGAAATTGAATAACAATAATAAAAGTGCTGCCACTTTTTATATTTCGCTTACTCGTCGTACTTAACACATACACACTTGTGCTCTCGTGCAATCAGAGAAAGAAAAAGGGGTTAACATTTATATTGTTAGCTAAATTACTTTTCTTTTTTGGTAAAAAGGGGACGAAGCTAAAATTGAGTTATGCCATAAGAAAAACGTTGTGTATGTGTGGAGCATGTTAACTAGCAGGTGTGAGATCATAAAATATAACTATAAAGTAGCAATGTTATAATAATTATACTTGAGAAAGTATGTATGAAGACTGGGAGTATAATGACATTTTTATGTAGTAACACATTTCTATAACATAATTCAAGTCAACACGTAAAATTCTCATTACATTTTATTCATTTAAGTGTTATTAATCGAAAAATTCGAATATGCGTGAACCGTCAAATAATATTTAACACACTGAGTGCTACGACGACATTGAATGCTTCCTGGAGTGCCATGTCGTACGAAAACGTACTAGAGAGGGGTGTCTCACTACTACACTACTCCAAAGATACGCCAAATAAGGAAATGCCTTCGTACGAAGGTGAAACATACTATTCTGTTTCAGTCTTTTCGGAATATGTCGTACATATAAAAATAGTTCTAAAATCATACTTATATAGGCAACAAAGTATGTAGTGGAAAAAAGTAACCTCATTTTATACCACTTTTCCATAAATTTTCAACAAGAAACAGGCGCACAGTGGTTGAACTTCATACGAAATGAGGACAAAAATGTAAGGAGTCGTCTTAGAGTCACAAATTCTGATACACGAGTTGCTTATGACAATACAATTCCAGGGTGCAAAATTAAAAAAAGAAAATTTAAAAAAAATTAATATTTACTTTTTTTCGCTGAGAATCACTATAAAAGTTTGTATTAATGTATTGAGAAAGTCCTTTTCCCTGCTCTCCATATTTACTGATTTTGATTGATGATTTTTCCTATGTTTTTTACTATTCCAATTTCAATTCCTGGAATAGTAAAGTTTTTTTTCAATTTCTAAGTAATTGAATTGATGAAAGTTCCAATTTCATTACAAAGAATTGTGATTGAGGATTGAAAATTTTCAAATTTCCGGGTAATGAAATTCAGAAATTTATTGATTCCATTGCAAGGAGTTATATTTTGTAATTTAAAATGTTTCAATTATTAACAAGTATTTAAAAAGTAATTGAATAGAAGCTATTTTTTTTTATTGGGAGTAATCTATTACTTTTATGGAATTAAATTCCAATTTAGTTGGAATGAGTCCTCCGAAAGATGTTCTCGTTTTTTTATTCAGAAACAAAAATTATAGCTGAATCAAAGGGGGTCTCTTGTATTTATAAATACAACCATGTGCATTCTATTGCATTGACGCCGACACAACGATGACTTTTGTATTTAAATAACAATATCCAATCAATTTAATCTGGCAACACTGTTCTTATGTGCTGAGAGCAAATATAGCACTGTGTGCTCTCAATGTGTGTTAAGAGAAATTATTGAATAGAGCACACTCAATGCGATGTCAGAATAAATACGCCGTATTTGTGTAGTTGTTGTTGTAAAAGGTTCCATAAATTTTTGGTCATTACAACAAAGAAAGCTGAACTGAAATAATATATTTCACAGTACGCTCTCAAACATTAGCGGACAACTATCTCTCGGGCTGTCCTCAGGATAGAATGAACAAACAGTATAGTTTTGAGAAACACTTTGTTGCAAAATTTAGTAATAAGAACGAATGGGGGCGGGGGGGGGGGGGGTATTTTGAATATAACTACACATTGAAAGAATAGACGAATAAGTGGTATAAAGATGGATGACGAACTGAGGATGGAACTAGGCAGGAGTATTTAGGCCAAGAATCAAACACTCTGAGCCGATGGGGAAATATCCTAGCATCTTTCAATCTGAAATTCATGCAATCAATATATGTGTGTAATTCAACCTGAGCAGAAAGTACAAATGGCAAGATATCACTGTCATGTCGGACAGCCAGACAGCCATTCAAACACTAGGCTATTTTGAGATCACCTCTAAACTGGTGTGGGACTGTTTGAGCAAGCTCAATCAACAGGGCAAGGGCAATAAAGTCGCTCTATGTTGGATTCCTGGACACGTAGGAATAGAAGGTAATGAACACGAAGACGAGCTTGCTAAAATGGGGTCAGCGACCACTTTTGTTGGACCTGAACCCTTCCTGAGAATAGAATAGAATAGAATAGCGTAATCAGGGAATTACACAGGCAGGAAGAGAGAAACAAGAGGCAAGAACTCGTTACCAATCTTCCGCGACTGAAGCAATCCAAAGCGCTTTTAGGTAACTACAAAAAGAGGAGATACGCATTCTGCATTGGTCTTAATGAAAATAGTTTGCGCATATTAGCTGGTATTCCGACTGGGCACTGCGGGCTCAGAGGCCACCTTTGTAAAATAGGGGTTGAGGAAAGCTCAATATGTAGGTTCTGTAATGAGGAAGATAAATCATAGGAACATATTCTAGCTAAGCGCTGTTCTAGCTGTGAAGCTGTTCTAGCTGTGAAGCGCTGTTCCCAAAAGAATGAAATGCCTGGGTATGTACCAAGTGCCCAGCACAGAACTAGCATCCATAGATCCGGGCGCAATTCCTGAGGGAGACTGGAGGGGGACGTACAATAGATCTTGCAAATTGCGGTACAACGACAAAAACCTCCCTTATACAATGCAATACCGATTGAAAAGGTTACCTTATTCATTGCTTTAAAATTTATTTCGAAGTATGGGATTTTCATCTGTTAAGGGGGAAGGAGGGGGGGCTTATACCCAAAACTCCCTTTCCCTTTAAATTCATTAGTGCTCCCTAGCAAGTAGTTCTTCTTGTGATGTTTTAAACTTTTAATCAACAAAGAAATATTTGCCAAAGATGAAAACAAAAGTCGAGAACAGTGGCAAAACTAAATATTAATTTAATTCCTTTAACGCTTAACTTCACCAAAGAATTTTAACTCTGCGGTCGGTCACTATTCATTTATAAAATAAGCATGAAATTTAACAAAAACAATTTATTCATTTGAAAAGATAAGCATCATATTTTTTTTTTGCTCTTCTTTATACTCTCAAGCTGCTTCTAATGCACACACACTAATCCACAGAAGATTTCTGTTGTGAATGAATGCCAAAAGAAGATGATTTGCGTAATTAAAATTTATATAAATCGGATTGCTTTGTTTCAAAGAAAGAGCAAGCATATTTTTCTTAAACATTTTTAATCGAGGAAATCGAGTGCAAAAATTCATAAAAAAAAAAACAAAAACAAAACATTGGAGGACTATAGAGTTAAATATTGAAATGAAAAAACGAAACTTATTAACAGCAGCATAAGAAAAGAGAGAAAGAGAGTTGGAAAGCAAAAAAAAAAAAAAAAACAAAAATACAAGAGAGGGTCAGAATCAGTAATGAATGAAGTCACCCCTGAAATTATGCAAGACAATAATGGCAAACGACAAAGCGACGACAGGAAACAGACAGACTACACAGCAGCGCTTTACTAACACTACACAATTGATGCAGATTGAAGGAGTGTATATGCGTGTGTGTGTGTGTGTGTGTAGCTAATAAATCCATGTCACAATATCCTTTTGTTTTTTTGCAATTGAATTGAAATCAAGCGGCGCAATAATTCAGTAAAATTATTAGTAGTCGCTGCAGTGGCAGTCTGCTGATGCTGGCCTGATCTGAATCTATACGTTGAATGAGAATGGAATATGCTAGAGAGAATTTCAAGCGAGCGACTATCAAAATGATTAAAGTGATACAGACACGCAGCGGATATATGAACATGAAACATGAAGTGCCTGCCTGCTTGCCTGGCAGCTGTATTATCCCTTGCTGCTTTCTTTCTTTTTATTTTTGTTTTTTTTTTTTTTTTTTTTTTGTATTTATTGCTTTTGTTATAATTGATTTTTCTCGAGTGTTGCTGCTAGAAAAAATATGAAATTAATATGTGAAAAATTAACACACAAACACAAGAGCTACCCTATCTCTACTTAAATATAATACAATAATATGCTTTGTGTTTGTTTGTTTGTTTTGAAAGGAGGAGGGGCGAAAAGTTTTTCAGCAACATATGTTCAAAAAAAAAAAAAAAAAAAAACTCTATTGTGCAGTGGCAAAAGCAATAGCTAAATTGCTGCTTCTTGTTCACACAGCATGAGCTTCTAATGTGTGTGTGTGCATGCCTTATTAAAAAAAATTTTAATGATTACTTTTTTTTGTAAACTTTTTCCTTCCTTCCTTCCTACTTTTTGTTGCTTCTGCTCAGTATAAAGTGCGTACTCTTTTCTTCAGTATGAAGTGGGCATAAAATGAGGCGGGTGCAGCGAATAGCAAATTTCCTGTAATTAATTTAATAGCGAAAATTCGCAAAGAATAAAAAGAAAATGTTTGAAAAGTTTACGATTTATTTTTTTTAATAGGTGAAAAAAAGTTGGCAAATTTATTTAATCGCTAGGAATGGCAACAGTTTAAGTTAAAACTTTAGAAGCGAAAGTAACAAAATCTTCTTTGTTTATTTCTTTGTTTTCCATTTTTAAAATTCATAATTTTGAAGTCTTTTTTTTGTTGATTTTTATTTTTTCAAGAGCTAGATAGTGAAAAATAGCCAGATAATTTAGCAGCGTGCTAAATAATTAGTTGTAAAAACATTTTCCTAACAGATTGGTATTCAATTTTATAAGTTAAACTTAACCCTCTCAGGAGAATGTGTAGTTCCCGTGCTATTAAAAAAATTCTGATGTTGATTTTCGTTTTTAGGAGCCCTCAAGTAGTCAAAAAATACTATTCACGAATTTTTAGAGGTTCAGGTTTAGCCGTACGCGATGAACACATAATTGTACAAAAAAACGTTCAGGGAGCTTTAAAATACTCCGACTTACACAAAATGGGTCTCTATCGACAGAGGGAGGTTCTGTATATTATGTACATAAAAAATTTGTTTTTAACACATCTTTTTATTATTTAGTATTTTTAATAATTTCTTGAAATTGACACGCAAAAAAAGAGAGCACAAAAACAGTGAGGTTGTCCCATAAAAGTCACAATAGTTTCGCGCGTATGCTTCGATTGTAACAAAATAAATTCCAACGATAGAGCAAAAATATCAGAGTCGTCAATACCAAAACTGTTCGGTTGTCATTTAAATCAAAGTCAGGAAAAATGTTTAAATTCATGTACACATATGTGTACGAAAATCCTGAGAGGGTTAAACTTATAAAACTTTTCTTAATCGCAAATAAAAATAATAATAATTAACTTTTCTCTCCACTCTAGTAAGAAAAAGGGTCAGATAGTTTTTTATTGGAGAATAAATTTCACACGGTATAGAAAAGACTATGAAGAAACCGACTGCGTCCAATTTTATGTCGGTGTAGTAGAAAAAATTTTACAAAACAGTTAAAATTTTTTTCTTTTTTCCCCCCTCCCCCTTTTATCCAAAAAAAAAAAAATGGTTACCAGTCCTCATTTATAAATACAGAACCTTTATATAGACTAGTGCTCTTATTAGCACTAGCGGGGCTCAGCCTAAAGCCCCATTTACAATGGAGCGAGGACGCGAGGCGTGTTTCGAAGTCGATTTCGGAAACGAAAGCACTCGTCGCTATTCTCGTTGTTCAATTTACAATTAAGCGAGGCGCGATTAATATGAAACAGGTATTTAAAGTGTGTTTACTCTATTAAGAGTTACCATCATTTATTGTCAAAAATTGTGTTTATATTTTAAAATCAAGTTATTTTCAGGGAAATTTAATAAAAAAGAAGATTATTTACTGGTTCAATAATTGCTGCACTAAGAGTTAGTCCGTTTTTCCACAGTTTTCTACTAATACACTTTATATTTTATTTCATTTCAACTGTATGTAGTACATCTGGCAGCTCTACATGTATGAACATCGCGTCTCGCTCGCGAGGTTTTTTCAAATTTTCGAAATTCACTGACGAGACGAGAGCTCGCCTCGCTTCATTGTATATGCGCACATTGAAACACATTGAATGAAAATTTGTCGACGTAACGCTTTCGAAAATCGCCTCGCGTTCTCGCTCCATTGTAAATGGGGCTTAATTTACTATGAGTTTAGTATATATTTTTGAAGCTGTACTTATCATAAATGGGTTCAGAAACTTTGTGTAAAATAGGAGAGAGCATACAAAGATGGACACAGTTAAATTTTTTGTTGTTGTAGTATAAAATTTTTTGGAATATTATTCCGCAATAGATAAAAATGTTTTCTAGTATATAAAACAAAATTATGTTTGAAGTTTTACCTCTCACCACTATAGCTAAAAAAATTCACAAAAGAAAATTGAAATTTTTTAGGGTGTAGAATTCATTTTTAAAGATTTACTTTTGGGTGATTAATAAATTTAATATGTAAATAAATCAACTTTCTGGGGGAATAATATTTATTTAATTTAGAGCTTACGTAAAAAAAATCTTAACCCTCTAGTGCCCACATTTTTTTATTGATAAAAAAAAAATCTAAATTGATTAATATTGGCATAAAAGTCGTAAATTGATTTAAAAACCCAAAAAAAACTAATGGGCGTGGTTTTATGAAGTGAGAAGTTTGAACACCTAGAATTATTTGTTCTTGAATGAGCTTTTTATCAATTTGTTTTAAGTAATTAAATATTTTATATAAAATATTCAGCTTAGCTATCCATAGTTTTTTTTATCTCGATACTATGACGGGAAGTATTTTATTTATTTTTTTTTTTTTTTTATTATTTTCACTTTTATCTCAAATACAACCAAAATAATTAATTTTCCTATTTTTCACAAATTTTTTACTTTGACTGTCGCTAACTTCTGTAATACGCATCATAGCTCATAACTGATACATTTTTACTAGCTTCAGACATTCCCTAAAGATATGATAGCAACAAAAAACTGTTATGGTGGCAATTTCATCCGTTGTGGTGAAAGCCGTCTAGAGGCGGGATTGGGAACTAGAGGGTTAAAGCGTATCAGAAAAATCCAGGCAGTTAATCAGATCTTTTAGGGGATATAGGAAACAGTACTAAAATTGTAAAACACCATAGGCAAATGGGATCAGGTAAATCCTTTTAAAAAAATGGGTAGAATGAGCAATGATGGATTTTGCATGTGAGTTTTGAACTTTTTTGTGGAATAGGCGATTAAATTAATATCAAAAATAATTTTTTTTTTTAAGTTGTGGGTCGACTATGAAATTAAAGTCTTACTTTAACCCTTTCGAGCCTTAAGAAACCGTTAAATGGAGTAAAAATTCGTATTTTCTATCCCTCATTTCTTATTACAAATTTTTTATCAAAACAGAACTTTTTCGCTTCTGAAAACCTAAACTTTCATGGCAAAGCCGATTCCGAATTTGTATCTGTCAACCCCAATTTTATTACAAAAGTCTTTAAAAAGTTTCGATTGATGGCCAATAATAAAACATAAACTTCCAAAGTTAAGACACAAACATTTTCAAACATGGGAAATCTTATTTTTGTGAATAGTTTTAAAAACATTCATTTTTTTTTTTTTACTTTCGGTCACTTTAGTGTCGTCAAATAAGTAATGATCCCAAACTTTTTTCAAAATAACTAAAGAGCAATCAATTCTTTAAATTGTATTTTGGGTTGCCGGTGAACAATGACCCCAAAAGGGTTAGCAAATGTCCTCAATAGTATAAAAAATAAATGTGTTGTGGGGCACTCAGCAAAAATGAAGACTTTAAAAACATATGTGTAAAATTTCTGGGTTTTTGAAACATTATATTTTTTAAAAACTTTAAAGAAAAAATTATAGAAGTTAGAAAACTTTGCAAAACAAACAATTTTTATAATTTTTTTTCTCCGAAACTGTCATAATTGTCACAATCTAATTTTAAATTGTTTCAAAGTAAAATAAAATAATTACAAATACCTAAATATAGTTGTATAAAGTAATACAGTATCTATGCTCAAAGTCAAGGCCGTATTTAGGGGGGCTTTGGGGGTTCTGACCCCCCCCTCCCCCCCCCCCGAAATGTGGAAACTTTATTCTAATTTTTGAGATTAATTGCCAATGGATGGAAAAAAAAGTCAAAATAAAATCTATTTAACGATATTTTTTACTTCCATCGGTTTTTTATCTAAAAAGTCAAATATAAAAAATAAATTTGAAATCTTAGTTACACTATGCGATCAAATCCAATTTGTTTTCTTCGACATGAGGTTTGACTACGGATTCAAAAAGAGAAGGTGATACTGAGCACTCCTGCATTCATAATTTTTCAGTAACTGTTTTTGACTTAAGGTTTCGTCCTGAATCAGTTTGAAAAGTTTAAAAATTAATAAAAATGGAAAAAATTATCGGATCCTTGTAAAATAAGACTTGCTTAAACCCCATTTTTTTTCCTAAAACGTGACGTGATGGGAAGTTTTTGACCTCAGATTCGTGTTCAACGTAAAAATTCTTTCGCAAAAACTCCATCTTATTAGCAAAACCCATGCAGATTTAGGTGGCAATCTTAAAATATAATTAATTTTTGAACGCATTATTGCTCAGAGCACCACGACTAGAAAGATCTCTTTCAATGCTGTGACTTCACGAATTTAGGGAATATATGCCAACCTCATTCGGGCTCTTTATCATTGATAATGGCTCAAATTCCCAATGATGATCATTTGAAAAAAATGAGCCTCTACTATTTTTGGTAATTTTTTTGAGGTTGGGTACATCATCAGTAGTGGGAAGTCAATGAGATAATGAAATTATGTCTCTCACGATAAAAAAAAGCATTAGAATGCACATTGAATAATATTTATTTGAAAAAATTAATTTGATTATTCTGGGAATTTTTTGTCACTTTTGGCCATTTTTTTGAGGTTAAGAATAAAAAAAAATCGGAAAAATTTTCCTAAAATTTTAATTTTATAGGGTCCATCAAATGTATCATCGATTTAATTTATTGTATTTAAAAATCAGTTTGATAAAAATTATTTATGAATATTTTCTTCGAATGAAAACCCCCCCGAAAAAAATTTCTGGCTACGGCCCTGCTCAAAGTAAAGCAAAGTATAATTATTAAAAAGTATAAACCATACAACATATACGATGCAACATGTGGTTGGAAGCATGAAGTTATACTTTGTATAAGTATAAAAGTGTATATCGAGTTTCGCTTTATACCAAGTGTGAACACATATTGGCCATTTCTGTTGTTTCATTAACCCAAATTAATACATTCCCAGTCATTTTGTCCTTTTAATGATCAAAACTCCGTAAAGCGGTGAAAAGGGGGAGATAGTTAATTTTATAGGTCTCGAACTTTATGTAATATGATAAAGAGCAGTGATCGTTAACCTTTTTCAGGCGCGGAGCCGTTTTGGCTTCGATTTCGTGAGGCCCTTAGCTCTTCGAATAAAATCGCAACTAAAAAAAATAAAAAATTTGAGTAAAAAATAAGCAAACATAAATTATATGAATTCGAGAATTAATCGAATCTTGTAAAATCTGAACATATTCCCATGAAGGCACTGGGAAATTTCGCGAATCCTAAGGGTTCCATGGAGCACAGTTTGAAAACCAATGATAAAGAGAAAGCTTTAACGGAGTAAGGAATTTCGTTTTGGGATTCTGACCGATAATTTGAAAGTATATAGTTTGCGATTTTAAAGCTTACGTTTAAAAGTTTCCATAAAAGTTTGCGAAAAACACCCAGTTTCGCCGAGGGCGTAACAGTAGACGTAGAGTTACGTTGGTGAGAGAAAATATATATATATATTTTTGAATTCCTTTTAATTGTTAACTTGATTTTATTTACACTTCGTGCCAAGATTATAATAACACTAATAAAATCGACAAATGCTACATTTTCTTAAGTGTTATTCCTCTCTGAAAACTTATTTCGTTAGTGAAATCTGTTACTCAATTTTAGGACTAAGTCCCTAGTTTGTCTCCCCATTAATCATATGTTCTTCCAAAGAGTGGATATGGCTTTGTTTATGGTTTCACTTCGTTTGAAAAAGTATTCTTCCATCGATATACATAAATATTACGTTAGAATTATCTCACATGATCTCCGAACTATAGTCAGACAAATAAATAATAAAATAATTATGTAGGTATGATTATTTTGATAAAAAAAAAACAAAAATGAACTTCATTAAAGCATCATTTATTTAGTATATTAATATGTACACTCCTCCAGCTAACCTCAAATACTTCATCAAAAAAGATTTATGATAGAAAAAAAAGAATTATAAATAAAAAAAAAAAAACATTATATACTCATAAAATCTTTGAAAAAAAAAGAACTCGAAAAAGAAAAGAACTGTTGTTTCTTTTACTTTAATCTTTAAGTCACGCGAGCGTGCGGCGGCGCATAATACAAACTCATAAGCGTGAAATAATCAAATAATTGACATTTTGAAGTAAAGATCACAAGAAGACGAGAATATAACGTGTGATAACTCAAATGAATAAGAAGAAGAAGAATAGAGCAAAAGAACAAACAGAACAGAAGATGAAGAATAATCAAAGAATCTCACAAAACTCACGTAAATCACATTGAAGCGTTACCAAATTTGAATTCAGTAGTATTTCAATTCTTTATATACTTTTTTTTATCTTTAAATAGCAACCAAGCAAAGTAGTCAACGTTTTTGGGTCATGAACCAAAAATGTGCGTTCACACAAGTGAAAAAGAAAAACAAAACAATGTAATGTAATGAAATGAAAAGAAATGTTAAAAATAAAAGATGAAGAATGTTGAAAAGTTCTTTATACTAGAGCATGCAAAGAATCTAAAATGTAGAAATAAAATCTAACTCTAAAAATTTCGGCAAAGTCTTTCATTGTCACATTGTCTAATAGTATGTACTACATAGTTGGGTACAATGAAGCGTAGGTATATAAAAAAAAAAAAAACTATAAAAAAAATTAATATAAGATTTTTTTTTTTTTGGTCTTAGGAGATAAATAAAAAATCGTGACTGTCATTTTAAAAAACCTCGAAAAAGTCTGCAAGAAAAAAAAGAAACAAATAAAAATAAAAGTGTAGGAAACGCGCATTGCTGTAAAATAAATGCTAATTTTAGTAACATATTAAATAATTGCACGACCGACCAAGTAAGAAATAAAAAAAAGGCTTGAATTTTGTTTTGTTGAAATATGTTATGCTTGAATGTGTCAATTTAGGCATTTATTTTTATTTTTTGGTAGAGAAAGTAAAGATTTAATGTTGTGTGTAATTATGATGATTAAAGAACGTATTGCTATTATTATTTAAAAAGGCTTTAAATGACATTTTTTTACAGGAGAAGCTAAACACTTTCGAAAATGCAAAAACTTATTATTTAAAATGTTAAATTTAAATGCTGTTAAGAGGCGAAGGCACCAACAAATTCAATTCAGGAATAAAATGAATTTTTGTTTTTGCTTCTCTTGTAAAAAAATAAAAACGTCATTTAGGGCCTTTCTAAATATTGATGATGGTATGTAATAAAATATCTTCATACTCATTTATTTGTCATCAGTTAAAATGTTTTATGTGAAGTGAGGTAGCGATGTCAAGATGGCAAAAATTATATGTGGAGAAAGTTTTGGCTTAATATTTGCAGTGTTTCAGAGACACTTACGGATCTAAAGATTTCCTAAGGAGGGGAGGGGGGTTAATATCTTGTCCATTTAAATTTTTTTTTTTTTGATTCAAAAACAAAAAAAAAAAAAAAAATATGTTTATTTTTATATAAGTATATATATTTTTAAGACATTTTTACAAATTCCACAAATTCCCTTCACTAACTGAAATGCTGGCGCAACAACGAAGCAAGGGGTCCTAGGCTAAATGTTACAAGGAGCCCTCAACTTATATATTACTCAATTAATCAAAAATAAATAAATAAACAATTTGAAAGTATAATAATAATTGATATTGATTGACAAAAAATAAAAAAGATGAAATAAAATTTATAATCTTTTGGACAGTTTTTAAATATTTTTTAATTCTATTCTAATATTCTTAAATGTCAGAAATATGAAGAGATAAAATTTGGAATTTAGTTACACTATGTGCCCAAAATTGATTTGTTGTCTTTAATATGGGGTTTGACTTCGGATTCAAAAAGAAAAGTTCATACTGAGCAATCCTGCATTCACAGTTTTTCTAGGTTAGTAACTGTTTTTGATATAAAATTTTCGTCCAGAAACTGATTTTGAAAAGCTTAAAAATTAATTAAAAATAGAATGAATTATTGCGTCCTTGTAAATTTAGAATTATTTGAAAGGTAATAAACAGCAATTTTTAGTTTTACAGTATATTTGAGCTTTTCCATCGCCAAATGAAGCGATTGAATTTGCGAAAAGAGGTAAAAATAGAGATTATGATTGAGTGGTAAAAACTAATGGCAAGTGATTTTCTTAAAAAATTTTCATAATGATATTAATTACACTGCAAAATAGAGTCTTGACAAAAATATACTTAGTTTCGATTTTAAAGTACATTTTAAGAATAGGAACAAAAAACTCATAACTTCCTGTTCCACTTCTCCATCACAATTTTTTTTTTTTTTTGCTAAATAATCAGAAATAAACCTCTCCTCCGCCTCTTGGGCCTGCTAGTGATTGCATTTAAACATAAGTTTCATAAAAACTAATTATGGATATTTTCTCTCCTTGATAACCCAACCCTCCCCCCTCCTCCTCCCCCGCGTTATAACATTTTTATAATAAATACACCTCTGCCAACTTTTAATTTGACGATTTATAACTTTTGGGGCTCCTATGCCGCGGGAGCCCCAAAATAACCTAACCCCAAAACCGGCTATTGTTTCGCTACTGGCGCGAATCCTTCAACAAACCTTATTAAAAAAAGTTATACCTTAGTCTGGACAAAACTTCATTACAAATTAACTTCAGGTATTAAATTTAGTTAATGATTCAAGGAAATTATCGCTCCGATTTTTGGATCTGACAAACGAAGACTTCCCTGCGAATTTTTTTCATTTCCTCTTCGTTTTTCTCTATTTTACACACAAGCGCAATATGTGATAATGTGTGTGTGGTCATCACTGCTCTAGATTAGCCCTCTAGTTCCCAAGCATGCCTCTAGACACCCTTCATCAAAACGGGTGTAATTACCGCCTTCATAGTGTTTTGTTGTTACATTTTTTATTGAATTTCCCAAGCGTATTACAGATGTTAGCGACAGTTAAAGTCAAAAACAGGAAAATTATTTTTTTTGATTGAATTTGAGATTAAAATAAAGAAAATAAATAAAATACTTCCCGTCATACTATACAGATAAAAACTAAAAACTAGCTGTGAGTAGCTGAGAATTTGAATTTTTTATACAAAATATTTAATTACTTAAAACAAATTCATAAAAAGTTTGTTCGATAACAAATACTTTTAGGCATTCAACCTTTCCGACTTCATAAAACCACGCCCTTTACATTTTTTTTAGGGTTTTGAGATCAGATTTATGCTTTTTACATCAAAATTTATCAATCCCATTTTTTTAAATCAATCAAAAATCTGAGAGCTAGAGGGTTAAGATTCATGCATGCTCATGAACTTTTAACTACATTCTTATGTAGTATTTGAAATGGTTGAGTGATTGGTTGGAGTGCCAGCCCTTTTTGATTTTTGGAAATAACGCAGTTCATTATTATTATTATTTGAAGGAAAGATGACTCGAAAGTCAGGCACTGCGACCTAAAAGATCTATTGTACTAAAGCCCCAAGAAAGAAAGAAAGATAAGAAACATACCCAAGCTGAGAACTGAACTCGGGTCTCCAGAGACAAGAGTCTGGCACTCTGCCACTAGACCACAGTGGCAATGGTAGGACCTGCAGTTTAACGCCGATTCCGAACGGCTGTGTGGCAATTTTTTATCAGCTCGGTGGTTTTGCCATTACCAACCAAGGTGTGTACTTGTACAAATTCTTATAATTCTCATTCACTTCATATCGATAGTGAATATAAGAAATTTATGAGAATTAACCACCAGACCAAGACGGGAATCGAACCCGCAACCTTCTGAATGAAAGTCTAGTGCACTATCCATTAGACTATCGAGGTCGTCAAAATATCGCAGACCGAAGGGTTCTTTGTGATGCCACATAAGTTTCTTTTGAAATATCAATGCAATTTTACACTTTCCTTCACTCTTAAATTCCTCCAAATAGGCGTGACGTGGCTCCCTATTCTGTTTTTTTTTTTTCTTAAAGCCCTAATAGTTTTCTGAAAAAATTTACATTTCCGAAAGATTCATCAATAAATATATTTTAATATTGTAAATCTTCAATCTCTATTCAGAATTTTCATACGAATATAAACTTCCTCTCACTCACCACTTCCTACTTTAGTTTATTCTTTTCAAAACTTCCATCTCTCTTTCTCTCTCTCTCTCTCTCAATCCGCCTCTTTCTTCCTTTTTTTCTTTTACTACCACACTTTAGTTATTGCCACTTGAATCTTTTGTTAAAACGAGGGTCAAAATGCCAAACAAATTTCCATTTAGTTACATTTTCAATAATTCTCAGCAGTTTATGGCCTGCGTGCCTGTTTGCTTGCTTGCCTGCCTTCCTTCCGTTTTTTATGCCTTCTATTGTTGTTGTTTTTATTCTTTTGTATAATTTTTTTTTTTGTTCGTTATTATTGTTGGCCATTTTCACTTAAATAACAACAAAAAGTCACATGGGATTTAACCTTTTAAGCTAAAATTGCATATATAAAAAGATAATAACTTGAAAGGCAAAAAAAAAAAAAATAAAAATAAAAGAAAGAACATAAATATTAAATGAAAAAATTTTCACAATTTTATTGCAGCATTTATTATTTTTACAAATTTTAAAAAAATTTTTATAATTCAATGATTGAAAATATGAAAATGCATAAAAAAATAAAATAATATAACCTTCTCTGTCGCTGTTGATTTTGTATAATAAATTAACCGCAAAAACATTAAAAATGCATTTTTAATTCATATTTTTGCAGCTTCCTGCCTCGCTTTTCTATTAGTGCTATTTACATATTTGAGGGTAAACAACAGAGCAAAAACTTTTCTCCTCATCCTTTCCTTTCATTCAACCTGCTGCAGTTTTCTTCAACCTGACTTTCTTACTACTAACTACCCGCAATATCATCCTTCTATTTTTTTTTTTTTTTGTGCAATTAAATAGAACTTGTTTTCTTTCCACTGACCCATTTCTTCAGGCGTTCTAAGAAAAATCTTGAGAGAAATAAAAACACAAATGTAGTAAAAAATAAATGCAAAAGTCAAGAAATTATAAAGAAAAAGCAAAAAGTAGCAAAAACAAATAATAATAAAAAATTCTATGGAAAACAAATTAAAGAAAATCCCAACTAGCATCAACTACAAACTACTGCTGTAATTTCAACTGCACAACTGAAAATGAAATGTATAAAATTATTCTTCTTAAGCAAAACAAGAATACAATAAAATGTTAGAAGACTTCAATGAAATTTCTATTTTATTATATTTATTTTTCTATGTCGTTTAACATATGTGCAATTTTTCCCCCATCTTTCTATCCTCTTCATCTCATTTGAATGAGTAATTGTTTTAATTATTTATGCTGAAATGTATGCAAAAGAAAATACCTAATGCCCTTGAGGTAAATTTATTTAAAGTATAATCTTTTTTCTTTCATATAAACATTCAAATTAATATTTCAAATGCAAGTTATTAAAAAGTTGACAATTTTTATGTTAATTGCATTGAGAATTCTATAGAAACTTCCAAGATCGAAGAGAATTAGCTAGCGTGAAAAAGAGCGATTCCTTAAGATGTGCGCTCAGTGACTCTGAAGAACTTGAAGCCAGGAAAGACGGTTGGATCAGATAGGGTAATCCCAGAATTTCTGTTGCACAGCCAACCAAAATTCAAAAAATGGAGAACTATTTTTTTATAACTTTTATTATTAGAAAAAAAAATCGAAAATCTTGACCCACTTCAAATTGAGGAACCAGCAAGTGGCTTAATTTTTGTTTGAATTTTGGTCTGAATTTTAGTCTGAATTTGATCTAAATTTTTGACGTAATTTGATCTGAAGCTTGGTCTGGTTTTTCCTTTGAGTCGAAATTTTATTCCGAGTTTTACTTCTGGTCTCACTTTGGTTATAATTTTTAGTCTAAATTCTGTCTAAATTTTATGTGAATTTTGACCTCCTTCTGTTCTAAGAACTGGTCTGATTTCTAATCCAATTTTAGTCGAAATTTTGTTCGGTGTTGGATTTGATTTTAATTTTAAATTTGGTCTAAATTTTAGTGTGAATGTTAGTCTAAATTTTAGTGTAAAATTTGGTCTAATATTTGGTGTGTTTTTTTGTTTAAATTTAAGCCTAAATTTCGATTTGAATTTCGTCCTGAATTTTAATCAGCTTTTTTGTTTGAGAAGACGGTCAGATCAGACAGGTTAATCTCAGAATTTCTGCTACACAGCCAACCAAAAATTAAAAAATGGAGAATTACCTACATTTACTCCAAAATTAGTTCCATTGAGATAAAAACACAACGAAAATCCTGACCCTCTAAAATTGAGAAACCGAAAAGTTTCCGTCCCATTGCGTTCCTCTCCATACAGCTCGGAATGAGTTGTACAGTAGCGGTGTCATCGAAATCGTTTATACTCCAACAAATTGACTTTAGAACAGGACAAATTTTTGTAACTTTTATAAATTTCGGTATGAATTATGTCCTGATTTTAGTATAATTTTTAATCTAGATTACGAACTTAGTTTTTGAATATTAGTCTGAATTCTAGTTAGACATTTGAGCTGTTTTGATTCTGAGTTTTGGTCTAATTTTAGATCTGAATTTTAGTAGCATTTTAGTTGGATTTTTTTTATTAAATTTCGGTTCTTTTGTTTCTGATTTTTGGTTTAATTTTGTTTGAATTTTGAACTAAACTTAATCTGAAGTTTGGTCACCCTGTGGTCGAAATTTTTATTTGAATTTGGATCTGGTTGTTGGTCTCACTTTTATTCTGATTTTTAGTTTAAATTCTGTCTACATTTTAGTCTGCATTGTGGTCTTTCGCCGGAATTTCGACTTAATTTTTTATCTAAAATTTATTTTAATTTTAACCTTCTTTTGGTCTTAGAATTGCTTTGATTTTTTATCAAAATTTTGTTCGGTGTTTTGGTTTGATTTTTAGTCTGTATTCAGTCTAAATTTTGTTGTGAATTTCGGTCTAAATTTAAGATCGAATTACTGTTTGAATTACGGTCTGAATATCGATCAGGTTTTTAGTTTGAGTGCTGTTCTGGATTTTGGACTTGGTTTTATTCAAATTTTTGGTCTGGTTCCTGGTTTCACTCTTCTTTTTCTGATTTTTAGTCTAAATTATCTCCAAATATGGTCCGATTTTTGATTGGAATTTTGGCTTAATTTTTTGTCTAAATTTTATTTTATCTTCTGGTCTAAGAATTGGTCTGATTTTTTATCGAAGTTTTATTCAAAGTTTTGGTTTGACTTTTAGAGTGAATTTTGGTCTAATATTTGTGGCCTAAATTTAAGCTTGAATTTCAGTTTGAATTGTGGTCTGAATTCTAACCAGGTTTTTTGGTTTGAATGCAGGTCTGGATTTTAATCTGGGTTTTTTTTTGGTTTGGTTCTTGGTCTCACTTTTATTTTGATATTTACTCTAAATTCTATTCTCTAAATATGATCGGATTTTTGGTCGCAATTTTGTCTAAATTTTATCTGAATTTTTACTCTCTTTGGTCTAGAAATTGGTCGGATTTTTAATCGAAGTTTTATTCGCGATTTTGATTTGATGTTTAGTGCGAATTTTGGTCTAATATTTGGTGTCTTTTTTGGTATAAATTTAAGCTTAAATTTCGGTTTAAAGTGAGCTTGAGTAGTGTAGAAAAAAAAATTCAAAGTTCGGGTAACTAGTTCCACTCTTTCTTTTAATAGTCTAATGATTTTTTTTTTAATATTAACTATTTCTTAAAAAAAAAAGAGAGATTTTGCGGACTTTTAAAGATTTGTGTGCTTTAAAAATAATCATTGTAAAGGATTTCCTTAAATTTCTTTGTGTTTAAATTATTTTCTGATCAATCATTCATTAATACAAAATTAAAAAAAACGAATTCGCTCAAAAAAAAAAAATAAATTAAAAAATATTTACGATTTAATCTCGTAGTTTCGGAGAAGTATACAACTATATATTTCTGCAAAAGAATCAAGAGAGTAAGCAAGAAAAATCACCTTAAAATTAGTCATGCCCAAGCATAGCAACACCACCAGCAAAACTATGGTAACTTTTTAATGTAACTGATGAATTTACTCTTTGCTTATCGCTAATCTCAAAACTTAACTCAAATATTTTGAATTTTAACATCATTAATCATAAAAAATTTTATGACAAATTATACAATACCTTTAAACCTATTTATATATGCATACATACATATATACACTTAATGAATGAAATAATGAATTGTCATAAATGAAACACACCAGACAATTCACAATCATTTGGTTTGGTTTGATTTTTTTTTTAATTTTTGGCAAACTTAACTCTTTTTTTGGTTTTGTCCATTTCAAGGCAATTAAAAGTTTTTTGAACTTAATTTTTAGTTTGTTTCTTAACCAAAAACGAAAAAATCAAATGACGCATTTTTTAAACACTATGAAATTACATACTTTTTTATTTGAAATTAAATAAATTAATATAATTGGTTTTAGTTTTTCGTGGTTTTTGTTTTAGTTCATTGTCGCAAGAAAAATAATAATTTATAATTCTTCATAAATTCATTAAGAAATCTTTCAAGACATAAATAAGAAAAACACCCACACACTCAATATTCAATTTTTATATTTTTTGCTATATGTCTATAAGTTTATTACCTTATCCCCAGAGACACAGATGTAGATAGATATATTCCTTATGTCTGTCTGTCTGCTTGTGTGTTTATTATTGTCTGTTTATCGTTTTTCTGTCTTGAGAGGATCTAAAAATAATTTTAAATTTTTTTTTTTTAATATTAAATCTATTAAAAAAGTGTGAACTGAAAAATGGATTTGTTTATTATTTCGCATAGAAAATTCACTAAAAATTTTATTTACCTACTAAAAAATATGGAAACTGTGAGATTAAAAATCTGTTTTTAAACTCCACTTCAATAGTTTAATTTTATTGTTTTTTATTGTTTGCTTGAATTTAAAAAATTTGATTAAGTTTCGTAAACACTAAGAAAAGGTAAATTCCTATAAATTTGTTGTAATTTCTGATAAAGCATTTATATTACATAATTTAATGAATATGTTATGTGCTGAAAGCAGCATTGAGGATCTCAGAGCATGTGGTGATGAAAGAGAGTAAACTTCTTGGGAAATAAAATAATTACTTTATACTAGGGCTTAACCCTATTCGTCCGACGCAGTGGCTTTAAGTCACTATTGAAATTAAAATCGTTATATTTTTCAGATTTCTTACTTTTCACGAGAAGGGCCTAATATATTCGTTCATTTACCGGTTATCTTCATAAAAATGGATTTTTAGTTTTGTTTTTCGTTATTAGTAAAAAATCATAAAATAAACAAAAATTTTACGCAGTTTTTTGTAGTGAGATATTGTATATTGTAATAGTAGGAAACGATGTATTTGAATTAGTTGATAGATGTAGATGTAAGATGCAGATGGCATTGTCGATTATGGAGATAAAAATTGTGGTACTTATATGACAACTTGATGTTCCGTACTTATATGTCAAGACATAGATTTACCGATTTATCGCGTTATTTGGCATTTGATGATAGGACCATGATATCGGTACCAAGGCCGTATTTAGGGAGGTCAGAACCCCCCCCCCCCCCCCCCCCCGAAATGTGGAAACTTTATTCTAATTTTTGAGATTAATTGCTAATGGATGGAAAAAAATCAAAATAAAATCTATTTAACGATATTTTTTACTTCCATCGGTTTTTTTTCTTCTAAAAAGTCAAATATAAAAAATAAATTTGAAATCTTAGTAACACTATGCGATCAAATCCGATTTGTTTTCTTCGACATGAGGTTTGACTACGGATTCAAAAAGAGAAGGTGATACTGAACACTCCTGCATTCATAGTTTTTCTAGGTCAGCAACTGTTTTTGATTTAAGGTTTCGTCCTGAATCAGTTTGAAAAGTTTAAAAATTAATAAAAATAGAAAAAATTATCGGATCCTTGTAAAATAAGACTTGCTTCAACCCCATTTTTTTTCCTAAAACGTGACGTGATGGGAAGTTTTTGACCTCAGATTCGTGTTCAACGTGAAAAATTCTTTCGCAAAAACTCCATCTTATTAGCGAAACCCATCTTAAAATTAATTTTAGAACGCATTATTGCTCAGAGCACCACGACTAGAAAGATCTCTTTCAATGCTGTGACTTCACGCATTTAGGGAATATAAGCCAACCTCATTCGGGCTCTTTATCATTGATAATGGCTCAAATTCCCAATGATGATCTTTGAAAAAAAATGAGCCTCTACTATTTTTGGTAATTTTTTTGAGGTTGGGTACATCATCAGAAGTGGGAAGTCAATGAGTTAATGAAATTATGTCCCTCACGATAAAAAAAAATGCACTAGAATGCACATTGAATAACATTTATTTGAAAAAATTTAATTTGATTATTCTGGGAATTTTTTTGTCACTTTTGGCTATTTTTTTGAGGTTAAGATTAAAAAAAATCGGAAAATTTTTCCTAAAATTTTAATTTTATAGGGTCCATCAAATGTATCATTGATTTAATTTATTGTATTTAAAAATCAGTTTGATAAAAATTATTTATGAATATTTTCTTCGAATGAAACCCCCCTCCCCCCCGAAAAAAATTTCTGGCTACGGCCCTGATCGGTACGTAGACCGCATCTTAAATTTACTTCAATTGGAAATCTTTGGCACTTGATAAATGAAAACGGCTACACAAGGTTAGGTTGGAGTGGCTGTCGAGAGACACACTTAGGCCTGAACGGCCCATTGTGATACCACATAGTTGGACCTACAGTTTAACGCCGATTCCGAACGGCGGTGTGGCAATTTTTTATCGGCTTGGTGGTTTTGCCATTACCAACCAATGTGTGTACTTGTACACTATCTTATAATTCTCATACACTTCATATTGATAGTGAATATAAGAAAGTTATGAAAATTAACCACCAGACGAAGACGGGAGTCGAACCCGAACCTCCCAGATGAAAGTCTAGTGCACTACCCACTAGGCTATCGAGGTCGTCTTACGGCTACACAAATATGGTATGAAAATTTGGTGGACTTGCGATAGCGGATATTTTACTGTGAGATACTGTAAGTATTTAAGGAAGGCAGCGTTAAAAGTTAAATCTTAGCACAGCATGGAGTGGAACTGCTCTGCAAAGTTATATGAACGGCCAAAGAGAAATGGTTCAACTTCCGAAAATTGAAGATAGATTGTCCCTATATCCAGCTGATTCTAGCTGATTGTGCAAACACAGGAGCAGCAATCACTGACCTGGTTTCACTATTATCTCTCTCCAACTTAAGTATTTCCTTTCTTCTTTTGGGCATCGACGTTACTACCAAGTGCGAAGTTTTTTTATTATAAAAGGAGGAGATAAGTGTGTCGTCTTGTCATTCGAGTCCACCTAAAAGTGCATGGCAGAGAAGAATGCGACTGAAACGTCAACTGTTCTGCTGTTAGGAACTTCGGTTTGAATAGGAGCCCTATATACCTCTCTTTCATCCCCCTCCTTTCTGGTCGTTTTATTTTCTTTCGTGGTTTGGGAATTTCTGGGTGCCTTTTTAGTACTAGAAGCTCTGGCTTCAGCATGTTCAAAAATCAAATCTGACTTTGGCTTCCAGTCATTGTAAGTATCCGCAAATTTATTTGCAAAGGTTTGAAAAGATGAATAACTCGGTGACTTTCAGATTTACCGATGAAAATTTCATACATTTTAATAGTTGGACATCAATCATAAAAATTTTAAGGGACGAAAAACTTAAGGAATCCCTGGATCCACAAGTGTGTATATATATATAAATGCAACTCTGGTACTAAGTTCAGATTTTAGAAAAATTTCTAGTACTCAATTATTTTTAGTTAACCTATACTATAACCTATACTCGTGAAAAGTATAATATTGAAATTTCTTCATTTTTTAACAACTCCAACCTTCTGTTTGCTACTGAATAGCATAATTTATCGGCTTTTAGTTATCAATTTTTCGGCTGCTTAAAACATCAAAGTGCTACAATTTTAATTATTTTTTTTGTTATCGGATTAAAGCAATTCAATAGATCTTTGATTTTTAACTAGTTAGTTACTTCAGACGGATGTTATAACTTTTTTTTTTTGTTATTACTTTTTATGCCTAAATTCGCAAATGATAATTTTTTCAATAATTGTTAAACAACAAATGACATAATCAAGCCTACAATTATCTCTACTAATAAAACAACTTTGGCATAATTATGTTTAAAAGTTTTTCACCTTTATCCTTCAATATCATCAATAAAAAAAAATTCTGCGGGAAATCATTATCATTCAATACTTATGTAGTTATTTTATTTATTATTATTGTTTTGTGAATTTAATGCTACATAGAAATAACTACGAATAATAGACTTTAGTTTAAAGAAAAATAGCAAATACGTAATAACTATAAATAAATTTAACAATTTGTAAAAAAAAATAAATTAAAATATCTTTAGAAAAAAAAAAAATTATGAAAAAGCAGAAGAAACAATCAGCAAATCATTAAATTAAATAAAAAACGATGATATCATAATTACTTTGGAAGCTTTTTGTCTTCACTTTAGACGCACATATTAACTATTGCGATGATAAAAATTAAGAAGCAGAAGATGAAGGTATTTTATAATTTTTTTTTCCTCTACTTAGATAGGTAGACATAATTGTTCATATTCATAAGTGTATGTTTGAGGGGACTAACTAAAGTTTGCTAAGGATAGAAAATGTATAATGACTTAAGTTGTTAAACCTGATTAAACCCCCTTCCACCTCAACGAATTTTTTCTTGAATAAAAATAATTTAGAAACCAAATTATTTTTTGAAATTTGGTTAAAAGTTAGCAAAAATATTCAAATAGACCTTGGTTTACTAAAAACTTATACCAATGACGGCTAGATTTAGCTTTGGTTCAACAACATATAATTTGGCTGACCTCATACCTTACACTATCGTTCGCTCTTGCCATCCAATTTTTCAGAACGGAATGTTTACATACCATACGAGTCCCTCAGTTGTACATTTTCATATATTTGAAGGAAGGAGAAGCATTTAGCAGTAAGATAAAATGCAACCGTGCTTTTGAATTTTGTAAGAAAGTTGCCACCTGCCTGACTCAACTAGAGCTGTGATAGGAATTCTAATGAACGCATGTAAACAGCTTTTAAATTTAACCAATACACTGATACCTTGTTTTACGAACAAAAATGTATAATTAAGAAACCAAAATATTGTTTTGAATTTGATTAAAATTTAGCAAAAGTATTCAAATATCCGCTATTATTTCTGTGACCAAAAGAAATGATCGCTTAACCCTTTCGGGATCGTAAGGAAACCAGAGGACATAGCGCTATACTGAATCTGGAATCGTATTGTCTGACCCCAATTTCTTGTTACAATTTTTTATCAAAACAGCCATTTGCCGCCGCTGAAGACCTGGACTTTCATGGACCACCAATGACCCAGTGACCCTTAATAGAAATTTTTGAAGAACTTTTTCTGTACATTTTTATTAGATATTTTTTTAAAGATAGACAAAGTAACTTAGTATTAATTTTTCACTTAACCCTTTCTTGACCGTTAGGAAAATGGAAACGATAGAGTAAAACCGAGTGCAGATTTGCATTCTTAAGAAATGTCCACTGAAGATCTTAGGGTCTCCAGTGACCCATAGCAAAAACTTGTATTTCCAAAAAAATAAATAAGAATTTAAAAAATGAGAAATCATATTTGAGTAAAGAATTAGTTTTTCCCACATTATATTAAAATTGATTAGATAATTTAAAAAAAAAATCGCAAAAATTAATGTTGTGACACCGGTGTCACTCTGGTATTGAAAGGGTTAAGTCAACTTAAAAAATAATTGAATTATAAAGAGGACGTTATAATGAGGATATAAAACAAACTCCTAACTAATATGTAACTGATAGTGGGCACCCCTTGGCTAATTACAGGAAAAATGCCCTAGGTAAATTTTTCTACAATGGCCTGTCTAACTTGGGTTCCGTTGACATAGAAGTTCTCTTGAAATACATAATAAAGTTTGAATAGTTTGAGTTACTTGTAGTTGGGTTCAAATTATCACGTAGCAGCACAACGAGCCGTGTCTTGTGCTAAGTGTGCTCTATGAACATCTATCTAACCTCACCTAAGTTAGGTTACGTTGGATTGGCAGCCTTCTATATGAAAGCACTCTTAAGCCTGTCAAAGGCTCATTGTGACACCATAGTAGAACGGTGCTTAGGGATCCACGAAGGTTTTATTATGAATCTTCTTATGTCCTTAATATTTACGAATGAAAGCTCTGTCAGATTACTGAATAACTTCTCCAAAATTTTTAAAAGACGGCTTTGAACTATTAATCACAAAATTATTCCCAACCCTTCTTTCTTCACGCAGTATTTTCTGATGATTCTAATGAAAAACAAATAGTTCCCTCCCAACCGGTTTTTTAGTTTTAACTCCTTTCTCAAGATTTGACTTCAAAAAGGTTATTAGAAAATCTTAATATTAACTATGAAAAATTCTTAAAATTTTTCGAGAGGTTTGCTCATCAAAAAAAAAAAGTATGCAGTCCCAAACCAAAGATGGTCCACATCATAAAAATTTCCTATTTGGTGAAAGCTCCATGATGCAGATGTCGAATTGTCTGGTGTGAAAGTTTAAGTTGTAATGAGTCACTGGTGTTGGTTGACAAAAACCCTGTGCTAGAGTTTTTTGGCAACCAATACTGATGAAGAAAAGCGAATTGAACACTGCCCTTTCTCTTCCTTTTCCATTTTTCTCCTTCTTGCAAAATTTCCTTCCACCAAGTCAAAGTATTACGTAACCCTTGCCCATGTAAAATATCCAAGAAGTTCTGGCCTTTTTTAAGCCTTTAAAGAACCAATAACCTACTTTCCAAGACTCGAACTGAAATAGATTAAAAGTGGCCAGTACTGGTGAATACATCTAATGACCACTATAAAAGTTACAACTTATTCAGGGGGAAATTAACCGACGAATGTTTTGTAAATATCCAGTCCTTGTAAATACCAGGCTCCCTTTATATTTTTTTTTTTTTTGGATGATGTTTTTTATAGTAAACTTCAGCAAAGTTCCTTAATCAAACGACTTGAAATTTTTCTATTGAGAGAAATGTTCTCAATTGTTCGTGTTGAAAAATAATTTCCCGGAGAATGGTCAAAATTTATAATCTAGCAGAAAAAAATCATTTTCCAAGTGATCCAAGGGAAAAGTTGATACCGTGCACAACTTCTATGAAGTATTACTATTTGATCCGTTAAGGTGTTTTTTAAGAATAAATTAAAAATGACCGCAATAGATACGTCCCTCTGCTCACACTTCATAACTTTTCTTCAGAACAAGTCAAAACATTTTGGGTTTTCTCAAGTTTTGATTCTCTCTTTTTTTATCACACAGAAAGAAAAAGAGAGACTTAAAATCTCTCAATATATACCCAACAAGCATAATTTTAAGTATTTGGAAAAAATGCTTGTTTCTAAACGAAAACGTAAACGCTTGCTAAACCTTTAGAAAACGTTTACGTTTGCAAACGTTTTACAAATGTTTACATTCTCCTGTATTTAAAAAAAATATTACATTTACAAACGTTTGTTCAATGCTTAAGCTTATTCCAAAAAAAATTCAAGCTTATTCCAAACGATTTTCATGCTAAATCCAAACGTTTTTGCTTGTTGGGTTGTTTTAGTATTGATTAAGTGCATCTCTCTCGCTGTCAGCGGTCGTTGCCTTGATTGTGCTCGAACTGTGAGAACTTAACAAAATATAAAACTCTCTCCAAAAATGATTGAAATTCACTAGACCCTCCGTATATATGTATTTTCTGCTACTATATTGTTTACATAAAAATTAATAATAAATTATTTAAGCGTGAAAAGCATGCATCAGAAAATAACTAATATTATTAAAAATAACTTTATGATTAGAATATAAAATAAAAAATAGAAAGGAAAAAAACCTAAAACAATGCAACAATGAAATCAGATAAACTTCAGTAAATCTTAAGTCATTAAAATTAATTGTAGAAGAAAAAAAAATAAACAAACTTCAACTTGAAATTGTCAGCTTGAACATTGAACAATGTTTGTGGTTCTTTAATATATATTTTTTTTTTTTTTTTGCAATTTGTGTTTTTTTTTTTTTTTTTGCAATTTGGTTTTTGCAGCGTGAAGTATTAAACGCCATTTGTTTCCTTCATTGTTTTAAGAATTTGTTTATTAATTTTAATGTTTTTTTCATCTGCTGTGATTATATTCTTTTTCCTTGTATTTTTTAGTTGTTGTTTTTTAAATTTTTTCATTTACAAACAAGTCTTATGCCGGAAGTAGATATTTTTTTTTTTTTTGTTTTTAACAGCGTGTAAAATTTTATTTTCTTCTTCTCTTCTTTATGTTTTTTCAGCATAACTAAATAATTATAATTAAATAGTTTGAAATATTTGCAAGCAAATTTTTGAAATGTATACATAAATACTTTATGTTCATGAAAATATTGTAAAATATTTTTTGAAATTATGTTAGGAAATATTTATTGCAGTTATGTATGTATATGAAATATTCAAATATTCATAATTATATCCCTACTAAAAGTACATATTTGTGTAAAGATAATTGACTGACTGAGTGACTGACTAACTCCAACTATGAATATGTAAAAATATTTTAATGGTATTTCTTCGCTAAACATATAATTAAATTTGATAATTATTCATTGAAGCTGTTCATTATTTTCCTATCAAATTTTGTATGCTTTTAAGTTGTTAATATTTTTGAAAAAAAAAAACAAAATGAATTAAATTTTGAGACTTATTCAACTTAGATATAACTAAGTCGTTTTGAAAGAGTTTATATTTACTTTACTATAATTTGCAGAGAGTAAATATCTTGGATCATGCTTTCAATTGACCAATCATGGGGAAAGAAATAATATGCAACGCTGTGCTTTTATATAATTGACCAATTATATTCATTGACTGTCTTTGTTTTCAATTTTTTTTTCATTTTAATTTATATTCATTTCAACTCATTTACATATACAGAGAGTAACTAATTTTGAAGAGTGACAATTTGTAAATGCTTCTTAAAAAGAGAACTGTTCGATTTACCCATCGTTGGCGCAATCTAAAAGAGCATAGCGTAAAAATATTTTTTTCGTTTCGCTTTCTCCCATTTCTGAATTTATTTAAGTGAGTGTGTGTGCATACTAGAGATGGTATGCACGAAAGCATTGACTTACAGTTATGAGCCATTCACAGAAAACTGAATACTGAAACGAAGAAATGCATGATTCGCTTGAGAGAGAGTTGCTTACCGAATTATGCGACTGCTACTAGTTGATTTGCTAACAAAAGACAACGAATAATTTTTATTGCTTTCAATTTAACACTTATGCATGGTTTTCACTATGTCATATTCCCTGTAAAAAAAGAGAGAAACAGAGAATTTCCTATATAACATTTGCCAACATGTTGGCAAATTTGACTGAATTTGACATAGTGAAAACCAGGCATTAGATTAGGTTACACGTATGGCGTGCATAATTAAAAATTTGTTGTGTTTTATTTTTAAAATAATTGAAAAAATTAAATAAATTATGAAAATAAAATAAATGTCGATGGATTGAATTTTAAGTTCAAAAACATTGGAAGAAAATCAGCAAATTAACCCACAGCCGTACAAGAGTCGACTTTAAGCATGTTTCTCTATCTTCAATAATTAAAGCTGAGGTCCCCTCAGACAAAATTTAACTAGAAACCACCTGAAAAGAAATGTTCTGTTACCACAAAAAATAAAATTCGTTCCTTTCTTAGAAATGATTTTATTGTTCTTCGAAAATGAAAATAAAATGAATTTTTTTTATCGTTCGATGAATATTCTTTTAACTTTTTTATCTATCAATTTTTAAGGCAGTTTATTCACAAGCATGCTTAAGTTTGTAGACCATTTTGAAAAGCTATATCTAGCATTTCATATTTTTTTTTCCTCCCTAAGGCCTCCGCTAGAGAACGCCACTAAGCAATTTGCTTTTATTTTTCGATTTTCCCCCATCAAAATGGTGTACTTCATTCAGCGGGTATCGGGGGAGTTTTCGGGGTAGAGAAATTAAGTTTTTATATTTTTGCACATGACTTGCGCAATTACTTCGATCGTTTATTGTTATATCATTTATGTAAAAATTTTAAAACAAGAGACCGAAAATAATAATTATTCTAAAAAATGTAATGGAATAAATCGACTTGTTCCAAACGTCAGAGGGCATAATCGTGTACACCAAAATGATACTGGTTGCATCCTTTACTGAAGCGTTATACTTAAAAATTTAAATTAATTATTATTTACAGATTTTTATTTTTTTGATCTGGTATAAAAATCGTTGTTTAATATTCATGTTTTTGTTCAACCAAAAAAAAAAAAAAAAATATTTATCGATTTTTATTTTTTTCTCTTAAGAATAAAAATTATTGTTTGAGTTTAATTTTTTGGCTCTAGAATAAAAATAATATCTTAAGTTTTATTTTCCTACTCGAAAATAAAAATTACTTTTTTTATTTTATTTTTTTTATTTTTGCAAAACGAAAAACTCAAAACTTGTCAGCACGGAGATAAATTTTTCCCTGTTACACTGCCGTTTACGAATGAATAAAAAACTTATTAGTGAGTTGTTGGTATGCATGGATAAAAAACGCTTCACAAAATTTCATTTCTTTCACATGCAGTCCAGCATTATAAATGGTACCGTTAGTAAATCAATGACTCATTTGTAAATTGATCGAGGTGAACCAACCACACCAATGAAAGTGTTTTCACCGACGCTAATTGTCATTTAAGCTTCAAACACCCAATCCCAAAGCACAACTTCCTTTTTTGGCTGTCTTTTAAACTCGATTAAGTTCTCTCTAGCAAATGAAGAATCCGGCGACGAGAGTCCCGAGAAAAGGAACATTATTCTATCTCCGTGTTGACAATAACAAAGCTGTATAACATTTTGAGTTTCTCATTTCGGAAATAAGATAAAACGAGCAAGAAAATAAAACTCAAAAAATGATTTTTATTCCTGAGCAAAAAAATTAATTTCAACCATTTACTTTTATTACCGAGCATGAAAATACAACTCAAAAAATAATTTTTATTCCTGAGCAAAAAAATTAAACTCAACCATTAACTTTTATTTTCGACAAAAAAAAAATAAGAATCATAATTTCATTTTTTCGGTTGAGGATTAACATAAAAAACAAATTACAATTTTTATACCAGATCGAAGAAATAAAAATCAGGCAATAATTTAAATCGCTGATAGAAAATAAAATTAATATCTCAAAATAAATATTAAATTTAGATTTTTGGTTATAGCTTGTAATGATTACTGTCCTTGCTTAAAACTATCAGTTTTAGGCCTTGCAAGCTATGGTCACAATTTTTTATAACCGCTACCATCCACAGCCGAAAATGGCAGATACTCTTCGGTGCACATCTCTGGTGCAAGTTTAAAAAAAAAAATTGATCAGTAACGATTTACTCTCTCAGAGAAATAAAATTACTCTGAAGGCATCCCGTAATGCTAAGACCTGCATTTCAGAACATCAAACGTTCATTTTGATCTTAGGTTTTTTTTCTCGAACCACAAATGCCACTAGCGGGCAGAAAAATATGAAAACTTCTCTTTCCTACTTCTCGATAAATATTCCAGTCAGTTTGATTATTGTTCCTGAATTAAAATACTTTTAGATGGAATAGAAAACCTAGAATCTCCCACCTACCAGAATTGCTGTATTCACTAGTGCAAGGCTATACAAATCAGATACGTTCCTGAGCCAATATAAATTACTACATAGACTGGAGAGCCGTAGAAACAAATACCTTTAATTTTCCAGAAAAAATAAAAATATCGAGGATATCATTCATATGTATAGTTGTTCTTCCGCAGAAGCTGTGCTCTGGACAGCCCTGCACTAGTATATACTACAGTAAACTATTTATACCTTTCCTCTTAGAGTATGCAACTGGAGTCAAGTTACAATTTCTATCCAGTTTATAACACTTATTTATTAATGAAGCCTAAAATTAATAAATAATAAATTTTTAAGCTGTTATTTTAAATTTTTTTCTTTTTATTTCGTTTAATTACAGATTTATGCACACTCACACTCTGCAATATCAAAAGGTAATTTTAGAATTAAAAATATTTATATAAATCATATAATCAAAATATTTATTTTTCCACAAATTTTCATTTTTCCACATGTATTTTCGCAACTAATTATCTCCATAAATAATGAACTTTCATCATGAAAAATGTGTTAGTATTTATTTTATATGGCAGTGAGCAAAAACTATTTTACTGCTACCTACCAATTTTTAGCTCTAATCCTTCGTTCAGAATGTCGAACAGACGGACGAACGCAGACGAACGGCGTTTGCACATATCCTGTAAATGCGCTTAACCATATAACGAAAAAAAAAAAATTAAATGAAATAAAATTTATATTTATATTTAACACATGCCCACAACAAAGTCCGTTCGTACTCTACCTAGTCTCACTCTCATTTTACATCTCCACTGCCTTTTTTGTTTTACTCTCCCAGTCCCAACTACCTTCATTGTTTTACTTTTTTATCGCCACAAACTTTACTCCAGTATAGTTTCACCGTTACTACCTTCACCGAACTACTCTTTCACTGTTAGGTAGTTTCTCTGCATTACTCTTTTACACCTTTATTCTCTCTCTTTCTCTCTCTCTCTCTCGCTCTGTCTCTCGGCATAAAATATTATACAACATTAAAAACAATGAAAATCCCTCGAAATTTCATGTTCTACGTTCGCTAACACACACATAAAAAAAAAACAAAAGAAATACAACACTGTCTGTGTGTTAACAATAACAAAGTATGTGTGTGTGAAAAAACAAAATGGTTAAAATAACTGTGAATTTAAAATGTACCGTAATTGCTGAATTTAAACTGCAGCGTGGCGAGCATAACGAAAAACAAACACCAGCAGTAGTCGTCAACTCTCATGTATATGGTATGTATGTGTGTATGTGTATTGCATTAAAAACATTTGATCTATGGCGTTTTTTGGAGGTTCGAAACATAACTAGTAGTAGCTGTAGTTTTACGAGTTGTGGGACTTATGTTTTAATCACACATACACATAGATATTAGGTTAGGTTAGGTTGTTGGGGCTGTTCATGAAAGAACACACTGAGACCTATTGGTCCATTGTGATACCCTCGGGGCGAGTTGTTACCTCTTGATCCCTTCCTAATTAAACCAATTTTTGCTTGCAATGAAACGTGATAAGTCTCTAATGTCATGCGTGCTGCTAAAGCAGGGCAGTTACATATAAAGTGGAAAATGGTCTCTTCTTCCTCTTCATTTCTGCAGCTTCTGCAGAAGTCATTATAAGGAAGACCTAGTCTACGTGCGTGGCTGCCTATGAAACAGTGCCCGGTTAGAATAGGAACTACCCTACTTATGTGGACACGGTCCAGATTAATGAGCGCTTTAGTGCGATCATGGTCAGGCATTGGCCAAAACTGTCTGGCGATAGCGCAAGTTGGTTCCATTCTCCATCTGCTCTTCGCAATATGGGAGAAGTGGTCTTTAATTAAAAGTTTACACGTGGCAAGCGGTATACCTGCATTACCAGTAATAAGTGAATTGCTGAGTGTCGTACCAAGTTTGGCGAGGTCATCAGCCTTACAGTTTCCCTCAATACCGCTATGCCCTGGCACCCATATAAGGTGCAGGTTGTATGCCATGACTGTCTCGTTCAGAGACGATCTGCATTGTAGGGCAACTTTAGAGTTATTAGCTGGACATTGGAGGGATTTTATTGCCGCCTGACTATCAGTGAAAATGCAGATATCATTACAAGGTATCGCGTTACACCTTATCAGATTTGCGGCTTCAGTGAGCAGCTCTGCCTGAAAGACGCTGCAATGATCTGGAAAACGAAAGTGCGCCGAAATGTTCAGGCGCTCAGAGTGAACCCCACCCCCAACCCTACCATCCAACTTTGAACCATCAGTATAAAAGTCGATGATATCAGGGCGTATAACATTACTCGCACTCCACTCTTGTCGAGATGGCACATAGATATTATTTGTATATAAATATATTTATATGTATGTATGTATATAGATTAGAATGTGTTGAGCGTTTCAGCTGGTAGTGGTAATGCAACAATTTTTGAGATTTTCTATTAAATATTTTAAAATAATTTATATAAAGGAATGTTAAGGTTGTGGTTTTAAATTTTATTGTACCAAATTTCTGTACTGTGCTATAAATAGTTCTTGAGATATATCCAAAAAACTATTAGGATTGTATGGGAGGTGCCACGCCCGCTTCCCTAAAAACCATTATGAATAGCTATGTTTCATCCTCCTGCCCAAGAAAATATATTCTGGAAATATGACTTCAATCGGCCAAGTCGTTCAGAAGTTACACGCTTACATACACACAAAACTCTACGAATTTATATAAAGGAGATTTCCATTAAGGACATAACAATTTTATCTATTAATAAAACACAAGATTATTTTGAAATATTAAGTTCAAAATTATTTTGGATCTCTTTTTATGGGGCTATATCAAGTCTCTGGTCTATGCCAATAAGCCAGCAACTTTAGACGAGCTCAAAGACAATATCAAACGCGAAATTGCCAACGATCCGGTCGAAATGTGTGCGAGAGTGGTGGAAAATTTGGGTCCAAAGAATCGATCGGTAAACAGGCTAGTGGTGGTCATATGTCCGAAATCGGATTTCATTCATAAAATGTAATGCTTGCACTACACCCGCAATAAATTTGAACTCAATATCTCAAAAAATTTTGTGTTTTATTAATAGATAAAATTGTTATGTCAACCCTTCATAAAGATTGAGAGCATCATACGCTGAATCTATTCGAACCAACGATAAGCATTGGTCAATTGAAATCATAACTAAGAAAACTTTCTCTCTCTCTCTCTCACGCTCTTTTCCAACGCTGGTATTTTAAAATAATTTCCAGAAAGGTATTAAATGAAAGTGTTAGCATCTCCTCTTCTCTATCTGTTTCTGAAATATTAAACACACCTGACAAAAAGTCTGCAAACAAGAAAAATGCTTGCAAAAAAAAAAAAAAAAGAAGAGATTAAAATAATTTGCTCAAAAAACTTTGTAATGATAATATTAGTTACCATGTTTTTTTTATGACATTTGGTGCGTTTTTTCCTCCCAATTTATTACGTTAAATTATTATCTAATCGGATTGTGTTTATTGTATCTTCTGCATTTTTCGCTACTGTAATTGTCATTATAGGTTGAGCCAATATGTGCAGAAAGTTGAAAAAAAAACAACAATCTATGCTCATATGATGACACTAAGCTGAAAAGTAAATAAATAAATAAATGAAATATAAAACTTTGTTGTAAGCAATCGACTAACTATTATAAAATTTTAAATTATTATTTATTTTACCTAAATTACATTTTGCTTGCGTTTTTTGTTGTTTTTTCTAACGCAAATATTTTTATGTATTTAATGATGATTTATAATAATTTGTGCACGTCATCTTATTCTGCTGTTTTGGTGATTAAGTTTAAAAATATTTTTGTGATAAATTTTTATGGGTTTACCTAATGAATTCTAACTAGGGCGACGCGCTCTTTTGATTGTAATACACTCTCACTTATTTACACTCTCTCATATTGCTCATTGTTATTCTCATGTTTGCTCTTACTCTCATTTTTCACAATAACAATAATCATAATAGGCTTATGACGTATTTGGCTTTTTAGAAAAAAGGTGGTATGTAAAAGAAAGTGGAAAAAAATGTAATGAATTCAAAATTTTATAAACGAAAACTCAGAAAAGCAAAACGATAACTTTTTGTGATTTTTTTCTAAAATATTTAAACTTTTGAATTTATTGTATATATATAACTAAGCTTTGGTAAAAAAGAAAAAGAGCTTAAGTCGACTTAAAAATAACTTAAACTTTTTACATATTTTTGATTATAACTATTAAAGTTTGTTTTTTTATTTTTTTTATTTTTAATTTTTCTTCACCACAGAATTATTTATATTAAATCGTAGTCGAATATATTGATTTTTGTCCATTTTTAATTTATTTACTTTTCAGCTGAGTATATATTTCCATTAAGAGAATTTTACTCTCACGCATTAAAAGCCAATGACTGTGATTGGTCAATTGAAATCATAGCGTTAGAAATTCTCTCTCTGCGCGTGATTGGTCAATTGAAAGCATAGTATATTCTCTCTCAGCACATGATAAGCCAATTGAAATCTTGAAGTGGAAAATTTTTTCTCTGCATATGATAGTAAATAGCAATTATAAAGAAACATAAATTTTCGAGGAAAAAAAATTTGCCGAGAGAAACTATTACACTGAAATACTCATAATTGTCTAAATGGCCAATTTTTATTGCTATTTAAAGAATCGAAAATTCCAAATATATACTTTGCTTACCTTTGACCACATCTCTTTTAAAAAAGTATAAACTAGAAATTTAATTATTCCATTAAAAATAAAAATAATACAATAATATAATTAATGCAATTAATATTTAATTATTTAATTAACATTGACAGAGATTTCTGTCTCAAGTAATAAAAAGATAATATTTTTACTTATACATAGTTATGATTACGAAGACAGAAAAACCGGTTTAGCACATGCTATAATAAGATATAAAAATTACAAAAAAAAAAAAAAAAATATTAAACAAGTAGCAGCAAAAATTGTAAAAATCATAGAAAAACCACAATTCAAAAACGTATTTTCTCAATAACTACAATATTTAAGTATATATTTAAAAACATATTTACATTCATATTTACATACTAATATAGGTAAATCATATTCATAGTTATTTTGTTTTATAGTCAAGTGTATGAATCGTAGTATTTATTTATTTATAAACAATCAATGATTATACTTTTTAAAAGCATCACATGGTAGCGTTAAAACGCTACAAGCTTTAATCATGTCTAACAAAAATTTATAAAATAAAAATTGTTTAACTAAAAAAAAAACTTAAAAAAATTCTTCACATGATTTAGCTAAGCGATTGATTATTTGTACTTAAAACCTGTTAATTAATTCCTAAACAACGATTTTTTTTTTAATATATTCTAAACAACAAACAACAATAATAAATCCATTATTAATATACATATGAAAATATTGATTAATGTATTGAAGTTTGAATTATATGATTTTTAACTTGGTGTTTAATTTGTGATGATGTGGTTTTTTATCTTTTTTTTAATTTTAAATTTTAATGCAATATGATAAATTTAAATTTTTGTTGCTAATGCGAATTTTTTGTTTTATGAGACTGTTTATTTTTTTTTTAATGACTAAGTTGATGTTTAGTTTAGATTCACACATTTTTCTCTTACTCATATCTTCTTAAAAGAGTTAGGAATTGTAAACACTCTCATGGTTTCGATTGACCAATCACAGCGGTTTGTTTTCATTGAGTGAGAGTAAGAGTGAAATCTTCTCAGTATGAGCAGTAGATGTAGCAATTCAATAGAAATGATTAATTTTTTTAAACAATAAAATTCTTTGCTTTTAAAAAAATTGTCAACACCTTTTGCCGAATACACATAAAAGTTGTTTTCTTTAATTTTTCAGTTTGTGCGTTTTGCAGAAACGAATACTTACACTATACAACACGAAAAAAAATTTCTGAGTTCTCATATGGTTTTTCTGAAGTTGTCTTCGTTGCTGATCACAAAACTACAAACCTTTTTTCGGGTCAGGTCAACTTTCGATATAGATGATTTTATGATTTTTAAAAAAACGGTAAAGTAGGGTACGTGGAAAAAAATTTTTTTTTTTTCGATTTTTTGTGTTTTCTACACGTTTTACGAATTTTTACATCGTGTGCATCAAAATACCAAATTTTTCCAAAAGTTGTTGAAAAAATTTTTTTTGTTGAAAACATGGTAAAAACTCATAAAACGTGTAGAAAACATAAAAGCTTGAAAAAAAAAATTTTCCCATATAAATTTTGTGAAAAATTTTTGTTGAAAAACATTGAAAACTTATAAAACGTAAGGAAAACACAAAACAACGAAAAACAATTTTTTTTCATGTACTCCCCTGCCTTACCATTTTTTTAAAAAAATCATAAAATCATCGATATCACAAAAGTTCAACCTGACCCAAAACATAGAAAAGCCATATGAGATCTCAGAAATTTTTTTTGGGCGCATTTTGTTGTACAGTGATATTATTATATATTTCAACACTTCTTCTTTTATTTGAATTTTACTGCTATATATTGTTTTATATTCTTATATATATTTTTGTTTTTTTTTTTTTGTTTTTTTTTTGTTTTTCTATTTTTTATTATGGAAATTTAATATTTCTAGTAAATTTCATATTTCATGTTCGCTTTTATTACGGTAAATTTTATATTTTTTAATTTTTTATATACACACAATATATATATTTCATATGATATAATCAACAATGAAGTAAGTAATTTAAGATGTCTAATAAAATTACAAAAATAAAAATGCAGAAAAAAAACTTGCATAATATACGTATGCACCTTGCTTATGTAACTTTAGAATAAAAGAACAGAAATTTTTATAAAGTATAAATAGTTGAAAAGGAAATTAATTCTCGTTGAATAAAAAACACTTAATTTTTATAATCCTACTAGCTGGCACAGCTGATGTTGTTTTGCCTTTTTTACAAAGAAGTGCGAAAATTGAAGTTTATTTGAATGAAGAAGAATGAAATACTTGATGTTTAAAATTGAACATTGATAATGACAATTCAACCTTAAAGTCCTAAAAAATCTTAGATTAAAAAAATGAGGCATCAAAATTAACATTTTTTAAAGTATTTAACTTGCAGAACTGTAGATTGAAAACAGAGAATCATTATAAATGAAACCGTTTTAATTTATTATCACCGATGTGAACTCAACGACTTGTACGAAATCAAACGGAACTCTTATAGCAAAGAACAAAGTGGATATTTCCAAAAAAAAAAAAGAAAAAAACCGTTAGGCGCATAGGTGCGTGATCTTTGACAAAAACAAAGCCATATCGACTGATATATATATTATATAAAAAATATGATGCGGATGACTATTAACCCAATTGATGCTAACGGGATCATTCAATAGTAAGATGGGAATTCCGGCATATCTGTAGTAAAAAGGAATAATTTTTCAGGGTTTTTTTTTTTTTTTTTTTGTTGAACAATTTATTAACTTTAGGTTGTATTATAGAAACTACATGAAAATATTTCAGAAGGCTCTATATTCATATCAAACACTATTTTTGAAATTATATCTAATCCCAAAAATTTCGTAAAAATTTGGATCAATTTGTTATTTCTTATAAATATAGAATTTGTTACAGCGCCACTTATCGGATTTCAACATACATACATAACTAGGCAAGTTCTTGAGATATTTCATAAAGCAGTAAAAATAATAGTAGAAAAAGGAATAGAAAAAGTAGTAGAAAATAGTAATGAAATGTAGTACAAAAAAGTGGTTGAAAATTAGTGGAAAAAGTAACAGTAAAATGAATAGAAAATAGTGCTAAAAATTGTTTTAAAAAAGTAATGCAAATTGTAGTTAAAAAACCGCAGAAAAAGTAGTAAGAAAGAAGTAGAAAATAGTAGTAAAAATAATAGTGAAAAATCGTAGTAGAAAAAACAGTAAAAAAGAAGTAGAAAACAAGAAGAAATTGTAGAAAAAATGTTGTAAAAAAGTGGTAGAGAAAAGTAGTAAAATAGTAGTAGCAAAAAAGAAGTTAACAAGTAGTAGAAAATATAATTAGCACATGGTGCCACACCCACTAATCCAAAAAAGTTAAAGTTTTTTTTAAATCCCGTATTGACAAATAATACTTCCATACTAAATCTTAGTATCGTACCATAAATGTCTTCTAAAATATCCCACAATGAAAGTTCAGGTTAAATGGAAGGTGCCACACCCCCTTTGTCAACCTCAACCATATTATTTCTATAGCATGAAATTGTGAATTTACGTTATTGTACCAAACTTCAGTACTGTGCTATAAATGATTCTTGAGAGCTGCCACTCCCACTTTCCCAAAAGCCTTTATGGATGACTATGTTTCATCTTTTCGTCAAAGCAATTTTCTGAGAATATATTTTGGTCCAGGTTTTAACTGGTTTTGTAATATGTAGTCGTGCGTTTCATGCTGAAAATCACTTCGTCATATCTTTTCGCATATTGCGAGCGTTTCCTTTAATATTCGACTCAAATCCATCGGTAGCAATCTCCTACGATGGTTTCGTTTGGTTTGAGTAGCTCATAATACACTACACCCAACTGATCCCATCAAATACGACTAAACTAATATTTGCAAGTTGTTTCCGACAGGGAATTGTCGCCGTTAGCCTCCTCAAAAGTTTTATGGATTTCAACACTAGATTTTTTTTTAAAGTAATGGAATAAAATTTCCCGCAAATACTTTCATGGTGGTATGATATTCGTTGTGCTTAGAGCTATGAAAATGTTATTCACTGTTTGGCGGAATCAAATATATTGTTATGTCGAACCTAATAGTAGAGTTTCACGAAAAAGTTAACTGTAGTACTCCGAGGCGGAAAAAAGCAATGGTAACGCCACCCATCGGGAAACAGCGAAAATATATTCAAGTCCCCAATATATGTGGAGTACTTACAGATTTTTGGCACATGGCCTTGATGATTTGAATCGCAGCACCTCATAACAATAAGAATTGAGAAATGAATAAGAAAGTGAGACCATCCATTACCACCTATGTGCTATGAATACTCCAATCTTCAAAACTAGCACATACTTTTTTTCTTCTCTCGTAAAGAGAGTGCGTGCGTTCAGATGCCTGCTTTTTTTTTTTTTTTTGTTCCCCTTCCCACTTTTCCTTTACATAAATGTTGCCGTCATCGAAAATTGTCTCTTTCAGTCACACTATGGTTTTAATTTACAATGATCCATACAAAAAATTTGAATATGGCAGTTCCATACCAAAGCTGTCCCGCGTGAAAAATGAAATTTATGCTCCGAATACAATGAATGCGACAGCAGCATTGCGACAACTTTCAACTTTCTTATGAAGGCAAACACATTGGTTGCAACACTGCGACAATTGTCACAGTCATCGACTACAATACATTACTAATTTTGACCTGCGACAGAAATGTAAACGAATTACCAACCTTGAAAAGAATTCCGTTTTATTTGTATCGTCTTTTTCTATTGTATACAATAAGTAATAGAAATAAGTTGATTTATGAAAAGTTTTAACAAAAATTACTATTATAATTTTTATAAAGTGGAAAATTTGATATGTATGAAAAATTAATGGAAGTGAGCTCTGCCGTTGCCGCGTTCATTGTATTCAAGTTGCAGTGAACGCGACAACATTTGCTGCAGATGCCATATTGTCATAGTGTTGCTGTCGCATTAATTGTGTTTGGATCTTAAGTTAACTCAGTAAAAGGAAGAGCGGTGTATTTTTTCCCACGCCAATACAAGACAGCAAAAAAAAACTTCCTTTACAAAAAAAAAAAACGAGAAAAGAGTGCGACACTCGTTCGCTAAATCTTCCTTTATAAAAATATTGCTAGAGCTGATTACAACAACCAATACGGCCATATTAAGTTAATTTCATGCTATCATTGATTTTTCAACTGAGTTGATATTTCTAATCCTTATGTTCAGAAGATTTTATTCCCTTTCAATAGGAATAATGAACTTTAATTGATCAATTAAAAGTTCATCGTTTGGAGTTCATTTTCTCTCACAGAAAAATGCCAACTGAGGTGCGTATTTCTACTCTGCACCAGCTTGGCCGTTATGAGACTAAAGCTGCAATTTGCAACCTTTTTGACTGCTTGCAAGCAAAGAAAAAAACGTTTATCGCCCGTTTGTGGAGAATATATTACTTTTACGCTTTTCCTAGTTTTTAATCAGAAAATTTTATTTAAACAAAAACCACGATAAAATGCCAATGTAAGTATATGCTTTTGTTTTCTTTTTTATATTTTCCAGCGAAATATTGCATTTTATTGCCGTTTATTATGAATAAATGTTCGTTTATGGCAACCGAATAGAAACGTTTGTGGAAAACGTTTTTCAGTTATTGTGGAAGATTTGAACCGTATATAATGAATAAATCTTCGTTCATGGCAACCGAATGCAGTCGTTTATGTTAAATAAATGTTCGTTCATCATGAAAACATTCCATGAACGAAGTTCGTTTAGTGAAAATTTCGTTTCTGAGAAACGAATTTTTTCTTTGCGTGTGGAAACTTTGATACGACTTTTCGAGAATACCCAAAATTTGAGACTTTTTTTAAAATCCTTGCAACTTTTGAAACTTTTTTGCACAAGTGTGATATCATCAAATGAAATTATACGAAAAATCCATTGCCTTTAACTTGAAAGTTCGTAACACTAATTACATACATATTTTTTAGTTGCAACACTGTCGTTTTATAAGATTTTTTACAAACTTATTGCTATTTTCAAATTTGCCACACTAACTTAGGGAAAATTGTTTGACCAATTAAAAGTTCACAAATGATAAATACTGAAAAATGCTAGGGTTCTGCATACAAATTTACTTAAATCTGCTAGCAGACTTTTATTTTCAATACATCAATACATGCAAACTGCTGCGAAATGAAATAAATGTTCCTTTTATTAAAAAAAAAAGCTGCTCTGCACATTGAGAGAATTTTAGTCTACTCTCATTCAACGGAAAGCAAGCAATAAGCGTGATTGGTCAATTGAAAACAATGCATAACATAATCTCACGGTGCATGAAAAATTACATTTAAGTAATTTTAAAGCATTTTTATGTGGTTTTCTGCAAACAAATTTAAAATAAATAAAATTTGATTTTAAAGGAAACTCATAAATATTTTAATGATGCGATAAAAATAATTATTAATTAATAATGATGCCAATTAATTTAAATATTTAATGTAAAATTCAACTATTTTTTTTTTTTTTTGGTATTTTCACTTTTTCTTACACATATTAAATAATAAAATTAATAAATATAAAGCAACACTTAATTTTTAACCAATGTTAAACAAAAGGCTGTAGTCAAACAAAGAATACAATATTAATAATAAATATTTTAAAGGGTTTTAATTTCACTTCATGATAATGTATGTGTGTACGTATGTAAGCGTAAATTGTAACAACAAAAACGGCAGTAATTTCCACAACAATTGCTACTACAATGAATGAAAACAAAAGTCATTGAAAACAATATATATATATATATATAGCGATGGATGTAGTATATCCGTTATAATCTGTAATAACGATGTTGCTCATTAAAATTTTATTAAAAATACAAAAACACCAGCAGCATTAAAACAAAACAAAAAAAAAATATGGTGAAATTAAAATAATTAATAAAAAATAAAAAAGCAGTGTTGAAAATTTTTGTTATATTGCTGCATGCCATTGTAATGTAATTGTATGAAATGAAAGTGTGAACACGCCCCAATGCACCTATTATATTTAAAGCCTCATAAATGCATTGGATTTTTTTTTGTTTGAAGTAAACAAACCAACACAAAAATGGCGTTGCCTATATCCTTTTTTTTCACAAACACACAGTGATTTTTTTTTTGGTTTATTTTTTTTTTTTGCAATTCAGTCAGCTTTTATTGAAGTCATGTTGACCTAAATTTTTTGTGAGTTAATTTAATGAATAAATTAATAACAGAAGAAAACAAACGAAATATGAACACAAACGCTTGCTTTTGCATCACGCTACATCTCATGTATATATGTATATGCCTGTAGTATCATACAACAATAGCCACTACAGCTACAATAATAAATTGCAATAAATTTGCAGCAACTGCATAAAGTTGTTAAAATATTATTTAATGCATACTCTTCTGTTTTGTAGAGATAGAGAGAAAGAGAGAGTAATTAAAAAGAAGATACTCATTTACTTGTATACATTAGAGTGGATCGACATACTGGGGGCTTTTGTAGCCCCCGAGAGCATGACATGTGTTTTTGATAAGAAGTGATGGATACAAGATGGTTGTCAATCTCTAAGTAACTTCAATTGGCTCCAATTGTCTTCAAATTCCCAATTGTCTCCAAGTGACTTCAATTGACTTCAAGTCCCAGTTGACTCCAAATGACTTCAAGTGGCTCCAATCAACTTCAAACCCCCAATTTACTCCAAAAGACTTCAATTAACTCCAATTGACTCCAAAAGACTTCAAGTGACTCCAATTGACTTTAAATTCCAATTGACTCCAAATGACGTCAATGGACTTCAAAACCCCAGATGTCTCCAAAAAACTTCAAGTGACTCCAATTGACTTGAAAACTCAAAATGACTCCAAAAGACTTCAAGTAACTCCAACTGACTTCAAATCCCCAATTGACTCCAAAAGACTTCAAGTGACTCCAATTGATTTCAAATCTCCAATTGATTCCAAGTGACTCGAATTAACTTAAAAACCCCAATTGACTCCAAATGACTTCAAGTGCTCCAATTGACTTCATAACACCAATTGACTCCAAATGACTTCAAGTGACTTCAATTGACTTTGTGGCGAACCATTTATACACATTTCTTAAATCATTTTGCACAGTGTATGAAAATGTTTACTGGTTGGCTCTTTGCTTACAGAGGTGTTATGAATTTGAACTGTAACTCTTACTGTAACTAAGATACACTCGCTCTCTTTTCGCAACGCCATTCGAGCAAGCAACACGCTTCACTTTTTGATTAAAATTTCTAGCTGTAAATAAATTAGGAATAAAATATTTATCTCGTAACATCACTTTGAGTTTTTTAATTTAATCGAAGACCCCTCAACTTCAAAACCCCAATTGACTCCAAATGACTTCAAGTGACTCCAATTGATTTCAAATCCCCAATTGACTCCAAATAGCTCCAACTGATCCCAATTAACTTCAAATCGCAATAGACTCCAAATGACTTTAAGTGACTCCAATCAACTTCAAAACCCCAATTTACTGCAAAGACGTCAATGGACTTCAAACCCCCAATTGACTCCAAAAGACTTCAATTGACTCCAGTTGACTTCAAAACTCCAAATGACTGCAAAAGACTTCAAGTGACTCCACCTGACTTCAAACCCCCGATTGACTCCAATTGACTTCAAGTGACTGCAATTGACTTCAAATCCCCAATTGACTCCAAATGACTTCAATGGACTTCAAAACCCCAAGTCAAGTGTCTCCAATCTACTTCAAAATCACAATTGACTCCAAAAGACTACATGTGACTCCATGGGTATTCAAGTGACTTCAAGTGATTTTAAAGAAGTCATGATTTTGGAATCATAAGATTTGCATTCCCATGATTTAAAAAAAAACAGATTACATTCGCTTGGCTCCAAAAAAGACTATCCTAAATGAATAACTAATCGGCGACTCCAAAAAAGACTTCTAACAGTATTTTTTATTTTGGAGTCAAAAATGTTATTCAATAACTGCAATCAACAATTGTCGTTTATTAACGTTTCATTTTTGATTAGGTTAAGGCAGATTCACCGACCGAGTGCTGCATTTGTTTTTTTTTTTTACATAAAGTTTTTACGCTCTCAATAGAGTGAAAAACTTTATAAAAAAAAAAATAGAAAGAGAGTGCGGCACTCGGTCGATGAAGGCGACCAGAGTTACAAAATCAATCCACTCTAACATACATGCTCATGCATACGCCGCTATAAATTTATTTATTAATACAAAAAACTGTACGGCATGCATTTCAATTGAATATGAATAAATTGAAAAATTGTATTGCACAAAAAAATTTTTTTTATTGCATGTTTAAGTGTCATCAACATGTTGCATGCATATGCAATTTTATTTATAGGCCTGCAAATGCGTGTCTCACTTTCGCTCTTGCAATTCATTGCTGTTTGATTGGTTTTTGTTTTTGGCTTTTTTTTTTTTGAGAGTACCAACTTTTGTTTTTACTCTCACAGAAACAAAAACAAAAATAGACGCTCTTAGATTCCACTATAAATCTAGTCTTTTTACTGTGATCTCTTTTTTGTGATGCTCTTTTCCGAACCATTTTGGATTGATCAAGAAAAAGAGGAAAAAATCCACAATAAGTCTCGGCAAAAAGGCATTCCACCTTCTCTCTCATTCCACTTCCTTACACTCTTTTTTCGCTCTTCCCAACATTTTTAATCATTTAATTTTTGTATAATTGACCATGTTTTTTTCATGCTATTTTACACATGAATGCAAATGATTTTGCTGATGATTTTATAACTAATGATTATTTCAATTACTTTATGCTCAAGCACAAATGATATACAACAAACCACAACAACAACAACAACAACAAGCAGTAGCAATAACAACATATAGTTAAAATAACATTTACAAAAAAAAAAACAATTGTCAATTTAACAGTTGATTAAATTCAAACTAAATGCAAAATTAGTCATGCGAGTAGCGCAAGAAACCCGTTATTAAGTGATTAAAAACAAATACTTTTTTTGATTAACAACATTATAATTTTTTTCAGCTTAAGCATGATGCTTACGCTCAACGAAATAAGCTGTAAGGTTTAGTAAAATTTACCTACATAGTTTTCAATTTACAAAAGAAAATTTTTGTGTTGAAGTTGAGAAATAAGTAAATTATAAGAATAGTCTGAAAATTAAGGATATACTTAATTCCAAATTCTCATGAGTTGAGAGAGAGAAAATTTATCACACGTTCTTTGAATTGACCAATCACAATCATTTATTTTCATTGAGCAAAATGCTCTCAGTATGCATAGTATTAAAATCAGCTCAGTGGAGCAAATACGTTTCGGTGACTTTTTATTTTACATTTTTGATTTTCTTTTGAATGCTGCCATTGTCGAAAACTGTCACTTTCAATCTCATAATGGTTTTAATTTTCAACGGAAGGCTGTACTAAGAGCCCCAGAAAATCACGTTGACTTTTCGAAATTTGTTAGTGATTGGAAGAAGAGACTAAATATGGCAATAAAGAGTACTTTGTGCTCCATCTGAAAAGAAAAATCTGTTATGACTTCGCAAGAACGCAATATATGACGGACATGGATTCCATTCACTATCCAGCATTTGTCGTAAAGAAAAAAATTGATGCTTAAACTTTGCTATTGTGCCGCCTTTTAATTTGTTTTCTCCCCTCACATTTTGTTTATTCGTGAGGGAAGGGGGGGTTTGGGGTTTACTCAAACTAGTCCCCCGCCGTAAATTCTTAAATCAATTTTGGTAATTTTTAACAGCAAATATTTGATTTACAAGAAATACTTAAACATAGGGGAATGTTGTCTAGGTTGAAACCTCTTTTGACTTTTGTCCATTGCTTCCGTTGAATGGTGCGTAATGTTGAATATCGTTAGAAAAATCTCGCGAAATGCAATGTTTGCATTTTTATTTGCTCGCTTGTTTTGCGAAGTTAGTTTGAAAGACCAAAAAAGTCATCAGAAATTACCAAAAATCAATACTTATTTTTTCGTATTTGAAATGATGTTTTTGAAACTTCCTAATATCGACAATTTAATTTCCAATGTCAGAACGCGTCAAAACTACGAAATTTCTGGTGTTCCGACCTAGGCTACACGCGCCATTTAGCATCGTTTCACGGCAACCACAAACGCGTGACGCGAACTCCAAATTTTCAAAATTACCTTTCAACGAACGATTTTAGTCTACTTATTTTGTTGTTTTTTGATTTAATGCACTTTGTTTGAACACTTGATTTCGTGACACGTGAATACTGTTCGCGGTCTGAACTCTAAGTGACATGAAAAGTTTGCTGTCACCGAGATAAACAATTTCGCACACACACTTAGACGGTGATAGTGTGAAAAAACATGGTAGCCTAGTGGTTAGTGTGCTGGACTGCTCTGTAGGGTGCCCGGATTCAATGCTCGGCACAGCCAAAAATAGAAAATAACCAAACATTCAAAAGTAAAAATTGCCTAAGAAAAGTTTTTCAGTTCACCGTTCGGATTCGGATTGCCATAAAAAAGAAGAAGAAGATATAGTAGATGACTAAGTGACGTCACAAACACCTCATCCAACACCCAATTTCGTTGAGAGCCGAATAACGGAGTTGCGCAATGCGTTTTTTTGCTTTCTGTCATACACAGCTAGAGGGGTTCGTTCCTTTTGCACTCAAGCTAATAACAACCAATCAATTTAAAGCATTTTATTTGCTAACATGATTGCCAACATGCTTTAAATTAATTTTGTAACTCGTTGACCTACTACTAAGCTGCGCATATCAAATTTTTTTATTACATTATTTCACAGATACTTTAATTTATATTAAAAATTTTACAATCTTTCCTTAATTAAAAGAAGAAAAAAAAATACTAAAAAATTTTCCAACAAACCATAATCAAAAACTCATTCATCACACTAAAATTATTTCCATTAATGCTTAATTGATATTTCTATAGTAAGAGCAATAAAAAAAAAAATATTTTAAATAAATATAAATGCAATTAAAGCATAACATTTATTGCAAAAATCAAATTAAATTCAATAAAATCAATTAAACAGAAATAGAAAATATTATTGTTTTTTTTTTTATTTGAATCTGTGTTGGAATGTGTTATAAAATAAATTAATTGAAAAAAGAAAAACCAAACTAACTTTGCATTTCCGTGGTACACACAATTCATTCAATGATTGCCGGAATAAATCAATTTTATACACCAAGCGCATTATTACATCAACAACAACAACAACAAAATCATTAACAGCAGAGAGTCATGTATAAATTTTCTGCTGGCAACACCTTGTTGTATCACAAACAAATAACGGTATCGATGATGATGGTAGCGCACACGCTAAAGAGCATAAAAGCAAAAAAAAGAAGAGAAGTAGTGAAGAGGAGTGAAACAAAAAAGAAAAAATTTATCATAGGAAGTAATGAAATTGATGCATAAATTGCGTATCATTGTTGCAACAATTGCATAATCATGAAACACATGGCAAAAAAAAAAAATACGAAAAACAAACAACAAAAAAGCTAGCAGGCAGTCAGTTACATAGACAGACAAAGACCATGGTAAATTAATGCTAATGTCACCACACTGGCAGCAGCCGCCAGTCTGACAGCAACAGTCGAGTGTTGGTGATAAATAAATGCAATGCTGCGCTATTAAAATGACAATAGGCTTAATGAGAACATTATAGAAAGAGTGAGACAGAAAGAGCAAATGATAGAGAGAGAAAACAAAAATAGAAAGATCGAAAGGCACAGTGTGGTTTTTGCTGTGGGTGTCACTGTTAGATTTTGTTGTTGTTGTTGTGTGTGTGGGATTTTGTTGCATTTTATTTAAATTATAACATTTTGTCGTTTTTAGCTTTTTGTTGTTTACAATTCACTTTTCTATCATGGTTTTTTTTGCTTTTTTTTTAAATCGCTATCGATGCAAATTTTTGTCGTGCTAAATTTATGTACCTAAAATTTACATTTTAATATTTTTTTTTTCTCTTTTTTTTCTCCTCATTTTAATTAATTGTGACAAAACGTTTTTGCCGTTTTATATTTAAGCATCGTTCACTTTCTTCTCATATTTTGTTGTTGTAATTTGTTACTCTGCGCGTATTTTTCCTACTTCATTGTCTTTCATTATTGTGATATATAGTAATTTTAAGTCAATAAACTTTGCCTCTTTTCATTTTTATTGTTGCTGTTGTTATTTGACAGCTCAACTGTCAACTTAAAACAAGAAAAAAAAATGCGCACACACAAAAGCGTGAAATTTTATCAATTAAAGTTTCAATTTATGTTAATTGAGTTGCGCATGCGAAAATGTGTGTATATACTGTAAATTGAATTAATTTACGCTTAAAAATTATTTTATATTTTAAAATTAATAAATTTTAAATATGAAGGAATTTTCTGCTTTAGTGAGTAATTTTTATAGTTTTATTTTAAAAAGTTATATTAAAATAAATAAAATGTATTAATGAAACTTCAACTGAGCATAATATTTCTGATCGAATTTTGATTGGTGGATATTTCCTATTGAGAAAAATTTACTCTCACTTAATAGAAACTAACAAATATGATTGGTCAATTGAAAGCTTATCTTAAAAAATATTCTGTTTGTCATTGTAAATGAGCAACTCCAAATCAAAACCTAGTATTTTTTTATTGCGGTTTGATTTGAACAGAATACATGGGAAATATTAATTTATTATATTGATAGGTTTTTCCCAGGGAGAGCAAGGAAGAAAAAAGAGACTTTTTAGGGCAAACATAGTCACAGCAGCTGACGCCGAACTAAAGAAAAATTAAAGCCAGTAATAATCGAGCAAGTTGATGAAACCAAACTAATTTTATTTCAAAGCTATGCTCCCGTTCTCTCCTTATTTGAAACAAATTTGACAATTCGAGTTAGTCTTTAGCACAAAGTTGGATTTATCTGTTTTCCAGTTAACAACCGTACTTTGAAATATATGGGAAGACAGATCAATTTTCGTTCGTTGGAAGTTTAAAATTCTAAAGACTCGAAACTGTGTTTGTTGTTGTAGCGACTTCCATCAAAGTCCTTGCTGTATATGTTTTATTCTCATTTGCCAATTTGTTTAGTGAGGTAAGAGCTTAGGAGGCAGACCATCTACATACATATTTATGTGGGCTCATAGTGATAGTCGTGCTAGGTTCGTTTAATTCTAGGGGCACCTTCATCGGTTTACCTCGTGTCAGGTTCGATTTTATTCCGTTAAGGATGCTTCTAGTTTATCTCTCTTTACATTTTTGTTTTAACTTTTGCTATTGGTGGCGATCATCCGTTTACAGTTATATCAGACTGATACTCTTCATTTTCGAAGTATCCATTGTTGTGTACAATTGGCTGGGTGCGTGCTGCTTTCTAGACCTATTTATCAGGTGCTTCGCGAAAATCCATCTTGGGGGTAGTGCTGGTGGTATTTGCATCATTGCATTGTTAAGGTGGCACATGAATGCCGATTGTACCTACATTTAGTTGGCTAAGCACCAGTTTAAATCAACTCTTTCTCTCTGCCTCGCCTCCCCCCATATTTTAGTCAATTTCCGCTCATCTTTCTACCTTTTTTTTCTCTACCTGTTTCTATTTTTTTTTTTTGTCCTTACTTTTTCCTATCCCATATTTATCTCCTTCTTGATAATTTTCTTGATTTTTCTACTTTTTTCTCTTTGAGCTCTGCTTTTTCTTTCTCTTTCCCCATCTATCCACCCATCGCTTCTTCATCTCTGTCTCTTTCCCAATTTTTTATTTTTCTCTGTCTGTTTCTCCCTATCCTAATATCCTTTACGCAGTGAGTTGTTTCTTCATTTCCCTCTCTCTTTTTCTTTGCCTCTATCTACCTGTCTATCTGCCTTTTTAAATTCTCCTCCTCTCTTTCCTTTTTTCCCTCTCTTACCTCTCTTCTCCTTTTTACTCCTTTCCCCCGTCTTTTCTCTTCTTTCTCCTCTCCTCTATTTTCTCTTCTTTCTCTCTCTCCCTTGTTTTTTCCTCCATCTCGTCCCTCTCTATCTCCTTCCTATCCTTCTCTTCCTTTATCTCGTAACACTCTCTCTTTTTTCTCTCGCCTCTATCTCTCCTTCCCTCATCTCTCTCTTCCAACTTTTTCTAACTCCTTATCTCTCTTCCCTTTCGCTCTCTCTTTTCACCTGCTCTCTCTTCCGTCACCTCCATCTCTTGTCCCTCTGTTGCATCCCTTTCTTTCTCTCCCCTTCTTTCTCACTCTTTTTTTTTCACTATTTTCTCTCTTTCTTCTCCCTTTTTTCTCCCGTTTTTCTCTCACCTTTTTTCTCCCCTTTCCTCTCCCCTTTGATTTTTCCTTTTTTTCACCCCTTTCTTTCCCCTTTCTTCTCTCCCCTTTCTTCTCTCCCCTTTCTTCTCTCCCCTTTCTTCTCTCCCCTTTCTTCTCTCCCATTTTTCTCTCCCTTCTCCCTCCCATCTCCCCCTTCTTTCTCCCCTCTCTTTCTCTCCCTCTCCCTCTTTTTCTCTTTTCCCTCTCCCACCTATTTCCTCCTATATCTTTCCTTTCCCCCTTTTTCTCTAACGCTATTTTTCTTTGTCGCCCCCATATTCATACCTCTCTCCCGCTGTTATTTACTCTCTCACCTCTTTCTTTACTTCTCATTTCACTCACTATTCTCCTATTTGTCTCCTTTGTTGTTTTTTCTCTTTCTCATTAAATAAATGAATTTGTAACTCATCACATTTATTATATTCAAGCACTGAGAGCAATCAAAGTATATTCTCCTAAGGCATGAGAGTAAGTAGTTCAAAAATAAAGCTCTCATGCGCTAAAAACTTATATTTTGCTCCTCCCTATTTTTACCACAATTCTTCTTCTAAATCGCACTCCATCAACGCAACTACGTGCTCCTCCCTCTGCTCAACCGACAACATCTTTCGATACGCATGTGCCGCCGCCGCTGCATGCAACACGCACTCCTGATAAATCAAAGACACTCGGTCATTCATCTTCGATTATGGAGAGCAACAGCAACCAGCTAGAAAGACAGCAACACTTGTGTAGCAAGTTCAAGATTAGTAAGCTGCAACAGATACAAAAAAAGTTGCCATGAATATGTAATGCAAACAAAAAAATACAAAAACATTGTGAGCAACAATTTACAAAGTAGTCACATAGAAGAATCACATGCTTGCAACTAATGCTGCAAGCAAATTATAAACGCTTGCTGAAAGCAAATATGGATGTTGCTAGTTGCTGATGATTGTTGCTGATCACACTTATGTATGTATGTAGCAGTTGCAGGAAACATGTTAGACCGGTTCTTAAGCAACTACAACAAAAATAGCAGCAGCAATCTATAATAATCAACTACAACAACAACAGCACAACTAAACGACAAAATACATATATATGGTGAAATTGCATTTATATGTTGCTATCATTACTCTTGTAGTTGTTTTTGTTGTTGCTTTTGTCGCTGCTGCTGTTGCTTGTCGTTGTCTTTGTGAAGTGAAACGGTATTTTTTATCACCTTAGAAGTAGAAAAACTTGAAACTTGATCTTTTTTTTTTTTTTCTTTTTCTGTGTTTATTTTTTGCATGTAAGTTGATATCAAATTCCATTGGCAGCAGGCAACCGACAGCAGGCAGGCAGGCAAACAGCAAACAACACTTTTTCTCTAAATGTGTATTATATTGTATATCGCTGGCTGGCTGCTGCTGCTGCTGTCATTCATTGTTGTTGCTCTTTATTGTCATTATTTGTAATTAAATGTGAATTGCCGCCTGTCTTTAGAAATGATATAGAAAAACACATTTCATTTGACCGCTATAATGTCACAAATTAAAATGCTCTTGCCATTTTCAAGTTAAGTTTGTTTTAATCTATGAAATCTTGCAAATTTTGCCTATATACATATATATGTATCTTATATATTGAAGAGTATATAAATGTTGTTACCGTTGAAATTGTTGTTGTTTACGATCATGATTGCCTCCACGTTGAGGTCAATAACACTGACTCTTTGCGAATTTGAGTGTTAGCTTTCTTTCTTACTACTTATTGCAAATTGCTTTGAAATAATTATTAAAAAAATAAAAGAACTACACTATGTATATAAAAATTTTGCAAAGAAAAAACAAAAACCGAAAGAAGAACAGCAACAATAATTGCCGCTAGCAGAACTTCCGCGAAATAATTTTGATATCAATCAAAAACCAATTATAAATAAATTTGCTTGAATTACTTAAATAAATAGATTTGACCATGCTGCGGCGTGGGATTTGTAATTTTTTGGGGGTATGAAAAAGAAATTATGTGAGAGTATATAATCGATTTTTGATTAAAAGTATTTGGTTTTTTTTTTTTTTTTGACACAATTTTAATTTGGTAAATTAGAACGAAATCATTAATGTTTGTAAAGTTTTTCAGTTCTTTGAAATTGTCATTTACGCTCTCATATACAGTGAGCAAATATCCCATTTAATCTCAATTCTCTCAATTTCGCATTTTTTTTTAACTCAGTAACTAAAGTCCCAATCCCTTTTTGCTCCATTACGTCACAATTTTTTTTTACAGTGGTTTGAAATTTGTATTTTTTGGTCAAAAACCGAATCAAACAATTGAAAATTTTATTTAAGGTAGTTCCTGTCTTTGGCGACCTATATGTAAATTTTTCGACGATTATTTCCTTAGAACATTTTAACCCTCTAACTCCCACAGAAATCATTTTTGTCATTTTTGCCCCTTTTCTTCAAAACTCTTTAAAAGCTAGATTTAAGGAGAGTTGAAGGGTTAAAATATTCCACAAAAATATTCTCCAGAGAATTTCACTAAGGGCCACCGAGGACAAAAAGTCTCTAGGAGTTAAAGGTAACACATAAAAAATGAAATTAAGTGTTAAGAAATTTATTTGTAAACAAATATTGCAATTATGATAAGTAATATCCTTGTAATATGTGCTGTAAGATTGGAACGTAGAAACCTTCGGCAGCAGAGAATCATTTAATGATTTTTATTTTTGAGTTATGAATTTTCGAAAATTCTGATAGTTTTTGAAAAATGCATTAATTTAAATTTCTCCTTTTTTTTAAATTATATACTTTTTGATAATGCAATGTAAAAAAAATATCAGAAGTTTTTGAAGTGAAACTTCTTTAGCGAGGGTAAATCGAGAATTTTGCAACGGAGACCGTGTTGTTATTGCACTCATACGAAACTAAGAAGAAACGAAGTTATGCTGTGTTTAGTGTTTAGCGAACGAGGTCATATGGAGATCGGCAGCATACAATCATGCAGAGAGTAGACTTCTTGCATTTTTATTTCATGTGCTTTAGTGAGAGAGCTTAATTGCATATAGCTGAATTTTCCTTTCATGTGTTATATACGTGTGCTACGTCATGTTTGTGCAGATAAATGTAGAGAGTATCAACAGAGAAAAAGCTTTAGAAAATAGAAAGAGGAAGAGTGTAAAAGCTTCAACTACAACGGTCACGTGAAAAATCGCGTTTTTGTTGCACTCATACGAAACCAGTAAGAAACGAAGTTAAGCAGTTGTTATTCGGCTACATACAATCAAGCAGAGAGACGACAACTCGCAGTTTTATCGCATGTGCTTTAGTGAGAGATTCGATATAGAAGTCAAGGCTTGATTACATATTAACTGAACTTTCCTTTCATGTGTTATATACGTGTACTAAGTCGTGTTTGTGCCGATAAGTGTAGAGGGTATCAACAGAGGAAAAGCAACAATAAAATAGAGAGAACAGGACTGCAAAAACTTCAACAGAATGTTTTAGTAAAGTTTTTTTTTTTTTTCAATTTCAAGACGTTTTTTTACTCCTTCTACTCCTCTGGAGAGCTTAGGGTTTCTACAAGACATTTCCATTTGATTTTATTCAGTGTTTTTGCGGTTTGCCTAGTTGTATTTTTGACTAATATTTCTTTTTGAATGGAACGTCTCCAGGTGTTTTTTTGGTCGTCCACGGCATCTGTTTCCTTGCGGATTACAGTCAAGCGCCATTCGCATGATGATGTTTGGAATTTTTTGTCTCAAGGTATATCCTATCCATCTCCATTTTCGTCTCTTTACCGGAGTTATTATTGGTGTTTCCGAAGATCATAATTTCTTATTATGTTTGGCCTGAATATTCTGCATATGATCCGCAAACATTTGTTAATGAATACTTGAAATTTCTGGATGATGTTATGTGAAATTAACCAAGTTTTGCTTCCATATATGAGCGAGCATTGAATTCACACATGTGATGAATATATGTATTTTTGTTCTCCTGGAAACTTGCTAGGTTCTCTATACTGGCTGTAATCGTCCAAACGCAGCTCTGGCTTTGTTAAGTCTGTTGTTTAGCATTCTACTCTGGTCTACCATCAGTGTATGCTCTTTGGCTCACTCATTCGCCCTTTGCTCACTCATATATGCTTTTTTGTTTTCATGAAAAGAGAAAATTTTTTATGAAAAGCTCTCAATTGAACCTTTTTTGGAGAGCAAATATATATGAAAGACTATTTGGTCACTAACTGCTATTTGATATTCTGATTTAGCAATGGCCAAACAAATGCGCAGTTTTTGAGCAAAGGCTCTTTCATACGTATATTGTTGCTGCCTCTTTTTTTATCACACATATTTCAATGCTTAAGATTTCTTCAGTGTAAAAGCATTTTTGAAGCATTAATACATGCAATTTGCCAATGGTGTGAAATGGCCGTCACTACTCTAATTAAATACTAAATAACATAATAATATAATTGAAATTTCTGTATTTTACCCCGTTATCAGCTATGAGCTGTTTTAAACGGCGCCATCGACCTAACAAACACTTCAAAGTTCAAGAATTTTAAATTTTCATTGAAAGTTTTAAAGATAAACGCTAGAAATATACAGTGCATAGTAATATTGAAATATTGTCTAATTCAGCTACATTTAGACTCTTCAAAGAACACACTCGCTAAGAGCAAATGAAAAACAATTATAAAATAAGTACATACAGAATCGTAAAAATTAAAATTCCCATCATTTTTTCTTTATTTTTATTATGCGTTTGTTTTAAGAAAAAACCATCATTTTAAATCATTAACAAAACAAGGTAAGACAAAAAGGCAGCAGAACTAAAAACACCAAATATATTTTCAAGTTCAAAAACATTTCAATCAATGTTTTTTTTTTTTTTTGTTTTTTCTTGAACCAACCATTTAAATAATAAAGCCACTTACCAAAGTAGTAAACCAAATGCAGTAAGAAGAGAAAAAACCAAATTACAACTCATGCCTAAGTCAAGGTTAAACGCAAGTTCAATAACCTCTTTTTTTTTTGTGTAAAGTTTACGCACTTTTAGTTGGTCTGTTTTCTTTATATTATTGTTTTTTTTAATTTTTTTATTGTATTCATTGTATTTAATTATTACAGAGTTTTATTTATTTTTTTTTTTTTTTGACGCATTCACTCAAACGTCTTTTGCAGAAAAAATAAAAATGTTGTAAATGGCGCCTCAAGCTAAACTAAACAGAGTAAGAAACACGAAGTGTTTATTTTTTATTTGACACGTGACGAGACTGACTCACTTTGACAGAGTTGGAATATTTATATACCTACATATACAGGTATAGCTTTAATATAGTGTGTGTTTCAGAGGAAGTGATAGAAATTTGACCACAATTTGCTCTCAATTTAGGTTGAAAACTGATTTGAAAAAAAAATGTTTTGAACATATTTTTCTTTTGTTAAAAACGTTGTTAAAACTCATAGAACGTGTAGAAAATATAAAATCCGAAAAAAAAAATTTTCCCCATTTCCCCCTTATGAATTTTTTGAAAAATGTAGATAGGTCAAAAATATTTTGTTTTTTTGAGAACTCTGTAAAAACTCATCAAATCTGTAGAAAACACTAAAAGCTGCCAAAAAAAAAATCTTAAATCATAAAATCACCAATATCACAAAAGTTCGACCTGACCCGAAAAAAATTTGTTTGTAGATTCGTGATCAGCATCGAAAAAAACTCCAGAAAAATCATATGAGAACTCAGATATTTTCTTTAGACCTTTTTTGTTGTCTAATGTAATTATAGACTTGTTTTTATTATTACGTTTACTTGTATTAAAATTCAATTTTATTAATTACACCTCCATATTTGTATTATGTAAAATATTTCATGTTAAAAAAAACAAAAAGAAATCATTGATACCTCCTCCAACAATTAACCTTGATTTATTTTATGAAAAGTTCCAATTTAATTTGGCTCTAATAATATTCCACCTGTTGTTCAATAGTATAAAAATTAACAAAGGATATCTCCCATTACATATAGATATAATATATAATTATATACTAGCTTATATTATTACGCTTACATTAAAATTCCATTGTATTAATTAATGCAGATTAAGGTGCCTGAAATGCACTAAAGTAGTAAGGTTTACCCATACAAAAAAAGGAGAAGTTATCGTCAAAATATTTTGGATCTACTGACAAATTGTCATGAGCTGTATTGTTGGGGAGAAATCTCTAAAAATCGAGATTTTATTTTGTTGGTGTGTGGGTACAACTAAATTCAATAGATTTTTTTTCCAATAAATAAAAATTAGCAAAATTTCAATGTTATTCAAAATAAATCTCAAAGTATTATTTGATCAAAATTAGAAAAAGAAAATAGAAAAAATTCTGATCAATTAGAAAAGAAGAATTTATAAAAACTTTAGACCAATATTCAGACCGAATCCACAACAAAAATCAAACCAAATCAGACCTAAACTCAGACTAAAGTTCATACCAAATTCAGACCAAAATTGTAATCACATCTTGGATCAAAAATTCTCAATAAAATTCAAACCAAAAACCCGACCTAAAATGAGACTAAAACCAAACAATAAAATCAGATCAAAGATAGATCAAAACCCAAAACTTCTGTAATCTGACCCTCAAATTTCATATTTAATTCAAGCAGAACTAGAAATCACCTAAAACAGCATGACTATAATTTTAAAATATTTTAATGTAAAACATTATACTTTGTAAATTTGTGTGACTTTTTTTTCGTTCAAAATTAACTTAACCCATTTCCAACCGCTGGGTAAAAATCAGTGGAACTATGTACACGTTTTATTTAAATTGAAAAGCAGTCAAAATGACTTCTTTGGGCCATCTAGAGTTAAAACGATTTTACTCCCAAACAAATGCTCGCTAGAACTGAATTATTTTGACCATCTTCATAAAACCAATCAAGGTTCATTTTTACAAGGGTTAACAGCAACTTTTTTTTTTTTCGTAAGACACCTTAATGTGTATATATATGTATCTACCTCTTTACAAAATTACATTTTAATGACTTTCGTACATCTACCTAAATATTTTGTTAAGGTTTCTTCTTTTGCTTTAGTTCAACTTTGTGTTGGTTGACCTTCTTCAAATATTTGTATGCGCATTTTTAAGGTTTTCTTCTCCTACATTTTACAAACTTGATGTGTATAATTTTGTGAATACTTTTGTTTTTGCACAAGTGTTTTCTTTTATTTACTTTTCTTGATTTTTTCTTTATTTATTTTTTTTTTTTTTTGTATTATTATCTCTCAACATTTATTTAAGCCACAAAAGTGTCAGTCAAATCAAATAAATTTTTTATTATGTTGTGTGTTGTTAATGAAAGTGGTTTAGTATGACAATTACTATTAAAATATAAAACAAAACAAAAATAACAGCCTCTGTGGAATTAACCACAAAACAAGTTTACTTTACTTTTTGGTTTATGTTTTTATTTATTTTTTTGTAATGTAAAACTTTCGCTGTTTATTTCATTGAAAAAGTTCAAAAACTTTTTAATATCTTGAATTTTATTAATTTTATGTCATAAGTATGTAAAACAAGTTATTTATAGAATACTCTTTTTTTGAATAAAATTTAACTAAAAATTTTATTTTTTTCTTTCTTAATTTTTTTTTTGCAGACCTTATCCACATCATTTTAAAATGCTACCTTTATAAAAAGTAAGTTGAACTTGATATTTAATAATTATAATTAGTACAAAAATTGAATATCAAAAATTGAATTGATTAACTCAAGTAATGAATTTTGAAGTATTTATGGCTAAAGAAAATGCGGTGAGCTCCAAACTGTGAGAAATTTTCTTTAAAACTAGACGTGTTATATAAACATAGAAAACTTCTCCCATATCATGGGAAAAGTTTTACTCTCAATTTGTTCGGCTTGCCATATTGAAGCTTGAAGCGCAAAGAATGAACTGAATTGAGAAATTACTATGCAAGTGGAAACTGGTAGGGATAGGTCACTTTTACGAGGTCTCACTGTTTCGTTAGGAGAAAACATTGTAAATCAAACTGAGCTAACATGCATCCATTAATGCTCACATTTAATCCAATCCAAGCAAAGTTATTAAAGCAATTCAGTGATCATCTTCGGAAGTCTTTTTCATAAAAAATATTACCTTTCAAGACGATTAATATTGAAGCAAAAATAATCAACCTTATCATCATCATGACCGACCGAAATTATAATTTTCTGAGTGCATCTAGCTAAATGGACTCAGCTTATCAACTCATTACGCTTCAAATTACTTAATCCAAACTGCATTATTATTTTTTTTTTTTTTTATTTTTTTTGGAAAAACTAATTTTTGTTTTTAGTATGTATAATCTTTCCAAAATACTAACAAAAGCAAAATTTTAACAAATTATTTGAACATGACTGGCTTAGTTATGTCTTATCCTGTTATCATTGTTTAGGTTTTGTTTTTTCTATGTATAGGATGTTTTTACCATTCACAATACATATGTATATACATTGTATTGCAATTTGTTGAAACCTGAATGGGTGCACACATACATTTGCATAACCAACAATGAGGATGTGAAAGTACAGAAACTACAAGGAGTGTCAACAGACTTTTTCTTCAAACAAATAAAAAAAAAATATAAAAAAATAAGATTCAAAATAATATGCTATCAAAATTTAATTAAAATTCAGATACAAATTCAGACCAACTTTCAGACCAAAAATCTGAAAAAATTTCATACCAAATTCAGAACAAAAGTAAATCAGATCAAACGTAAACCTAAATAGCACTGTAGAAAGATTTTACAATAAGCATTCAGATTAGTGGGAAGGGCTGCAGCCTCATAGACCCATTCTGAATTAGACCGTCCGAAATCAGTGCGATTTTCTTTTAAAAACACGAACCCAAACTACACGTGCATTAAAAATATTAAATACACATGCAGTTAAAATACGTTTACTTGCACGAACTTTAATTTAGAAGTAAGTAATATCGATTTTGAAAGATGTTTAAAGATATTTGTGCGCTTAATTCTAAATTTGTTTTACTTAGTTCTACATTCGGGTTCCTGTAAGCACACGAACTTTCCACTCCATGTGTAGTTCGGGTTCGTTTTCTTGGTGAATATTATTAAATACACGTGCATTGAGGAGTTCTACTGTGAATGCACCATTGCTACGTCTAAGTTGTCAGATCATATTGAAATCTATATTTTTACCTACACCAGCAGCGGATTTATGATTTGCGGACTATAATACAGTGTAACAAAAACTTTATGTGCAAGACTTTCCAACAGTTTTTTTTTTGTAATTTAGGGCCATTGATCATGACTGCGTACTCAGTTTTTTTCCACGATTTCTAGCTCACCCAAAATATGGAACTGAAGTCGGTGTCTTCAGAGGCTATTAAGAAATTTGTTTATCTTAACCCTTTCGGTATCATGGTGACACCGGTATCAAAAGATTAATTTTTGCAATTTTTTATAAGCTATCCAATCAATTTTCCTATATTTTTAAGTTTTGTTTACTTTTTGGAAATACAAGTTTGGCTATGGGTCCCCGGTAACCCTGAGATCTTCAATGGAAACTTTTTAAGAACTCTTTTACAATGAAACGGGAACCTGAACTCGGTTTTGCTCTATCAGTTCTAGTTTCCTTACGGTCAAGAAAGGGTTAAGTGAAAAACTAATACTTGTCTATCTTCAAAAAAATATCTAATAAAAATGTACAGAAAAAGTTCGTGAAAAAATTCCCATTGAAAGCCACAGGGTCATCGGAAGTTCAGCCCTTTAGCGGCTGATCAAAAATTGTAACAAGAAATTCTGGTCAGACAATACGAATTCGAATTCGGTTCTGCGCTATTTCCTCTAATTTCCTTACGGTCCCGGAAGGAGTTAATCATAAAGAAGTAAATAATTTTTGAATTGGCACTTTTTCCCCCATCTTCTACCCTTCCTCTTTAAAATGGGGTTTTAAACCCCACTATACTGTCTTTTGAGAAAAATTTTCTTGTTGAAAATTATGGGGGGGGGGGGGGAGTATTCTAGAACATTGGTATGACCAATAAAGTACACATTTCCCAGAACAGTGCAAAAATTTTGCATTAAAACCAAGCCAATCACACTACGTAAGTAAATAATGAAATAGTTGTTGTTGTAATTACATTAGAAAATCAAATACTTTTACTTCAGACCCGTGATTTAATCCCATGTTAAGCCAACACAATTTAAAAAAATTTGAAAAAAAAATGTTATCGGTTTCACATGGAATTGAACCACGGGTCTGTAGTCAGCTGTTACTCAAATTCGTATCTTTTAAGATAAACAAATTTCTTAATAGCCCCTGAAGACCCCTTTTTCCGACTTCAGGACCATATTGTGGGAAAGCTAATGGTGATTGAGGATTTACAACCAAATTTTGATATTGTTATTGTGTGCTGCTCCTTTTTCTCAAAGCATCTCCGTCAATTCCCATCTCTCCCAAAAGGTAAAACTTAGTCAAAAACCACATGATGCCTCTCAGGGTTCCACATTTTCGGGTGCTTTCCTCTTTAATGCAAAATCTGCCTGTTCCTAGCAAGAAAATTCCTTTCTCTCTAAGATATTCATTGAGTTTACAATGCTTTAAAAAAAAACTAACACTCTGAGTTTCCTTTTACATTCGTTAATAGAAAATTTTGAATTTTGGCAAGTAGATTACTTAGCTGCCTCAGATCGAGAATTTTCAGTCAGAGATTTTCTCTTTCTGTATCTTTCTAGTTTGTTAGTTCCGCTCTGATGACACTATCTCCTATACTACAGAGCTGTTCTATATCAACGAAGGAAATGGCGGCAATTTTCTTCACAGACTGTTAGAAAACTCCATTCTCTGCCCTTCCTCTTTCCGTTCAGAGTTTATGATAATTGCTACGTGGCTATCCGAAAAAGTAACAATCTCACGCTTGTGCTACTATTTGCTACACAGATTCAATTAAATATATTTGTCATTTGTGTATTTTTGACCAAAGGTTCTTTCGCTTGCACCCTTGATAGATCTCGTCGATCTGTATACAATTAAAAGGTATTACATTTAATGAAATATATATAAAGGTTAAGCTTTATTGCTCCAGTTTTCTTGCCCAAACTTATTTTAAGGGTGGTATTTAAATCGTACGTAGGTAGAGTCTCCGAAAAACTCTGGAAATAAGAAATTTAGAGTCCGGCCTATAGTTCTCTCCCTAGATCCACCACTGAACTAGAATTGTTGGTTTTTCTTTTTCACGAATGTTTTTTTACCAATTTTAATGAATATGACTTGGACTCATTGATCCAGTTCTTTTTGATGCTCAGCCTCGTTTTAAAGTTTTCAAATTTTAACTGCACATAATCGCAGTTGAATCTCTAATTCAATTTCAAATTTATTTCTGATTATTTGTTTAGATTTTGGAAAATAAAATAAAAAAGTTAAACTGAAACAATTTTACTCAAACTGCCCAGCCCGAAAGTTTGGAAGTCACTGTAACTTTGCATTTTAATATTAGAGTAAAATTAATTCCATTATCAGTAAAAATATTTCAAAACAGTGCTTCACAAACATTTTTTCTTTGGAAACAGTTTGGCAGCCACTGCATGCATATACCGTAAGCCGCAGTATTTATTTTATGCTTGCAACCAAGCATCAAGCGGAACACATAAAGTGTATTTAGTTGTGCACACCCGCGTGCTTATTGTTATTTCCCCTTCTCCTCTTTCTCTCTCTCTTTCACTGAAGCTCTCCCAAGCTTCCTTTTTTCTACCATTTCAACTTTCTTTTGCTAGACTTAAATACGCTTTTATATCAGCGAAATATGTACGTACGTATTTATATTATAGTTTTGCTCTCGCTCTGAGAATATAAAGCGTTTTGTTTCTTTTTTGCTTCCGTTTTTTTTTATTTTTTTGTATATGTTTTGACTGCGAATGTGAACGGAAGTTACCATTCGAGTTTATTGAAAAGTTTATACCATTATCCTTTTTTATATCCTGTGTGTATATTTATCTAAATTGTTGAAGTGTGTTAGTGAGACTGTTGATTACGGGGGAGAAAGAGAGTGAGAAGCATATGTAGTTACGAAGCTGAATTTGTTTTACTTTTAGCTACTACTATTGCAGTCACTTTTGATTTTTCTTTTATAAAAATACAAATATAAAAAGTTTGCGCTGCTTCCTTATGTTTATCTACTACGAGTATTTTTGAAAAAACCGAAATTTCCAATGAATGAGAATTTTTCTGCACTTAAATTCAAATGCAGGGGAAAACAAAAACTCTTTTGAAAAACTTTAAAATAGATTTTAGAATCTAGAAGTTTTCTTCTTTATTTTATTTTTTTAAAAATTTCTAACAAATATGAAAATGCATTTATGCTAAGCTAATGGAAGTCAGTATCTTTTTTTCTTTTGGTATGAAACTATATGAAACAAAGTTTCTTAATGGCTTGGATTTTATTTTGAAAATAAATTTTAAAATATTCAATGAGTTTTAAACTGTTATTTTAGCGGCATCAGACGTTTATTTTCTTGAAGATTATTTTTTATTTTTGATTATAATTTTTTTTTTTTATAAATTCAACTAAATCTCTTTGTAAAATATTTTAAAACTTAAAATAATAGTCTACGAAATGATTTCTTGTACACAGTTTGAAAGTCGTTGTAGTTATAAAAATAGCCGTGCATTTCAAACTTTCCCTATAGCGGCATCTAGCGTCTGTAAGTGTAATTTTTGGATATGTTCATATCAATTTCGGTTTCTCCTACTGGAGTATACTCCACGATTAGCATCTCTATCTTGATTTATATTTAATCGTTCTCTTGCAGAAAACTTTCTAACGTCCTCTTTTGCGATTTCCTTGAGATTTACACTCCAAAGCTTGGCGGCATTTTTGAAAACGCTTAAGTATATTCATTTTTGATCGCAGTTAATTAGTTTTTTTTTCTACAACTTTCACTTAATTAAATTCTCAATGGGTACAAAAAAAAAACTTATCTAAACCTGACAATGTTTTCACTTTTTAACAATCATCTTCACTTTACAAAAGTATCATTTGTGTTGTCTCAACATACATACTTACATCTAAGTATCTAACACTTGAAGTAAGATATCTTTGTATTTTTATGAGTGCATTTCTTTATTGAGGCTGCATCGTTTTTATTTATGTCTCATCTTCACTTTCTTTGATTGAGTACTTCATTATTAAATTTTAAATTGCAGATGCATTCTTCTAAAAGCGAACTTTATTAATTTAACCCTCTGATGCTGAGTGATTCATATATGAATTTAGCAGTTCATATAAAAAAATTAAACAGAAATCATTTGGATCTAATTAAGGTTTTTTTTCTATTACACATTTTGGTTTACTCTAGAAAATGTAATATTTTTTTCTGTACATAAAACGCAAAATGAAGCATTTGAGCTTAAATTGAAAATTAAAAAAAAAAATAAAAACTCGGACTCAGATAAACTCGTTAAGCCTTTCATAGCTGATTTCGATCGTTTTACAACCTTTTAGTTTTATTTGAAAAGTTTTTTTAACATAATTTTTCCATCTGAAAATATAATTTACCATGCACTAGAGGGTTAAAATAACTGTATAACTGTAATTTATGGTGTGAGCATCTTATGTATACATAAATAATTTTTTTTTTATTTTTTCTTCTCATCTGTTGGGTGATTCCTAAACAATAAAATTTTGAATTGCTTTTCCATTTTTGACAGCTTTTTTTATAACTTCAATATAACTTTACATATGCTATATGCAATTTAAGTTTTTGTATCTTATAAGAAGTTCAAATACTTATGTTTTAAGTTTTCAATGGCTGGTATTTTTCATTGTGATTTTTGGTTTTGATTTTATCCGAAATTTCTTTTGAGATTTTGTCAGACTTTGGTATGATTTTCGGTTTCAATTTGGTCTGAACTTTAATTTGAATGCCAACTGAATTTTATTCTTAATCTATTCTGAGTTTTTGTCTGAGTTCTAATCTAAATTTTGGTCTGAATTTGTTTTGATTTTTCTCTGAATTTTTAATCTGAATTTTGATCTCAATGTCGGCTGTTGATCTCATGGTCTCAGTTGAAGTTAGAATTTTTGCCTGAATTTTGGTATAAATTTTGTTCTAAATATCGGTCTGAATTTTGGTTTGAGGTTTTTCCGAATTTAGATCTAAATATCGATTTAATTTTTTTGTCTAACTTAGATCTGATTTTTATCTGAGTTTATATCTAAAATTGGTTTGATTTTTAGGTTAAATATTGGTATAAGCTTCGGCCTTAATTTTGGTCCGACTTCTATCTGAATTTCGATTTGATTTTTATCTGATTTTTTGTCTTTAAGTCGGCTTCAATTGTAGTCTTAGTTTTGGTCAGAATTTTCGCCTAATTTTTATTCTGAATTTTGGCTTAAATTTTAGTTTGAATTTAACCAAATTTCTATCTGAATTTTGATTCTAATTTTGGTCTGAAAACCGGTCTGAAAACCGGTCTGATATTTGGTCTGAATATTGGTGTGAGGTTTTTCCGAATTTAGATCTAAATATCGATCTCATTTTTTTGTCTGACTTATATCTGAATTTTAGTCTGAAATTGGACTGATTTTTTAATTTAATATTGGTTGGAACTTTGCCCTTAATTTTGATTTGAATTGTAATCTGAATTTCGGTCTGATTTTGATCTGATTTTTGGTCTCGTTGTAGACTTGAATTGTGGTCTCAGTTTTGGTCAGAATTTTAACTTGATTTTTATTCTGAATTTTGGTTTAAAGTTTACTTGGAATTTAACCAGATCTTTATCTAAATTTTGTTATGAATTTTGGTCTGAATATCGGTCTGCTGTTTGGACTGAATATTAGTCTGAGTTTTTTTCGAATTTAGATCCAAATATCGATCTAAGTTTTTTGTCTGACTAAGTTCTGATTTTTATCTGAATTTTTTATTTGAGTTTTTATGTGAAATTGTTCTGATTTTTAGATTAAATATTGGTAGGAGCTTTCATCTTACTTTTGATCTGATTTTTATCTGAATTGTGATCTGAATTTCGGTTTGATTTTTATCAGAATTTTGATTAGAGTTTTTATTTGAAATTGGTCTGATTTTTAGAATTATTTTGGTAAAGCTTTAACCTTAATTTTGGTCTGACTTTTGTCTGAAATGTGATGTGATTTTTGTCTGAGTTTTAATCTGATTTTTAGTCTGAATGTCGGGTTGAATTGTGGTCTCAGTTTAGGTCAGAATTTTTTTCGGAATTTTGGTTTAAATTTTAATTTAAATTCAACCAGATTTTCATCTGAATTTTGATTGATTTTTATTTGAATTCTGAACTGACTTTTTGCCTAAATTTGGTTTGATTTTTGGGTAGAATTTGGTCGAAGTTTTGATCCAATTTTTAATTAATTTTGAAATATGTATTTCTTGGGCCACATTTGGTTTGAGTTTCAATCTTAGTTTTGGCTCAAATTTCGGTTTGAATTTGATTTGAATTCTGGTTCAATTATTATGGATATTTGAGATCCATCATAAAAGAAATCCGACTAGAATACTTATATCCCAAAATATATTCAATGTTTAATGCTTTCCTAAAATTAAGCAAAATCAATCACCCTCATCCCATAACCAAATCGTAAATCCGACACTTTAAGAGATTGTATCTCAAAGATATCCAACTAAATTTAATTTTAAGGAAATATAATTCTGTTTTTTTTTTTGGTTTTGTGATGATGATGTTGATATATGACACTTGTTGTTATTTTCATTTTATGGCCATGTTGCTTCTAAATTTACTTCCAGAAATATATTTATTTTTTCAAGCGCTACTACCTTATACGCCTCCACATATATATTGCCTCTCAAGTATATTATTTTTTTTTTTTTTTTGTGGTTACACTTTTATATATTATTATTATGATATTTTTCTGGTCTTCTTTTTCCATTTTTATTTTTGATTAATGACTTTATTTTAAAAATTGTTCGTTCCTTTTGTCCGCACTTCTTTCTCTGCCACATGTCAGTGTCGTCATTAAAGAAATTGTATAGAAAACCAAAATAAAAAAAAAAATAAAAAAATGTGACACAAATGAAGTTGAGTGAAGTTTTTCCTTTCTTTACGTTTTCTTCTTCTTCTTCTTATATATCTACTGGGTAAACTTGTAGTGATACTAGGCTTACCTCTTATGTATGTGTGGGCTGATTTATGTCATTTTGATGGCATGTTATTAAATTTAATTGAAATGTGTACTACTATGATGATAATTTATGTTGCCTCTAGATAATTATTATGGAAGTTTAAGTCATTAGAAAAATTGTTAATATACATTAATGAAAAAGCAAACAAAAAGGAAATAAAAAAAGTGCTTAGCTTAGTATTAAAATTTTATTCCCAGCAAGCAGTATTTCATGACTTTCAATAATAATAAAAATGCTAATAAAAAAAAGCAAAAACACAAATAAATAAATAAATCCCTATTGCTGAAAATCATCATTTGCAACAATCAAAAAGTTTTCTATATATTTTTAAAAAACAATTTAACTGCTTTTTGATTTTTTCTGCACACATTATATGTACAAAAAAAAAAATAAACCTGTCTGAAATTTTATTATTTTTTTGCTCAGGAATGTCCCCCCCTGGGTGGTTAAAATGTGGGCGTTCATATTATTTTTTTTTTTTTTTGGTATAATTTTTCCTGTATTCCTTTTTTGTTTTGTTTTTAGTTTTACTTTTTGTTATAGAAATTTTTCAACTTTCATTTTAGTGTCAACATTTTTAGAAAACTATGCAGTGTATGTACGTACCATAGTTAAAACTAAATATTTTTGTTAAGGAATATTTTCTATGGGGTTTGGTTTAGAACAGTAGGGAATTTCAAATTGTTTTTTATATGCTGACAAGCTACACACGCAACAAAAAAAAGCTGAAAGTGATATTATTAAATAGTATAATTATAAGTTTGGAATTTAGTTAGTGAGATGAAAAAAAATAAAAATAAATTGACAAAATGAAGAAAAATATTGTAGAGAATAGAGAGGAAATCAGCAAGTGAATTATTATATATTACCATAATTTATAGGCAGAAAAATATTACAAAACGTAAAAAAACCTTACACTCCTTGGAAAAATTGCATTCAAACTAACGAAATTTTAAATTATGATATTCCAGAACCGAAGTAGTAATTTCTATTAGATTTTTAACACTGATCAAAATATAGCGGAAGAATTTGAAGGCATATACCTTCCATCTACAAAGTCAGCAGCTGGTTTTTTTTCAAGCACATTCTCATTTTTGGAGATGATGATTTTCCCTCTTCTGATCTGATCTTTTTTTACTGAAATATGCTAGAAAATTACTGCAAGCTTAGGATAAAAATTTCGAACTTTCGATATTGAGACTCAAAAACCCAAATCGGTATAGTTTTGTTATCTAAGATTTTTTATCTACTGTAGTACATAAATTTGAATCTCAAAACAATTTCTTTAAATATAAAATCACTGAGTTAAAATACTATTCTGGAGAATAGGTGGTTCTCCTTTTTCTGCCTGTCCTTCTTAACCCTTTCTGACCTGACTGGCATATATGTTCCACAAGCTGTTAACATATTCAAGTATTCAAGAGTAATAGCTTAAATTAAAAATACTAGAAACTTGGGGTTGAAAACTAAAAAAATCAGTCTTCAATATTGTAGGCCGCATTGGCAATATTATTAAGTGGGCCCAGTGCTATTAGAAACCGTTGAGAGATTTAGATTCATATTTTTGATGTCGCCCAAGCGGACCTTATCACTAATCTCCGCCCTTAACACATAAAAACCGCTATAAAATCTGAACCAATCCACGAATCCCTTTGTAAATGGTTTTAAACGAAGCATATTAATATATTCTTGGAATACATTGTTAGTCCAGGGTACCATATTTTGGCCGAAATATAAGAAATTTTCAATTAAAAAGGTTCCCAGGGGCCTTACCACTTATCCAAGGGTTAAACTATTACACTATACAAAACGAAAAAAAATTTCTGAGTTCTCATATGGTTTTTTTTTGGAGTTGTTTTCGATGTTGATCACGAATCTACAAAAAAATTTTCGGGTCGCACTTTTGTGATATCGATGATTTCATGATTTTGTAAAAAATAGTCAAGTAGGGCAGGTAGGATATGTGGATATGTTTTTTTTTTTCCATTTTTAGTGTTTTCTAATACTTTTTAACATTTAAAATATACTTCATCTTCTTTATGTTGGTTGACCATAGTTTGTAAGTTTAGAGATTAGTCAGCAAGGATTAGGAGTTTTAATCAGGAGGTAGTGGACCAAAGCATAGCTAAGCCTCTCTGAACGGCGGAAAAGGAAGGCGACTGTTTTGCCTGACTAACACTCAGCGTTATAATCGTCTATATCTACGAAAGCATTCAGAGTTTCTCTCTGAAATTACACACTTTTTAAAACTCGATTTTTTCAAACCAAGGGCCCACTTAAGAAAAGACGAAGATTTTAAGACCCAAAATATGAAATATTGCGTAAGATAAACGTTTTACATTACATAAAATTTGACAAAAAATATTCTTCAGACTTTAATTACTAAAAGCTGAGTGACTTCAAATTCCCCGCAAAAAACAGCTCATTCCCCGATTCCCCGCACCAAGTAAAATTCCCCGCAAATCGGGGAATTCCCAGCAAGTTGGCATCGCTGGTAAGTATATTCTAAATAAATTTTAAATTATCCCAAATCGATTTCAAAATATTTTAAACGAATTGCTGTTTAATCCGAATTGATTTCACATTTTTTCAAATTGATTTCATTTAAATCCAAATTATTTTCCAAATGTTCCAAATTGATTTTCGAATATTCGAAATTGATTTCGGTTCAATAAAAAATTAATTTTAGATTGATTTCACATAGTTTTAATTTGATTTCCCAATATTCCAAATGATTTGAGTGTAGTTGATTTCAGTTTAATTCAAATTGATTTCAGTTTAATTCAAACTGATTTCAGTTTAATTCAAATTGATTTCAGTTTAATGCAAATTGGTTTTACTTCAAACCAAATTGGCTTGAGTTTAATTCAAATTGATTTCATTTCAAATTGATTTCTGTTTAATCCAAATGGATTTCAGTTCAATTCAAATTGTCTTGAGTTTAATTCAAATTGATTTCATTTCAATCCGAATTGATTTCAGTTCAATTCAAATTGATTTCAGTTCAATTCAAATTGATTTCAGTTTAATCCAAATTGATTTTAGTTCAATTCGAATTGATTTCAGTTTAATTGAAATCAATTTGGGATTGTTTCAATGTGAATTCAAATTATCTTATATTGATTTTGGTTTGATCCAATCTGATTTCAAAATATTTCAAATTGATTCCATCTGATTCAAATTCTGGTGTCAAAAGCAGAAAAGTTTAAGTCTAAAAAACTCATTTCGAGTAAACACGGTTTGAAGTTAATTGACACAACGGAAGCATGAAGAAGGCCCAAGAGGAGAGCGGCGACATCTGCAAAAAGTCAACATTCCTGGTAAATATTCCAGCCATTATAATCGTTACTCCTGGATTAAACAACTTTTTTTTATAAACAATAAAAGTAAAGCCTCTCCACCTCTTTCGACAATTTTTCGCTCCGTTTGTGTTTCAGACAAACGCAATGGTTGCATTCAAGCAAAGAAAACAAATAGATCCAGAAAAAATATGACATATCAATTGTCAACTTCGCAGAGTTAAATAAAAATGCCAAGTAAGACGAAAAATAAGGAGCAATAATAAAACTGAGAAGAAAAAACAAACGTTGAGCTAAAAAAAAGCTATAAAAAATTATACTCTTTCTAATGTGCGAGTATGAAAGAAACTTTAAAGAAAGAAGACGACAGCGCGTGTTTCTCATTTCTTCTTCTATGACAAAAGTGTCCAAAACATATTGTCTTTCTTCCACATCATAGCTTCTTTTATTCCCTGTTTTTTTTTTTGTCATTTTTATTTTGTAATCAAGATATGCATTTTTTTATTTTTTGTATTTTTTGCATTTCACAGAGTGTGAGTGAGTTGCATGCATTTATTCTCTTTCGTATATGATGATGAAACTGTGCAATTTTTAATTTTCATGCTTTTAGATTATTGTAATTATTTTCTTTATGTTCTTACTGCTGCTGTATTGCTGCTGCAATGTGATACTTTTTGTAACAGCATAAAATTCTCATTTCAAATGTATACATTTTTTTCCTTTTTTTTTTTTTTTTTTTTTGTTATTTATTCATTCAAAAATATCTGTCTGCAATGAAAAAGTATGAAAGAAAAAATCAGCGAAACATTTTCAATCACTGTCATTACGTTTCAGTTGGATAGAGAAATAAAATGACTTTCAACTTTTAATACTTTTTTTTCTTTCCAGTACCTAGGACATACATTACTTTTTCACCCACCCACCCACGCAAAAAAAAAAATTTAATTAGAAAACTTTCTTTTTAAATTCAATGATTTTCAAAATTTACCCAAATGTATACAAATTTTTGAAACTCTGTTCGCTTACATATTTATAGAGGTAAAAGTCCGATAACGGTATAAAAGAGTAGTTAATGAGAGTAATCTATAAATTTCAAATATTGCTCTCTCATTCTCTTATATTTGAAATTAGAACGTTGCATTTTGCGGTTTGCTCTCTCTCGAAGTTAAATTTCTCTGAGAACATTTCCTATCACCACAAAAAGTTTTTCTATGTGACGTATCCCAATAAAAACAAATATTTGCCGCCATATTGTTGAAGAAGTAGGTGAGATGCATAATGTTGTCAATATGAAATTGCAATTCGCATCTCTAGCATAAGCGTGTAAAAAAATGCATGGAAAACAAATCATAATTAAAATTGCAAATACTGAAATTGTAGCATACAAATCTATCTCTTTATTTGTAAATAATTGAGAAAATAAAAAATGGTGGGCAATAAATTTTTATATATTTTTTCATGTTGCGGAAATGAAAAAGCGAAAGTCTATAAAAATTTTTCATTTACCAGTGAGCTACAAAAAATTGTAATACATTAATGAGTTTTTATGTATTTTTTCTGTGTTTGTTAACAAATCTCCCATACGATGCAATAAAAATTTGTTTGGGAATTAAAATTTTATTATTTACTCGTATTTGAATATTTTGAATTGAGGTAAATAATTGAATTTTTGTGTATAACTAAGTATGTATGTGCTTCAACTTTGTTTGGCAGTAAGATGACCAAATGACATAAATTTTTATTTTTCAAGCAGGTGAATGGAACATTTTTACATGAAATTGGGACAAAGATAGTTAAATTTTTAAAGGGGTTTATTATATGAGATATATGTAAAGAAAATGGTTATTAAAACGGTGATAAAAATGTGATACTTGGTAGGTAAAGAGAAAGAAATATAAACATACGATTTACCTCTAAGATGCCTACGTCCTATGCACTCGATGCAAATTTGTTTTTGTAAAAGCACTTAGGCATAGGCTTTGCATTCTAATACACACACACACACAGTACTCCGCACTAAGCAATACGAAATACATAAACAATTTTGTCTTCTTCTTAGGCTATATCAAAGAGCAAAGCAACAGCTCTTTCGTGTATTTTGTTGATACACATTGGCGAGTGTTATCTTCAACGTAGATTTTGTTATTGTCTAACGTATAACAGAGGTACCCACAGCCTATGCACTTGGTGCACATTTGTTTTTGTAAAAACACTTGGGCATAAGCTAAACACTTCTCATCTCTCTTCTTTGCTATACCTAATTTCAAAACAATAACATTTTCTTATGCTTTGTTGGTCTTTAACGTAGATTTTGTTGTTGTCTAACGTAAGATTTTATGATAATAAATTTTATACAGTTTCTAATGGTGTTTGCAGTTCCATAAGAAACTTTTGGGCACCCCTGATTTACGCAATTCTCTCAAAAAGAATTGTTGTTGTTTCATCACGCTATATTTTCTACATCAAAGAGCGTAAAACACCGTTACGTGTGTTGTTTCTCAAAAAAAGAGCAACAAGAAAGAAAAAAAAGTAAACAGCAGTCAAATGTGAATGAAGGCTCTGGCTCTGGTTGTGTGCGTGAGAGCGATGTATACAACTGACAAGAACGAAGTGAAGGAGAGAGGCGGCACAATGCACACTTCGCCAACACATCATGCACAAAATTAATCATCTGCTAGCTGCGACACTCACAACTCTCTCTCAACGTATGACAAAGTTGAGAGTTGCTCAACTTCTTGCGTTACTTTAACGTATACGTTGTGTATGGACCACACCACATACGATATCATATATTTTATAGTAGTTGTCAGTTGCATACTTCGCTCTCACGTACATAACGGACTCTATGTGCCAGAGCCGTGAGGTTAATCTCTCTTGGTTCACTACATCATGAAAACATCATGTCTTCGATTTATAAACCTACACTCATCTATCTTAACAATGGCGTCATCATGCCATAAAAGCCATACAATTTAATAAATTTTTTCTTTTCAAAATATTTTCCTTTTTTTTTTAAAGTATACATTGTTTAATAAAACAAATTTACGTACATACAAACGAAAAATATTAAAATGTTTTATAAAAATATCATTTACTCAAAAGAAAATGAAAATCTCTTCATGACAGGCAGATTTAAGTTTATTAAAATTTGAGTACCTCATAAATAATAAAGCAAAAACAAAAAAAAAACGAAGAAGTTTCAAAGAAACAGCCTAAAAGAAAACATGCAACAGTTGTATGGAAAATACCCACAGCAAAAAAAAATCCATGAATAACAGCAATTGCCTTTTATTACAGTCAAACCTCATGCTTCAAACTTAGTCTTGTGGTCTAGACATCATTAAAATGTTGTGGCTATAGTTTTGCAAAAAGGAAAAATGCTGATTACAAAATCAAATTCCCAAAAGTCAAAATGAAAAAACAAAAAAAATAAGAAAAATATAAGAAAACCCTCACGAAATATCAACAGCCAACAATAAAATGCTAATTTATACTAAAGTATAGAGTGGAGTAGGAAGGATAAAAGAGGTAAGGATAAGATAGCAAAAAAGTTTTGGAAAGAATAGGATAAGACAAGGTAAAATATGATAGGTTAAGATCAGATAAAATAGAATATGTTATAATAAATAAAAGAATTGAATAAAGAACAGGATAAAAAATAATATAGAATAGTGCAGATGAAAAGATAGAAGGCAGGATATGAGATAGAATAGAGGGTAACATAGAAAAAAATATAGAGGGTAGGATGGAGAACAGGGTAGAGAATGGGATAGAAATAGGATAGAAGATAAAGTAGAGGATGAAATGGAAAATATGAAATAACAATTAACAAAACATAGAAAATTAAGTAAGGGATAGGATCTAGGACAGGTTAGAAAAAAGGATAGAGCAAAACATATAGACAAAATAACGAGAAGAAAATATAGAGGGTAAGATAAAATAAAGAATAATATAGACGATAGGCTAGAGGAAAAAATTAAATATTGGAACGAGAACTGAATAGAAAATGGGATAGAAGAAAGAATTGAAGGGAATAAAGAATAAAAAAGAAAACAAGATAGAGGAAAGAACAACGTAAAAATATCAAGTTGAATAGAAGAAAGAATAGGATAAAGATACGATAGAAGAATGGATAGCGAATAGGATAGAGGGTAAAATAGAAGATAGGATAGAAGTTAAGATAAAATATCGGATAATGAATAGTATACAAAAAAAATAGGGGCAGAACAGATAATGAGAAAGAGTGTAAGATAGGACGGAATAGAAAACATGGTAAAAAATGAGATAGAGTTTAAGTTAAGATAAAGAATAAAATAGATAATAGGATGGATAATGGTATAAAATGTAAGAAAAAATATGGGATGGTATGGGATAGAGGATAAGTAACGGCATTAGATAGAATGTAGTATTGAGGAAGGGGTACAGAAAAATATAGTAGATATAATAGAATAATAGGGGAAGGATATAGTATAACCTGAGCATCCCGAACCGTTGCACAAGGTATCCAATCTTGATTAAATTAAAAGCTTGCGGAACTTATTATGTCCAAAATCTCTCGCTGTTTGTGCAATGGCCTGCACGGTTTATTTGACTTAGCCGGTTTTCTATTTTACTGTCCGGACTGTGTCTGTTTCGGAGACCCATCCATTCGCTATGCGGAAGCGGAGAAGTGGGTAAGTGGATCCGCTGAGATTCATCGAAATAAAAAAACAAAAGGATACAGAATAGGGAGGAAAATAGAATAGGGGATAGGATAGAGAAATAGATAAAAATTACGATGAAATAGGATTGAAGTCCAACAAAACATTTTTTTTTGGAACTGACATAATGTATTTGGCCTGAAGTGCACGTCAACATTCACAACGAAGATTGGAGAAGTGGGCGTGGCACCTCCCATACAAACCTGAATTTTCATCTCAGGAACTGCTTATAGTACAACACTAAGATTTGGTACAACAGTAATATTTGTTCACGGCATTCTGTGGGAAAGTTTGAATTGGCTTGAAAAAGTGGGCGTGGTACCTTCTATACAAAACTCATACTTATTTGAGTATATCTCTGACACCATACACAATATTATAATGAAATTTAGTACAACGACGTTGTTTGACAATAGCTTACTACAGACCAGATTTGAGTGGGATTGGCAAGGGGGTGTGGTACCTCCCATATGACCTCAATATTCATTATGAGATATCTCAGGAAGCATTTGAAGTAAGCAAGTATTATTTATCACTACCGATGTTATAGTGGAGTGTGAGTTCTTAATGTCAAGTGGGCGTGGCACCTCCTGTACAACCTGAATATACATGACGAGATATCTCAGGAACTATTTGTAGTACGGTATATCTCTGGAACAATACAAGGACTTTTTACTACTTTTTTTTACTACTCTTTTACTAAATTTTTATACTACATTTTACTACTTTTTTTTCCACTTTTCCTTTTTATTACTATTTTTGCGCAAGTTCAAATTTTTGTCATTTGAGAAGTGCCTAGAAAAAGTGTCGAGGTGTTTTTTTTTTTTCAATTGCTTCCTTGAAGGTATGGGAATGGTTCAGCTACTTTTTATAAGTTTTCATAAGAAAATTTTTTTAAATGTCCAGAATTCTTCTTGGCTTCGTTAATTAGATTCTCCAAATCGGGGACATTTCGAGGACACGCTATGCAATCAAAGGCAGGGCTTCAAAATCGGGGACTGTTTCTGGGAATCAGGGACGTCTGGTCACCATTTCCTGTCGAATAAATGAACTTCCTCAATTTCAGGGTCCACTAAGTGGCTTAGATTAAGTTAGAATTGTTTTACATTATTAATTTGTAACTAATTTTTCTGTTTTAAAGATATAAAAGAAAAAGTTTCGAATTTTATAAAAAAGAAACAAAATTAATATAAATATTTAGTACCCAGTTTTTACTGTTAGGTTTTTAAGTCTGCCCGACCATGGTTAGGTTGGAGTGGCTGTCGAGAGACACACTTAGGCCTGAACGGCAAATTGTGATACCACATAGTTGGACCTACAGTTTAACGCCGATTCCGAACGGCGGTGTGGCAATTTTTTTATCGGCTTGGTGGTTTTGCCATTACCAACCAATGTGTGTATTTGTACAATATCTTATAATTCTCATACACTTCATATTGATAGTGAATAAAAGAAAGTAATGAAAATTAACCACCAGACGAAGACGGGAATCGAACCCGAACCTCCCAGATAAAAGTCTAGTGCACTATCCACTAGGCTATAGAGGTCGTCCTGCCCGACCATACAAAATATTTTTTGTGGTGTCATCATTGTATAAATCTACTAGGGTTTTCAACCAACAAAATTTTACTGATGTGATGATTGTAGAAATCTACATTTAGATGCCCAAAAGCTAAATTAAATAATAGCATTTGTATAGCCAACAACAAACACAACAAAAATAGCAATAATAAATTCCAGCTTTCAGCAAGAAAGTAAAATAAAAACGAAATAGAGAGAGTAACCAACACTAAAAATAGTTGACTAGGTCAGTAGTAATAAAAAAAAAAAAAAAAAATGCAATATATGCAGCGTTGAATGTTCCGCATTGATATATGAATATACATACATCCATACACTAGCGCATCCAAGGGGGAAAAAGGGACAATTTGAGGGCAAATCCGACTCTACTCACGATAAATATCTCAACTTAATGAATGAATAGATTTTTTTTGATGGGGCGAAAAATTGTAAAACTGCTCTCTCCCCTTCGGCAACTTGTGGATAATGCACACGGATATAGTATGTATTTGCTTGAGAGACTTGACTTTTGTGGTGTTGCATTGTGCTGTGCTGCGCGCACAATTGAGTTTTTATTTCATTACCATAAAGCAAATTAGAATTTACTTTCAGTTGTTGCATATTGTACTAAACATGCACTTTGTGTTGGTTGCGTTGATGATGGAGCTTGCTGCAACAAAAGAATGTGTGTGTGCTAAATAAAACAAGCTGTGGGTGAATGAAAAAAAAAACGGTGTAGTACTGTACACACACACTTTTACACCGTGCAACGTAAGATTTTTAACTTTTTTTTTGTCTCTTCATCATGTTGCTTACTATATTTTGCAAGTGTTGCATATTTGTTTTTAATTTAAATATAAAAAAAGTGTTGTCAGGCATTTTTTGCTCAATCTCTTTCTCAGTCTCTTTTCCACTGGCATGCCTTGATGCATGCCGTGTAAGTGAAGATCCGTGTAGTGCAGTGCTCTTGTGGAAAGTGAAGCTGAAAATAATTTAATAGCATCCAGTGTTGACATTTTGAATGTGTGCAATATGCTATGGCAAAAAATGAGGGGGAATAGTGAAAAAGTTTACAGCTTTTATAAGCGGGTAAAAAATTACATTCATACACACGCACACACACACATAAAATTTGGAATTTTTATAATTAAATAATTTTGTAATTCTTTTAGCAGATTTTTTATTTTCTTTAACCCTTACATATAAAAAATATATTAGCTTTTTTCCAGCTCAGAGCCAAAATTTTTCTTAGCTTGATTTAGGTGCGATAGAGTTGAAAGGAACTCTCTTTTTATATGTTGTAAAATCATAAAAAGAAGCATGAAATAAATTGACATTGATGGTTTGAACCATAGTAAAATAAAGAAGTAGGCTAAATAGGGAGAGTAGTATTAAAGTACTCTGGATTGTCAAAAAATATGTCAAGAAGAGTCGTCGATAGAGTTGGAGAAAAATGTAATCGCATTTTTTCAAAAAGTATTTGCTCTTTTAAACCTCCTTTTACGAATGAATACGAGACCTAAAAAAGATTGTTACTTCGGTGGTCACGTCCACATTCATGTTTCTCGAAATTGAGAAATCACTCAAATTTGTATATTTTACATTTTATCTTGATTAATTACCCAAAAAATATTTTCTAAAAATTTTAATTTCATAAAAAACTTTCGGAAAGTTTTTTTTTAATTCGCCTTGGGCCACCTGTTTATCCCAAGTTATAGAACATTTATTTATATTTACATATTCAACAAAATGAAACTTTGCGATGTCATTAGAAGTAAATTTTTCAATAAGCATAAAATTTTCTTCCATATTATTATTAAATGTAATTTTTGCCATCATACATTGCCTTTGAAGGGCGAAACATGCTCATTTTTGCACAATTTTTCTAAAATTTTTTCACAAATTTAAAATTGTACTAAACCTACAAATAACAAGAACAGGAAATTTGATTTTTCAATTACGTAACGTTACTTTAATACTTTTTGATATAAAATGAAATGCAACCATGCGCTATGCGCAATGACAACCGTTTGACATTAAAATTAAATGAATTTAAAAAATTTTGTTCATTTAAAGAGGGGAAAATTCTGCCTACAGCATACTTCTTTATTTTACTATGATTTGAACTTGCTGCCATCAATTAATCTCTCTTTATCTCTCTCTCTATCTCTTGATTGCACAAGCTCTCACAACTATTGAGCATGCTATCACAGCTGTTGATTTCCTATAAGATTATGATTACAAAGAGAGTAAGAACCTACTCTTTTAAATAACAACGGAATTGAAATGAACTTAAACTGAAATGAACCGAAATTGAAATGAACTGAAATTGAAATATACTGAAATTGAAAAGAACTGAAATTAAAGTGAACTGTATTGAAACGAACTGGATTGAAACAATCTGGAATTGAAATGAACTGAAATAAAATGAACTGAAATTGAAATGAACCGAAATTGAAATGAACCGAAATTTAAATGAACTGAAATTGAAATGAACTGAAATTGAATTGAACTGAAATTGAAAAATGCACTGAAATTGAGACGAACTGGATTGAAATGTACTGAAATTGAAATGAACTGAAATAAAATGAAATGAAATTGCAATGAACTGAAATTGAAATGAACTGAAATTGAAATGAACTGAAATTGAAATTAACTGAAATTGAAATGAACTGAAATTGAAATGAACAGAAATTGAAATGAACTGAAATTGAATTGAACTGAAATTGAAATGAACTGAAATTGAAATGAACTGAAATTGAAATGAACTAAAATTGAAATGAACAGAAATTAAAACGAACTGAATTTGAAATGAGCTGAAATTGAAGTGAACTGAAATTTAAATGAATTAAAATTGAAATGAACTGAAATTTAAATAAACTGAATTTGAAATGAGCTGAAATTGAAGTGAACTGAAATTAAATGAATTAAAATTGAAATGAACTGAAATTGAAATGAACTGAAATTTAAATGAATTAAAATTGAAATGAACTGATAATGAAGTGAACTGAAATTGCAATGAACTGAAATTGAAATGAGCTGAAATTGAAATGAAATGAAATTGCAATGAACTGAAATTGAATAAAATTGAAATGAATTGAAATTGTTGGGAGGTAAAATCGATATTTTGTATCGAATTGTTTGGCATTTATGTAAAAACAATGGTCCATTCATACTTAAAATTTATTTAAATAAAAAAAGTCCTATGGTATTTTTTTGAAAGAAAAATAGCTTCTGCATTGCATTCTTTTTACGTTTAAGTTTTTCTAGGGAATTTCTGCAATGCCATGGGAATTTCTCATTATAGCGGAATTTCACTCACACACAAGCACGCATAATTGAAAGGAAGAGAATACTGGCAGATTAATTTATGGGCTTAAGTGAGCGGAGGTTGGCGCTTGCTTTGGTTGTGCCATTAACACCTGAATGGCTGCACTGCACTCTACTTGGTTGTTCGCCTGCCTGCCTTCCCAACTCAATTTCAACAAAAAGTGTTGTGCACTTTAATGCACACATTACCCACTGCTTTTATAAAATAATAAAGATAATTTAAAAGACTACAACTGCAAAGTAAAAACCAAAAGCAAAATTAAAAGCCAAACATAAAAACAAGAATCAAAGAAAAAAAAATTTGGTTCAAGGTTTTGCTGGAAAAAAATGAAAGTAAGAAAAATCAAAGCAAAAACCAAAAAAAAAAAAAAAAAAAAAAACAATAATGATAATTTACTAAATTAACATGTGACAACGACTTAAATCACAAAAGTGAAGCGCGCACAATTGGCAACACTATAGCAAATGTCAGCCGGTATCGTCGTTCAGTATCAGTGTTGCCACATTACAATAAAAATATAAAATTAAATAGAAAATCTAAAGTGCAATCGCTGCGTGGTGCTACAAAATTTGCAACAAATGAAGTTGAACAAATTTTTTTTGTTTGCTGCCATTCTTTAGTTTTTTTTTTTTTTTTTTTTATTGTTTTGCTTTAATTTTGTTTCTTTTTGTTGTTATTTAATCTCAGCTTTTTATGTTAGTTTTTTTTTTTTGCTTTTGTTTCTTTGATGTTTTTCGTATAGACTCGTGCTGTACATAGCTACACTCAAGCGAAAATATTTGCTTTTCACTTGAAATATAAGCATTTATTCAATTTTTATTTAGTTTTTCTATTTTTTGCTATATTTACGAGTATGTTGAACATTTTCTTGTGTGAAGTATAATAACTTTTTGCACATGTTTCACGTTCGGCACATATTTACAATCTCCTTTCAAATTTTTTTTTGTTTCATGTTTAATGTTTCCATTTTTTTTTAATTTTTGCTGTTGTATTTTTATATAGCTTTAAACGTGAGTTATAAATTTTGTGCAGTTAAAATTTTTTTTTGCAGTTTTAAAAACTTTGCAATTATTTATATGCTGATTATATCGGCATTTTATTTTTGCATTAACGAGCAAAAACTTTTAATACCTTCCATTTCTTATTAATTAATATAAGGCTTTCTAGTAGAACAGTAAAAAAGATGAGTTCTAATACCCATTAAAAGTTATTACACTTTTTTTATATTAAGGTAGAGATTTACGCATTAGCGCTTGATTGAAAGGTGCTCTCTAGCGGGGTGTTTTGGAAGTAATTTTCAATGTTTTGGGTTGTAGAACTCACATGTAATCCCAGATATAAATATTTCCTACAGTGAATTATTTGGCCGGAAAACGAAATCTCCAAATCAAAAATTTTACTGATAAAGATTGAGATTAGCTTTTGGGGATTTTATCATTGGAGTTGAAATTTTGGAGATTTTTAATTGGAAATTAAATTTTGAAAATTAATCGATGGAGTTAATTTTAGAGATTTTTTCAACGGATAATAAATTTTAAAGATTTTATCGAGCGAGGTTAAATTGCAGAAATTTATCGATGGAGATTAAATTTTGGAGATTTTATTGACGGAGATAAAATTGTGAATATTTTTTCAATGGGAATTAAATTTTGGAAACTTTATCGATCGAAATAAATTTTTGATGTGCATCAAATTTTGGAGTTTTTTTTCATTGGAGATTTTATCATTGACGATTAAATTTTACACATTGTGTCGATAGAATTTAAATTTTTGATCAGAATTAAGTTTAAGAGATTTTTTCGTATGAGATCAAACTTTTCGATGGGGGTTCAGTTTAAGAGATTTAATTGATTGAGATTAAATTTTGTAGGTTTGTATAAATTTTATCGATGGAGACATTATTTTATAAATTGTCAGGCAACACTCAATTTTTGCGTCTACTGATCAAGTTTTGCCCTCTGCTGATAACTTTTTCATTACATTCGATATGGGTCACTCCTCACAATAGATTCAATAAATTCCTTAAACCAACGAACAAAAACGCAAACTTTTCTTAGTCATAGATTTCATAGATTATAGTAGCGGTCAATTAACCCTTTAAACTTTTTCAGATGACTGTATTTTTATAACAATAGTAGCAAATAGTAGGGTCGTTGATCACGAATCTGTTATCAGAGATAATGGTATATGGTATGTAGGTTTTAAGGCTCTCTGATTTCGAATCAGATATCGTTATCAGATATTCAAAATTGGATATAATGAATTCAATACTGCAAACTAAATTCATTCAAATTCAAATAACTGTGATTCTGATAGAAAATATCCATTTTGAATTTTGAAAATCTGATTACAGGTTCGAAATCACCATCGCTGAAAACCTTCGGATACCAATTTCTAGGAAAAGCTCAACTACAATTAATTTGAATTAAAAACGAAGATAATTTGTTTTTATCATATATATTTTCCCTTAGAATATTTTGTCGGTGTCATAAGATTAATTTTGGAGATTTTTCTTAAAACTATCCAGTCAATTTTTATAAATTCAGAGTTTTGGAAAGAGAATTTGTTTAAATACACCAAGTTTTTAATATTCTGTGGGAAAAACTATTTACTCTAACATAATTTCCAATATTTCTGAATTTTGGTTTACTTTTGGATACACAAGTTTTGCTATAGATCACCGGTGACCTTAAGATCTTCAATGCAAACTTTTTAAGTACTTTTTAACAATGAAATTGGGGTCGAACTTGGACTCGATTTTGCTCTATCGTTTCAAGTTTACGTACGGCCAAGAAAGGGTTAAGTGAAAAATTAATACCAAGTTACTTTGTCTATCTTTAAAAAAATATCGAATAAAAATGTACGGAAAAAGTTCGTAAAAAAAATTCTATTGAGAGCCACAGGGTCACCGACGACCCATGAAATTTCAAACCTTCAGAGTCACAAAATGTCTATTTTGATAAAAACTGTTACAAGAAATTGTGGTCAGACAATACAAATTTGGGTTCGGCTTTGCGCTATCTCTTCTTGTTTCCTGATGGCCCTGAAAGGGTTAAACCTTGATCGCATTCTTTTTGCAAATATGCATATATTAGCGAATACAAATGGCAAAAGTTCCTCAAAATATTACATCTTTTAATTTTCTAATAATAAAACCAAAACTAAAACCACAATCAAAAAGTAAATATTTTAGAATTTATATTGTTATATGTTATCAATTTTTGTGATTTCTAAAGTAAAAACGACACAATAAAAACATTGAACTTATGAACTCAAAGCTGATTTTGGTAAAGCACGCATTTTATTTAAATTTGCTTTAAAAAAAAAATTTAAATATTAAATTTTTCATAGAGGGCGATGGTTTTCGCTGATCAGTTTAAAATAAATTTTTAATTTTTTGGCATTAGTTTCAAAACTTTTTAACTTGTCATGGCTAATTGTTTATTTGTTTTGGTCTATAATCTACTACAATCTCTTGAATTTTTGAAGTTAACAAACTTCCCGAATCTCCCCTTTCCCCTTCCACAGCCTCTGAATCTGCTAGTGACATTTTCAAACACATTTCTTAATTCTTCTTCTTTCTTCTGAATTTTTTCTCAATTTAATCAATCACTGTTCTTTTTTTTTCCTGTGACTTGCTCAACGTAAAGAGCACTGGAAAACTTTTTACTAAAATAATACGCATATATGCTTCTAAGCAAAACTAATGGCTGCTTTTCATTATTTCAAATTCAATCAAATTTGCCAACATGCTGGCAATTTCTCTCTCTCTCTCTTTGACAGGGAATATGATATAGTGAAAACCAAGCATTACCAACGAGTTAATTAAATATTTTTGAAATGTAAACATCTTAGCTCACGGTATGGGCAAATTACAAAACTGTATAAAATATAAATAACTATATGATCCTATGTTGCCCTCTCGCTCAGACTGCCGTGTGTTAGGAAAGTGCTGCTCTCATGGGGCATTTAGTTTGCTTGACTGTTTACACATCAAATATAGCAAGCATTCATTGTTTTTTGTTTTTTCTTAAACTGTTCTGAGTTTGAGCGTAAAAACGTAGTAGCTCTCACCACATAATACTCTCAACATTACTAAACGCTCGATAGCAGTTTAGAAAGCAAATTTTCTGCTCAGATGAAAAGATTGTATATGTGTGTGTGTGTGAAATGTTTGCTTCAATCTAACTAACAAACGAAATACTTGTTCAGTTTCTTTTTTTCGTCATTCTATACTTAACCATTTATTTTTAACATGATTATCCCTTTTACTTTTTTATAACACTACAAACGATCTGCATACACATAACTCTTACCATTCACTTAAAACTTCGTATATGTACGATACAAAATTTTTTTCAATTACTTACTCCAGCTAACGACTTCATTATTCTGCATGCATTTCAATCCTTTACTTACACAACTTCAAATCCATGGTATGTGAACGAATGTTCGATGAACAAAGCGACGACAACGATAAAGAATCTTTCAGCGTCTATACTCTACTTGCTATGCTCCCTCTCTCTCTCTCTCTCTCCCTCTCTCTCTGTCTTTCTTTGGATTAGTATTGTGTTGTTGGCAAATGCCAAATATTAAATTTTATACATTTTCTACTTCATCAATTCAAACGGATTCGTTCGGATTCGCATTCGACATGCACAACTCGCATTGCAATCAAAGTCAATCGTTGTCGTGATATGCGGCAATTGCTGGTGCTGCCGAAGCTGCTGCAATTGTTGCTGTGTTTAACTTGCTGCTGGCTGTCTCTCTTACTGCTGCATTGATTACTACTCCCATTGCTGCTACTACTGCTATTGAATCCAGCTAACAAAAAAAAAAAAAAAATGGTTAGTATATTTATACTTCGTAGTTGTTGTTGTTTCTGCAGCTTCTGACTGGCATTGCTGCTTTTGCTGTTACTGCTGCTGTTACTGCTTCCTTATGTTGTTAACATGAACGTGACAAGAAAATCAAATTTTAAATTCTTCACATGACGATGACGACGACGACATGAAGCCAAAGAATTAGAATTTGCAGACAGTCTCATACAACAATAACAAAGAACAGAAAAAACACAGACGACACTCGTATTTCATTTGGAAAATTCTGCTGTTGATTTCGAACTTTGATAGAAGAGAGGGCGAGGACGGCAGAATTTAAGGAGTAATTGAGAATGAAGTGAGTGTGTGTGTGTGTGTGAATATGTAAATGAAATTAATGAGGTGAAATAATACGTTAAATCAAAAATTGTGTACATTCTAAAATCAAATCAGTAAAAACTAATAACTTTAAATTCCAAAAATGTATAATTTATTTCTCTTTAATTCTTTTTAACCTCAATTTTGCTCATACAATGCGCTGCACACCTCTTGAGAATTTCAACTATATCTCACAGCGTCATCGTAATAAAACAAGAAGTTATTTTCAATAATGTTTCAATGTTCAAAATAGTAAATAATAACAACAAAAAAAAGTACTAAAAATTGCTTAAGGCTGTACATGCTTTGCATTTAAAATGCAAAAATCACTTAGACTTAGTGTTTACACTGTGAGAAACAATGTCATAAATCTAGACATCTGTGGTTATATTGGGAGTATGCTAGGGGAACATCTAGTGTTGTCAGAAACTTCACTTCAAAAATCGTCAAAATTGTAAGAAAAATCGTAATTTTCAGAAAAAAATTGTCATCAGAGAAAAACTCCAAAATCTACATGTCGTTGCTCCCTGAATTCAACATCTAATTGAATTTTTAAGATGTGACATCAAACTCTGTAATGAATTGACTTCTTTTGAAACAAACTGTCAAATTTCTTATAAATTTTGACAAGTTTACAAGGCTTTGCACGTTTTAATAAAGGCCCTTATTAATTTTTCTTTAGCATAAGTGCCAACGTAAATATATTTTCTTTCCAAAAATGTTGCTTTGTCTCTGAAATCAATGTTATTAACATCATGAGTTAAATACTCTGGTCTTAAAATATTTGTGCATGGAAAGCAAAATCAAAACTGTATCACTGGAAATCAAGTTTAACACTGATACATCTAGTCTTTATTCCTTCAAAAGATGTACCAGTTCCTGGCGAGAAAAGCTTAATAGGTAATGTTTACATTATCTTATAGTAGTTGCAATATGTATTGAAATGTGTTCATAATAATGAAGAAGCTTTTTTTAATGATCATCACCAAGCCTGGGCTTGTCATCAAATGGTAATGCAAACGCAGATTATGGTTGATTGTTTTAGAGCACACTTCTCACAGTATCTAGGAACAAAGACAATTGATAAATAAACTTAGTCTAGATCGATGTAGAAATCTTATTTTCACTATTGAAAACCAATTCACTAAAATTGTTAATATTTAAGTTTTTGGAAACTTACTTATGTCACATCATACTATCATTTAGTAGTATTGAGTTCAAAAAATAGTCAGAACCACATTTTCTTTCTTTATAATATAAGTAGTTGCTATTTCAACAGCTTTCAATGCAGCTTTTTAGTAGGGTAAAAATAAACTTAAATCTGTCTATTATTGAGAAGATTTTTGGGGCTAAAGTTTTTTTTTGTGTGCTAAAATTCATTTTTGTGATATATTAAGTATATGTATAAAAATGGCAAAAGAGATTTTAAAACAAAAAAGTTTTTATGTAGTTGTGGTTGATCTAAAAAATCGTAATTTTTCAACAAAAATCGTCAAAATGACGTTAAAATCGTCGTTCTGGCAACGCTGGGAACACCATGAAATTGTTGTTGCACCAAACACAAAGATACAGCCTTTACTCACTCTCACAACGAACACAATATGACGCAGATAGAGAGAGCGCTCTCAATTCGCGTCAACAAAAGAGAGATCCATTTAACACACACTTGCACAAGTCTCTCTTGATATATTAATTTTAACTCTTAATTTTTTCAAAGTGTACCTGCATAATTTATCTTCTCTCTCTTCTTCTACCTGTTTTGCACCACCAGCCAGACCACACCAACCGTGGAGACTGTCATTGCCAAGTATGCATGTGTTTTTTACACATACTCAACTTTTTTGTATCTTAAGGGCTTTTTTGACATCTACGAGTATGATTATTTTATTTAAATTCTTACTTTTTTTTAATTCTAATCGCATGCATGCATTTTGTATGTGTATGCGCAGACTTAATAATTGACACGTGTGTATGTGATTTTTTTATATGGATTTTGAATGAGCTGTCAAGAACCACGTACACATATTTAACAATGTGAAGCAGTTTATTGCAAAACTCAAGAATTAATTTAATATACACATTTTCTCTATTTAAACTAATGGAATTTTAAATTCAAATGTAATAAATTCAACTTTTGATAGTTAATATGATTTATTAAACCTTTTTAATGACACCCTTTGGTATATTTCTATATCAATTTTAACTTTGACTTGTCACGCTAAAGGCGAATTCACCGACCGAGTGCTGCACTGTCTTCATTTTTTTTTTTTTAAAAAATTAAAGTCTTAAATTGAGAGCGTGAAATCTTCATATTAAAAAAATCGGTTGGTGAGTTCGCCTTTACTTGTTTACTTTACTCTCATTACGGAGGGAAGGAAAGAGTGGGTCAGCAAATATAAAATGATGTCGCCATGAGTGTGTGTTGTCATGTTACGACTAACCATATTAAAATGTTCTTTATATAAGGTGCCCATTTTCATATTTTTTTGATACCTCTTTAAACCCAGAAGTGAGTATTTACAAAAACAAGTCTGCACAAAAATTAAATGTCTATTATGATCTTCATCATCGTCATTGATACCTAATCCAAATTGAAGTACCGACCTTCGATAACACATCTCCACCTTATTCTGTTTTTGGCTGGTAGTATTATCTGATTTCATAACGTATGGTCAATTCTCTGCCTTTTTCTCAGTTTAATAGAATAAGCGATTGGCTCAATGATACAACATGGCATCGCTCACACTAATAATGCATCGTTGTCACTGATGATGTTGGACTCTCAAATTTATGTATTCTGAAATTCTTTTTTGATGCTATTTTTTTTAAAGTTTTTGACATTTTCTGTTAACTTGTTACAACTTTAACTGACAGCACTGATATCGAAGTCAGCGAATACGAGACTCTCAAAGTAAAGTAACTTGATTTTGTGCTGTCATCCCTCAAACTAAACAAATAAAGCAAGTAGAGTTCGACCGAACTTCAGCTATAAATTTGATGTTCAGCTTCGGCCAAAAATTGGTCAAACAATAGCCGAACACAAAAATATTGGCACCATAGTTCCTAATTATGTTTAAAAAAAAATTGCAACCAAGTATCTTTCCGCATCTCTATCTAGTTGCAAAACTAGATGGATTGAGTGAGTGTGGCAGAACAGCTTTATGAAGATAGGAGATGCCGATTACTTGATACAAATGCTGACAAATTGTTATTGTTATTTAACAGTTTTTTTTTTTGTAGTTTTTGTGCTTTGTAATATCATATTACTCTAAGAAAAGTTCAGATTCCGTTCAAAAGTTCGGTTAGACCGAACATTAAAATTTTTGGTCGAAATTCGTATCGGCTTCGGCCAAAAAATTGACGTTCGGCAACTCTTGATAAGAGAGCGTTTGTGCATATGTAATGAAATTTTCGATACAATTGTACTCTTTTCAGTACGGTCTGCACGAAATGTGACTTCCTCCTTATCTCAAGTTATAAAAAATTCTTATAAAATTAACAAATATATTAAATTAAATTTTATTATTACACATTGCAACCCAATCTCGTACCCAAGATTAATCGACTAAATTTCTCGTTTTTCATTTCAATGCCAATTGAAGTAGTCAAAATGTACCATATATTCGGTGAAAAAAAAGCTCTTATAATAATAATTCAGTACACTTTATACTAATTTAGTATATTTTTGTTTTTTAGATTCGATTCGATACGAAAAATATAAGATCGAATGCTAAAACTAACGGGAATATAATTCATTCTCTCTCTTCTCTCTGTTCAAATATATCTGGCTTGCGTGAGTCATGCTGATACGAGGCATTAATAACATTACATTACTCTTTCTCTCTCTCTCTTATATATGGTTAATTTCCCAGTGGGAAAAACAATTAGGAACTGAAATTTCTTTTAATTTTTTTTTTTTTTGACTGCCTTTCATTTGTCGCATTTTTCATTTCTTTTAATTGCTTAAAACGGTGTACCACATGTCGTCATCAATAGTTAAAAAGGCCCTAAATGACATTTTTGTTTTTTTACAGAAGACTACTCATAATTGTTAAGCATAATTTTGTTAAAAATAAAAAATGGTAGGAAATCAAATAAATGATTAGAAAAAAATAAAAATAAAATATTTTTCTGCTTATTAGAAAGTTTTTTGCTTTTTTTATAAAATAAAAATATCTTTTAGGACCTTTCTAACTATTGATGACGAGATATATTCATTTTCTTCAAATGGTTTTCCACGCAATTGTCTATCTAGGCGTTTGTAAAATTTGTTAAATAGTAAAAGAGTCGTAAATTGCAATTGGCCTACATGCAGATATACCATGCATGCCATAGTTAATTTCTTTAGCTCTGTAATCCCAATCAGCTCAAGCGTGAAAGGGGCAAATAGATAGTCAGTTTTAAAAAGCCTTCATTACGAGGAAATTACAAAAAAAAAAAGTTTAACTAATGTGTTTAGAAAGTACTACTAACTAAAATGAAAACTAAGATATTCATGTGAAATTCATGCATGAAATTAAACTCACATTAGTTAGTTATCAAAAACTATTTGGTGTTTAGCAAATCATTTTATTTATTAATGACTGAATAGAAATTTTTTCACATTATCTATTTATAAATTATATACAGGCAGACACCACTCGTAATTATTGTGTCAATGTCACTGGTTAAATTAAACAAACAAAATAAATTCAGTAGTAGCAACAACAACAACAAAAAATACAACAATTTTATTATTAAATTTACAACTTCCGTTTTTTTTTTAAATTTATATTTTAATTTGCATCTGTGTTTTTTGTTTTGTTTTTCTTTTTTCTGAGCTTGAAAGTGTGTAAATCAAATCTTAATTTAAATATAATAAAAATAATGTAATAAAACGCACTGCAATTATATTTTGATCAAACAAAAAATACACATTTTAAACTGGTTCAAGCAGCAGGCAAAGGCATCCTCAGCAATCACCTCCTGAGTATTTCCCTCTCCTCTTCATTAATGTTATTTTTATTATTCGGAATTTTTTTATTTGTTTTTTATTTGATTAATAATGCAATTCGCATTTAAAAATTTTATGTTATATAATTTCATTATAATTTATATAATAATTTTTCCGTATTCAATTCTAATTTATTCCTTTTATTTATGTGCTTTTGAATAAAATATTTACAATTAAAACCAAAGAAAAAAAAAAAAAAAAAAGTGGATTAAATATGTCAATTAAGATAAACTATTATTAACATATTTATTTTAATAATAAATGCATCATAATGGTGGTAAAAATTAAATTAAACAATTTATATTCAAATTAAATATGTTCGGGTTTAAATACAGCGATGTTATTCTTCTGATAACTCTGTGGAAGAGAAAAAACTCAGATAAGGATTCATTCAAAGCTGTAAAAGAATGCAATCATTTAGGATTTTCAAACATAAAAATGCTGAGAATTTCATTGCAGAATTTAAATTTACTTCAGATTTCAAAAATATAATTTTGAATCTTCTGTTGACAGTCTGTTGATGAAATCATATGTAAATTCCATATTAGATGAAGAAAAAAATCGCACAGAATTACTTTGTAACACGAATGATTTCAAGTGACTTCATTCAAAATTGCAATTAAAAGATTCCATTCAAAAGATTTAAAAAATAACATATTTAATATTTATAAAAATTATTTACTGATTACAAAATAATTCTGATTTACTGCATGATTTTAATCATTTGTTAGAAAAAATTGCTTGATTTTCACTCATTTTTTGTTATAAAGATTACTGCTTCGAGACTACAGGTGCCGTCAAACTTGTTAACTCTTTCAATACCATGATGACACGGGTGTCACAAGATTAATTTTTGCGATTTTTTAAAAACTATCTAATAAATTTTTATAAAAATAGGGTTTTTGGAAAGAGGATTGATGGTTTTTTAATTTCAAATAAAAAAAATTTAGAAATATTTTTTTTTTTATAGCAATACGGCAGCGGATTAAATTTTCAATTTTCAATCGCTCACAATTTTTACAAAAATGTGTCCAAATATCCAAATTTTTAATATGTTGTGGGAAAAACTATTTACTAAAATATGATTTCCCATATTTTTAAATTTTTGTCTACTTTTTTCGAAATACAACTTTTGTTTTGGGTTACCGGTGATCCTAAAATCTTCAATGGAATCTTTTTAAAAACTTTTCTACACTAAAGTGGGGGTTAAAGAATGCGAATCTGGACTCGGTTTTGCTCTATCGGTTCAAGTTTTTTTACGGTCAGGAAAGGGTTAAGAGAAAAATCAATAGTAAGTTACTTTGTCTATCTTTAAAAAAATATCTAATAATGTACAGAAAAAATTCTTGGAAAATCCCATTGAGGGCCAGAGGGTCACCGGTGACCAATGAAAGTTCTGTCCTTGATCGGCGCAAAATGTTTACTTTATTAAAAAATTGTAATAAGAAATTAGCATAGACAATACGAATCTGGATTAGGTTTCGCGCTATCCCCTCTGGTTTCCTTACGTTCGTGAAAGGGCTAGGAGGTGGCACTGGTCTGTGAAATCAATCTGTTCAGTGCTGGATTATATGATTAGTGATCCATGTTCTGGTAGAAAATTCTACATTTTTCTCTTTTTGAGGTCCAATTGGATTGGTCTAAATCCTATCTTCCGTCCTTCTGCTCTTAATTTTTACAGATGGTTCAAAAATAATTTGTGATTCAGGTGATAAAGTCTTTGGGCACTGCATTAAAATATCAGTCCCATTAGGAACTAGTACATAGTGTTTTTCAAGCCAAAATATATGCAATTGAGAGTTAGGTCCAAATAAATCTTCAAAAGGCATTTAAAGATGAAATCTGATAGCCGGTGCTTTCGTCGTGGAGTTTTTTCTCGATAATTCTGTTTGAGCATTATTGAGATTGTCTCCATACTCATAACAAAGTTACTTATTTGCTGCTAAGTTAGCAGGCCAAAAAGTAGTCCATTGTTATACTAAGAAAGACGAAAGCATAAACTTTACCCTAATTGTTCAGAGAGTGCCGCATCTTCGTGCCCCTATATCCAGTTCAAATATATTGTTATACCGTTTCATTATATCGACTTTCAATCATTTCTTGTCTCATCTCGATGGAAATATTAAGCGTTATTTTCGTAGACGAGTATGGGAAAGATGTAGTAAATTTTCTGTATCAAGTGAAAGATATTGTATGAATTTAGGAATGATCCATGAAAGATTTAGACCAAAGCTTAACTGAATTTAGTTTGAGAGTCAAATTGGCCTCAATTTATTTTCCTTAGAGCTCCACAGAAATTAGAGAAATAATACTATTCATGGTTTATTAGAGGTTATTGGAGGTTATTCTTTCGGCAACTATCATTAACAATGATTCTGTTTTCCGAACCTACATCCCACAAGAATCTACTTTTTTGTCAAAATGAAAATGTTTGGCAAAAAATGTTGGGAAATGCTTTTCAAAATGTAGGAAATACTAGTCAAAAATAGAAATGTTTGTCAAAAATGGGAAAATTCTTGTCAAAAATGGAAAAACATTGTCAACAAATTATTTTTTCTCTCAAAATGTAGTGGAATGCTTGCCAAAATGTAAGAAAATGTGTGTCAAAAATGGAAAAAGATTGTCAACAGTTTTTTTTTCTCAAAATGTAAGGAAATGTTTTTTTGAAATATTGGAAAATGCATGTCAAAAATAGGGTAATGTTTGTGAAAAATGGAAAAATTCTTGTCAAAAATGAAAAAAGATTGTCAACAGTTTTTTTTTCTCAAAATGTAAGGAAATGCTTGTCAAAATATTGGAAAATGTATGTCAAAAATACGGTAATGTTTGTCAAAAATGGAAAAATTCTTGTTAAAAATGGAAAAAGATTGTCAACAGTTTTTTTTTTTTTCAAAATGTAAGGAAATGTTTGTCAAAATATTGGAAAATGCATGTCAAAAATAGGGTAATGTTTGTCAAAAATGAAAAAAAACTTGTCAAAAATGGAAAAAAATTGTCAAAAGTTTTGTTTCAATATTATTAATAATTCTAAAAAACAATAAATGTACTCAAATTTATTTGCTTTATTTTAGATTATTGAAATTTGTATCTTCCAGCCCGCTGGAAATAAAAAAAATGTATTCTAAATCATGTATTTTAACAAAGCTCCCTGTTGGGACATTTGAAACCATTGAAAATCTATAGGATTACGTTTTTTTAATAGAAAAGTCTAAGTTTAGAGCACTCTTGAACTGAAAAAAATTCAGTAAAATTTGATGAATAAATATAATAAAATATTCAAACAAATTAAAAAAAAGGTTTGACCCACATTTGACCATTTTTGACCAGCATTTCCGAAATTTCGACAAGCAATCCACCATTTTTAACAAGCATTCCATAATTTTGGCTAGCCTTATTTTTGATATGCGTTTTCCAGTTTTTGACAAGCATTTCCCCAAATAATTTAAGCATAATTTATAATGGCTAAAGAATTTTGAGAACTGGTTCCAGATTTCATCAGCTGTTGTTTCCGTTCCATGTGAGTCAAACTTTCTCAATATGAGCATTAGTAAAAAATTCAAAAACAACAAATTTAAGTCCTTAGATCAAGTGCATCAAAATTTTATTCGAATTTTTTCTAACATCCAAATCTTTTCTTTACATATAGTTCCAAATCAAGCATTTATCATTTTTGTTTTTCTTTTTTTTCGTAGTATTTTTCAGTTAAAAATGAGGTCAAACCTTAGTGCTTTTTGCATGCACTTGTAATCATTTAAATATTTCTAAATTTCTGAATTTAATGTGCCACTTAAATCTGAAGTGCGCAAGCGGCTTATTGCTAACAAATCAATGGAATTTAAAATACAAGAAAATGAATGCAAGCCATCAGTTTAATGTTGCATTAAATTGCCCACCAGCAATTATAAGCAATTCACAAAAGTAGTGGTAGCAAAAATCTTATATACAAATGAATAAAAATAAATTATTAAGTAATAAAAAAAATTTAAAAAAAAACAAGATTAAAAACAATCTTACTGCAATCAAACTTGTCAATCAAAACGAAGAAAAAAATCAATTGAGAGCTTTTTGATTGTGCACTCTCTCTTCGAGTGTGCATATTAGTTATATATATGCTTTGAACAGAGAGAGCTTAACATACTCTCTCAACTATAAGTTTCAGTGAGCAGTGAGAGTAATAATAAGATATGTCATTTAAAATGTATAGTATTCGTGATACTTATTCTGAATACTACAAAAACTTTTTCTTACTTGCCAGGTCAAAGAGGGAAAAAGAGAGAATTACCTATATCAAATTAGTTACAAAACAGTTGACAGAATATATACCATGATATGCTTGCGATTGACCAATCATAGCTCATGGTTTCTATTGAGTGAGAGAAAAATACTCTCAACATTCGTAGAATAAAATCAGTTGAATAAAACTATACGTTCTTCAAATTTAATAATCCTCTTGATTTATCAATTTAAAAGCTCAATGATCTTCACTGTCAAAATGGTGTATTGTTTTTTAGTTTACCTTAGACCTCACCATATTAATCAAACCTAAAAAAATATATATACAGGAAACAGAAAAATGTATCTCTCTTTTGATCCTAAACAACTTTATCTATCATTTTCGTTTGCTAACAAAGAAAATATGCAGAAAACCTATAACTCGAATGAAGAATGAATTATGTATAGATTCGTTTCAACCAAGATGTGAACTCAAGCAAAATGATAGAAAACGAAAGATTATCCGCTTGAAAATAGTAAATTTTTTAAGCTTTTTATCTTCTTTTCTGATTGGTTTTGCCTCATAAAATCAATAGAGAATCAAAAAAAAAAAAAAAAAAATCCAACCCAACAACGTTAAATTTATTACATGAGCACAAAAAGAAAGATAAAAACAGTTATAGCAATTCAGCTATAAATCGTATAAAATAATCACAAAAAAAAATTAAATAAAAAAAAAAAAAACTTAAATGAAATGAAATTTCAGTGCCTACAAAAAAAAGAGATGATCATTCACTTATTTTTGTTTTTTTTCCAACACATTGACGATGTGATGATCGTACAATCATGAAAATGATGACGATGATGATGATTTGAAACCGCTGAAAAACGTGATCCATAACATGGGTTGAATGAGTTTTTTTCTTTTGTGGGTAATAATGATGGATTTGTATTTTCTGAAGTTTTTTTTTCCAATTTTTTTTCCTCCCTCAATTTTCTAGACTTTTTTTTTTGTGGTTTCAAAAATCTTTTGTGGGTAATAATGATGGATTTGTATTTTCTGAAGTTTTTTTTCCAATTTTTTTTCCTCCCTCAATTTTCTAGACTTTTTTTTTTGTGGTTTCAAAAATCTATGCGAAGCACAAAGCAGTCAAATAATTATATTATTGTATAAGAATAACCACAAAATGAAAAAAAAACACAGCATATGATCAGAGTACAAAGTGATCGTGCAGCTGTGTGTAATAGTAGCAGTGGTAGTTGAAATACCCTCCATAATACCTAAACCTAAAATTAAAGTTCAACTTACAGCAAAGAAGTAATAAAAGGGAACCAAGCAAATAAAAGCCTCCTTTGTAAATACACAAGTAGTTACTCTCTGTATTGCTGCGCTGTATACTTTTCCCAACTGATCCTTCGTGATCATGTCATCAAAATTTATGGTTAGCCACGGATGCTGTTGTACAAGTATATATACCTACCTACCTACCTCTATCACTCTTGTTTTATTTGTTTGTTTTTGATTTAGCGCATAATTTCATTGTAAATGATGATTGCTATTTGTTCATCTTCTTCTGTTTTTCTTTTTTTTTCTTTTCTTTTTTGATGTACACAGTTCAACGCATCGTTTGTAGTAAATTATATAGCAACAACTTCAAGTTTTTATTATTTTTTGTTTTTATTTTGTTTTGATTGAAAACATTCAATGCAAAAAGTATAAAGTATTTATTGGCGATCTTCAACGATCATGTTGCAAAGATATACAAAAAAAAAAATGTCTGTCTGCACAAACAAAAAAAAAACTCTCAACTCGAAAGTGACCACAATTAGGAATTCCATTTTATCTTGAGTACAAATTTTCGTTGTAGCTTTTTTTCCAAGAAGTTATTTTTTTTTTTTTTTGATTCTTCATTCAACTTGATCGCATCGTATCCCTGATCATCTGCTTTGCTGTTATTTCTTTTTTTTTTAGCTTAAAGTAGGTATAAAAGTACTGAAATACTTATGTTAAAATAAAATATACTCTTTATTTTAATTTATTATTGTTATATATAAAATAATAAAAATATGCCTGCAGCTGCTGTCAATGATCAAAGCTTTTCGATCATCTTCAGATTGTAGGATTATGTTGCAAGTGTTTCACTTATATATGCATATCTTCTGGTATATACAAGTCAGCTATCTATATAGGCTTTCGAAAGTGCAAAAAAAAAAAAAACAAAACTCTTTCATCACTGATAGCGATCTTTCAATGATCGTTTCTGACTGATCTTAGCGATCAGATTTGCTTCCACTAAGGCAAAGTGATTTTTGCATGATCTTGTCGAAATGGTCAATCGATCATTCTGTAAGAATTTAGGAAGCATAAAGTTTTGTTTGAATTTTTTGAGGAAATATGCTGCAAGAAAGATTGAAACTGAATATACAAATTTTGGTAAGATCATGTTGCGAGTATTCATTCCATATATGAATAAATTACATTGAAATTGTTTCAAAGGGATTTTTGGTTCCTTTAGGCAATGCGATTCTTGCATGATCTTGTCTGCATCAAGGCCGTATTTAGGGGGTTCTGACCCAATGGTGATGGTTACTTCCATCGGTTTTTTTTTCTTAAAAGTCAAATATAAAAAATAAATTTGAAATCTTAGTTACACTATGCGATCAAATCCGATTTGTTTTCTTCGACATGAGGTTTGACTACGGATTCAAAAAGAGAAGGTGATACTGAGCACTCCTGCATTCATAGTTTTTCTGGGTCAGTAACTGTTTTTGATTTAAGGCTTATAGGATCCTTGTAAAATAAGACTTGCTTAAACCCCATTTTTTTTCCTAAAACGTGACGTGATGGGAAGTTTTTGACCTCAGATTCGTATTCAACGTGAAAAATTCTTTCGCAAAAACTCCATCTTATTAGCAAAACCCATCTTAAAATTAATTTGTTGACGCATTATTGCTCAGAGCACCACGACTAGAATGATCTCTTTCAATGCTGTGACTTCACGAATTTAGGGAATATAAGCCAACCTCATCCGGGTTCCTTACCATTGATAATGGCTCAAATTCCCAATGATGATCATTTGAAAAAAATTAGCATCTACAATTTTTGGTAATTTTTTTGAGGTTGGGTACATCATCAGTAGTAGGAAGTCAATGAGTTAATGAAATTATGTCCCTCACAATAAAAAAAAATGCACTAGAATGCACATTGAATAATATTTATTTGAAAAAATTTAATTTGATTATTCTGGGAATTTTTTGTCGCTTTTGGCCATTTTTTTTGAGGTTAAGATTAAAAAAAATCGGAAAATTTTTCCTAAAATTTTAACTTTATAGGGCCCATCAAATGTATCATTGATTTAATTTATTGTATTTAAAAATCAGTTTGATAAATATTGTTTATGAATATTTTCTTCGAATGAAAACACCCCCGAAAAAAATTTCTGGATACGGCCCTGGTCTGCATGATCAATCATTCCAAAACAGAAAGTTTTACTTTAATTTTAAGGGGAATAGGCTGTAAATATTCCTGTTCTTTACATATTTTTATTCAAACTTATTTCATTAACAGCAGTGATAGTGAAATATCAGTGATCATGTCTGAGTGATCTTAGTGATCAAATTATACAAATTTTAATAATATCAGGTTGCAAGTATTTCAAATATGAATAAATTACTGATAGTGATCTTTTAGTGATCATGTCTGAATGATTTTCATGATCAGATTATATAATTATGAGTGAAATTCTTTCAAAAGGATACTTGAACCCTTAAGACAACGATTTTTGAACAAGTTTGTAAAACAAAAAATGTTTTATTTTGAACTTATTTCATTAGCAGCAGCAAAAGTATCATTCAGCGATCGTTTCTTATTGATCAAAGTGATCAGATTGTACAAAATTTTTATAATATTTCAAATATAAATAAATTATTGATAGGGGTCATGTCTGAATGATTTTCATTAGCAGATTACATAAATATGAGTGAAATTCCTTCAAAAGGATACTTGAACCCCTAAGACAATGGTTTTTTAACAAAATTGTTTGGTTGTTTCTATAAAAATTCACAAAATGAAAAAATTTCTAATATTTTGAACTTATTTCATTAGCAGCACTAATACTGATCCTTCAGTGATCGTGTCGCCCCGATCAAAGTGACCAAATTATATAAAATTTTACAAAATTATGTTACTTATTGCATATCTAAAAGTAATACATTCAAAATGGATTTTAGGACTTTTGAGATATAATGATTTTTGCACGATCTTGTTGAAATGATCAAGTATAATAAAAATTTGAGAACTAAAAAGTTTTATATGAATTTTAAAGTAAATATGTTGCAAATTGTGTATGCGTAGAAATCTTTAAGCAAGACTAACTCTATTTTAAAGGCAGTAGTGATTGCGATCTTTTAATGATCGCGAGCAAATGTGCTATACATGAATAAATTAAATTGAATTTTTCACAGATAACCTTGAACCTTTGAGATAAAGCGATTTATGCGTGATCTTGTCTGCACGATCGATCATACTATAAAAATTTACAAAAAAAAGTTTAGTGTTGATTTTAAAGGGAATATGCTGTAAATCTTTCATATAGGTATTTTTAAGGAAGATAAAGGCTATTTCCACCTTTGAAACCTTTGAAAAAAAATCATCATTGCATGATCTTGTCATATTAAAATTTTTTAGTGAACGTTTTCATAAATCATATTTATAGAATTTATGGAATAGTATATTTCTATCTACACATTAAAGTGAAAATATTTCTTTAAAATCATTTAACCTTTAAATGCAGTGATCTCTAAATGATAGTGAACTTTTTTCACTGGAATTATCTTGCAATTCTGATCCAATGATGCAAGCATCAACAAGTTTAATAAAGATATTTTAACCTGCAAGACTTAGCTATCTTGAAGTACTTCTTTTCATAAAGAACTAACATAAATTTATAACTTTTTCTTACAATTTTCTTTTTACACCTATGAAAAATTTTAGATTTTTTATAACGATATTTAAATCTGAAAAGAAGTAATCATGCCTTGTTGATGTTATCTTGATAAGTGTCCGAAGAAAAGTTTGAAAACCTTTTAAAACTTATGTCAATTTTTTTTTGAAGTATGAATCAATTTATAAGAACTATAAAATCATCGACTCACGGCACCCATTAAAAAGAAAAAAATTCAAACAAGTTCAGCCAACATTAATCTACATTCATTCATATGTATACATAAATATACACTTAACTTATAAATCCTATACATACATACAGAAAAAAAAAGCAACAAGAATTCATTAACAATAATATTCAAAGAAACCAGTTAAACTGCAATAAACCTAAATTGCTAGAGTATAGTCAGGCATCGTGCCACAGCAAAATAACAACAACAACAATAGCAACACAGTTATAACCAAGATTAAAAATCACCAAACATAGAATTGCTTCCTGCCTGCCTACCTGCCGTCAATAAAAAAAAAATAAAAAAATAATAACAGTAGCAACATCAGCTACAACCTAGAATACTAGCAACAACAACCACAACAAAAGTTAGCAATTAGAAACCCACAACGAAATACAAGCTCATAAAATATAGAGAAAATTGATTAGAACATTTCAATTCAATTCAGATCAGCAAAGATCAGTTTGTCTTAGAAATAAGAGAGAAAAAAAAAAAAAAAAAAACCAAAAAACACGTTAACAATATAGAAAACAGTTAGATTTGCCAGTTTTTATAATGGCGTTCGTGTGTTCGTGTATTGTCGGCTTTTAGCTGTTGCTGTTTTCTTAAGTGAGAGAGATCATTGATCTAAGCTGAACTGGATTTCATATGCTATATTGTGTATACATGTGCTCGTGAATTTTTAATGAATATGTAGTTTTAATGTAAATTTGATGATGCTTTCATGTTGATTATTCATGAATTACTGATATATATATATATTTTTTTTTTGTATTTAAAAAAATTGTATTGAAATATTTGTTAAATATGTTGTTGGGATATTTCAAAGTATTTCTGGTTTAAAAAGTGTATGCAATTTGCGTTGACACACTTTTCATCAATGTTATATGTGACTGGTAGTAGAATAGTAGTTTACTTTCAAAGTTAATTTAGCATTGGGAAAACACAAATCTAGTTACTTTGCATTACAGATTTCTCTCACATTAACTTTGCTCTCGGAAAAAGCAACTCTGTGTTTGAGAGCATAAAAAATAAAAATAGTTGCCCGACCAATAACAATGATGTACTCTCAAAGCAAATGTACACTACGTTGAATGAAGAATGCATCTCTGTATTTGAGAGCCCAAATCAAATTACTCTCTCCATCATCGAACTCACTAACGAGATATGTATTCAGATTTGTGCAGTGCCTGATTCTAATTGTTGTTTTTTTACTTATTTAAATAAATATATATAAAATTTGTTGCTTACACGCAAAAATTTATATTCTTAATGTCATATATTTTTTAATAATTTTCAAATGCAAACTTCTAATTTACTTAATAATCAATTTGTAATTTTTAATAATTTTGCAATACAAAATTTGTTTATTTCTCATTGATGGGATTTTTTTAATGCAAGGTTTATACAATTAAATAATTGAGTTACGTATTTTTTATTGTTGTTGTATATTTTTTAATATTTGTGTAATTTGAAATAATTTATTAGGTATTATAAAGAAAAATAAATTTGATATTGCAATTTAAAAATTCTGAGAAATATTATTCACTCATCTTTGTAAAATTTGAGTAAAATTTAATACTTTTTAATTTTCAAATACTCAAGAAACTCTTTGAAATTTTTTATGATTTTGAGCAATCGCTATTGCAGATTATTATTTTTTTTTCATATGCACAAGGAATGGTAGGAGTGAGAACGATATCAATAATCCTCCTTAGGATTTTGTCAGACGATCAAAAAGTACTTGGAGATGGAGGATAAATAGGAAGATGTACCAATAATTTCGCGAATTGAAAGGAATGGCGCGTAAGAGTATAGCTGGAGATCGCTTATGACTAGGCTAAATTCATAATAATTTTTCTGGGCATGTCTTAATAAAAATAATAATGAAGATGGTCTAAAAATTAACCAAAACTCAACTCAAAGTTTCAAATTAATTCTTGTTTTTTTCGGTTTTTGTTTCACCAAATTTTATGCATCTCGATATTTCTTGATGAAGTGGTTTTAAAACATTTTTCTGTTTTTTTTTTTTTTTGGTTACAAAAAAGTGTAGGTATAGTAATTTTCCAGAAAAAAAAATGTTATTGTGTCACTATGCAAAGAAGAGACGAAAATTATTTCATTATCGGTTTTGAAGTCTGAAAAAGTTTGCTTGTTTTTAAAAGGACCATTATTACAGGTTACCGCGCGGAAATTCCATTAAAAATATTTATCATATAAAAAGTATTTTCCGTTTTTTTTTATCAATGTTTGAACAAAAATTTTCTTTATTAAAAATCAATTTTAATCATGTACATATTGGCCGTTATTATATATGGTATGATATTTTGCTTCATGCATAATTCCATAGGTGTAAAACTTCTGTGGTTTATCGGCGAAAAACTTGGCCAAGTGATTTTCTGCGGCTCTTCTGTTGGCCAATTTTTTTCCATCAAGAAAGTTTTGCAGAGACGGAAACAAATCGTAGTCAGACGGTGCAACGTCCGGGCTATACGGTGAGTGCATCAAAACTTCCTTCCAAACGCAGTCAATTTTTGGCGGGTCATCAACGATGTGTATCGTCTGGCATTATCATTATGGTCGCTCTTTCTTGATTGCTTCGTTTAAACGGTCGAGAAGACATCAGAATTGACTGTTTGGACAGGTTGTAGCAGCTCATAATAGACAATTCCCTTCCAATCCCATCAAACACTCAGCATAACCTGGTTTGCCGTCAATCCAGGCTTTGAAGTCGTTTGTGGAGTGTCACGGGCCTTTGACCATGATTTATAACTTACGTATTTAATACATTTTTCATCGCCCGTAATGATTTGTTTCAAAAATGGTTCGATTTCGTTGCGTTTCACTGATGGTAATTCGGTCAATCAAATTCCTTCCTTTGTGTTAATTTATGTGGCACCCAAACATTGAGCTTCTTTGAGTAGCCAAACTGTCATGTAGTTGATGTTTAGTGCCTCTGCTATAACCTCACAGCTTGCGTGCTGGTCTTGCTCTACCAGTTGCGAAATTTCATCGGCTTTTTATGTGACTGGAGCGGGGTGCATCTTCGACATTGAAATTTTCAGAACAGAATCGAAAAAACCAAAGTTAAACGGTACATTCTGTTAAACCATCCTCACCGTAAATCGCACAAATTTTTCGGAATTTTTTTGCAGCGTGTTTACCTTTTTTATAGTAAAAAAGCATCACGTATCATATTTTTTAAAAAATTTCACTCATTTTCAAATCAATGTAACTTTTTACACGAATGACAAACTACAAAACTGTTTAGGCAAAAAATGTAGCCTTAAATGTAACCTTTTGAATGGTGGATCAGCAGTGCCAGATGTATGGCCATTAACACCATCTTGTGACAAAAACCGAAAGTACTTTTCATATGACCATGCAGCATCCCACTGGCAACCAATCCCAGAGCCACTAGCTCAAGCCTTCCCATAATTTACCCAGTTTGTTTTTCTATTGTCAAATCATATTTTTGTGCTAAGTCTTAGTAGCGCATACATATATGTAGTTCCTGAAATATTCAATAATGAAAATTCAATTTATATGCAAAGTTTCTCGCTCTCTTTTTCAGTCGCACCCGCATGGTTTTGCCAACCAAATTTCAGTGCTGTGGAGTTACCATATGTATATCCAAAAAAAATATATTAGAGTTGTATAGAAAGAGCCTCGCCTACTACTCTATACACATCCATAATTTTTCACCGAATTCCTTTGAAAAAAAATATATTTGTGTACCAAATCTTAGAGCAATGCCACAAATGATTGCTGAAATATTCCATAATAAAAAATTCAGATTCCATGGGAGGTGTCATGCCCACTTTTCCAATCTCACCCACTTTTTTCTTATGGCGTGGTATTGTCAAGCAACACCTTTGACCCAAATACTAAGTATACAGTAAATATATAAAACTTGTATGAGAGATGCCACTCCCACTTGTTTAATTGAAATAAAATAAAGCCTAAAAAAAATTTGTTTTAATCGGATCAGTAGCTCAAGAGATTACCTCAATCATGCATCCAAACTTTAACTTATTACTAATAGTATAGATAAAAAATATGGAAAGCTAAGATCAGGGAGTTGCTCTGGTAAAAATGAAACAGTAAAATTGAGGTATAATTTCTTTTTCTCTATAATGCTTGGAAAATAATGGCAGCATGCCGCGAGAGAGGTACTGAGAGGGAGCGGGACTTTCTGAGCATTTTTCAATGCACTTTCCAATGTCATCTTAACTCTAGACCAATGTTAGCTTCTGCCATAAAATATGGGTGAAAGACCATAAAAAAATTTCACTGTAGAGGACTAATTTCCATAGAAAAAAAGCTCCGTTGATCGCTATGCAAGTGTGGATAGTCATCACTGCTCTAGATTGTTTTATTTTTGTCTCCGTCTAGCTCTTTCTCTTTTCGCCAGGACAGCAAAGAAATTAAACCTTATAAAAGTGGAAAGCGTGGCTTTTTAACCGATCTTAGGCTTAAAAAATCTAATATTTTATTTGAGTCTTGTAGAATAAACAATGTCGAGTATATTTCTAGATTACCAAGAGCTTTCCTTACATCTTGACTGATTTTTAATAATATTTCCTTCAAAAAACTGCTGTGCACTGATGCTAAACTGGAGTATCTAAACACAACCAACATTTAGACTTATGCGTCTAAAATAGCAATGAGAGTTTCTCTCTCTTTCTTTTTCTACTTATTTTTGAAAGTTTTACATTTTTCAATTTTTCTTTTACAATGTCATAAATTTACATTTAAATTGAATTTGAACTTAAAAATCTTCATACCAACACCTTTTACTTTTAAACAATATATTTTTGTTTCAGCTTGACCTAATTTCTTGCTTTCTAAGCACAGTAAACAAAAACAACCTACCATATTAGCGCAAATGTTACAAATCAGACATTTGAAATTCAAACTCAATTCATCAAACTGTCAAAAGAAATGTCAAGAATATTGTCAGATTGTAAGAAACACAGAAGAGAAAAAAGCAAAGAAACAAAAAATTTAAAAATTTACATTATAATGTTAAAGAGAACAAGCAACAACAACAAAAAAGTAAAACATATGCTTAAAAAAATACAGTGAGGCGCCAAATCAAATCAAGCCAACCAACCGAACCCAAACAAAAAGAAAAAAATAAAAAATATTGTAAAAAACACAATCAAATTTCAAGCATAATTTTTAAATTTTTTAGGGTTAATAAATTAATAAAAACTACAAAACATTTTGTAAAAGAAAAAATAATAAAAGCCTAAAACAAAAATTAGAAAATAAACTTAGAACTGGAATTTGTTATTTCTATTTATTATTAACATATTCCATGCATAAACTTTGCGCATGCGCGATTGCCAGCAGCTCGCCAGACAGCAGCAGCGCAGCATATTTGAACAAAAAACAAACTGGTCGAGAGGTGAGGTTCTTTTCTTTACATTTTACCTGATCGGGTAAAACCGCAATAACCATAGCAAAAAAAAAAAAAAATAGAAAAAATAGCAAATTGACCTAAATTCAAAAAATAAAATAAAATTAAATATAAACAAAACAGAAAGAGAACGTGTTGAATTAGCGTGACAGCATAAAAAACAAATTACGGTCATAGAAATCAAAGCAACAAAAAACCAAACACCACAACAACAGAAAAATAGAATATTCAATAGATAAATAAGTAGCAAAGTAATAATAGTATTCTAAAAAGTACTTTAATGCCTTTGAGCTATATACACTTATTTATGCATAAAACAACATATCTACATGCAAGTGTCAAAATTCTCTCGAAATCAAAAGACCAAATAAAATTTTCGGAAATTTAAATTCGAATCCACAGAAAAACAAAAGACAAAAACCCAAAGGCATTTAAATTTAACGCAAACGCGTTCAAGCAAATGTATGTGTGCATGTTGAATATGCAAATGTATGTGTGTTATCCCAGTGGATGACAAATACACATCAGAAGCATTTTTAATGCGTATCTGTGGGTGCACCATTTTATAGGTGAAACATCGGTTTATATATTTTGAACCATATCCCCCCTTCTTCGTTTCTTGTGGATGCCCATTTTCTAAGGGGGTTTTAATGTATAGACACGTCGATTAAGAAGAGTGAATTCTATCCATAATCCTGCCCTTGCTTTGACGTTTCCTAAAATCTAAGTTTTAGTCTCAAACTTAAACCAAATTAAATTAAGTAGTAACTAAGTAATTCTAGTTAAATTCAAAAATTAAAAATTCAAATATTTTAGAAACTCCTCCCGAAAGTGAACGAAAAGTCTCATCTTCTTTAAAATAGAATTAACACAGTGAGTTCTAGAAGCTAAATCTTTATTTATTTTAAATGCAGTATTTATCGGCAAAGTGGTCGCCGTATCCTAGTGGTTAGTGTGTTGGACTGCTACGTACAGCTGCCCGGGTTCATATCTCGGCACGCTCAAAAATCAAAAATAGAAAATAAAAATTTTTCTACACGGCACCACCTCTTGGCTGGCAATCGCAAACCTCCAAGAGTAAAAAAATGCCTATGAAAAGCTTTTCACTTCGCCGTTCGGATTCAGCATAAAACTGTAGGTCCCTTCCATTCGTGTATAAATATAACTCACACAACATGAATGGATGCGAAAAGTTTGGCCTTGGCCCCCCAGGGGCTGTGCCATAATAGTATTTTAATCGGCAAACGATTTTTTTTTTTGGGAATAAGCAAACAGGGATACGTTTATAAGTCCATAGTGTGGTGATTTGGGTACGAGGTAGAGAAGTTTCTTTGAGTCCATTTATCTCTGTAACACGTAGCGCGTGCGAATATTGCCCTTGTGGAATGCTTTCAGAAGCTACAGATGTGTTTGTGAAGCTGAAATCGGAAAATGGAACGAACCCGAATGCCAGTTACTGCGACCTATAAGATCTTTTGTAACAAAGACTCAAATTATAAAAGGAAGAAGAAAGACATTAAAAATACCCTAGCCGGGAATCGAACCCGGACCTCAGAAACAAGACCACTTGAACAACGAGGTTGTGGTTCGCCCTACAATTTAACGCCGTTTCCGAACGAGGGTGCAACAATTTATTATCACTTGGTGGTTTTGCCATTAGAGTACTCTAAGAGGAGTACTTGCATACCTTCTCATTTCTTTCATATCGCTAGTGAATATAAGAAGGTTATGAGATTTAACAAGATCGAACCCGCAACCTCCACTAGACTATCAACGTCATCTATCGCATGCTCATGAAATAAAATCTATTTTAGGTCTAATCATGCTGAGATCAGTCAAAGTAAAGTTTTCTGAAACCGTTCTGAGTAGCGCAGGCACGTAGCCGGCTCTTCAGCATGCCAGAATATCAAAGTCGCTGATTTCAATTTTATACCTAAAGCTCTATATCAGCGGTGGCTACCTATACATACACAATGATCGTTTGAGCACTCTTTCTATGGAAAGAAGCTCTGTACGTGTGAAATCTTTTACGCTCATTTACCTGCGTGCAAGACTTTGGCCTAGATCAACTTGGATCCCCTAATGATTTCATCAATATAATGAAAGTCATCTGCAAGCCTAATTTTCAAAGCGCTGGAGTTATCTTGACTTTGATTTAATAAGAACGTTACATCTTGTGAGCTATATAGAAATAGGTTAGTATTAGTGCCACAATTTTTTTCCAAAAATTTGGTGAAATGGCCGATCTGGATCTATCAAAATCGATAAAAAATTTGAACCCGCCTTCAATGAACACCCGAGCTGTTCAGTGAATTTTATTTTAATTTTGTTAATAAAAATTAAAAAAAAAAAAAAAAAAAAACGTTTAAAAAGCAAATCCCACTTTAAAAAAAAACCCATTATCCACCAAAAGATTTTTTCTCCCGTTTTTTTTTATATCAAATCCCACCAGATTTAGCAGGAAAACCACCAAGTTGGCAACACTGCACAGAACATTAGAGAGAAATGTGCGCTCTCTTGAGTACTAAATTAAATGGTGTATTGCGAAAATACTCACAGAATGCACATAATTCTTGCGCTAGATTTCCATTTCCGTTAACTTTTTATTAAAGAGAGGGAGAGAGAGAGAGAGCAAAAGCGGCACACATAAACAGGTACAATAACCTGCAAACAAATAAAAATTATAATAATCACAGCAACAACAATAACACAAATACAAAAAAACAAAACAAAAACAATGAGTACACAAACATATTTTATGCAAATTGTTGCATTTCCAATTCACTTCCGTGAATCTTGCTATTTTTTTATGCCTCCTTTGAACGCCATTCATGCAGTATAAAAATGTATACAAAAAAAAAATATACAAAAATTTAAATGCATTATGACAAAAACACACTTAAGTATCATCATCTGCATAAAAATTATCTTCTTTCAACCACATTCATTCACATATATGTACACACAGAAGTACTACCAGGCAGACTGACTGACAGACAGACAGTCAAGTAAGACTTCATTAAAATGATAACACCACTTTAGATGCTTCTGCTGTTGCTGTTGCTGCTGCATACATCTAGTTTCATATGCTGCACTCTTGAGACCTTACATACCTACTTCTTTGCTCTTCTCTATTTTGAGTTTGCTGCCTATTGCCATTTCATATTTTTTCTCTTTAATATTTTATTCCCTTTCGTCGCTGAAGCTCAGCTCAACTTCACACTCACTTATGATTTCATCTCATAATTTTCGCACACTTTTCAAAATTTCCCTTGACATTTAACCAAAATGCAAAAATAAAAAGAAAAAATTTTTTTTTTATAAAAGAAAACCTTAAACATGCAAACTTGTTGGATATTATAAATGCAAGTACACAAGTGTATCAAAGAGGAAGCTTTTTGGGGTTAACGTGCCCTTCCTCCCTTGCGATAAAAATATCAGAATTAAAAGATTTTTTGATGGAACAAAATATCAAAAAACTCCCTTTCCTCAACTTCTGATTTCACCAGTGTATGCATAATTATATTCATGTCTGTATGTTTGTTTGTCTTTCTTCATGCATGCAATTTACACCTTTTCACCTTTTTCTTCTTTTTATTTTTTTTTTCTAAGTATTAGTTTTTATACTTTCTATATTTTTAATGCATATTCTAAGAAATTTTCTTGTTAACGATTTAGCATCAGTTTTGTTGTGTTGCTCTTGTTTTTTGTTTATGTTGCATTTTGCATTGAATTTGTTGCTGCATTTACTATTATACGCATTTGCAGACTTTTTGTGTTGATTTTCTAAAGCATTTCCATGCGGCTCAAAACGGCAACGACGACGACCATCTTCTTCTTAGTTTATTTTTTCTTCTTATACTTTTGTAATGAAATTTATTTTTCTTTTTTTCCTCTTTTTGAACATAAATAAATTGTAATATTAGTTGAATTTGAAATATAGTAACCGAAATTTATATGGATGCACTTTATTGAGACTTTTTGTGTATCAAGCAAATTTTTTCCTCAAATTGAGTTGGCACGTTTAATATGTAGATATTTACTAATAGATTTTAAATTATAATAAAAAATTGATAAAAAGCATTGCGCCTAATATTTTTATATTCGGTAGCTTCATCACCTTCTCAAACAATAATTAAAATATCAATGAAATTTAAACTAGTTAATATGCCTATAGCCCTATGCTTCCTAGGGGATATTTCAAGAAGAATTCCAAGAAATAAAATATTAAATAAAAAAAAAAGATTTAAAAAAGAAAGCAAAATTTAGGACATATAAACTAACTGAAACTAAAATTGAACTATGTAAGTTGGTAAGAAAAGCAAATAAAGCAAAAAAGCATTTATGAAAAAGCAGTAGGGGTCAGTGCACCTCGGTATTTACCTTAGAATTTCAGACTTGCTTGCTCTGTACTAACAAGTCGTTGTTTTTGTTGTAGCGACAATTCGTTCGGATGTTTTTGTCATATGTGACAGGCTGAGAGGAAAAGCGGGCTAAAATTGATATAAGAGCAAAAGTGAAATAATTTAGAGTATCAGTGCAAGAATGGCATAAGTAATACGGTTTAGAGTGAAAATTAAACGCCTTAAAAGTAAGAGCAAAAATGGTATAACAATTCTTTCAGAGCAAGAACAGATTAGTTTTTTATTCCGTTTTCGCTCTGAACATATTTCGTTTTGCTTTTGCTCTTAAGTAAAATTATTCAACTTTTTTCTGAAAGTAGAAGTTATATCACTTTTCCTCTCAGCCTCTCATGTATCATTATTACTTTTTTTTGTTCGTCGTCTGTAGTTTTCAAGCTTAGAAATCTGGCTACACTCGTCGGCTGTATCCATAGATCCCGTGCCCCAAAGATAGCTGGTCGTACAGGTCACTTGAACAGGTGACCCGTATTGTGTGGACTTTGTCCATAATCTCGGCATTCGTCCCTGAATTAATTTTAGTTCCGCGACATGTAGCTGTTTAGTACCCTGTTCCGGCATATCGAAGTAGAGCGAGAATGGTTCTGGCTTTTTTTCATCTGCTATTGGTGGACCAACCTAGGACCAAGTAAGGAGCATATCCGTTGATGGCTTCTTTCACCGCTTCCCGGTGAAAAACATTCAGATCCGTGAATCTTTCGGTATCTGAACATGTCTTTCCTGATGTTTCTTGGGAGAGGTGCTGCTACTGTAATCGAGTCATCACAAGGAGTATATTGTAGCCCTTCTTCATGCGATACAACCAATACACATCCTGCGACCGTTGTGATTGCCGTGTTTTGGTTGGTTTGTAGTTTCGTCCATTGTATCATGGTGGGCGACCATGTTAGTGCCGCGTAGTTGGCTACTGAACTATCGATCACTTTATATCCTCACGTTTGTAGCGTGTTCTTTGCAAATAGCGACTATTGAATATTAGCTCTGGATATATTTACTACTTAGGCTGCCAGCACGATCATTTTTATGTGGAGAAGATTGGGAGGCTGTCAAAGGTTACCTCAAGAATTTTTGGATATTTTACGGTTTGTATGTGTTTGTTTGGCACATCTCTCACCTGTCTCGTCCATGTCGTGAACAATGAGGCTGTAGATTTTTCTGCGGTGGTAATTATGGAATTTGGCGATATAGTAATTGAAGAGTAAAGGCGATAGTACGCCGTTTAGTGGTACTCCTTGTTTTGTACACATCTTGCTTGGTAATGGCAAAACCACCGAGCTGATAATTGCCACACCGCCGTTCGTAATCGGCGTTAAACTGTAGATCTAACTATGTGGTATCACAATGGGCCGTTCATGCCTAAGTATGCCTCTCGACAGCCACTATGACCTAACCTACCCTATGAATAAATATTTCACTTTTCAAACCGTTTATTTTCACTATGGGCTGGATCTCTTTAAATCCCTAATTTGGGCTTTTTTATTGCTTAAACTTATTAAATTTAAATTTTTGGATCTTAAAATTTTTCTAACTGACAAAATTAGAATTCCAAATTTTAAATTTATTTCTAAAAACAAAACAAAAAGAATGGCTCTAGGCTGATCTTGAAAAAAACCAGGGCGTTGGTAAATTGCTTTTCGGAGGTGATCAAGCCAAAATGAACGAGAATTTGCCTAATTAATAGTGCTTTAGGTATAAGCTTAAGAAGGTTTGAAGCACGTTACTACGTTTCTAGAACAAACCAAATACATCCATATGCAGCTTATATTTGTACACGAATTGAAGGGACCGAATGGTGCAGTAAAAAGTTTTTCCAGGACAATTTGAAATCTTATTGGTCTTGCCAACCAGGAGGTGGAAGGGGATTTTTTTTCATATTATTTATTTAATAGCAATAGACGACACATCCCAGAAGAGTGAAATTTTCAATATAAAGTCTGCAGTGTATTTACAAGTAGACTGAACTTGAGTTTAACTTTCCATTTCTCGTTTGTATCGATCCCACATGACTTGGTAGCCTTGAACTTTATAACTGGTTCTCATCATTTCCAGCTTCATGAAATTCATCGGCTCTGCTCGCTCTGTAGTATCAAATGCACATTTTCTCTCTTTTTCACATATATTGTCCCTACACACACACAGAAAAATTTCTTGCTCAATTCTTACAATTCTCTTTCGAATGACATAAAAGAGAACTTGTCAGTGCAAGCAAGCAGAGTTGCCACGGCCTAAAAAAATTTGTAATCAAATTCTTTTAAAAAAGTCAACAATTTGAAAAAAAAGTAAACATTATATATAGTAGTAATAAGACAAGGAATGTTTATATATCTGTGGTCACAAGGCATAACAACACAACTCGAGTTTTGTCGAATTCGAGTTATTATTATAATTGAAATCTTCATATCCGATTTCATATTGTGTCGAAATTGTATGAATATCGGTTCAGTGGTTTACGAGATATTAAAGGAAAAATACCACAACTCAAAGTGATTTCTATTAACATTTGAATCTTTGAAGTGCTCTCCTGTAAAATTAAAAAAACTGACTTATGCTGTTATGCCTTGTGAGCACAGATATACATATAAGGGGTGATCGAGTTTTTTGGAGACATAGGGTATCCCCTTGAAAGATAGTGTATTTGATACAAATCAACTTGAGTTCCCCAATTTTTAAATAACAATTTGTAATATTTTATAGAAAAAAACCTACAAAAACAATGAGTTTTAAGAAAATTGTATCAACTGTAAAAGCAAACAATGCCATATTCGGATTCCTCGACCCGAAAAAACATTATATTGATTTCAATGCCATAAAGATAACTGAAAAACTTTAATGTATAAATCGGAGGACTCATTTTCGATAAACGAACGCAGAGATGATAATTTTGGCACTACTTACATTTTTCATTCGACAACAAAAGGTAAAGCTAGATACTTGCGGTGACACCAAGTATGCATGAATATAATTAGTGTTACTCATTCTTATCGAATGAAAAAAACGAAATAAAGGGGGTAATAAAAAATTTATGCCAATATGTCAAACTTTTCTTGCTCTTCTCTTGAACTTAGTTCAATATTTTAAAAAATAAACAAAATGAAAAAAAAGTTCACGTGTGCACAACCGTTGTTGGAGCATTTATCAATGGCTTACTTTAATTTCATTTATAACTTTTTGTAACTGTTAACATAAAAAACTATGTAGAGTTTCACTCACTTTTTTCTACTTAAATAAGTAACTAAAGCTTTCGCTTAATATTTTAATTTACCGTTTTTTTGGAAACTACTTAAAAGTGATGATTAGTAATCTGAGGAATCAGATTACAACTAACTGCCTTGCTGCTAATTGTATAAAATAAAAATTGAATTACGCTCAAAATAAATAGTAATTTTTTCTTAAATCTTTATTTAAAATTCTCATACAACCGTAAAAAAATAAGCAAATTTGCTTAGAAATACTCAAAACGGCAACCCTGCAAGCAAGTCTATACCCGTCGCTTTCTGTATTTGCCTCTCTCGCCGGCAAGAAATCTTGCTGTATGCGAAAGGAGAGTTTCTTTACAACTTTCTTGAACTCATATTGATTTCTAGCACTGTTACACTATTTATGCTTAACAATCTTACGTTTACTACTTTTTCATCGAATTCCCCTTGCACTTTGTACACAACTTCTTTTAATATTCTTCAATAATATCAGCAGCAACAGACATAAATGTCATACGCTCGGACAAGAGGCAGACAAGCAGACATACCGTACCTGTGTACATACAAAAAGGTAGACGACTTCGACTGTGAAGCTGCCTGTTGTTGTTCTTTTATAAAATTTTTTTATATGGCATGCTGTCTACGTGCGAACACATCGCACATTTACTAAAAGACTGTCATAACTCAAAAAACAGAAAACGCGTTTAAAGTTTTCAATTGACTCCCACTTTGGAGAAAAAAGAAGAAATCTTGTAATTCTCACGCGTAGAGTATACAAGATATTAATATGAAATTTTTACACAATATGAAGCGTGACATAATGAATAATTCTGCATCATTAACTAAAAAATTAGGTTGTTTTTACTTATGACAGTCTTTTTGTAAATGAGCGACATCTTCTCCACTTCCACTACGCTCTCTCTCACTCTCTTTTGTGTGTATTGCAAAAAATAAAAAAAAAAATCATAAATGCTCTCAGGAAAATAAGAGAAAAAATACAATAGAAACTTACAAAAGAATACAATATTTACAACAAACACCAATGTTGCCAACATTTACCATTGCCATGTTATTAGACAACAATTTGAGAAGTTGTTGTCATATTTTCTGCCTCGATGTTCCTCTATTCTTTCCTTTTCCCCCTCTCAATAATACTACCACCTCTCGTTCGGTGTATGTAGTAGACCTTAACAATAGGCAACGACAGCAATAGGCAGACAGACAGACAAAGGGACAGAAAAAAAATTCATAAAGCTAATAAAATATCATGCAATTTACAAGTTAACAATAATGCTTCTTTTTTTTTTTTTTTTTTTTTTTTTTGTTGATGAGACAAACGTTGGTGGTGGTGACGCCAGCAGCAGCACTTGTGAATGGGCAACAACGCAAAGGAAACGGAAATGGAAACAGAAAACGGCCGCCGTCATAGGAAATTGTAACATTTCATTATAATTTTCGCTTACTTCTACCGCTCGCTGCTGCTTCTGCTATTGCTACAAATTGTGTGTTTTCAATGTTGTCTGCGAGTTTGTCTATCTGTCTGCCTATTGCAACTATTAGTGTTTTTTTTTTTTTGTTTTGTTGATTTATTTTGAAAAAAAAATGCTTACTACTATTACTTTTTTGAATGTTGCATTAAGAAGAAAGAGTAGAAGCAAAGAAAGGGAAGAGTAGCAGCAAAAGTAGCGAAGAGAGAAGCATCAAGCATAAGCAATTATTTGAAAGTAATACTATACCCAAACTTTTTTTTTTCTATTTTCACATTTATTTTTACAATTAAATAAATAGCTACATATACCTAACTGTTATTAACATTCGTTATATACATTTATAATATATATATATACATATTTTTTTTTTGATTTAATGCGCTTATATTAAATGTTTTCAATTCTCTTCTCTTCTTTTTCATTGCAGCTACTACTTAATGGCCAGTTAGAAAAACTGCTTCCCCTTATACACACACATCCCCGACGACGCCTCTCCATAGACGACGCATATACTATATATTGGTGAAGAAATTGCAATTGCGTTTTTTCTCAATCAAAAATAAATAGCAAAAATAGCTAATTATAAAAAAAAAACACACACACTTATTCTCAAGATGGCCAGTTCAAAAATAATTTTAAAAATTCTTTTTTCACTATGTGTTTGGTCTTTTGTTATAATTGGCCTTTTCAAAATGCACGGCACTAATATCGTGCCACAAGAATATTCCGCCATACCACTAAGTGGCCGCATATTATTACAGAAAGATATGCTGCGCTATGCGGAGACGACATCAACAACAACCGATCATTTTGATCCATCGGAGATTTTAGTAGATAATCGAACTGGTGAGTACTTAACTCTACTATTAATTATAACTATAGTACATAATAAGTATCGATACAAGAAAGTTACGTATAGGTATTGCGTTTATAAGTCGTGTTGAGTTTTTGAATCGTCCTGATTGTAGCTCGTTTATGGTTGCCATGCGCTGGGAATGTTCGATGAAATGCTTTGCAAATAGATTTGCACATTTCTTGGTATTATCCGGGGGGAGATCAATGATCATGATGGCTGGAATATCCTTGCGAGAGATATCTCGTGTTGCGGTTTTGACTTGTTAAAGTAAATTCTCACTGCTCCAGAATAACCAATAATGGAAACGACTTTCGTTTTTTCCCCGATTGCAGTTATTCAATGCAATAAAATCTTGAGTCATTCTCCTACATACACTTAGATAAACATAGAATCAATTTATTTAACCGTAAAATATCACCAATCATGTCAATTATTTAAAAATTCAGGTTTCCAACCTTCAAATTCTGTTCACTTATTCGGAATTATAATGCGAGAAAGGCAAATAAAAAGTCCTAAAGGGTCTATATCAGTTTATGTCAACATTTGCATTTCAAGGTGAAATATAAACCCAGAGATGATACATGGTTTTGAGAACCAGATTCGAATTCAGCCACTTGAGACTGAGACTGTGCCTTCAAAGTGTCTGCTTTATATTGGAAAAGAAGATATTCTCCAAGCAAAAGCTCGAGCAGCGAATAGCTTTAAGAATATAGTGCCACATCAAGATGTCTATCTTGACTAAATTAGTTGGCTAAAAGCAAATAATCCATTAATATTATAAGTTTTTCTCTGAGTGTAAAAAATTATCAGCTTTGATAGGTGTCAGTTATCAGGGATGCATCTGAGGGATGACTCCTTCGACAAGAGGCTAAGCCTCGACCGCAGTCCCTGAGAAATAACATGGAAATAATAACAAAATAATCCTTCTAGTGAAATAATGCTACATGAGAGTGAGATTGATCAGTACCTAACTACTACTATGTTAGGATTTCAATTTAGAGCAACAGGTTCCTTCTGTATCTGATTTTGCTGATCGGTCGATGTCTTTGGGTTGGATTGATTCAACTTATGATTTTCAGAATTCTTATTTTCCCTTTAAGATCTCTAGATCCATTATGAATTTTTCAGAATCAAACTATATATTTTCTTAGCTGAGTCTAATACCGAACATTTGATTTATGAGTGACTTTCAGAAAACTATTGGAAATCTTGTATTTAGCCAGTAGATAAATAAAGGAGGTTCCTAAAATGGAGTCCAGGAAAAACAGCCCCTTCGAAACGCCACAAAACTTCTGAAAGAAATTTTCTAATTGACGTATATACGAAACGAAATATATAAAACACAAAGTTAAAAATTGTATGAGAAAAGCTTTACACTTCGTTGCATGGATTCAGTTTAAACTGTAGTCTACTTCCATTATTCGTGTCCAAATATAGCAGGTACAAGATAAATGGATGCGAAAAGCTCGGTCTTGAGCTCGCGACCGAAAACAGCTTTTGTGCTTTCACATGTACACAAATGGAGCTTATGTGCTTTTACTCATACACGACAAATCGCATGCGCACTCAACACAATCGCACAAATTGCATACATTACCGTTAGGCATACCTGGTCTAGAGTAACCTGGAACAAAGAAAAACATACGTGCGCAAGAACATAACAAAATTCACACATACATGCCTCATTTCCATATAACAAGAGGGCTCAATCGATCACTGTACATGTAGGGGTGGTCATTACTGGTCTACAGGGTGACAATCGTAAAGTGACGCACACATTTCAGCAGTTATTTTCAAAAGGACGTACTTCCATTAAGTACAATTAAGTGTTAACATTGCTGAATATATAAGCATTCATTTGAACCCCACCTCATTCAATATAACCTTCTTTAGCCTGCACACATGCCTTCAATCGATCCGGAAATCGTAGGACTGTCCAGACTGTGGTGTTGAGATGCACAAGCCTTACTCTCTAAAATACTTCAAATAGAGTAGTCCATTGGATTCAAGTCTGGGGAGTATGGTGGCCATTCTTGAGATGTTATGAATCCAGAAAAATTGTCTTTTATCCATGTTTGCGTTAATTTTGCCATGTGGGAAGGTGCAGAATCTTGCTGGAAAGTCCAGTTTTCACTTCCAAATGTATCTTGGGCCCAGGGAAGAACATGTTCATTTAAAATGCTCCAATAAACAACCTGGTCAATTTTAACACCCTCTTCAACGAATATTAGAGGGGTTCTGGCATTAGCGGAAACTCCAGCCCATACCATAACGGAAGCTGGCTTTTGAACTCGGCCAACTGTCCTATTTTGTTGCGATGATGATGTTAGCCACATTCGGTCATTTTCCGCATTGAAATGTTATTCAACCGTGAAAATTTTTTCATCTGTTAACAAAATATTTTCAGCATTTTTTAACACGGAGGAGCGTAGCAACGCCTTGCATCTTTGCAGTCGCAAATCTTTCTTTTTTTGTGTCAGATCTTGAGCTTTTCGGAGCTTGTACGGCTTAAGATTAAGCTTTGATTTTGCAATGATTCGCACTGTTTCACGATTTACTCCCACTTCCTTAGCGATTTTTCTCATTGAGCGCGCCTTGGATTTCGCTTGATTCGTTTACGAATTTTTTCTGTTAAACCAGTAGTGGCAACTGTTGAAAATTTTCCCCGGTCTCTATCTCCAAAACCCCCAGTTTCATTATATCGAATAATAGCTCGGTCTACCGTACGACTTGACAAATTTAAAGCCTTTGCAATTTGACGGCTACTATAATTTGCCAAATGAAATTTCATAATTTCACGACGAATATTCTCCTTGTCTATCTTTATGGAAATTTCAAAATGTAAAAACAAAAATTCAAATGAAATTAAAAGCAAAGCCAATGATGAATGAATTTGCTTTTTCAATTAAAGTAACGGTAAATGGCAAAGCTTGCTGCAGAGTATTAAACTTGCGTCACTTTACAATTGTCACCCTGTAGAGCCTAGACCCTCATTCATTCATTCCAACCATTTATAGAAAGTTTAAACCTAATCAATACATACTACTCATAAATAAATGTTGTCGTTTCAAAACACACAATTTTCCAACTTAAGTTTAATTTTCTTTCTTTTCCTCTTCGCATATAGCTATGGACGATGAGCAGCTGGTGCGCGATGTTGAATCACGTATACCCTCACTCCCAATTGCCTATTGGAGTAAAAATAAAAATTTCCTACAACAAAAGTCATCGACATGCGCTAAGTATCCATCAATTTTTGAGTTGGAATTCAACAATATCTACTGGCAAACGATGCGTACCTCAAACGGAACGTTCCAATTGTTCGGCGCATACTACGATATACGTAAGACCTCACTCCTCGGTCCCACAGTGCGTATTCTCGGCATGATCGATCGCATTGAACCCAAAGTGAAAACATACTGTCAATTTTGGTTTGATGGACAGAAGGAACCATTCATTGTGAAAACTTTTGAATACAAATATATTTGGTATAATAAATGGGGCAACTATAAGCAAGGCATCTATCAGCCATACCTCATCGCTTGTCAAATACCGAAACCCTTCCACGGAGTCGTCCCGAGCTCAGTGTCAATGGTGGAGAAAGAATGCGATACTGCAACAAATAATCTACGTGTAATTTATAATCGTCCACCGGATGATCAAAAGAAAGGATTTGCTGTGTGTGTCAAAGGTTTAGATTTCCTCTATGACGATCTCTCAGTGCGTTTGATTGAATGGATTGAAATGTTAAATATTTTGGGTGCAGATAAAATTTATTTCTATAATTTACAAGTGCATCCAAACATTTCTAAAGTGCTCAGTCATTATGAGCAAGAAGGCAAGGTACAAGTAATACCATTAACGCTACCCGGAGGTCAGCCGAATGTACCCGGTTTCCAGCATTTGTATCTCACAAAGAAAACCAATCATAAGCGACAAAATGAAGTGATACCCTATAATGATTGCCTCTATAAAAATCTATATCTCTACGATTATATAGCGCTACTTGATATCGATGAGGTGATAATGCCCAAAGGCAATTCCGTGCTCTGGTCAGAGTTGATGGCGAAAGTGGTGCCCGAATCAATGAAAATCAAACCGGAAGGTTATCATAGTTATAATTTCCGAAATGTATACTTCCTGGATGATCAACAGCACGAACATGGCTGGCATAAAGATATACCCAAGTATATGCATATGTTGCAACATGTGCATCGTGCCAAGAATTATACGAAACCAAATCAATACGTAAAATGTTTCCACAATCCTGAACGTGTCCTGACGCTGCATAATCATTTTCCTCTCGCGTGTTTGGGCGGCGTCTGTAAATCATATCCTGTCGATACAGCAGATGCACAGCTGCAACATTATCGTGCTGATTGTGTTAAGACCCTAAAGAAATCATGTGAAGAATATCGTGAGAATTCAGTAGAAGATAAAACAATTTGGAAATATAAAGATGAATTAATAAGACGCACAATAAAAACTCTGGATACGTTGGGCTTCTTTAGGCGTTCGGTATTCGGTAGCGGTGTAGGATCGACAACGCATTCATCGGAACGGTGATTTCTAGGTAATTGGTGGGTACCGTTCACGTGGGTTATGGACGGCGGCGGCGGTAATAGTGTGGGGAGTAATGGTGGTGATGTGGTGAGTAGCGGCAGCGGTGCTGTGGTAGATTATTTTGAACGTGAACGTGGTGATGCTGCAGTGAGTAGCAGCAGTGAGTTCTTTTGATATCTTTAAAGTAAGGCTACGGCTTCTCTTTTATATATATTCTCGTAGATAGAATAACGCTTTCGAAAGATTTTTAGAGAAATTTAGAAACGATTAGTTTATATAGTACAAATAAATGAATTTGTGGAATTTTCTCATTTATTTAGTGGAATATTTGTATGGTATATGTCTCTAGGTAAGACTTTCCAATCACCGCTCAGAATCTATTTTTTTTTTTTTAGATTTTTTGATGCCATCTGGCAGATCTATTTCTTATATCTCCAATTGTTTATGTCCATTACAGAGTCAGTAAAATTTCCCAACTTCTCACAATAACAAAAAAAGAAGAAGAAATTGATCCGAATTGAAAAAAGCTTGTTCTCATTGTTGCCTCAAGTCTAATTATTTTATTACACTTGTTCTCAACTAACGCTCGAATTCGGAACTAAATTGTTGAAAATTGCAGAATTTTAATTGCATAATTCCAAATTTAGAACTATGTTTTTCTCATCATAATAGTTTAATTCGCAGCATCGTGTATTATCTGATATTGTAACTCTTCATTTGACCGGCTGAAAATAAATACGATGTAAAAATTTATGTTTAGTGAAAGTGACATAGAAATGTTTGAGAGCAAAAACGAGCTAAAAATAACTGAAAACAAAGTGAGAAACCTTAGATGAGTGCAAAAGTGAAATAAAAGGCATTCAGCGCAAAAACGAAATACGCGGTGTTCTGTTTTTGCTCTGAAATATTTTTATTCCATTTTTACCCCGAATTTTTCATTAGTGCGGTTTTGCGCTCAATTTTTTTTCACTTTTGCACTCAACTGGTGTTGTTTCGCTTCGCTCTCAGTTATTGTTATAGCTCGTTTTTCAGTTTCACTAAACACAAATTTTTATATCGTATTTGTTTTCAGGCTATTATTTATTCTAAATCCTCTCAAATATTTTTACGGCGATAAGAAGATAATAGAGAAATGAAGTAGGTTGTTGAGTGGCAATTTTTAGAAATTTTTTTTATTAGAATGAGAAAAGAAGAGCACATTTCATGAACACGCCACTAAGCAGACAATTAATACCATTCTCCCATGACTCGAGTTAGCCTCATTAGCTGGTTCTTTTCTCTGTTATATCCATCTATATAGTAAATAAAAAAAATTGAGTTGGTATTTCTGCCATTAATATCCCTGAATTTCCTCTCCTTTCCACTCCCACCACGTTCAAAATAATTTTACCTTTTAGAGCGATCTATAATTTATATACGACTTATGACTGGTTTTCACATTCTCCATGACGAAGAGAGAGAAAAATCGAATTTCCTATACGAAATTGCCAGCAAATGCGAAAAAAATTTAATTGAATTTGACATAGTGAAAATCATGCATTAGTAAAAATAAAATATCTTTACTAAACTATAAAGGTGAACTCACCGACCAAGTGTCGCACTCGCATTTCTTTTTTTTTTATATGAAGTTTTTCATTCTCTTAAATTGAGAGCGTAAAAAGTTCATATAAAAAAAAAAAAACAAATAAAAGAGAGAGCGGCACTCAGTCGGTAAATCCGCCTTAAGGCGGTACTTAAATCACACATCACACGTAATAATCTATGGTATTCAAAGAACAAAAAATAAATTAATAAATATAATATAAACTTTAAAGTCTACAATAAAAAATAGTAATCTTAAAACCAGAATTTAAATGAAAATGCTATCAAGTTTTGAAACAAAGACAAAAAAAAAAAAACATAAATATCTATTAATTTAATGTTTAAGTTTTAAAAATGAACAAACAAACTACAATAGTTTTTTTCTATGTTTTAAAAAGAAAATAATCAGCCCTATTCTAAATATTCCTGAATAAAATCCCGGGAAAAATTGTTTCTTTTTCCTTCTTTTGCTATAGGAATACATGAAAACGAAACAAATTTTCCCAGGGATTTAATTTCGGGAATATTAAGAATAGGGCTGAATATTAAAAATTGTAAAAACCATAAACAAAAAAAAAAACAAAGAACAAAACTCTTTGAAATTGTGCCTTCAAATTGAAAATTACTTCAATCATTGGTTATATTTATTTTGGCTTTTTCATTAAAAATATTTTTAATATACCTAATAAAAAAAAACTTAAATAAAGTCATAAAATATAAAATAATAACAAATTGTAAAAATTAAATGAAAAGTCACAAATTTTTCATTAAACACAAACTAAAATAGCGCGGTATTGCACTGAAATCAAAAAAGCATAAATTAAATGCATGAAATTGTTTTCGTTTTGCTTTTATAGTTCGAAATGAGAGAAAGAGAGTATGAGCGCAGCAAAGTAAATGAAAATTTCATTTAATGGATAAAAAATTAAGCACCCAAGAAGAAGATGGTTTTTGTTCTCCCGTTCTCAGTTTTTCATTCTAAATTTTTTTATTCTAATTCCCGTGGTTTCGTTTCACATATTTTTATATGCCGAAATTGAGAATTTCAACGCAGTTTCAGCCGAAACCATGAAAATGATCGAAACTACGCAATTCCGGCTCAGTGGGAACATAGTAAAAGTTTAACATAGTGAAAACCATACGTTAGTTGCTATTCCCAACGGGAAGGAAAACGATCCAAAAGCTCTTCTTTACCTACACTGGTGCGCTTTTCTGTCAGCAGTAAGCGCTCCCTCTTTATAGTACAGCTCATAGACATTTTACATTGCATGTCATAAGAAGTAAACGCTGACATCAAGCTTTCCGGAAGCGCTGAAAGAGCATTTCTAAGAAGCGTAAAAGGAGAACTTTTAGATACGCGTTTGGAAGAACAACACTGTGTGCTCTTCCCTTTTCTTATTGACTACATATACTTCATATATTTATTATTTTTATTTAATATATTTACATACTTATAGTATATGAAAGTATCATAATAAAATCCAAAATTATAGATCACCAAACATTGGTGATTGGTGAACCACGAAAATGTGTCAATAACAGATCAACTTATATTTACTTTCATATTAACTATATGAAAATTAAAAGTGCAAGAATTCTATTCGTTTGAGTGCTTCCCCTAGCCTTCTTTAGAAGCGCTCTTTCGCATACTTAAGAGCTTTATGCGAGCTTTTCCTATTTACCTACTTATTAGTTTTCATGAAAGCATAAAATAAGCGCTCAAAGAGAGCTTTTTTGGGTAGCGCTCTAAATGTTCCCGTTGGATTTATTCCCATTAACTTATGAACACAATTAAAGTGAAATACTTTGAATATTATCAGATTAGTTGGAATGAATTATCATTTGAAATTATTTCACATTTATTAAGTATTTTTATGGAAGTGAAAATTCATTTGCTGCTGCGGGGTAGAATTCTACTTTTGTTTTCCTTCCCTCTCTCGCTCTCTAAGCACGCAAAAATAATTTTTAATGTATTCCTGTATCAATATGGTGAGTTTTATCTATCAATTCATAGGATTTAGATATTTGAATAGTATTACAGTCCATAAAAGCGGAGAGCACTTAAGTCCAAGAGCTCATTATACTCCTTCCCGATGAGAAACATTTTTAGTTAAACTTTAAATTCCCGAATCTTTTGCAAATTCACAAAATTCTTTTTTTCAAGAAATGTTTGCCCATCTGGTCCGAGAGAAACCCAAAAATTCGCGGTTGCAATGCCCACAGTTTCATCATCTAGGCATGAATCATATAGTCCTGATTCTGATACCGGTTTTTTAACGATATCTTAAACTGTAACGAAGCTTGTAAGAAGACCGTCAATGGAACTCAAGTCACATGCTTTGTAATTAGAGCTAACTTTAAAGTTCATAGCTGAGGTGAATATGACTGCAATGTGCCAGTTTATTGCATTATTAGAATTTTCCTCCTATCGAATTTTCTTTTGCTTTCTGTTCCTTCTTACTTTGAGAACTTCATGTTTTTCTCAAAACTAAAAGCCGTCGAAGAAGAAGAAAGCTGGACTCTAGAGGTTTAGCAATTGAACCTGTCGCTAATCGAGGCAGATATATTGTTGGCAACCTCAGCCAAGATAGTCCGAGTAGATTCTAAACTTGAGTTCACTATGACTACCGGCAGCTCGTCTCTACTGACATTTGGGTGGATATCCCCAAACGCTTCATACCTTTAAGAGCTTTCATCAGTGCGTTCAGAGAAGCTTCTAGATGGTTGGTTTTTGGTCAAAGAGGCACATACCAAAACAGTTGGCCTCGGAGTTTTACCTCAATCCTATGAATCATGATTCACATTAATGTAGAAATTCATAAAAATCTTTAAACGTGTATTGAGCGCATTAGTTCAATCTAAAGCGACAGAACAAAAAACAATATAGTTAAATGGATTCTTAACTTCTATTAATTATTTATGCTTAAGTAAAAAACTCACACTTAATATTAAATATAACAAAAAGCAAATCATTGTAATCCCTAAGTTAAAGACTGATGGCGTTGTAAAAACGATAAACTTAAAATAATTTAATATACAAAAAAGATGAAAAATTATAATTTTAAAGTTTCTTATTGAAAAAAAAAATGTGTAAAATTTTTAAAAAATTATAAAAACTTTATATAGGTATGTTTCTTTTTTGTAATTATAAGCAATAAAATGAAATATAAAATTGCTATATCATTAATTTTAAGTTTTACACTATACAATAAAAAAGCCACTAAGAATAAAAAAAAACTTGTAAATAAATGAAAACTAAAACGTTTAATGAAATTGTTAAAATTAAAAAAAAAAATCACAATTATGAAATAACAAAATTATTGTAAAAATTCCTTGTTTATGTGTTTTTATTTTGAAAATTCTTGTAAATATATTAAATAGTATTTATGAAAATATTCAACAAAATATTTATTTTTTATTTTAACATATATTTTATCTTAAATAAAATTAAAGCAAATTGTAAGATGAATTTCTTCCTTTTTTTTAGTTTTATATATTTTAAGCATTTTTTCCTATAAAATTCTTTACTGCATATTGAGTCAGTTGTATTTCCTTTTTGTTTTTAATTTAGTTTATTCAAGTGTATTGTATATATAAATATTTTTAACACACACACACACACATATTATCAAATTATAAAATTAAATCCAAGTTTAATTCAATTAGTTGCTTTAAGTTTTACTATAGTTTAAGCTCTATTAATTATTATTCTTCTACTTAGAGTTTTTTGTTCATAATTTTGAGTTACTACAAAATATTTTAAATAATCTCATTTAGTCAACATTGAATGCTCTTCACATATACCTACATACAATAATTTTCATTTGTATTCTCATTTTAGTTTTCTTATATTTTATTTAATACTTTTTTGAATTAAATTGAATTTACACAAAGAACAAATTTTGTATTATATAAACACAAACAAAAAAAAAACAAAAATTAGAACAAAACCCAAAAAAACAAATTGATAATAAAGCATAATCATAATTCTAATGAATCAAAATAAAAAAATATAATAAAAATCATTTATTGTTAGATAATTATTGAAGAAAATAACATTTATTATTATTAAATAAAAATAAAACAAACAAATTGAAGTGATTTAAAATAAAAATAAAGAAATATGATATTAATATAAAAATTAAAAAAAAAAAAAATAAATAAAAAATCTAAGAGCATTTCTTATTTTATTTAAAGTTTAGTGGTGCCTCAATGAATATTATAGAATATACTCTAGATTAGAAGGGAGAGCACAGAAAATATAGATGCAACCACTCCTCGTTGACCTGTTGATCTATTCTCTATCGATTCTTCTTTTTCTTGGAAATAATTGAAAACTTCAGATTAAAATTTAATGGACATAAGTACAGTCAAACCTAATGGAACCGCTTTAAAATTTTTTTTTTTTAATTTAGAAGAAATTCCCTTTGCTATTCGGGCCACCTTCTAATCGGGTCATGGACCGCGCTTTTGACAATATTTTTAGTGCCACAGAACGTTTTTAATCGGCCAAGATGGTTATTTTTATATATATAAAAGAAAAATTTGAAGTGATTAATGCCGCTGAGGAGAGGTGTTTGTCTCATAGGAAATGGGCGGAAATCTTTAAAATAAACAGAAGTCAAGTTCACAGAATTTCCCCAACAAACGAAAAAATTAAAGATTGTCTAACGTTTAAAATCGTGTGCATCATTTTCTGACATTGATTCACTGGTTCTTAAGTTGTTCGTCTTTGCACTCAAAAATATTTTCTAATATTGCAGCATAAAGCAAAAATTACACTGTACAACAAAATGAGAACTTAAAATAGTATCGGAGATGTGCCCTAATTTTTCTACAGTGTTTTTGGCCGTTGATCACGAATCTATAAAAATCATCCAAGACTTTTAAAATTGCATGATTCACGTAGAAAAGCAAAAAAAAACATCATCCTCACCATAACAAATTTTCGAAAAACAAAGATTTACGTATGTACCCGAAATAGTCCAGTCATTATAAAGATTTACATCATAAAAATTCTGAACTGAGATTTTTTTTCAGTTATTGTTAGTGGGGTATAATAGATGAAAAAACACAAAAATCAGTTCTGGGGTTGCAGAGCGACCCCCTACCCCCCCCCCCCCCCCCCCCCAAAAAAAAGACCCCCTCTTTGTACTAATAACTGGTTAACCGTTGGAGATATCAAAAAATTATCTAGCACACATAAAAAGCTTAAGTGATTTTCTAAAAAAAAAGGTTTTATGTAATTTTTTCGTATATGTCATAGTTTTCGAGATATTCAATATTTAAGAAATTGCAAATTTAGTACTTTGGATACGCGCGCATCTTTGTTTATTTGAATTTTTGAGTGCGGAGCCTATAGGAAAAATTAAAATACTCGAAAATCAAACAAGCTAGAAAGAAAAATCAAAAAGGGAAGAAGAAGATATGAAGAAGATATAAACTTCAACATCCTCTTCCATTTTCATTGACAACGGATAAGTTTTTGTATACACAAATAACAATATGGTATAGTTGTTTGTTGGTTTTTACTACTTTTACTATTAGCAGGTCTAATAAAAATAACTGGTTTCTCTATATGTTATAAATGCATTATCTTTTAGTTCAAGACATTACTTCTGAAAATCCTGTTAAAGTTAGAAATAAAAAAATTTGGGGGGGTCGCTCTGCAATCCCAGAACTAACAATTACTGAAAAAAAATCACAGTTAAGAATTTTTATGATTTTTAGGTGCATTTTTTACTCTACCGACTGGGCTAAAACCTGACCCAAAAATTTGTATAGAACCGTGATCAGCGGATACTATTTTGTAGTTGTACAGTGTTATTACTCAAGCATTAAATATTCATGTGCTTAAAATTGGACCGTTTTTGCTTGGTCCCTAGGGGTGTCCCAATTATCAAGTTTGACTGTATATAGATCAAATAGTTAAAATAGTATTTTTAATATTTGCTAGGTCCCTGAGTAAGCATGAGCTAATTGAAGACACTTAGTCCGTTTTTCCAGACGGCCAGTTTTCTTGTCGGCAAGTCGAGTTTGTGGGCAAAAGAGGAAAGACGAGTACAGACTTGCTCGTACCGGCAAGTTTTCTTTTGTGCTGTTCGTTCTTTGATATTTCTTTTTATTCTTGTTTGTCATTTTAAATTGGATGCGCATTGATTTTGAATTCTTATTGGAAAAAATAAACATATTTATTTTGAGATTTTTCTTTTCTTTTATTAATCTATTTATTTTTATTCAATAAACCGATTTCACTTTTCATTTATTTATTTTTATTTAATAAAATGTTAATAAAAAGTTTTTCAAACCACGAATGACAGATAAAGTAAGGGCAGCATTGCCCAAGAAATCTTGATGTGTGGAAAAACAAGTGGCAAGTTCAAAAGAGAATTGGAAACTTGCCATCAAGAAAACTTTTCGTGTGGAAAAGTGGACTTACCTTCAATGTAAAATCAGGTTGGTTAGTGGCTAAACAAAGTATGTTTAAGAGAATTTTAGTACCACTACTATGAACTTAATTAGCAGCATGCTTGAGAAAAGTTTTATTTTATCCACAATAACTGATGTTGAAGAATTCGCGGCTCATTCTCATTAAGATTTAACCTCAATTCAGTGTAATTCCCACATTTTTTTTTTCTTACACAGGCCTGCTGAGCGACACTAATGACACTGTGGATAGCATATCTGGATTGGTTCGAAAAAAGGTCATACTTTTTAGATATGCCTTTGAGAAGGTGCTTGGTGGAGCTCTCTCCCCTCGCGTGCCTTTTGCTTCCATACGCACTTCTGTTGAGTGATCCTGGTCGCTCTACTACGGTAACCCATTCGTAGTTAGAAGCGCCCCTCGATCGGTTGGGAGAGGGATTAGTAAAAAAAAAACCAATATTTGACTTGATCTTAAGGAAAGTTAGACCTAGGTAATTTCGACCTTTGTTGGCCCCAACTACTTTTTGATTTGAAATATTTTTCTCAAACACTGTTTGTTGTTTTTTTAACGGTAAAACCAGTATTAAGGCTGTATAAAGGCAAAAAAATGTTTGTCCTTCAAAGATTAATTTCTGCGGGATAGTTGGACCTAGGTGGTTTTGACCTTCAATGACTTCAATCATTTTTGATGGAGATTATTTTTTTCGAAAATTTTTATTATTTTTTCAACAATTAATCCAGTATAGAGGTATTATAAAAAGAAAACAAATTTGTTTTTAAAGGGTAAGTTTCTTAAAAATTATTGGACCTAAGTAATTCTGATCTTTGCTAACTCCACTTACTTTTCGATGGGGAACATTTTTCATAAAAACCTAATGATAGATGTTGCATTCGTTTACCCGGTATAGTCATATATCGAATAGCTGCTTCATGTAACATCCAAAATGGTGGGTAAGGGGGGTTGGGTGGTATTGCTATCTAACTAATTATTGCACCCCCTTCTACGATAAGCAACAACAACCATGTAAAATGAAAAACAAAATTTATATTGATCCCGTGTATACCAAAATGATGGGTTTTGGTCTCCACAGCGGGGGTCCCAGACGTGATAGAGAAAATTTTAGTAAAGGGTCGGAATTAGCGACCCCGAGTTATCTTAAAAAGTTATACATTAGACATTTGAAATTTACTGTTGAACTCTGTTATTATTAAATAGCAAAAGCAACACCGAATACAGTTCAAAAGATATAAATATAGGTCTGAATAGTACACCTACTTAATTTGCTCTTCCCAAAAACAGATTACAATAGCCTTGGAGACTGTAGTAAAACTAGCAGGGAGACAGTCGATTGATCTGGGGATGTTTTTAATTTCACAGTGTTGAACAGCTGGCATTAATAAATGGAACTGTAAAAAGATTTATAACCGCTACTCGACATCCTCTCCTACAATTTAAGTAGGTCTAAAGTAACTAAAAATTATACTATGAAAGCCTAATACATGTTGTCTTGCATGTTAGTCCATGTGAACCCTCCGTATAACGTTAGTCTTGAGTTTTATTCTACAGTTCACACTACTCCAAATCGTTTTTGTAAATTAGCGGCAAATGGTGTACTGAAATTTAAAGCTGTGACCGGGCTTTGACCACATGAATCAATTCATAAACAATCACATATCTTCAGCAGTATCGCCTGGTAACGTATGATAGAATGGTTGAAGAATTTTCTGACTTAGTTGTGATATCAGATCAGTAAGTTTGGATGAATGATTAACCTCACGTTGATTCCAAAATCCTATTCTGGTATACGGATGAGTCAAAGCAAATGACTTCTGAAGTAGGTGTGAAGGTCTATCACCCTATGGGCACGTGGCTCAATGTTGTCAAAATTGAAATCTGTATCATTTCTACATGTGCCTGAATCAATCAGCAATTTAACAAATATCTCTTTTGATGATGCTATGCAACATACCACGCAATGTAGTCCTCAAAAGTAGCTGGAAACATTAGCTCATAACGACTGCTTATATATATTCTAATCTGATTGTTGTGAAAGCAATAAAGAGGCTTGTTCCGCAAGTGGGTGAAAGAATTATGCTTTTTTGACCCATCCAAATAACACTTTGAATCCTTCATATGAAACACCTTGTGATGTTTACTTCATTAAAGCTCTTAAAAGCTTTCAGCTACGAAATCAAAAATCTAGTTAATTTAACAGACAAAAATGTTAATATTAACTTTTCTTTGTGGTCACCCTATGAAATGTATGTATGCTGTGCTTTTTAGATTGTTTTAGTATTTGCCCAAATGAAAGTAGCTTGAATCCAATGCTTTTAAAACTGTCGCATGACCATTTTTGGAGCAACTGTGTTGGTGTTGTATTTTAGCATATACACACACACATCAAGCTTACCTGAGTGCGCCTTGTTATTTTAGCCTCCACTGTGAAAAAAGGCTTAAATTTCGACAAAGTCTACATTTAGGCAAAAAGCAACATTATTATTTTAGCCTTCACTATGAGAAAAAAATAATTGTACAGCAATTTTGACCCTTGTACAGTACGACAGTATTTAACCCTCTAGTTCCCAAGCCCCCCTCTAGACGGCCTGCACCAAAAGGGATGGAATTGCCACCATAACAGTTTTCTGTTGCTACATTTTATCATATCGTTTAGAACATTTTCCAAGCTTTTAAAAAAATGCATTAGTTATGAACTGTGATGCGTATTACAGAAGTTTGCGACAGTCAAAGTCAAAAATTTATTATTTTTATTGTATTTGAGATAAAAGTGAAAAAAATAAATAAAATACTTCCCGTCATAGTATCCAGATAAAAAAAACTAGCTATGGATAGCTAAGAATTTGAATTTTTTATATAAAATATTTAATTACTCAAAACAAATTGATAAAAAGCTCATTCAAGAACAAATAATTTTAAGCGTTCAAACTTTCTCACTTCATAAAACCACGCCCATTAGTTTTTCTTTGGGTTTTTAAATCAGTTTATGATTTTTACGCCAATACTGGAGCACTGATCCACAAAAGAAGGAAATGTCTGGGCATGCACCAAGTGCCCAGTACAGAACTAGCATCCATAGCTCCCTCAAATTTTTGAGGGAGACTGGACTGGATGAGGTACTCTAGGCAGATTATACTAGATAGAAAGAGGGACGTACAATAGATCTTATAGGTCGCGGTACAATGACAGAAACCTCTATAATAATACAATACAATACAATACGCCAATATTAATCAATTCCGGTTTTTTTATCAATCAAAAATTAGGGAACTAGAGAGTTAATGCAAAAAATACACTAATTTTTAAATATTAAGTTTTACTATGCTCAGAACTTTGACTTGTTGTGGAAAGTTTTTGTGAAATTTACGAAAGAGTAAAAGTTTGTCGAAAGTATGTCGAGCAATAAGAAAATGAGTGAATGCGACAAGACCGAAATTTTGGCGGTACTGCTAGAAAATTTGACATCAGCGCAAGAGTTGGGTTGAGCCAATCGTCCATTAGTGATTTTTTAAGGAAACACGAAAGACCCGGATTAATCAAAAGGAAACCCTGCTCAGGACCAATTCCTCAGAGGATTGGCTCCTGAAACGTATTTGTCTGCAATATCGCTTTAAAACTGCTGAAGACATTAAGAGGGAATATATTGTTGACGGTGGCTCCGAAATCAGCACGAGAACTGCTCGGCGAAGACTTCAGTAATTCTGTGTGTTCGCTTGGCGACCTGCCAAAAAGCCGATTTGGACAACAAAAATGCATCACAAACGTTTGCAGTGAGGCAAAACAACGAAAAAGTTGGACTGCCATTGATTGGAAAAAAGTGAACTAGTCCGACGGCTCCAAATTCAATCTTTTCGGATCCGATGGAGTAACCTACGGTGAACGTTATAGCGATGAATGTGTAAGATGTACCGTTAGGCAAGGAGTTTGTCGAATGATCTGGGGATGTTTTTGCTTTCACGGTGTTAAACTGTAAACGACGTTCAGTACAAGTGGTTATTACAAAAAATTTAGTCCCATAATTGAGGAGCATTTCTCGCAGTCAAGTCGAATCTGCGCCTTGTCATCGTGCGAAATTGGTAAGTGTAAATATTTTCTTTATTAGCATAAGTTGGTCAAATTATTTCAGAAATTGTGTCATCCCATCCCTCTGAATTTGTTTTTCAGGTTAAAGATTATTTGTCAGAAGTTGGTATTTTGGCAATGGATTGGCCAGGAAACAGACCTGATTTTATTCCCATCGAGAACCTTTCGCAGATCATGACGGTGCTGGTAACAAAGCAGAAACCCCTTATTATTTTCAGAGTTTCTGCGTAAACCACTTGGAATTAGGTTTGCAATAGTAATTTGGTCGAGATTTTTGAAATAAAGGAAAAAAGATTTTGTAACAGTTTGGATTTGGCTCAACAAACCTATTTTTATTCACGTAGGTCTAACTCAAATTCTTAGTTTCTGTTAGATAAAAAAAAAAAAAAATACAACTCTCGACTAATCTGCTTGTTCTATGACTTTTATTGTTCTTCTGGCATTATTATTCATCAAATGCTATTTATTTCAATAATCAATTAGCCGATTCATAAGCTGCCATATACTGTCGTATAATAAAAAAATTAGAGAATTTATGACAAATGAGAGTATACGACACCGAATAAGACAGTCAAATATGTACATATATATTTATTTTGCAAAAATTTCAAGATTTATTAACATCAAGATTTTAACGATAAATTTTTAAAGAAAATGTATAAATATTTAAACTATTTACATATGCACAAAGTAAATAAAAATTGTATTCATATTAATACTAAGAAAATCACAACATTCGTATTGGCATTGAAAATGCCAACACTTTTCAAGAAAACTTGTATATTATATTAAATATATTAAAATTTTTGAATTTCTTTCAGCAATTTTAAAATTTCCTATTTCTAAATATATTTTAAAATGTCATGCAATTTTAGTATTATACAATAAATAAACTATTTTTTTTTTACTACAACTTTAATACATACTCCACAAAATGTCGATGTGCGTTTGTGTTATATTATTTTTCCTCATACTAAAATTCATAATTTTTAGTATTTTTTAATACTTTTTTGTATTTTATTACTATTTTATATGTACACATACTACAAATTACTTATGCTATAAGACAGTCTCACTCCAACGTTGCTGCTGTTGTTGTTGTGAAAGTTTCTCTCGCTCTCATACATAACTCATGCGACGATGTTGAAAACGTTTACGACCCGATGAATTAATACTGCTACCGAAATGTCCCAAGCTCATACTCAAACCCGAATCGAATGCAGTTTGTGTCTGTGAACGTGGATCGGTTATGAGAGAACACGACGGTATTGCTTGACAATAACGATGTAGTTGTTGTTTAAAGGCAGCCGTCGTTAGTGTATAGAGTACAGGATTAAGTGCTGAATTGACTGGGAGGACAAGAACAGCGAGCCATGCATAGAGTGCAGGAGAAATGACACAACCTATTTTAAGAGGTGAGAGGAGGGAGGGAAGAAAAATTAAAAAGAGATTAGAGAAAGAAAGAGAGAAGATGATTGATTAATATCAAATAAATACCGTTCGTATGAAAAGAGTTGACAACAGAGAGTAAGAAAATGCAGTCAAACAATACGCTCTCTTTAATGCAATTGTTGTTGTTTTTATTATCTTCTGTTAAGTTTTCAACGGACCGAAAGCCGCACTCTCTCTTAGTTTTTTTATATGAAGTTTTTCGCTCTCTTAAACTGAAAGCATTAAAACTTCATATTAAAAAAACTCTCTCAATTTATGAGAGCGAAAAACTTCATATAAAAAAAAAAACAAAAGAGAGTTTGGTATTCGGTTGGTGAAACCGTTTTAACTCTTTAGAACGAATTATATTAACTTAAATTTTATTATTTATTTACCTGAAAGTGCTGCTACTTTAACAATAATTATCGGTAGCCAACAGGCACAATCGGTGGTTACAATAATGGCAAATCTGTGAAAACAAAATCAAGTAAAAGTAAATAAAACCTCAAACCGCAAAGTGAACAATCACCTCTGTCGGTATGTATGTAAAATCGAGTGACTCACCTTGTTGCCACAACACTTTCACGCCCACTCAATGTACTACGCATACCGCCACCAGAATCGCGTATTGCTTGCAACATGCGAATATATGAGATCAAAATGAAAATCAATGAAAATGTATTTATGCAAATAAACAACATAGCAGAATATTCCCAACCCTGTAACAAATAATAACAATTTGCATTAACAACATCATTTGCAATAATGTGATAAAATAAACTTCATATTTCTATTACCTTTGCATAAGGATCGTGTATGTGCAGCGATAGGCAAACACCATTTGTACCATAAAAATGTCGCCCAAAATATTTCAATGGAAATAATGGTACAGCAGCCAATGCAAATGATATGCTCCAAAGTACCAGCAGACGCAAAGCAATTCTGTGTGGAGGAAGTAAGTGAATAAAAATAAATAAACAAACAAAATTGTTAAAAAAAAAAATGCAACAAAAAACAAAAAAGAGAGTAATACAAATGAGAGAGCAAATGAAATGGCAGGAGAGAAGTGTAAATATGAGGTGGTATTTAAGTATCAGAGCAATCCTAATGAATAATGTACATTGACACGTTTATTGCATACATGCTACACACAGATTTCACCAACTCAAGTGCCATGAGAAATGAATGAACGGATTTATCGATTCAAAGTGATTAACTTTGTTGTTTGTATGTATGTATTTATGCAAAAAGAAGCTGAAGAAGAAGGAATAATAAAAACAAAAGTAAAGTGAAAGTGAGAGTTCACAATGCAACAATTGAGGTCATAAGTCATGATGTGATTATACACCAAAGTACTGAAAGTACTGAACGCATACAAACACATAAACAACAACTTAAAGTTTATGTATATGAATGTATGGATACACGCATTTTTAAGTTGCCTGAGCCAGGTAGATACGGTAAGGTAAGCTAAATGCCCGCATAAAGTAAGTGTTTTCATATTGGTGGGTGGCATGTTGTGCAAAAGGAATATAAACACAAGCTATAAGTCTTGTGACTGCTCAAAAATGTGTGACATAATTTAAAAGAAAATATTTTTGATTCTTGTGTAGAGAGGAAATATTCTCCATATAATTTACATATTCTTGTTGATTTATTTTTTAAGTTAAGCTGGCAAAAGAGAGTAAGAAAAATATTATTGTGCAAAGAATTATGTACATACAGGGTGCGCCATCTGACATTTTTCAGTCGATTTCGACAAATGAGCAAAATTTCTTTAGAATATTCTTTACCATTTATTTCAAATCAGTTTTTGATTACAATGTCGATTAAATGGCTTTCTGTATTCGATAAGCAAATGCATTAGTTATGAACTGTGATGCGTATTACAGAAGTTTGCGACAGTCAAAGTCAAAAATTTATTATTTTTATTGTATTTGAGATAAAAGTGAAAAAAATAAATAAAATACTTCCCGTCATAGTATCCAGATAAAAAAAACTAGCTATGGATAGCTAAGAATTTGAATTTTTTATATAAAATATTTAATTACTCAAAACAAATTGATAAAAAGCTCATTCAAGAACAAATAATTTTAAGCGTTCAAACTTTCTCACTTCATAAAACCACGCCCATTAGTTTTTCTTTGGGTTTTTAAATCAGTTTATGATTTTTACGCCAATACTGGAGCACTGATCCACAAAAGAAGGAAATGTCTGGGCATGCACCAAGTGCCCAGTACAGAACTAGCATCCATAGCTCCCTCAAATTTTTGAGGGAGACTGGACTGGATGAGGTACTCTAGGCAGATTATACTAGATAGAAAGAGGGACGTACAATAGATCTTATAGGTCGCGGTACAATGACAGAAACCTCTATAATAATACAATACAATACAATACGCCAATATTAATCAATTCCGGTTTTTTTATCAATCAAAAATTAGGGAACTAGAGAGTTAATGCAAAAAATACACTAATTTTTAAATATTAAGTTTTACTATGCTCAGAACTTTGACTTGTTGTGGAAAGTTTTTGTGAAATTTACGAAAGAGTAAAAGTTTGTCGAAAGTATGTCGAGCAATAAGAAAATGAGTGAATGCGACAAGACCGAAATTTTGGCGGTACTGCTAGAAAATTTGACATCAGCGCAAGAGTTGGGTTGAGCCAATCGTCCATTAGTGATTTTTTAAGGAAACACGAAAGACCCGGATTAATCAAAAGGAAACCCTGCTCAGGACCAATTCCTCAGAGGATTGGCTCCTGAAACGTATTTGTCTGCAATATCGCTTTAAAACTGCTGAAGACATTAAGAGGGAATATATTGTTGACGGTGGCTCCGAAATCAGCACGAGAACTGCTCGGCGAAGACTTCAGTAATTCTGTGTGTTCGCTTGGCGACCTGCCAAAAAGCCGATTTGGACAACAAAAATGCATCACAAACGTTTGCAGTGAGGCAAAACAACGAAAAAGTTGGACTGCCATTGATTGGAAAAAAGTGAACTAGTCCGACGGCTCCAAATTCAATCTTTTCGGATCCGATGGAGTAACCTACGGTGAACGTTATAGCGATGAATGTGTAAGATGTACCGTTAGGCAAGGAGTTTGTCGAATGATCTGGGGATGTTTTTGCTTTCACGGTGTTAAACTGTAAACGACGTTCAGTACAAGTGGTTATTACAAAAAATTTAGTCCCATAATTGAGGAGCATTTCTCGCAGTCAAGTCGAATCTGCGCCTTGTCATCGTGCGAAATTGGTAAGTGTAAATATTTTCTTTATTAGCATAAGTTGGTCAAATTATTTCAGAAATTGTGTCATCCCATCCCTCTGAATTTGTTTTTCAGGTTAAAGATTATTTGTCAGAAGTTGGTATTTTGGCAATGGATTGGCCAGGAAACAGACCTGATTTTATTCCCATCGAGAACCTTTCGCAGATCATGACGGTGCTGGTAACAAAGCAGAAACCCCTTATTATTTTCAGAGTTTCTGCGTAAACCACTTGGAATTAGGTTTGCAATAGTAATTTGGTCGAGATTTTTGAAATAAAGGAAAAAAGATTTTGTAACAGTTTGGATTTGGCTCAACAAACCTATTTTTATTCACGTAGGTCTAACTCAAATTCTTAGTTTCTGTTAGATAAAAAAAAAAAAAAATACAACTCTCGACTAATCTGCTTGTTCTATGACTTTTATTGTTCTTCTGGCATTATTATTCATCAAATGCTATTTATTTCAATAATCAATTAGCCGATTCATAAGCTGCCATATACTGTCGTATAATAAAAAAATTAGAGAATTTATGACAAATGAGAGTATACGACACCGAATAAGACAGTCAAATATGTACATATATATTTATTTTGCAAAAATTTCAAGATTTATTAACATCAAGATTTTAACGATAAATTTTTAAAGAAAATGTATAAATATTTAAACTATTTACATATGCACAAAGTAAATAAAAATTGTATTCATATTAATACTAAGAAAATCACAACATTCGTATTGGCATTGAAAATGCCAACACTTTTCAAGAAAACTTGTATATTATATTAAATATATTAAAATTTTTGAATTTCTTTCAGCAATTTTAAAATTTCCTATTTCTAAATATATTTTAAAATGTCATGCAATTTTAGTATTATACAATAAATAAACTATTTTTTTTTTACTACAACTTTAATACATACTCCACAAAATGTCGATGTGCGTTTGTGTTATATTATTTTTCCTCATACTAAAATTCATAATTTTTAGTATTTTTTAATACTTTTTTGTATTTTATTACTATTTTATATGTACACATACTACAAATTACTTATGCTATAAGACAGTCTCACTCCAACGTTGCTGCTGTTGTTGTTGTGAAAGTTTCTCTCGCTCTCATACATAACTCATGCGACGATGTTGAAAACGTTTACGACCCGATGAATTAATACTGCTACCGAAATGTCCCAAGCTCATACTCAAACCCGAATCGAATGCAGTTTGTGTCTGTGAACGTGGATCGGTTATGAGAGAACACGACGGTATTGCTTGACAATAACGATGTAGTTGTTGTTTAAAGGCAGCCGTCGTTAGTGTATAGAGTACAGGATTAAGTGCTGAATTGACTGGGAGGACAAGAACAGCGAGCCATGCATAGAGTGCAGGAGAAATGACACAACCTATTTTAAGAGGTGAGAGGAGGGAGGGAAGAAAAATTAAAAAGAGATTAGAGAAAGAAAGAGAGAAGATGATTGATTAATATCAAATAAATACCGTTCGTATGAAAAGAGTTGACAACAGAGAGTAAGAAAATGCAGTCAAACAATACGCTCTCTTTAATGCAATTGTTGTTGTTTTTATTATCTTCTGTTAAGTTTTCAACGGACCGAAAGCCGCACTCTCTCTTAGTTTTTTTATATGAAGTTTTTCGCTCTCTTAAACTGAAAGCATTAAAACTTCATATTAAAAAAACTCTCTCAATTTATGAGAGCGAAAAACTTCATATAAAAAAAAAAACAAAAGAGAGTTTGGTATTCGGTTGGTGAAACCGTTTTAACTCTTTAGAACGAATTATATTAACTTAAATTTTATTATTTATTTACCTGAAAGTGCTGCTACTTTAACAATAATTATCGGTAGCCAACAGGCACAATCGGTGGTTACAATAATGGCAAATCTGTGAAAACAAAATCAAGTAAAAGTAAATAAAACCTCAAACCGCAAAGTGAACAATCACCTCTGTCGGTATGTATGTAAAATCGAGTGACTCACCTTGTTGCCACAACACTTTCACGCCCACTCAATGTACTACGCATACCGCCACCAGAATCGCGTATTGCTTGCAACATGCGAATATATGAGATCAAAATGAAAATCAATGAAAATGTATTTATGCAAATAAACAACATAGCAGAATATTCCCAACCCTGTAACAAATAATAACAATTTGCATTAACAACATCATTTGCAATAATGTGATAAAATAAACTTCATATTTCTATTACCTTTGCATAAGGATCGTGTATGTGCAGCGATAGGCAAACACCATTTGTACCATAAAAATGTCGCCCAAAATATTTCAATGGAAATAATGGTACAGCAGCCAATGCAAATGATATGCTCCAAAGTACCAGCAGACGCAAAGCAATTCTGTGTGGAGGAAGTAAGTGAATAAAAATAAATAAACAAACAAAATTGTTAAAAAAAAAAATGCAACAAAAAACAAAAAAGAGAGTAATACAAATGAGAGAGCAAATGAAATGGCAGGAGAGAAGTGTAAATATGAGGTGGTATTTAAGTATCAGAGCAATCCTAATGAATAATGTACATTGACACGTTTATTGCATACATGCTACACACAGATTTCACCAACTCAAGTGCCATGAGAAATGAATGAACGGATTTATCGATTCAAAGTGATTAACTTTGTTGTTTGTATGTATGTATTTATGCAAAAAGAAGCTGAAGAAGAAGGAATAATAAAAACAAAAGTAAAGTGAAAGTGAGAGTTCACAATGCAACAATTGAGGTCATAAGTCATGATGTGATTATACACCAAAGTACTGAAAGTACTGAACGCATACAAACACATAAACAACAACTTAAAGTTTATGTATATGAATGTATGGATACACGCATTTTTAAGTTGCCTGAGCCAGGTAGATACGGTAAGGTAAGCTAAATGCCCGCATAAAGTAAGTGTTTTCATATTGGTGGGTGGCATGTTGTGCAAAAGGAATATAAACACAAGCTATAAGTCTTGTGACTGCTCAAAAATGTGTGACATAATTTAAAAGAAAATATTTTTGATTCTTGTGTAGAGAGGAAATATTCTCCATATAATTTACATATTCTTGTTGATTTATTTTTTAAGTTAAGCTGGCAAAAGAGAGTAAGAAAAATATTATTGTGCAAAGAATTATGTACATACAGGGTGCGCCATCTGACATTTTTCAGTCGATTTCGACAAATGAGCAAAATTTCTTTAGAATATTCTTTACCATTTATTTCAAATCAGTTTTTGATTACAATGTCGATTAAATGGCTTTCTGTATTCGATAAGCAAAAAGCAGCTATTTTCCGGGCATTCTGCATAACAATGGCCAGTATTTCTGGAGTTATAGTAGCTACTTCGGCTCGCTCATATGTTAACTTTGAGTTTGTCAATGGTCTTCAGCTTGATGGCATAAACTTTACTTTTCAAATAACCCCGAAGAAAAAAGTCTGGTGGAGTTAAATTAAGAGAACGAGGAGGCTAGTCCAAATCACAATTTTTCGACACAAAGTTTCTAAGGAACTAGCACTTTAAGAACTTCATCGTAGCGTCTGCGGTGTGTCAAGGCGTGCCGTCTTGTTGAAAATAAAAGTTTTTTAGATCTTTCCATAAAGTATCTGTGCTATGCGCACAACTCACATTTGCACTAGACTTTCTCCCTATGATTTCTGAATTCAAATACATTGCGCAGGTAGGTTACGAGCAATATAAAAGTATTAAATATATGGCTACATGTAAACTGATTATAGATAGACACAGTATCGAAGTTGCAAATGTCCATTGGAGACAGCTATCATCTTGCCTAATAAGCAGGCAAACGTGGTCAGAGTGAAACCACGGCCGTACTAAACTGCTATTGAAATTTAATAGGCAGGACGTAAGAAACACTATAAGGGTGCTAACAGGTCATTGCCTAATTGGCAGGCATGCAAGTATACTGGGGGTACCACATTATGACTTTTGTCACGAAGCTGTCAAGAGATCGAAGAAGAGGAAGTCGTGGAAAACCCGTCTACGCAGGAAAAAATTTTCCGCGCTTGGATTCGCTTCTCTTGGGGGTGTTCAAGAAGTCGCGAGGTTGAAGCTAACAAAAGTGGCTACTTTTATCAAATCCACAGGGTGCCACAATGGGCCTTGAACAGGCCTAAGTGAGTCGTAAGACAGCCACTTAACCTAACCCAACCTAATCTAACCTAACCTAACCTGCCCTACGAGATTGCCCACGCTACGCCATAGATCGACGCATTCACATTCTTCTTTGTGAAGAACATCAAGTTCCAGCTTTTGATGTAAGAGCAATTACCGCACACCAACACCTTACAAAGTCATTCAAAAAATTTATACGCCGCATTATAAGTACATTAAAAAATTTTAACGCATAATTATTTTGCAAATTGTATATTCTTACTTTTTATAATAATGTATATTAAAAATACCGGCCTGAATCAATTCGCAGGCCGTATTATTTTAGTTCCATTATCGTCTATATTTTGTTTTAAAGACTTATCAATTTTTTACATATTCAAATGAATTATGAAATCCAATTGTACTAATACATACTTAACGTTAACAAACTTGTAACCAAATTATAATAAAATAATACAACTCTCGAGACGCGGTTAGCGTGGAGAGACCAATGGAAAAAAACCTAGCCTAACCTAACCTAACCCAACCTAATCTAACCGTTTTTCGATTGAATAAATATCCAAAAATCATATATTTATTTTTCTAATGCTCTATACGGACCCGTTTTTTTTAGTATTTTCAGCTCACGAGAAGTGTTCGCAATTAAAAAACAGACTGGGCTCACATTAACCCAATGAATTAATCGCGAGGGTTAAAACATAACGTTTTTTTTAATAAAATATCTCCGCTCACCTTAATGTATGCTAAGAAGAAGATATATATAAATTTTCACTTCATTTACATTGTATGACAGATGGAGAAGATAAGAATTGAACACCAATAGTAACAATGTTTCGTGAATAAGATACAGAAGGCAACAATCTAAAGACTGAATTTGTGAAAAATTAAAACACGTACATTTCATTGTATAAAAGCTGTACTGCTGTTGCGTATACCGCATTCGGAGCTACAGCCAAATTGGAATCTTTTTATAATTTGATGGACGAAGTGTGAGAAAAAAGAAATGAAGAAAAACGAAGTAAGCTTGCACATCACGTATTGACTGCCAAACCATCACTGTACAAAATATGGCAAACTTTTGAGAGCCATCTATCGACGAACTGCTTATTTATCATTTTTACTCTATCTTTTATTTGAAGCGTTTTATGACTAAAAGAGAGTATGAAGTTTGTTTTGCCATTAATAGAAACTTAAGATTTTAAATAGTTATAACTTAAATCACAGTTTTTTGTATAATGACGATATGGTAATCAATGTGCGATATATTGCTTAATTTTGCCGCCTTTCATTCATTCCATTATCTGATAATGAAAACCCATTGAGAGCGATCGTAAAATCAGTCCGTACTTATATTGCTCTATATGCAATTGCACAGTACTGTTATCTTCAAGCTTTCAAAAACGAGGGATATATTACTTCTTGCTGCTCCACCTGAGTTTTTGTATTTTGTAAAGTGGTTTTCTATAGAGACATAACATGTTTGTATTAAAATACAAACGCACCTTTCAATTTTTTAATGGGAGTCAAATGACAGATTATTTCCCTAAAAGTTCGATTTCATTTATTCAAATCAAAATAATAGTGTAGTTTGATACGAATAACAAAACAAAAAAATTCGAGGGGTCAAAATATTTTATTTATTTGTAGTCAAGGGGAAACCCTGCCCCCCCTGACAACGGCCCTCCACATATAAAATATCAATTATTTTCGTCTTGAAATCTCTACACTTCACAGGGTGGTACGAAAGTTTGACAGCCACTTTAATTACATATAAGATGTATAAATTTGAAGTGCGGTTTTAACTAACAGATGGCATAGCTATTATGTACGGTTTGGATCGAGGATAATTAATATGGAGTTTTAGAGCGTAGACATTTTTTTTTTTTGTCCTTTCAAAAATGTCGAATTTTGCACCAGAAAAAGTGTTGTACGGGGAAGTTAAATAACCTTCTTTCATTTGAAGAAAACTGCTGATGAAGGCTATCGATTGTTGGTTAAGGCTTATGGTGAACCCGCTCTAAGCTAAGACACTTGTGAACGATTACTAAAAGATTTAAAAGTGGTTATTTTGACGTCAGTAGCAAAGACCGTGGAGGACCATCGAAATAATTCGAAAACGGGAGCTGTCTACTATGAACTGCCAAAGCCTGATAAAACTATTACTGCTGAACGATACCGACAACAACTGATCAAATTTAAAAGAGTATTAAAGGAAACCTACCAGAATATGCCCAAGGATAAAGTCATTTTTCAACAAGACAGTGCTCGGCCCCATGTTGCACATTGTGTTGAAAATTATTTGAAAAACATCAAATTGGACGTTTTACTTCGTCCGCTGTATTCACCAGATTTGGCTTCTTCCGACTACCATTTGTTTTGATCGCTGCAGCATGAGCTTGCGGAACAGCACTTCAATTCGTACGAAGAAGTGAAAAATTGGCTTGATGGATGGTTAGTCTGAAAAATGAGAAGTGGTACTGGGACGGAATCCATCAATTGCTGAAAACATGGTGAAAATTCATTCATTTTGTTAACTAAATAAATGAATTTTTAAGCAACAAACCCGCGTTTCATTTTTATTCACATATTACAAAATATCAAAAAAACATTGCATAATTTTAGGGTTATTTTTTAATAATAAAAAACTATTTTTATACAATGAAATAGCTGCTCCATCGTCTGATATTTGAAGTTTAGTTTAACAACCCCGAAAAAAGAAACAATTTTAAATATGGAAATAAATAGGTAATAAGTTTCTTTAAATTAATTAATCTAATGTAAGAATATTTTAAATGTTTAATTTAGGAAACGAAAACAAGGACATAATAATGACCAACAAACACGCAAATAGTTTATGGATTCGGAATAAAATAGGCAAATAATTCCAAATTATCCTTAATTACTTCTAATAACTTCAATGTTTTGACTTTAAATCTCTTTTAATTAGTCTGTAAGAATTTTATACTCATAGACTAAGTAAATAAATAACTAAACGAAACATGAAAATAGATATCAGTTAAAAGTATATATGCAGTTAAGCACTAATGCTTACGCATCATCGATTGCGAGTGCCACCACTCATTTCGCTTTTTCTTTTTTTTTTTGATCTGGCAATGCCAAAACGTCATTCAAGATTTATATATTCATTATGGTCGAAGCACTAAAAATATCGCAGCCGTAAGTACAAATCAGTCAATTCCACGTCATTCATAAAAATTAGGAATCTCTCTGCCCGTCCACACTGTGGCGAATTTCGAGTAAAGATCTTGGCCTTCGTCCATACAAGATCAAATTTACTCAAGAAGTGAAGCCTTGTGATCATTTAAATCGCAGAAACTTTCCCGATTGGGTTCTGCAAAAGTTTGAAGATAATCCTGAATTTTATCAAAAATCATCTCCAGCAATAAAGCTCATTTTTAACTTAATAATTTTGTCAATAAGCAAGGATAGAAATCCTAATGTGTGGATCTCCTGCTAGAAGTGAGATTGGACTTTACGGTAATGGTGAAATCTCTAAAACTGGTCCGGTCGAGTGGCCACCTCGGTCATTACATTACTTTAAGTCATTGGTTTATGCCAACAAGTGCCAATAAGCCAACATCGTTAGAGGGACTCAGGAACAATATTGAACGCGAAATTGCCAACGTTTCGGTCGATATGTATGGAAGAGTGGTGGACAATTGGCTCCAAAGAATCAATAGCTGCAAACGTGCTCGCGGTGGTCATATGAGCGATATCGAATTCCATATTTAAATGCAATATGTGTACTATGCCTGGAATAAATTTCAGCCCGAAATTTTAAATATTTTGTGTGTAGTGAATGAAACTGCCCTCTGAAAATAAGAAATAAAGTAGACAAAGCAATGGTGCTTTTCGATTACTATAAATGCAGCCTCTGTCATTCTTGTCTTCTTTTTATTTTCTAGTAGGCTATAATAAAGGAGGGCACAATTGCTTTTGAGTTACGAACTCTCTCCCACTCTTTCTCTCTCATTCTTCTAGTAAATTTTAATAGAGGATTTTTCGGTTACAAACAATAAAGCCTTTCTCATTCTCTTCTTCTCTTGCTCTTCTAGTGAATTATAAAAGAGTGCATGTAAATGTAAATTATAAAAGAGTCAGATACGAATAATAAATTTGCAAAATTTTTTGCTCCCCCAGCAAACTATAGTTTATGAGGGGACGATTGTTTTTCGGTAATGAACAAGGCTTTTTCCTTTTCCACTTTTGGTAAATTATAACAAAGGAGGCTATAATTATTTTCAGGCTGCGATCAACAAATCAATCTCTTCCTCTCTCTTTCTTTTCTAGTAAACTATTTTTGTTTTATATCATATTATGTTGTTAGTTATACTAAGTATAATTAAACTTAGTAAGTTTTATTACTTATAAAATATAAATTTTAGCTAAATTCTACCCCAAACTCTACTTTTTAGCAGAGGCGTTGGACGCCTAATTCTCAATTTCTTAAAGCTTTAAATGCCTAAGCTCAAAAGTAATTTTTTGAAACAGTGACGATTCAACAATTAATGTGTCACATATGATTGCTTATTCTGCATACCCAATATAAATTTAAATTCTTGTTATTTTCAAAATATAAAAAAAGAAAAATTCACCAAAAATATTATTCACATCGCAAATCAAAACGAATCACAAAATTTGCATTTTCATTGTTGTGAAATGTTATCAGCCTTGAATATTTATATATAAATTTATTTATGAGTGTGTGTGTACCTCGCTTTGCCTGTATCACGCGGTTTCAATGGACGCATCACCGACATCAAACGATCCCATGTGACCAATGTAAGCAGCAATGTTGACGATTGACAGCTAAATGTGTTGAGAAATCCTATGTGTATAAATGTGTGTATGTGTGTGTGTGTGTGTGTGACGAAATACAAAAACAAATACATATACTTTAAAACAAAAACTCATTCTCATCATTGAAAATACTCACCCGAAAATGCACACATTGTACTATGACGCCACGTTTCGTCATGTATGATATACTTGCCACGGAAATTGATGTCCGCACATGCAATTATCGCCAAATAGATACCCATGAGAAAATCACTAGCAGCCAAATGTCGCAGATACAGCGAATGTTCAACGTTGCTGCGTGATTTGTAGAAGTAACGACCCAACAGCACCAAAAGATTACCAACAACAGCCACAAATGCCATGACCCAAACACTGAAAAATGTTTTGAGAGTGGGAGAGAAAAAAAGGAAAATATATAAACAAAACCAATTTGTTGTTGAAAAACATGTGAAATGAGCAGGTGCATGTATACAAACACCCAAAAAAAACCAAACTCATACTAAATAAAAGATTAAGAAATTCAATTAAAATTATTCGAGTTTGTGTTTTATTCCCCCCCCCCCATTTCCCCCTCTCCTGGTAAAAAAGACGGAGGAACATTAAAAATTGTACCTTTCTTTATTTACTTCACTTAGGCTGACATTTTTTCGTATTTTCCACTTATACGTACCTAAAAATTACTGTAAAATCTTCATTTTTCCCCATGTAATTCAATATCTAAGTACATATGTCAACATTAACAGCTTTTATGTGTTTGCCATAAATCATTTGATTGGCATTATATGTTTTAAGTTTTGATGGAGAAAATTCATTTGTATAAATTGTGTTCACTGTGCGTATGAGTAACATTTAATTGAAAAGTAGCAATTTTTTCGTTTTCGAGTGACAGCTGGCCAGCAATACTTAGAAGAACTTAGCACAAACTACTCATCTGTAATTCTATTAAATATTGAGTTAGGACCATATTTAGTTTTACAGAAAGTAAAAAACCTATTCAAAAATCAATAAACTTTACTTCTACAATGTATGTATGTGAAATGTGTATTTAAAATGTTAGGCTGGTTATTAAAATTTAAAACAGTTTCCGCCAATTTATATATTCGGAAAATCATAGCAACTCTAAAAAAAATTCTCTGTGTGGCATGAAACACGGCGGAAATGAATATTTTTTACACTGTAAATGTTCAATTTGCTCAATTCTATTCAATCAATCAAAAATTGATACACACGTGTTCATAATACATAATACAATTCTAATATATCTCATCTGTTCGTTGTTCTTCCTCCACAATACCATTCAATCACAAAAAAAGATGATAGAAACGCTGCCGAGTAGCCAAGAGTATATAATTTATTTATTACAAACAAAGTGCCAATTGTTTTTAAATGAGAGAGTATTTGTTGAAAATGAAGAGATCCAGAGAACAAGAAAGTCGATGAGCGAGTTTGTGTTCTTTGATGTTGTTCTCCCGATTGCGTTTTCGCATGAAGGAGGGGAGACGAAAGCAGTGTCTGTTAAGCCTCGCATATTTTATTGCATAAGAAATATTCATTTAAAACAAAAAACATAAAAAAGTAGTTCCACTGTGGGAAAGAACCAAATGTCTGATAAGTAGTTTATGCTACATTGACGGCCAAGAAAATCGCACCACGTACCAATTTCAAGAAAATAGTTTATGATGGGAGTGAAACCTAATTTCGTTTTAGTGAATGTAATTTTTCTTATTTTTGGGAACAAAATGAACAAAAGTGCAAAGAAACACTCTACTTACATACAAATTTCATTACTTTTTAATTAAAATAAAAATATTGAAGAAATTTTACTTTTTTGAGGAAATTAATTAAAAGAATGTAGAAATAAAAATTTTAGTTATTTTTTAAAGATTCAAACCAGAAATATTTTGTTGCGTGTTAGAGTCACAAAAAAACATATGTATGATTTGGGACGCATATTAGGTTAGGTTAGGTTAGGTTAGGTTAGGTTATGTTAGGTTAGGTTAGGTTAGGTTAGGTTAGGTTAGGTTAGGTTAGAGTGGTTGTCCTATCATAATAGGACCTAATTAGGTCAATAAAGTCCGTTGTAATACCACGTGGCTTATCCACAATTTTCTAATCTTACAATGAACTTTGTGGTTTTCTCTGCTGCCAGCAGATTCACAGTAAGCTAGATAACTTAAGTAGAGCTCAACCATTTTGTGGTTTTAATAAACCTATCTTAATCTCTGATGTCAGCAGATTCGAGGTCAGCAAGATTGCTGCAGAAGTTGTGGAAGTGAAGTTAAATTCGCCACATCAAGCTCTTGACTGCACCTTCTGACTACGTGGAAGCCAAAGCTTCAAAAGGAAACTAATGACTTTGGAAAGACAAAGAATGAATTTAAATTTTAACAAAGAACAGAATTAGCAGATATTAACCAGCCCTATACTACAGTGGGCGATACAAAAACCAATACAAGAACAGACGCAGGATAATGACGATTTGCCTTGGTCTTAGCTTACTTTGTAAATAAATCTTTTAGCTCCACTTCAAATCAACTTCCATTATAAATATCCTTCGGCTCTATAAAATCAATAAAGCTAGACTATGTACATTCAGAACAACAAATTCAGATCTTTTACAAACAAATAAACTACAGTGTATAAGTTTATCATATTTCAAAGGTAAAACTTACGAGACCTAAACAATTTTGTCCCCTTTTTCAGCTATTTCAAGTCTTTTATTTGCTTCACTACCTCGATACGTAAATCCATAAATGTGTAATAAATACCTGTTGCATGAAGATCTTTCCAATGAGAAGCTCTTTTGCCCGTTGTATGAAACTTATTGGAGCATCAAAGAAATGTTCTGGATGGCACTGCTATTTGCATAAATACCTACTCTATGACCCCATGACCCAACACCAAATGTTAATTTTTTGAGGATATGATAAGAAATTTTTATTCCCGAGATTAGAGAATTTCTTTGGTCAGAGTTTGAACTTGGATGTGGAACTATTATGTAACTTCACAGATTGATCTAGACCAAACTAAAGTTTTCAATAACATTCATCAAATGAGCTAAAAATATGATATATACTCTCCCTTGAAAGGTATGCTGCAGTCACTATAAATAGTCATAATCATTGTAAACGTATTGAAGGATACTTTTTTTACTGGTGGACATACAATTAAGTTATACTCTTATGAGCAGAAGAATTTTAAGAAAAAATAAAGTTTCTATTGAAAAGAAACAAAACCAACGGTAAAATAAATAAATAACAGTTCAATATTTAAAATTATAAAAGAAATAAACAGTTATAATGTCAAATATGTAAAATTTTTCCAAATTATCGTATGTCTATGGTGTAATTTGCGATCATATAATTAAATCATATGCTAAACAAAAATATTTAGAAATAATAAGTTTTATGATTTTTAATTTTGAACTGAAATTTTACCTTTGGTACTGTTAGTACTTTGTGGAAACCATTTTTGCTTGATCATTTCTGTACATCTCTTCAACTAGTACCAGTCTTGATTCGATTCTATTCTTCCTGAATGATAGTCCATAAGAAACTCTTATTTGGAGGTTTTTGCGCTGCCACGACCCAAGTTTTACAGTTTTTTTTAGTAAATTTTGGGTCCAGCTCAGTATTTGATGGATGCCTAACAAAGAGCCTTCCATCGATCCCAAACACATTTAATTTGGATTCATCGGTCCAAACAATCGTTTTCCAAAAATGCTGGTACTAGTGGAGATATCGTTTAGCGTACTGAATACGCTGCGCAATATTTTTTTTGGACCGTTGGGTTTATGTCTGCTAATTTGTCCTAATATTTTTTTTTCCATTTAATCGCTTGCGTATAGTTCTGGCAGATATTTTCAAATTATAATCTAAGTCTATTTGTGATCTTAGTTTGATGAAAGTTAAGAAATCGTTAATTTTGCTGAGCCTAATCAAGTACCTTCAGCTGGAGACGTTTTAAGTGGTTTTTTGCGTTGCAAATTGTGAAATGATTTGAATTTTTTTGTAGTATCTTATCTCATTGAACACTTTTCCACGTAAAAAAGCTAGCTCTTCTACGAGCTTTGCAATAATACCAAGGTTCTGGAAAATTTTTCAAATGAGCTCATTCTTTGAGGGAGTGGAACTTTTATTTTTGCCCATAACAACCAAAATCAACAATTGTTCAACTAAAGTATACAGAAATGTGTAAATGATCAATTTTATTGGTTTTTACGGAATTTAAGTGCACTAAGTCAAGTTGATTACGAAAGAATATAAAATAACTTAATTATATGTCCACTTCCACTCTTACTCCTTCACAAACAATTGCCGATTGCGCGCAAAATACGTCACTCTTTTGTAGTTGCTCTTAATATTTTTTAAGGCTACTAATGGTACCGCTAAATGGCATTATAAAAAAATCTTGGACTACTAATACAAAATATTTTTCAAATTCAGCATAAAATATTGTTCTAGTGACTTAATTATGTGACCACAAGTTTATATCTACAAATGTTACATAGCTATTTCTATATCCATGACTACAATTCAAATACTTGAGAAGAGTAGCCCGAAGTTTTAAGCTGAAAAATGTAATAGAAATTTATTCAAATATTTTCAAAGGTAGTTAAAATTGTTTGAATTGCTTTGTAATCAAAACTATTGTTGAGTAGAGCCCTAAGTTGAGTATGACCAACTACTAAATTAAGTACATATAAGTAATTTAAAAGGTACATACTTAATTTAAAATTAATTTTCATTAAAATACAAATTGTTTTTTTTTTTTTTTTTTATTCTTTGCTATTCAATTTAGTTACAATAATATCAAAAGGAAACTTGTGTTTTAAATGAAATTTGTTTTACATATGCGTTCAAATGAAAGATTGAAAAGAAGTATGTTTAGTTAAAAGTGAGAAATCTAATGATAAAACCCAAAAACCAATTAAAACCCTACACACTTTACAAAAGATTTAAATGGAACGATGCTAAATAAAAAGATAAATTTTCCTAATTGTATCAAAATTCAATTGTATTTTAATTGGACAACATTGCGTATGAGTAATATTGAAATATACAAGGAATTTAAACTAAATTGCAGTATAAATTACAGATATTTAAAATAAATTTATGTAATTTAAAACAATATGAATATAATTTGCCAAACAAAACAAATTTTTTCTTTTACATCTATTTTACATTCCTCAATTTTCATAACAGACTTGAATTTTTGTCACTGAAGTAAAAAAAAAAACAAAATATATTTATATAAATATGGCAAATAATAATTTTGGGTGGTATAAATACACAAACATTTAGATTAGAACAACTGATATACTTTTTGTTTATTTGCACTTTAATTAGAATTTATTTGAAGAACTTTTTCGGTGTATCTTTAAATTAATTTGAAGCTACCTAGCCATACAATTTAAGAACATTCTTTTAGCTTCAACTTGAACTAAAATTTTCTGGCTTTAGTTTTGGCAAAAACTTCTTGCAAACTTGGCACTGCAACTAAAATCATTTAAAAGAAAAAGGCTAAACAAACCAAAAACCATAAAGTTTCCATTGCAATGCGGCGCAAGGACAACGTCTGCTGGTGTCTGATCCACAATGCAACAACTACGCACACACAAACTCTATATTTCCCTTTACTTCTTCTCTCTTCCTCTCTGCGTACCTCTCTAACTTTTTACGTTACTGTCTTCATAACTTTTACTTCCGTTTTTGGCAATTGAATTTACAACTATTTTTTCTATTGTAGTTTTTTAGATATTTTTTAAAATAGTGTTAAAAATTTGTGAGCTTTGACAAAAATTTTTTTTAAAGCGCATATTGTAAGTGTTTTACTTTTAGTTTTTGTTCTTTTTTGTGTGTGTAAACAATATATGTTTTGTATATGTGTGATTTTTTATGCAAGAGAAAATATGTAAAAATTTCAACCAAAAAAAGAAAACAAAAACAGTTACAGTTTTACAATGAGGAGTGCCACAACTTTTAAATCCGATGTCCAAGTGTTGCTTAAAGTTTTTGTGTATTTTTCTGGTTGCATCAAGAGAAATGGAAAATTTTCTGTATTTTGTTTGTTTTGTTGTTGTATGTGCTGTGGTAAATGTGGTATTTGAAAACAAATATTTTGAAATAAAATTTCTAGCATGGCAAAACGAAATTATTTTATATATATTTTTTAATGATTTTTTAATTTATTTGTTTAAATATGTAATTAAAGCATTTCTGTAATTTTCTCAGAAGGTACGTTTTCTATATCAGGTGATCAGGTAATCTTTTGATAACAAAAAAACGTGCAAATGACTCTCAATGTTTTAAAGAAAAAACCACAAATTTAAGTAGGTAACGGTGAGTATGAGTAACATTAATTGCAAACATGAATTAGTAGCACAATTATTTCGTGAATCATTATTTTATCAGAATGAATCTTCATTATTAAAGAAGACTAAGAGAAATCCCTTGGAAATTGCCAGTCATACATTTTTTGCTATTTATTTTGATATGATTCAAAGGAAACTTTCTTATGGTTAATTTTTCCAGATAAGTTAATATGTAATGTATTTTTTTGTATATAACCTTCCATTTTTTGTTTCCTTCCTTACCTTCCACGTAATATTTGATTATCCAATAGATGATAAGTACTACTAATACCATCACCATGCGGCTCACATACACGCACATGCATCGCCGCACGACATAAATGAAACCAAGAGAAATAACTGCAAGTAGAAAATTTGTATGCAAAAAAAATTTTAAATATTTAAATGCTTAACGTTTTACTTTAATTTATCCATAACTCACATGTAATTTAAGTTTGTTAAATTTTGCAGCACACGCGTGTCTAATGTTTTGAACTCGTTTCCGGTGAGAAGCAACGATGTTAAATTCTCCAGGCAGTCGAATGCGTGTATGTCAAACGTTAAGAGTTTATTATCGTTGAGGTGTCTGCAAATAGTCGAAGGGAAGTGGGTTATCGTAAGTATTATACAGAATTGTTATGCAACGATTACTGACACTTGCTCATGAATAAAATTTTAATAATTTATGCTCTTCTCTTTTTTACATCTTTGACGAGTCAAATCGTTATAATCTTTTTTACTAATCAAACAAATTCTTAACCAAGATAATTATATGAGTGAATGATAGAAAAAAGTATAAAATGACATTAATGGTAAGCAGCATACGGCTAATGCAGCCTTGAGAATAAATTGTATCTTAAAATGGCCAACGGATAGGCTAGGGCACCTCATGATTTTAAATCAATTTAAATAAGATTGGTAGCAATTTCATAAGAATTCATCAATCTATTTCTACGCAAACTATTCTAAGTTGAACGTTATTATTTGTACTGGCGTCTTTTGGAAAAACTTGGTGTAAAGACACCCAGAAAGACTGGGTCTCTCATAAAACAATTATTGTAGGAGCTGTGCTAACTAGGAAGACAGAAAACTGTACCAGATCTTTTATTCGGATCTTTCGCTCTGGTTCACATATGGCAAAACCATTTAGACTTACGTAATTCAATTTCATCAAATTGGCCATTTACTTAGCTTTCTAAAAATCATTTATTGGTTCAAATTGTTTAAATTAGGGCGAAAAGAACTTGGCTCCTTTCGCGTGGTACCACAAGAAACATTTCTGGACCAAAAGTGCTGGCAACCGTAAGCGGCCATTTTACCTTAATGTAACTGAAAGTAAGATAATCTTTTGAACCTTTTGAATCTACATTAAAATGAACCTTAGTATATTTGAATAAGATCCCTAAAATATGCTTTAGTTGTAAGCTGGTCAAAGTTACAAAGTTTCGCATATATGGGAGGTGGGCGTTGTAATAATGCAATCTATCCCATTTTTGCAATGGCATATGGCAATAATAATGTTTATAAGTACACAAAATTTCGTAATCATATCTATAATATACAGGGTGACAATCGTAAAGTGACGCACACATTTCAGCAGTTATTTTCAAAAGGACGTACTTCCATTAAGTACAATTAAGTGTTAACATTGCTGAATATATAAGCATTCATTTGAACCCCACCTCATTCAATATAACCTCCTTTAGCCTGCACACATGCCTTCAATCGATCCGGAAATCGTAGGACTGTTCGCCGCAGGACTTCCTGACCAATTTCAGTCCAGGCTTTCTCTAATGAATTTGTCAGTGACTCCAGACTGTGGTGTTGAGATGCACAAGCCTTACTCTCTAAAATACTCCAAATAGAGTAGTCCATTGGATTCAAGTCTGGGGAGTATGGTGGCCATTCTTGAGATGTTATGAATCCAGAAAAATTGTTTTTTATCCATGTCTGCGTTAATTTTGCCATGTGGGAAGATGCAGAATCTTGCTGGAAAGTCCAGTTTTCATTTCCAAATGTATCTTGGGCCCAGGGAAGAACATGTTCATTTAAAATGCTCCGATAAACAACCTGGTCAATTTTAACACCCTCTTCAACGAATATTAGAGGGGTTCTGGCATTAGCGGAAACTCCAGCCCATACCATAACGGAAGCTGGCTTTTGAACTCGGCCAACAGTCCTATTTTGTTGCGATGATGATGTTAGCCACATTCGGTCATTTTCCGCATTGAAATGTTATTCAACCGTGAAAATTTTTTCATCTGTAAACAAGATATTTTCAACATTTTTTAACACGGAGGAGCGTAGCAACGCCTTGCATCTTTGCAGTCGCAAATCTTTCTTTTTTTGTGTCAGATCTTGAGCTTTTCGGAGCTTGTACGGCTTAAGATTAAGCTTTGATTTTGCAATGATACGCACTGCTTCACGATTTACTCCCACTTCCTTAGCGATTTTTCTCATTGAGCGCGCCTTGGATTTCGCTTGATTCGTTTACGAATATTTTCTGTTAAACCAGTAGTGGCAACTGTTGAAAATTTTCCCCGGTCTCTATCTCCAAAACCCCCAGTTTCATTATATCGAATAATAGCTCGGTCTACCGTACGACTTGACAAATTTAAAGCCTTTGCAATTTGACGGCTACTATAATTTGCCAAATGAAATTTCATAATTTCACGACGAATATTTTCCTTGTCCATTTTTATGGAAATTTCAAAATGTAATAACAAAAATTCAAATGAAATTAAAAGCAAAGCCAATGATGAATCAATTTGCTTTTTAAATTAAAGTAACGGTAAATGGCAAAGCTTGCTGCAGAGTATTAAACTTGCGTCACCCTGTATACTAAGTTATATCCTTTTAGCGGTTTCATTTGTATGGGAAGTAGGCGTGGTAATAGCCCGATCACTATAATTTTTCACGCAGTGATTGCTAATGACCCCATGAGCGAATGAGCCAAATTTCAGAATTTTGACCAGCTAAAAACGGATTTGGCTCAATAGTGCACTATACATACAGAATTTCCACTTAAGTTTTTTACTATGACTTCACAGAGAGTCTTTTCAATAAAGACTTTTAAATTTTATTAAATATTCAGACTTCGTACTGAAGCTTCCGAGCAACTTATTCAATTAAAACATTGTGATATCCCAAAAACTTTCAAAACTGAAACTCTTACCGAAACAATCCACAGACACTTTTCACTGAGTTATCCCATTCATGCTTTCCACTAAGATTCTTGCATCCAACCAATTATGGTACTGTTAAAATACGTCACATCTTTTTGCCATTAAAATTAATATTTTTCAGAATAAACCAAAAATCTCTTTAAACTTTTATATCTTCTTTATGGCAATATTATCCACAATTTATTTTGGATCAAAATCAAATATAGCATAATTTCTAAAAATAACGTTTTTTAATAAAACTTAAGTGGTACTATTAAAATAATTATAACACAATATTTACAAATATACAATAACAAAATATAAAAATAAAAGCTACACGTTTATCATTTCACGGCGATGAATGACGGCCATATCGGCCATACACAAATTTCCCACTTTGTTTTTCTTATTTTTTTCGGAAGACACACAAATAAACAAAACAAACTAAGCATTAGGTTCATCAAAGTGTAAAAGACATTTACGTGACATCATAAATTCTTTTTTTTTGTTTTGGCAATTTTTTTTGTTTTTGGTTTTTCAGGGGCTGTTTTTTCACAAAATTCCCCACTTGTGATCCTTTGACATGTCGCAGTTATTATTAACAAAATATTTGACAGGCTTATGTCAACGAAACAAAATTCAACTTATACTCACATATCTAGCAACATACATACATACATACATTCTACGTAACTTACTTATGTATGTATGAACACGCACATGACATCGTAATTTCACCATTGTAAACGTAAATCTGTTGTCTCTTGTCTGTAGCTAGTATTTATGCTAATTTGTTTGTTATGTTAATTTTGGTTAATTTGAAATGCACATACAAATATATGTTTAATACACATACATATCTATTGAATACATTTACTTGAAAATTACTAGTTGAAAGTGAAATTATATGCGCCAAAAATTATGTGTTTGTGATTAGTATTTAAGTACAAATTTTGGAAGCTGATAAATTTGCGTTATATTTTAAAGAAAAGCAACTTATTTTAAGAATATTGTGTGATTCATTAATCACTCATACGCCTTCATGTACTAGAAATTAATTTTTGTTTATTTTTCAGGTTCAATAACATTCTACGACGAAATGAGGTTAAGTTTTTGTGCAAACACACAGAAAATTCAATTCAGTTTTTACTGTTTCTTTTATATTAATCATTTATTATAACATAAGTGAATAAAGGAACTTCTAAAAAATCAAGTAGCATGCATGTACAAGAGTATATGAAACTTCACTCTTAATTCGATGGAAAAGGCCCAGGTGCTCCGATTTGTATTGCTCCATAAAGGCAGAATAAATTATTACTCCTTTAATACTCCATCAGGAGCAATAAAGATTTGTTCTTGCTTTTGAGGAAAAGCAATAACAACACTAGATGATTTACATTTTCAAGAAAAAAACTTTTAATAACAACAATGAATTGTTGAATTAAGAATACTTTTTCATTGAAAGATAATACATAAAATATTAACATAAAAGAACTGAGAAAAGGAGAGTATCGGGGCAACAACCCTTCCCTCCTTTATTACTCCTTTTGGATGCCCCAGGACATAGAATGTTAAAAAAGAAGGAGAATGCCAGAGATCTGGTGCAAGAGGAAGTAATCCCTTGCTTTCTTTGGAGTGCTCGGTTAATATTATTATTGCATTATTGTTACAGAATGCACTGCACTCTATTGTTCCCTTCAAGGACGAGTATGCATAAGTGCTATAAATACCTTCGAGTAAATGTAAATACCTTAGAGTGTTCAAACACTAGTGTTTCCCAGTATAATTTGCTTTGTTGTTCTTTCTTTTGCCTAACAAATAATACGAAGGTTCATTTTCTCATGCCGCAGAAAAAAGATAAAACAGTAGAATAAAATAGGAAGATAGAAAGAAAGAGAATAGCAATACAACAGGATCAAAGAAACACAGAATGAAATAAGATCTACGAGGGCACTTTGATAAGTCGGTGAGTTTGTGAATAAAAGATACTTTTTCAGCAAAAAATCGTTTTATTTCACAACATAGTCTCCTTTTAGCTCTATACATTTAAGTAGTCCAGTGTTATTCCAATTTTTTTATTCCTTCCATATAATAGATTTTTTCAAAGTCCTCAAAATACAGGCTTGTTTCAGTAATGACCTCTCCATTCGACCTAAATCTCTTACCGCCGAGCCATTTCTTCAGGTTTAGAAATAAGGAATCACAGGGGGCTAGATCTGCAGAATATGGGCAGCAGTTGCAGCTAAATTTATCGATTTTTACCATGACGACTACACGCGTGTGCGCCGGTGCGTTGTCATGGTGGAAGAGCACTTTTTTCTTCACCAAATGCGGTCGTTTTTGCTTTAAATCAATGTTGAATCTGTCCAACAGTCATCGTTTTACCCTTTTCAAGGTAAACGATGTGAACCCGAAAAACTGTCGCCATGACCTTGATGGCCGACAAAATCACCCTGCCCTTTTTTGGTTCACATCCACCAGAAGAAGTCCACTGCTTTGACTGTTCCTTTGTCTCTGGTGTGTTGTGATAGATCCACATTTCATCCATAGTTATGAAACGGTGCAAGAACTCGTTCGGGTTACTGTTAAACATCACCAGACACTCTTTTCAAGTGGTCACATTGTTGCGCTTATGGTGTGAGCAATCGCGGCACTCATCTCGCGAGTAGCTTTCTGAAGTCCAAACATTTATGTAAAATGTGATGTACCCACTCAGTTGATGCCTATGGCCTCAGCCACCTCACGCACTTTCATTCTCCGAACGTCCAATATCATTCCATTGGTTTTATCGGCGATTTCTGGCGTGACCATCTCTTTTAAGCGACCTGAACGTTTGGCTTTACCTCTGCTGGTACGACCACAACGGAATTCAGTAAACCACTTCTTAACCATTGAAGTTGATGGTGCAGAATCCCCATAGCCTTTCTTTGGTTTCAGTGGTGGTTTTTTTACGCAAAAAATAATTCTTGATGAGCACACGAAATTCACTTTTCTCCACTTTTGTCGAAATTCACAAAGTTGTCAGCTTTCAATGGTTGCCAAACACAAACTAAATGGCGCAGTTTGCTCAAAATTTGACAGTAGTCTATTAACAAATGGTAGTAGACAGGAGCAATGTTGCGTTTAAAGTTACTACGCGGGAAATTCAAAAAGTCACTGACTTATCAAACTGCCGAAAGGACGAATTATAGTGACAGGATCACTACCTGAATATTATCGCCATGACAAGGCATCACCAGTTTTGAAGTTACCTGGTGAGATTTGATTGCCTTAATAGTCGCTAACTGCCGGTTAGGATAGCAGGTATTTTGATTTTGGTAACCGTGCTTAAGATTTAAAAGTGCACATCTATCAGTAGCATATATTTCTGATTGAAAGCTGTGAGCCTATCTTCCCATGGGTATTTGTATTTAATCCTAAACCCAACTGCTCCTGCTTCGATTCTTTCGTGTGTTTGCTCTATTCTTCAATGATGATCTTAAGTTCCGGGGGACCGGGGACCTAGCTTAGAAAAGCGATGTCCACTTATTGTCGAATAAACAGTCAACGTTTCACTTTTACACATTGTTGCCATTTTATAAGTCTTTTGGTTCTACCAGAATTTAAAAAGCTGAAATATTTCAGCTACATCTGCTGCTGCTTTGCTACGACTACTGAAAAAAAAGAGAGAGTAGTCGCAGCTGCAGAAAGCACATTTTCGAGAGACAACGATGACTGCCGAAGAATCGAAAGCAGATCGAAGAATGCTTTGACTTCTAATAATAAATTTTAATTTTAGTTGTACCGTGTAAAGTATTCGAAGTTTTAATAGTTTCTGGTCTTCAAAAGTGTACTACATAATTTCGTGACTATAGACAATTAGACTTCTTAATAAAACTTTTCATTGTTACGTCACATCGAAACTTTCCTGTTCTCCTTTTCTGATTATTCTTTAAATATGCACCTATTAATAGTTTCTGCTATTATCTTGTTAAAAAAAACAAATACTTCATGGAAATCTATTCTATTAGGACGCAAAAGTCTGAAAAAAAAAACTATATCATTTCATATTTCATGACATTTTTCTTCACTCTTCTCCCGTACGCAGTAATAATGCCAATATAGAGCTGTTTTCATACTCGAGTAGTTATATGAATGAAGCACGTTTATCAATCTTAGGTATTCTAGAAAATCAATCTACAAAAACAAAATATCAACTATCAAATATAAAAATATTATACAATACAAGGAAAACACTATTTCCTTTTTGTGTTTTCTTTTTGTTTTTTTTTTTCCAATAATGCTTTCAGTAAAATATCATTAAAGTAAAAGGAAAAGCAGCAAAGAAATGGGGGAAGAAAAAAAAACAGAAATTTGTCAAATAAGCAACACTTAATCTAAAGAAATTGAAAAATAGCACATTTTACTTTAACGCATAGATGGCAAATACAGGGTGTGTTAACTAAAATTTATTGAAATGTTTATAGGAAAAATGTCTCTTCCTTTTGTTATGTAAGACCATTTTTGGCTTTGCCCTCATTGTATGCCATAGTCCTTCCTAGAATCGGACACATACTCTATAATGTATGACGTATGGAAGACTGGACGTCCATGGCAACATACGAAACCACCAGCCTCTTTCCACATGAGGTAATGCTTTGAAATTGAGATAAAAATATAAATGGAGATACATTTTTCATATCTTCCGAAACGACGAAAAATACATACCACTAAAGGCACTGGAATGGAGTCCTTTCTCTCGAAATCTTGACACCCCAATACTTTGAAACGAACAATCGATAATAACACTAGTTTACAAGATTCTTGCAAAGACTTTTCTCCAACATTTTTAAAACTTACTTATGCAATTTTATTAACAGCAAAATTTGAGGGGGGTATATTTATGAGGTCTTAAATAAAGAAAGTTCTGGCAGACACATTTGGCACATGTCTATTATTATCTTTTTGATAATCTTTTCAAAATGTTGCCTACTCAATTTCATTGAAATTGCGCTGGAATTGTTGTAAATTCCAAATACAACTCTGTTAGTCGATATAAATTTGAAAAAAAATCGATGAAAAACACATCACTATCAATAAAGGAGTGTCAAATATAAAGTATAAATAATTATATAAGTTAAAGTAGTGAAATTCAAGAGATTAAATTTTTGGACGATAAATTCAGGAGCTCCAAATCAAAACGCATTAAATGACATTGATCTATTTTGATTCTATTGCGTTTTGATTTGGGCCTCCACAATTGCTATACCATATTCTCTAGAGAATCAAAAATTCTAAATTTCTATAAGCTCAAACTTTCAAAAAATAGATTTTTAAAAAAATTCAACAATTTTTTGCATGGTACATTTTTGGGGTTTTTAAAGTGAGAAACCAATAGGATTTGAGACTAAATATTAATTAAATTTAGATTTTTATGTTATATTAAGATATTTTTATGACATGTTAATGAAAATATAGCAATTAAAACATTTCTACTCTCATTTACCAGAGTCTTAATGCATACACGTTCAAATGAAAGACAAATAGTTATCGGCAAGTAAAGATAAAAATATCTATGAAATCATTCGTCGTCGAAAGGATCAAGATTCCAGTCGCAATTTTCGCAAGTAAAGAAATAGCATTTTCCCATTTCACATTTGTTGCATTCAACAGAATTTTTGCTATTTAACTTTCTTGACAACAATTTAGTGTAAAAATCTCTGTCATCTTCTGATTTCATATGCACAAGCAGCTGAGCAGGCGAAAAAATACAGAAAAATACTTAGTATTCTCAGATTATCCCAATGGAACCCGAAAGAATAGAATCAGTGAAGAAAACGATGAGATTAAGTATTAAACATAAAAGAAATATAAAAAAGAGGCGTCCCGCCCGAAAGGGAAGAACAACTTTTGGTAGAGATATGGTCAAGAAAATATGAAAATTGCGTGGGCTTTATGATGACGATTGCAGCGGTTAAAAACATCAACTGCTGACTTAGCAATTCTACAATTCTTCTCTCCATATATGTATACATAATTTTCGTTTTCCACAATCTTTTCATTTTGGCTACATATTTCATAAACGTCTCCATTACATTCGCCATGTTATCAAAAATATGAATTAAAATAATAATTTCACAGTAATTCAGTAATTTCAGTATTAGACATTTTATAATGTATATATATAGTATTATCATATATATAGTATTCCTATGAGCCCTATAATCCCTAAAGGGTTATAGTATTTCTATAAGTCCCGTTATGAATTTTAGTATAAAGCCTATTTCTAAGTTTTTCAATCTCAAAAATACATTTTTCGACTTTGCATAAGCATAGGACATTGCCCTAGACTAAGCTTTGGAGTTTCCTCCTTACAAAATCTACATAACTCATTATTGATAGTTCAGCCTGCAGTGCTCTGTCAGAATACCTGTTAAAATTATCAGATTCCTTTTTGATAAAGTCATACATTCCTTAAATTTTTTTAGTTTATTTTTTCCTAAAAGAGTTTTTGATTGTTCCTTTCCTGGTAGATTTTCCCAGTATCTTTCTTTAACGTCATGGTTAGAGACCTTTTTTCTATTCTACAAAAAGATTCGGGTCTTACAAATAGGCTTTCTGCTCCCTTTTTTGCTAGGTTATCTGCCTTCTCATTACCTCCTATTTAATATATTTCAATTCTCTATTTGAGAATCGATACCGTTGAACTGGTACTTCAAGCATTTAAGAACTAAGTCAAGGAAGTGACTCATTTTATTAGAACAATCCATTTGGACATTTTTTTAAGAATTTAACCCCATCTGGGAATCGAACTCCAGTCTAGCACTCAGCCACCAGGCCACAGGGGGTGGCCTAACATAGCCTAGAACCCAAAGTATCCTGACCTTGTTTTGCAAGCCAAGCGTATTAAGTTTCTCAAGACACTGCCTAACCTGTTTACCTGATTGAATTCGAGTGGCTTGATAGCCGCTAGGCTGTCAGTTAAAAACGCAATGTTCTGATGCCGATAGTTTCGCTTGAGGATTAAGTAAACGCAACTGTCTATGGCATATATGTATATAAATATGGCCTGAAAGAAACCGGTGCATTTACTCATGGGCTCGAAGTATTTCATCCTTGGCCCATATACCCCCGCTCCTTCATCAGTAAAAGACCCTTCTGTATGCCATGCCAGGTTATGGTTAATAGCAGTCTACACCGGCCACTGCTGTATAGGTACCCACGCAGAAAAACTGCGAATCTCTCTGCGAATCTGCAGAAGTTGGGGAAACTTAGAAGAAAAAGAAACAATCTCCCATTTTCTTTGTGAATGTCCAGCCTTGGCGAGGATAAGATATAGGTTTCTGGGGAAGTATTTCCTCAATAGCTTGTCCGATTGCTCGGAAGTCAGTTCAAAGAATCTGCTGGGATACCTAAACTCGACGGGTTGGGTTCAGTAAGAGCGCAACATTAATTCTACTTCGGTGGGGAAGTGGTTTCAAAACGGCGCTATGGCGCTAATTGGGGCTCACAGTGGGTTTGCTGTCACTCATTTGTCAGGTTCTCATTTGTTGGTTTATGTTGCAGGTTTCAAGCGGATTCATATTGTCTGACCTAAATTACTTGTTACACTTCTTGATCAAAACAGACATTTTGCACCTCTGAAGGCCTGAAGTTTTATGAACCACCGGTGACCCTGTGACTTTCAATGGGATAAGAATCCCAAAAAATGAATGTTTTGTAAAATCCGCAGGAATATTTTAAAAATGTGCTTTTTCAAAGTTTTATCAATTTTCTCATTCTATAAACAATGCCCTGAAAATTGCAGTGCTATATGAAGTAGAGGGTTTTCCTTTAGCCAGCCTTACCTTTAACCCATGGATGCTTTTTTTCTTTGATGGCCCCTTGTGAAATTTTTGTAAAACACTTTAACCCTTGACTACCATTTTAAAGAAGGCTTTTATGGAATCTAGGTTTCTGAAGACAAGATTTATCTTAAATGTAGATTTTTCACATCATTTGATGCTATTTTTATTATAATTTTAAGCCACTGGAAAAAATTGTAATGAGGTGGATCAAACCCCAGCTAGGATATTACTACCACCAACTAATACTTACATATAAGACAGTTTAAGGAACAACAGTTTAATAAAACACATAATATAAAAGGTAGTGTCCCGAGTATTTAAATTGAGCATAGCTAGACGTGGTTTAGATAGCTTTAAAATAAGAAAATTTATAATTTACGTGATATATTTTCAGCAGCGTGTGTGAAAATATATACATAAATATTTCAGAATTCTTCACATACATTCCCAATACATAAATATTTTAATAACATAAATCACAATTACTTAAAACTAATTTTATAAAAAAAATTATACAATAACTAACAACAACTATTTGAATTTATACTTACAATCCTTGCAACAAGTGTAGATTACAAAATGTATGCGCTTTTATCATTGTTAACTGATTTCCAGCAAGAAATCTATAAAAATAAAAACAACAATAAGAAACAAATTGTAAAATTACATGAAACACTTTTTTCTAGTATGTACTTAAATATTTGCATACTTTTCAAAACTGTAGTATAAATGATAAAGGAAAAAGTAATAGTAGTAAAAATAAGTACATAAATATGTACATATGTAAGTACATATATTCCAACATACCATACCAGAATAACAATTGAATGTTGTTATGACTCAAAGCGCATAACTTTAGTAAGTTTTGCAAAAGTAAAAAACAAAAACTTTTTCATTTCTTTCCCCTCTTTTTTTGCTGTCTCTACAACTAACTTTTTAAATTTTTCCCTTATTCTACAACTATTAGTTTTGAAATGTTGAAATGGTTCTAGTCTTTACATACCACACACATATATGTATATTATTAAAATTACTTTTCACTTACATACACATACATATGTACATGTACGTGGTGCATGTTGCACAAAACGATATGTGTATGTGTGGTATATGTCTAAGTGTATTTCTATTTTATATGTATCATGCAATATCCATATATATATGTTTGTACTTACAAATGTCTCAAACGGGGGAATGTAAACGAATTGCGTTCAATGTCAATGATTTGATTTTGCGCCAACGACAACGTATGCAATTTTGTTTGCAATGGAAACATGCCAGGACGGATTTGATGGATGTGATTCTCATTGAGGTAACTGTGTGAAGTAAAAAACAGAAAATTGTAATATTATTGTATACATTCACAAACATATCATACGAGTAATTTTATAATAGGATTTCATTTTAAGTTAAAATAAGCTTTATTTATCCGCGTGTGGTTTTAATTTGATATACAGGGTGATTCCGTTCTGTTGGTCAGATAAGTAAAATATTATATGGGTGGGGAAGAGGCTTACCTTACTCCGCTTGCGAGCTTCAAACGGGTACTGATTTTTTTGTTTTGTTTTAAACTTTTTGCTGTAACATTAGAGGATTACAAAAAATGTACATAATTTATTTTCTGTATTAATATTTTCTTCTTAGATCCTATTGATTATCTTATAAGAAGGCAATGGTTAATAGTTTTCACTGAAAAATAAAAACTCGAACTGCATTTTGTATCAATTTCTTACATTAGGAATTGCCACGAAATTCAGTTTTATATCGGTCTAGCAATTTTTCATGTATTCTAGAGTAATTTATGCTTGCTAAGCTCAAATCTTAAATCCTATTTAAGGTTTTCGAGATAACAGTACATAAAATCAGAAAAAGGCGAGAATAAAGGAAATTTTTAATTGAAGGTCTTTTTTGGTTTCTATGAGATTGCCGTTTGTTGTAAAGAGAAGAACATTTGTTGTGAAAGCAAAAGTCCTCCATCTTCACCCCATATACCACATTCCAGAAGTTTTAAAGCATAGCTTATCCCACTTTGGGCTGCTGATTGATTAATCGAATAGCAACTTTGAAAATTCATCAAAAATACATTTATAATTGTTTTCAAAAAGTAATCACTGTTTCACATTTCTGTATATATTGACTTTAAAATTTGTATTGTATTTGTATTTCACCTGACTTAGAGGCCAGGTAAACAGACTTAAATTTTTAGAAGGAGGTTTTGAAAAGCAACAAAAAATAGTAAAATTAATTATTTTGCATTTGAAATAAGAAATTCACCTGCATAGATAAAATAACAAGCTTAATGTAGAAATTATAACTTGAAAGGTCCTGATATATTTTTAAGACGCTACAGCTGACCAAGCTTTTGTAAAAACAACATATGAAAAAATAAGCAAAACTCAATAAAAATACACATTTACCTCATTTCGCTATCTTTGACATGTAATAACTTTTAAAATACTGTGTTAAATACATTTGATCACAGGGGAATACTTATTGCCCATGATATAGCGTAAAAATATTTTTTTACACCTGGCCTTATTTTTTATTTTTTCGAGGTAAGCCAAAAACTACTATAACGCCTAAATTTCAGAAACAAATTTCTTATATTTTTTGAAGTATTAAAATTTCTTCTTGGCATATGAAAATTATGTTTTTAAAATTTTGGGTTATGGTATCTACTTAGTGCCCTGCCGAAATAAGTTAAAATAATATGCTAACAGGCTTAACGAATGATAAGTGTATGTTAGGAAAAAGGTTATTTATCAAAAAGTATGTGAATCGTTGAAGAATTCTTAAAGAAATAACCTCATAAAGTCTAGTTTCATACTTTTTATATGCCGCTATCTCGTGACTGAGCAGAATAAAGCAAAACGGTATTGAAATTCAAGCTCGGCAATCTCAAATTACTCTAGAATATATGAGAAATTTTCTGACCTATTCCACAATGTTATTGTGGAATTTCCAAAATTTTGCAGTCAAACACTAGCCCTACAAGGATTAACTAGAGAGGGAGCTAGTTGTGGAGAAATTATTAGCAACAAAGATTTGAATTAATACCCTTAATCAGACTGCCCAGAAATGACACGATATTTATATATTTTAAGAAATATTTTAAAGTTATACTCAGTATACTACCACCTTACTAAGAGTCTGGTCAATGACAAGAGAATTTTTATTGCCCTTGACAATTAGTCAGCGATTAAGTTCATGTAGCGGACAGATTTAACTTCAAGGTTGGCCATGGAAAGTGTTCAAAAACTCAATTCGTTTACACGAGCATAAGCTGATGCGGATGAGAGAGCATTCAGGCATAGAGCAAAATGAATCTGCTGACCTTTTGGCTAAAACAAAGTTCAACAGATGAATTTTTTAGAATACAACCACGTATTGCCATTGATGATGCCATTGAACATCGTAAAGATGAGTGCAGCCAGGCAAAGACTGCCGCGAAGTGTTCGAATAGTTAGTTCAAAGTCGTCAGACTAAACCGAAGAACCTTGACCTTGAGTTAACAGCGGTGACTACGGGCCAGGATATCACTTAAAGGAGATGAAATTTATTGATAATACCTGGAAAAATCAACGCACATGCTGTGTCAATTCCCAGCGTTAGCGAGCAGAAGATTGGCAATCTTTGTTGGTGATTCTGAGATTGGATACCTGGACTTACAAAGATATGCTCCTGATGACACAAGATGCTCATATTTGGAGCATGCTTGTTTACGAGTGCTCAGAGTAGAAGCATCAGGCGGTAGGGGATGACCTCGATAGTCTAGTGGGTAGTGCACTAGACTTTCATTCATTCTCATAACGTTCTTCTATTCACTAGCAATATGAAGTGTATGAGGATTCTTAGAAAATGTACAAGTTTACATCTTGGTAGGTAATGGCAAAACCACCAAGCTAATAAAAAATTGCCACACCGTCTTTCGGAACTGGCGTTAAACTGTAGGTCCAATTATGGGCCGTTCAGGCCTAACTGTGTCTTTAGACAGCCACTCCAACCAACCAGGGGATGAAAAGGGATCTGATTTGGTAAAATCTCATAACTAATAATAAATATACACAATAACAAGAAAAACTGGGATACAAATATTTTCTTTCAAAGAGCAAACACTAAAATGGTACACAAACAGTTCGAAAAGAGAATTAGGAACAGATGCAGGCATATTAAAAACCCGACACTCTGAACCTTTAAGTAGGAGACCTAGCATTTTCCAAGCGGGTATCCTCGCCATAAGGCTGTATGCCCTATTCAACCTCGAATGTAAGTGTAAAAATCAAGACATAGGAATATACTCAGATAGCCAAGCCACAATAAAGCACTAGACTTCTTTGAGATATCCTCAAAGCTACTTTTTTTAACCTCTACTAAAATCAACAATTAGTAGTGTGTTATTTTTGAAAAAGTCAATTATTGTCAAACAGTGTGATTGCTCGTGAGAAATGTAATTTTATAAACTTTCAAGTGTGCAATAAATGTTGTTCATTAATTATTTTAAAGTTATGGTGGAAAAAGGGGAATAACTCATAAGGAAGTCTATACGTTTTTTTACTTGTCTTGACTTCCTTTATCACCTCCATTTATGTTAACCATCACGACGGAATCACCCTGTATTAAAAATGGTTTTCTTATTGATTGTTTTTAAAAATAGCAAACGTTTGCAAAACTTGAGAATGCAACTGATAGTTTTCACAATATTGCATAGTTCGGTAGTTTGCATGAAGATTGAGAATTTAGTGCTAAGAAAACATATTGCGATTGCGATCAAAAACTTCATGAGACAGACATTATGAATTGGAGGAACTATAATAGTTTAGGCACTGCTTACAATATACTAGTTGAGGAACTCAAGGATTTTTCCTGAGGAATGTTGGATAATGATCTAATAAAAATAATTCCATTGATTCAATTGCCTTTATCATATACGTAAAAAAAAGCTGGTGTTAATTTTTTCTAGACATTTTGTCAAAAATTCGTGCTCACCACAAAATGCCTTAAAACAAAAGTCCTGCAGGGAAGCATCTATAATGTCAACAAGCAATCAATTTTGTCCAAGCATTTGTTTTCTAATACCTCTCAAATATTTCATTATGATAAATATATGTATAATAGTAATACTCATAGCAGAAAAGTTTTTTATCTTCAGAAAAATTGTTTAAAAAAACATGTTATTTTGTTTCCGTCCCCTTTAAGGAATCCTTCTTTTTCACTTTACCAAAACGTTATACTTTGAATATCTTTCGATGTTGAAGCTAACCACCAAACCAAACTACCAACAAATAGATATGTGGTTCAGTAGAGACTGTTCATAACGTCAATTTATATTAAACTTATCTTTAACATTAAAATTTTAATCATATATAATTTTATTCTACCTATAAAAAATTTCTCTAAAATTTGACAATTCTTATTTATTATATTTTTGTTTACGTTACCTAGTTTTACAGCTATTTGTTATTATCCATTTTCTGTTATTAAGACTATAAAACACTCAACTACTTCATTATTTGCTTGTTGCTAGAACTTCATTCAACTCATTTATTCCAAATTCCAAAAATTGCCGCCAAATCACATTTCAAAAACATTTCAACAAATCCAATTTAAATAAAAATGTCTTTTCTATTAATCACATAAAAACCAAATAAGGAATGTTCTTTCTATAGATTACGTATACGTCGTGTTGGCACGTTGATTTTATTATGATTTGTTTTTCTTTGAATTTTTTCATTTTCTTCGTTTGCAAATTCAGACCAAAAATTTATAGCAAAGAAAAATAATTCTATACCATAAAATTGTATTGCAAACCAGTGGCGGAGCGTCGAAAAGTTGTCCAAAGGTGGAAAAAGAAATAGTCGTGTTTTTTTTTAATCTAAATTCTTACGAAACTATATGTGTTTAAATATTCAAAGTGACAATTTGAAAACGATAAATATGCTGCAGAGGCGGATAACTGTCGGAAAATTGATTAGGTGACACTATATTGATCACCCCGTGGAAAGAGATCTATCGGATGCTCGCTTGTATCGATAGCCTTAAAATCTTATCTATGGTCCTTTTAAATAGGATAAAGACAATAATTATTAGAAAACTTTAACTATAATCGATCATGATTAGACCATTTATAATTATCATTGAGCATATTAACGAATAATGGGGATAATATCGGGAACACTCTCTCTTTTAAACGGTGCAATTCCATCAGAGCTCGTAGCTCTAGTTCAAACTCATTGCAAACTAGCTTAAATTTTATTCTCGTTGATAAATAAAAAAAAAAATTTTGAAAAAAATTTAGCTAATGAGATAAGGTTGTAGGAGATGTATTAATTTGGACTCTACAGCCTTTCAAAAGATGGGTGTGTGTCCACCTTGGGACCCTCTCCCCTATTATTATCCCATATATAAATACTTGTCTTCAAGTAAATTAAGCAACATAAACTACTTTATGAATGCGAAACCTGGCTGGACACCGAGTTTTGACGAAAAGCTGCAAAGCTTGTCTCGTTGTTTTCGTCTCATTCTCAAGATCTGGTAACCCTACATCATCAGTGGCGAACTATATTAAGCTTTGGGAATGGGAGTAGCTTAACTTCGTATTACGCAAGCCACCAGAAGAAGTAAAATACTCAGCCGATGAAGAACCCGTAGAAAGTGTTCCCTGGAAAGAATCATCCTTAAAGAAAATGAAGGGAAGAGGGGGACTAATTTGTTCGCCCATTACGTTTTTTTTTTTTATTCATGGCAAACGATCAAAATGTTTGAGATTTTTATCAGTAAGAGTAGAAGGGGGGCACATTGATTTGATCAATCATACAATTTTGTGGCGCTACACCAAAATCTTAAGTCAGTTTTAATTAGCCTGTTTTGGTTTCACCACAAATTTAGCTTAAAATTAAAATTTTCTCCATATTTGGGAAACTATAGTGAACGAATGGATGGTTTGATCTTCAAGAAACTTATTTTATTTAGTTATGTTGATATTTATCGTTTTAGAATTTAGAATATTTATCTTTTATTGGAATCCTTTAATGTTTGAATAAAAATTATATTAATAATATAATTTTTTAATTTCCACACTTTATTTCGTTTTTCAGCATGATAGCATACTTTTAGGATTAACAAAAACAGTTAACTTGCTATTTTTGTCGAAAAATCGCATTCAGACCTAATTTCAAATTAAATTTTCCCTGAGAGCAAAAGATAGCGGAGAAAAATGTCTTCTAAAATTGAGAAAAAATCCGGGAACATATTTTCACATATTTTATAGATTTTCTCCAAAAATTCTTAACTTTAGACATAATGCAGAGTTTTTAACTTCCAAATCTTGATTAAAAAATATAACCAAAAATGTCCTTGATAAATTTCGAAATCAAAACTGGAGCTTTCGGCGGATGTTTTTCAAATGTTTTTACTTAACGGACTAAAAAACTAAACAACATTTTAGTGAAAAATTTTTAACTTTCTCTGACACTATCTTTTACAAGAGTGACTTAGTGCATGCATACCTGATCATGTTGACAACATTGGCCACAACGCGCGAGCAATAAGGAAGCATTCTCTAACCTGGAAAAGTAGTCTCATCTAGCTTTGCAGTGAACTAGAACGAAACGAAATACCTTGTGCTAACTAACAAAGAGTTAAGGCGTTTTGGACAAAATGTTACTGTTGGCTGTTATATCGGTTACTTAGTGGTAGCGTGAAAACTGTTTTCAAAATATTGTTCCTATCCCTTTTTTTTATAGTAAACACGGTTTTTTTTGGCCGCTCAAATCATATATTGTCAGAGTCTTTTACTTTTGTTAAACCTTTGAGGTACAAACTATTTTCGTTTTTTGTTACAAGTATAAAAGACTTCTAGCTGTTAAACTTTTTTAAACATTATTTATTGCATGATATGAAATATTTTTCATCCATCTCTATTTTTTCTTTGACCGGCACGGTATGTGAAAACCACTGTGTAAAAAATAAACAATTTGCACCTACAAGACACAAAATTGTATCCGAATGCGTGCCCAAAATCGCAACTTTCATACAAATGCGTTGAAATGTATGTGGGTCTGGCCGGACTTATGAGAGGCGAATGTGATGTATAGACCAAAACACCCTTAAAGCTATCCTTGTATTGGATTTTTTGTATAGATATGTGCATAAATCGATAGCTTATAAAAATCGGAGAAGGTCTGTCCAGGCTCATGTGTGTCGCCGAAGGTTATCCGCAACAACAATGCCAGCCTTGAGATCAAACGAAAAATAAAAATAACTCTTGTCAACAGTTTCTACTGCAGACTCATTAGGCAATTGAGAAGCAGGGCCTTCTCTCAACGACTTAATCTTCTTTGTAAACACCAGATACAGGGGCTTTGACTGCACTTGTTCTTACCAACTGGCCTCAGCACGCGCATAGCAGAGGCGACTGGCGAACCTTTATTGAGGTAGCCAAGACCATTTATAGGTTGTAGTGCAAACTAAGTAGGAAGGTAAGAGATCTTCAACTATTCCATTATTTTAAATAACTATTGCCTTTGAAAATACTGTCTCCGCTACTGTCATCACACACTGCATTTGATTGCATTTCTGCTTCACTGGTATGCTGCTTCATGGGCACACATACAAATTTACTTACAATATATAGCATACTTTTAGGCGGCTTAACATTAATTTTTTTTTTTGCATAAAAGTCTTTTTTGATCTATAATTTTTGTATATTTGCATATGAATGCCTGCATGCTTTCTAGCATAAAAAATCATAAATTTGTTTAGGTAGCATAACATCTGTTTTGAAGTGATTTGTTAAACGAAGTGTATACATATACCTATTAACGTAATCAAATATTCTTATTGATTTCTTTTGAAATTCACGTCTATAGAATATGTGATAATAAAATATTTTTAATATTATTTAATTATATGTAGGTGAAAAAGGATGAAACCCGTTGTTTTTACTTAAACGATAAAGGATAAAAAGGAATTTTTATGAATTTATTTAAATTTGCGCCTCAAAGTATATGACAAAAAATAATTTTGATATAATTTGGTTAACATATATCAGCGGAGGCGAATACTTATACTCAAGCCTCCACCCCTTTTTCATTTCGATAAATATCTCATACAATAAATAAGCTCATTTTGAAAGATCACAAAATTTAGTCTTTCCTCCTTCCTCAACTCTTCCGAAATCTAAACAGTAGACAGTTAAATGGTAGAAAACTGAAACGTTCACTTGCCATTTAAAAGAAAAATAAACATTAATTTGTATGAAATTATTTGCATGTGCGCCTTAAAGTATGTGACAAGTATGCTGTTCATTTATGTTTTATCACACAAACATACATATCTAGGACTCGCTAACACACACGCTCATATTACTAGTTCTGGTGCCTTGTGCAATTTGTGCATTTGATACTTTCTTTTACTACATACATATACGTATGCATATTTGTTCAACTAAAAGCTCATACACTTTTCTATGTATACAAATACATACATCCGTTTTCTTTTACTTACAGTACTTCTAAGTTTTTCAAAGGCTCAAAAACTTCTGCCTCGAAGGAGTCAATGCAATTTCCGCGTAGATCTCTGCAACAAAAACAAACACACACATGAATATAAAGGCAAATTTATGAGGATACTAATATTTTTCTAGTTAACGCATAAATCAGATATTTATCTTATGTTCTAGTAAAGTAAATAAGTAAAGTTGAAAAAAAAGTAAATTTACTTATGCAACTTTTTTTTCCAAATATAATAAGTACAAATTTCAACTTACAATTCTTCAAGTTTTTCAAGATATTGAAAATTATAACCATGCAAAATGTTTATGCGATTTCCCGAGAGTATTCTGTAAATATAAAATAAAAACGAAAAAATAACAGATAAAAGAAAGCAGGGAATTGTAAGTATATAACATATGAAACTTGTGGATAGAAAAAGTGTGGGCGAAGAATTTACTGATTAGAAATTATGTTGATATTTCTTTGAGCGTAAATATATGTAAGTAATTTATTGAATATTCTTTCAGCAGAATTAATAAGTTTTGTTTTTGTGTTAAGTTTTTTTTCGTTGCTAATATTTTGTACGCAAATGTATTTGTTTCATTGCATAACCATAGCCTTAAATTAAAAATTATGCATGACATACTCGTAAAAACTCATATGACTTTTATGCTTTTATTTTAGTTATTAACATTGTTTTGTTATCTCTAAGTTATGCAGACATTAATTGTGTTTTGATGCAGCAATTCTACTTTTACATATACATAAAAGTGCTTCATTAATAACACTGTGCGGCACATTTTTCAACATGAATTTTGGCTAAGGATTGTGAAAAAGAAAATACTGTTGCATAATTTTAAATTCACAGTTTTTCTAGGTTAATAAAATTAAAGTTTTTATTTCGGTCTGTTATTGAATTTGAAAGTTTCATAACTTTATACTAATTTGTTGAAAGACAATGAAATGCGAAAATTGTTAACAAATATTATTTAATATTTTTCCACTACCAGTTTTTTTTTTTTTAACTTCAAGTTTTATGGTGACACTCTACAGGAACATTTAACAATACTTAAAATATAATAAATTTAATAAATTTAAAACGATTTCATATGTAAGATTTATACAAGTGAATATAAAAACATGCATGGAAAACACCCAGTAGGGAAACCTTTTAATTAAGTTCCATGATAGATAGAACTAACGGCGTTCTACGTTTAAATGAGCAAGTGATTCTTACATAAAAATCACGATAACAGGTCCAGTGGGTTTCTTCTCTTGGGTCTGGTTAAGCGACTTCCTTCACTCATTAATATCTCTATTTAGTTGGGTATTAGTAACATACCATGGGCTGTTTGCTATCATTCTAAGCGTTTTAGATTGAAACTTCTGTAGTATTTCTATATTTGAATTGACAGCCGTTCCACAGAGCTGAATGCCATAAGATCATACAGACTTAAGTATAGTTTTTTTTACAAAAGGATTTTGTTGCTGAGCGAGAGTTGTGATTTTGTATTTAACAGTCAATAAAGGCTACTCAGTTTTATTCCCATGGCTTTGCGTTTCGTGAAGATATGAGATATGAGTTTTCCATTTGAGTTTTGAATTTAAATGAAGACCCATATATTTTGTCTCGTTTGATTGAGAAATTTCAATACCATTTAGTACCACGTCGAGCTGTAAAGGTCACTTGAACTGATTAAGCTTTATTTGCTTTTATAGGCCCATGTGAAATAACGTCAAGTCATATTTGTAGTTTTGTAGATGTACTATTTGTGCATTCATCTACCGATAAAAAGGCTGCATCAGTTGGAAATATTCCAATTAGAGCATTTATTGGTAAATCTCGGGTGTATAGCAAATACAGTGTTGTACCCAAAATGAAGCCTTGTCTGCGTTTATTTGATGGAGTTTAGTTAGCTCGCCACTAAATAAAGCTATAAAAGTTTATCAGGAGTGATATTTTAATATTGTAAAGTAAGCTTTTGTGCTTCATTCGGTCAAGAGCCAGAGAAATGTCTAAAAATGCTACAAAACAATATCGAAAGGAATGAAAATTTGTGACAAGTGTTTCTCAAAACTATCCGCTTTCTCAGCATCCGATTTTGCCCATTTTCTGTTTGATTTTTTCAAGGGTGGAATTCGTGCATCAGGTCGTTTCAGATTTATTGTTGCTTTACAAAGAAAGTAGTCTGACGCGGCAGTCACGTCAAGAATTTTTAAAAACTCTTTCAACTGTTTTGTGATAGCATTTAAATACTTCTTGTATCTTGGGCATTTGGTTTCATTTTGATAAATAAGCTAGTTGTATTATATTTATTCTTGTGGTTTTGCTCAGGGGTGGACTCCCAGGCAGCAATTTGGATATAGTTTAAAAAGTGTTCAGCAGCATCTGTAATTTACTACTACCAGATGGCGCAATAAAAGCGGTTAAACTTATAAAAGGAGTTAAAAATGGGGTTAACGAGGGAAAAAGAAAAAATAAAACTGCAAAAATCGTTTCCTGATTAAACTGTTCTGTCGATTTTTGACTAAAGTTTGAAAAAGAGTTGATTAATTTTTATTATATGCCGCTAAATATCGATATACTTTACTAAAAACACTGTGCGACATATTTTTCTGTCATGATCTCTGGCTTTGGATTCTGAAGAAAAAGTTTTATTTATCAATTTTACATTCACAATTTTTCTAGGTTAGTAAAGTCAAGAAATCTATTTCGGTTGAAAGTTTTTGTCCTGGAACTGAGTATGGTTTGTTTAGGTTGGAGTGGCTGTCGAGAGACACACTTAGGCCTGAACGGCCCATTGTGATACCACATAGTTGGACCTACAGTTTAACGCCGATTCCGAACGGCTGTCTGGCAATTTTTTATCGGCTTGGCGGTTTTGCCATTACCAACCAATGTGTGTACTTGTACACTGTCTCATAATTCTCATATATTTCATATTGATAGTGAATATAAGAAAGTTATGAAAATTAACCATCAGACGAAGACGGGAATCGAACTCGAACCTCCCGAATGAAAGTCTAGTGCACTACTCACTAGACTATCGAGGTCGTCTAACTGGAACTGAGCATAAAAAGGCAAAAAAAAAACAATGGATGTGTGCAAGGCACGCAAGATATTTGATGTGTAAACAGTTAAGCCAACTAAATGTCATATACATAAGCTCACATATGTATAGCCATATATAGGTATTTAATGTATAATCTATATGCTTAGGTAATTAATTCAAATTAAAACAATTCTTTTATAAACTTAAAATCTTATTAGATATCATTATCTTTTTAATATAATAGCCCAATTCACCATAAATTGCAAATGGTCTTGCATCATTGCAAATTTTTATTCCATTTCACATATATTTGTTGTTGTGATAGCATAAATATTTTGCAATTGCATCAAATCGTGAATAGGGCTGATATGTTGTAGTTGCATTATTTTTCTTTTACTCAATGCATCGGTATCTATATGCTCTCATATACGCAGCTGCAATTGCATCCATTTTTCCGCGCTTTAAGTTTTTCTTCCTGTCGATTTAAAATTTTATAGATGTGGAAATTTTACATAACGTCGCCTGAGAATTGATTTGGCGTATAGGTATATGAATTTGTACACACATACGTCAAATCAATCCTCAGGTGACGATAAGTGCTTTCCGCATTTAACCTTAGAAAGGCAACAGGGGTGACCAGTCACCCCACTACTTATTAAAAGCACCGCAAAGAGAGTTGTCTTAACTGCATTTAATAAAAATAAAAAAGAATGTATTTTCATTGAAGTAAATAAGTGATTTTATAATAAATAAGTTTGATTTTTTCTGTTTAATATTTTTGCATAGATAAAAAAGTGTTGCCTTTCTAAGGTTAATGCATAAAGCAAAATTTTTACAATGCCATAGTTTGCTATCATTATCACTACATTTTGTTTATACATTTATTGAAACCTAGATTCCTTATTAATTATCATGCAAAACCTATCAAACGCCTGTGTTTGCTACGGCGACTTCTCTGCTTGTATGGTATAGTCGATCTCCACACGTTTAACATCAACAAATAATTCTGCCACGAATAAATGTACACACACATTTTGTTTTCGTATGCACATATATGTGTGAGTAAATTGATCGAAACATAAACAAACAAACTCCGCTCGTATTTTAATTTCTCCCTCTCTTCTTCTCTTTGTTGTTTAGAGTAGCACAGTCATGCCGCGCAGTAGTGTGAGCGAGAGGGGAACTGGACGTTACAGTTATCTTACATCTTACGTTACAGTTATTCTTACATTTTACACATTTGAAATTTTGCCCATACCGTGAGCTAAAATGTATACACATCAATATAAAGCATCATCGGATCTTTGTAAATTTGAACATTTTGGAAAAGTAATAAAGTGCAAAAGTTTTAGTAATATCAATTATAATTGTTTAGACCATCAGAAGGTGCTTTAGAAGTGGTTAAATTTACGAAAGGATTGGGCGAATAATAACAAAATGAATGCGAATAATAAAAATAGAAATGCAAATGCGTATGTGAATTTTTTTTTTCTTTTCTTAAAAAAAGATAAAAAAATGTTTTAATAGGTTTTTAATTATTTTGTTATTTTTATTAAGAAAAGGTAACACAATCACTACCGGTCAAATGTTTGGGTTCATTTTATAACTTTTGTAATATGCACAAAAAATATTGGTTTTTTCTATTCATTATTATTCGTATTGTTTACAATTAAATAATCATTTTTTTCACAAAATATGATGACTTTTACAAAAATCTTGGGGTAATTTTTTTTAAATTTGACTCTTAAAAATATCCTCCTTTCGAATTTAGAACAGGAGCACATATTTTGTGCATGCTTTCAAACACAAATAATGTTCTACTTACTTTTTTATATAAAGAAACACACAAAAATAATGGAAAATGTAGAAGCTTGAGAGAATCATTGCAGCACAAAAATGTAGCACGCGTTATTTAATATTGTAATAATGAAATAAACTTTTTCTCTTTTCAGTTAGTTAGTGAAGTGGCTCTGTTTACAACCAAATGGTCTCAATAAATGCTTAAAATTAATAATACAGTAGTTTCGATTGGAGGAAAGCCTAAATTTTGGAGAAAATTGTATTGAATTCAAAAATAAAGCAAATGAACCCAAACTTTTGACCGGTACTGTACATATGTGTACTTCAAAATTAAGATTTTAGTACGCAAAATTGAGTAATTGGAGATTATGTTTTAAAAACAGTCATTTTGTAGCTCAGTGTTGCCAATTTTTATTATTAATTTTTTCTTTTTTTTTTTTTTTGAACATGAAAGAAATTACTCCCATAAATTATGCCGGATAATGTTTTCTAGTGTTAATAATTTTAAAACTTCGTCCCTAGCTGAAAATTTCTAACAAAAAAAAAATCCATAACTTTACCAGAGCTTAGAAGAACTATGAATCCAAGATTACCTCGTAGAATTCCCGTTTTTTCAGAATCCGAAATCAAATCCCAGTTCAAAAACAGCAATTTCAATTTTGCAGTACAGTGTAATTAGAATTACTCATACGCATTGTTGTACATAATTTATATACTAACCTAAAATTAACAAAATTGCCACCATAAAACTTTCAAATGTTTGCGCATATAAAACAAAACATAAAATTTTATGTGTTTGTTAAAAGCTGACACAACTAATACACACATACATAAAAGTAAAACACATATACATTCTATTAGTTCAAAACTCTTTGGCTATATGCATATATGCAACTACATATATTCCCAACGACTTCTAACTAGTTTGTAATTTTCTTAAATCACATTGAAATGTGTTAATTTCAAAAGTTGACACTGTCACTTTTGTTATTGCTGTTGTTTTTGTTAACCGGAAATGCATTCATTGTGCCATAAAATTCATTCAGCGCTAACACAAACACAAACACAATTCGCTCTAGTTTTACTTCTATTGTTTGAAGCAACAACTTTATGTATTTTCTCTTCACAACTACAAAACCGCATACAAAAGACAACATTAATAATTATGAAGTTTTGTAAGCAGCGCAGCTTCTTTTGTTCTTATAGTTTTTGAGTAGAGCAGCATGAGAAAACCTAAAATGAAAATGAATTTAATTTTTACATAAGATAATAATAAAATATAATTGCAGCAAGAGATTTGAGCGCAAATCACTAAGAATCACAACAAAAGGAAACTTGCAGACAGTTGAAGGCAATTTTCTTTTATGTAGTGTGTGGTGGCATTGGGAAACTGCAATTCCACTGTGTCATGTTTTTCAAATACCACTCACTGTACTTAATTATTAAAGTAGTAATAGACAATGAAAAAGTTGTGAAGATTTTAAAAACAAACCTCACAAATGTTGCGTGGTAAAAGTCAAACAGAAAGGATATTTTTTTTTAGTTTTAAAAGCAGTGCGGTTGTTTTAAGCCAATTTTGAAATATATCAAATGAAAAAAAAGTTTGGCACATTTTTTAAGTTTTAATTTAAATTTTGTATAACAAATCTGATTTTGCATTCATCATATAAGGTAGTTGCAATGATTAGAGCCAGTCCCTTTGCGGATGTTTTCCTCTTTATTGGGGAAAAGTGGTAATGGTTTTTATTTCCAAATAAGACAATAACCCTCTGGAACTACATTAATTTTATTCACTAATCAACCTCACATCCTTCCTGCTTAAAAAAAATGGAAAGGTGGATTAATATTTATATCCATAGTAGAAGTAAGCTAACAAACTTGAAACTACTTCATCGAACACAGTTTGCATATGTACTCGTAAGTAGTAAAGGGAAATTAATCGAAGTCGCATTGCACTGCTTTCTCAGTAATATCGAAAAAGTCAGCCAATCTAAGGATATAACGCTTTGTGTTCTTTTTGACATTAAGAGGACTTTTGATAACACTGGATTTAATTCTATTTCAAGAGCTCTTAAGCGTAAGGATTTTGACTCATCAACCATTACCTGGGTAGACGTTATAGTTGAAAAGCGAGAAATTAAGTCCACACTTGGTAATGTAACATTATGCATTAAGGCCTATCTTGTGATCATCGTGCCTTAAAAATTTTATTTAATGTTTTTTAGATTGGTGCATCACAAAGGATCTATCAACCCTAATAAAAACGTTTTCATTCTCTTCAGGGGTAGGTACAAATTAAACCTCGGTCCGCTTTCAATTTAATGCATAGTTATTGAGTATTCTGAGGAAGTCAAATACCTAGATGTCATACTTGATAAAAGACTTAATTAACCTAAAAATAACTCTTTGAGGAAGACGTGTGGCCTTATTCCGAAGATGATTTGTTGAATACTTGACCATTGTAGGATTGCTTGTAACTAAGAAGCTAATAAACTGGCAAGGAAATGTTGATCAATTCTGCACATTAGCCCCGATCATTTTTGCGGACTCGGCTGAACTTTGAAATCGATCGTTAAAGAGTGAGTAAATAATTTTATTCTAGACTTTTGGCAAGCAAAAGAACTTGTCACTTCCCTTGCCCATAATCGGTCTATCAATTGCACAAAATCAGACCTCAAACTACTGTTAGGCTGCATATTTAGACAATGTGTGCTCAGCTTAGGTCAGTCAAATAAGGCTCTGAGTCCTGTGTGTCTGGAGAATGACGAAATAACAACTGGCATTCCAGCCTTGGTTCATCACAGAAGGGAAATTTTTAATAAAGCGTAATTATAGATTATTACGATCATATCCTCTTCATCAAAAGCTGTTTTATGCTGTATTAAAACAGAACCACCTTTTGTCTTTTTTAGGGGGTTAGAGCAAAAGTCTTTTTAGGTCACAGTGACTTTTTCCTACTTCACTTCGAGATAACATTCCCAGACAGGATTAACTGGAAACAGAATAAACCTTCATCACCGTATAACACTCATGTCTGGTACACAGATGGCGCTAAGACGGATGATGGCGTTAGAGCTGGAGTTCATGGGGAAAGACCAAAAATACATCTATTTAACAGTATGGGTCAACAAAACTCAGTTTTTCAGACTGAAATACATGCGATAGAGCTCTGCCTTTAAGAAAAGTTAGACAGTGTTACTGTTAATAGCCACATCCTTATTCCCTCTGATAGTAAGCGCTCGCATTATGAGCACTTAACGCTTTCAAAATTAGTCTGAGATTGATTGCAATTACTGAATAGACTAGCTTCCTGCAGCAGAGTTCGTCTGATATGTATGCCAGGTCACAGTGGCCATATGGGGAATGAAAAGGCAGATGAGCTGGGTAGAAAAGGAGCTGCCAGTAAATTTATTGGGCCAGAATCATTCGGCGTGTTGCCATAAAGTTCCACGAAGCACAATTTCAATAAATGGCGTGAAGGGAAATCTCCATCAAAACTGAATGGAAACAAAAGGAATAAGAGTAGCAAAAGCCTTCATGCAAAAAAAAATCTAGAAAGAAAACTATAGATACCATATTCTTGGATTAACAAGCACAGATATTCGCATTGTCTCAGGCTTCTTAACTGTACCTTGTAGAGTCAAACAAGCGCCTATATAATAAGAAGATAAGTCAGAATGACTTATGTAGATTATGAAACGAAGAAGAGGAAACAGGTGAACACTTATTGTGCCTCTGCAATTGTCTATTATGGACTCGTCTTCATTACTTAGGGAATTACTACCTAGAACCGTCAGAAATTGTGAACAAATCTCTCAAGAAGGTTTTAGAATTCTTAACGAATATACTACTCAGGGATGATTTGTAATTTATAGTGTTTGTCACTATAGCCTAATTGAGGCACAAGGTGACCAGTTCCCGCTCTTCATTCAATCTAATCTAATAGAGGTCAAAGTGAATAAAAAACTGAACTATAACATATATTTTTATAAATATCCTGTTGAAAAAACGGATTTTTAATTCCAAAAATAAGACAAAAAAGGTAAAATAAAACGATTGAATACAAGTTCTATGGTGTATTGTTTATAATGAGCTTAGACCAAATGGATTGTAGTCAATTAGATCAAAAAGCATAGATCATCCTAATCTCCAGAACATTTGGTTTTTATTATTTTTATTGTATCCTTAGTATTTTTGCAAGTTTTGCAAGGTATTAACAGTTATTAAAAATGTATTAGTTCTCATCAAAAGTTATCCACCGATTGCGCACAAGTCTGAGAAACTTTTAATTGTAAAAAGATACAAGAACCAGAGCAAAAAATTGTTGTGCACTTTTTACACTCGAATTTGAACTAGAAGGAAACAATCTATAGGAAATGATTAATCTCGTTCTTGGATCTGAAAAATTCTGATCTACTGTTAGTGATATATATGAGGCAAGGAAAGTGCTCAGAGAGACTTAGCATTCACGGGGGCCTAAAAGTTTGATCCATCATGACATGGGGCAATCCAAGCCAACAAATTCTATAATCAACATTCTTATTCCCGAAACTTGCATATCTTTTTATATTATGTTAGAAAAGCTTATCTGATAATTTGGATATTTATTTTTTTTTTTTTTTTTTGTGAAGTTGTTCATGATATATAAATTTTCGAAAATTCTGATAGTTTGTAGTTTTTGATAGTTTCCAATACTTATAACAATTTAAATTTATGTATTAATTTATTCATTTTAAATTGTGTGTTTTTAAATATAACTTTTGATAATTCAATGTAAACAAATGTCAATAGATTTTTCACTAAAGTTTTTCAATTTCAAGATGAAAATTTTGTTTTTTAAAGTGAGTGTAAATTTTTAAAAATATTTTCGATTCAATCAATTTTAAGCTTAGTCTCATCGTGAATAAACGATTCCTTCTATTTTTATTTTTTTCCCCCAAAATTTATCAAATCTTTTTTTTTATTTAAAACATCTAATATTTCATTATACAATTTATTGACAGGTATTGGAGAATGATTAACAATTAAAATACATGTGTGCTGATACTTAGTTGAAACTATCAAAAGTACAAATTATCAGAATTTTCGAAAATTCATACCTCAGCTTCACACAATATTGCTCACTATGGAGTCTACAAGCGGGAAGAAATGATTTCAAATTGAATATTCTTATATTCAGAAGGCTTATAATGTTTATTTTGCGATGTAGAATATAATTTTAGTTTCGAAAATACTTTTAAAACATGTTTGTTTACCACGTATGAGAGGTGGAAATTTAAAACATTTTCGAAATTTGAGTTTATTTTTACTAACTTTACAGATTTTTGTAATTCAGTGACCTATAGTAAAATTTCAAGAGCAAAATTTTTTTCGAACTTTTAAACCATCTATCAAACCTTATGATGGGTAAAAAAAGATGATTTCTTCCGAAAAGGACGAAAAATACCAATAACAGTCTTATCAGACATTTTAGTCCAATTCTCTATCCAGTTAAATTTTTTGGGCTTGTTATTTTCAAATTTACCCAACGGGATAGGAAAGTTTAGACTCTGAAGAAGATTTTTGTGTATGAACCGTTCCAAATATGTCACGCAAATTTCGGACTCGTAGGTAATCAAGTTGACATGAATAGTCCTATATATATATTTCAGATTAATGTTTCACTATCCAGAACTATTCATGTGTTTTTAAATTGGCCAAAGAAAATAAATTTAAAAAAAAAAATTGTCTTCAAGCAAACTTCAATCACTCATACGACATTTTGCCCCAAAATTAGTTCAAAGAATATCTTCATTCTTTTAAACATATTATACACCACAGGACTCTGTAAAGTAGTTCCACATTCTGTTCTGTTTGTAGTTTATTCACAAGTCATCTCACTATTATTTCTAAAATAAACACAAAAGATTGATAAAAAATTAAAGCAGATTATGAAACAGTTATTCGATCTGCACTCTGCTCCCACCTTGTTATCTGATGATCTCCTATTTATACAAATACAAAAGATTTCCTCAAGTATCCGTGTGATTTCAAAGAAAAATTAATTAATTTTTAAACAAAGTTTCTGAATTCATACGACCCAAGGTAATATAGATCTATAAATTAAGACAGAATTAACCTTTTAAACTACAAATAAACCAAATATTATACAAACTATTACATTAGTTTAATATTTGTGGCATGAAAATGCACAACCATAGAAATAATTTGCACATGCCCTTATCATAAAAACAATTTTTTTTTTTATTTTTCAACTTAAATTACACGACTGCTACTGAATATCAGAGTATAAAATTTACAACAAAACATTCAAAACAGAAGAACTTTTTAGCATTTTTCACACACACACACATACAAACTGTACATGAATGTTGAAGGCATAAAATCAAATCGGAACGAACAGAAATATGTATGTACATTTGCATGTGTATGTATGCATAAATGAACAAATATATGCTTATATGCTGTAGTAATCAAGTGTTTAAAATTACAACAAATGCAGCTGACAGTTATTGCATAAAAACTAAGTAAAGACACAGCATATTTTGTTAGAATTGAGATAAATGAAAATAATGACAACAAAAAGTTCATGTTGATTCAAATAAGTAAATTCACAAAAGTAAAAATATCTTGACATTTCCGAAAGTCTTTAAGGAAAAAGAGAACAGTTTTGATACTAATTATTTGCGGGAAGGAAAAAAAATTTTGATTTTAAGTCGAAAAAAGATCAAAGTATTTTGTTTTCTACTTTAATATTTATGTTATTACTTTGTTTTTTTGTATTACTCAAGGATATGTTTGTTTCTAATGAAAGCATGCTCTTTCCAAAATACAATAACAACTCTGTGGCCACAAGGAATAATAACTAAAGTCAATGGTTAAATGAAAACCTATTGAATATTTTTTATTATAAATCTCAAAATGTTGAAAGTTGTTGAAAATTGTTTGTAGTTCCTCCTGTTTTTTTTATTAAACTCTAATAATTATTTAAGAACTTTCAAAATTTTAGAATTTATAGTGAAAAATATGCAATAAGTTTTCTTTCTTCTTTCGACTTTCCCTGCTATTCCTTGTGGCCACAAAAATAAGTATATAGGATATTTATGGTAGTTTCTTTAAACATCTCTATTCAGTGAGGATATTTGGAAAATAAAAGCTTATAATTCCAGATTACATTTTCAAATATTAGTTGCTTATATAAGACTTTGAAATACCTATAAGACCTATCACTAAAATCGCTGATGAGAAATCGTGGCGGATTCTAAAACAGCCACCTGATTTGCTGTTTCCATATAAACTGTTCTGTTTTTTTTTTGTTTTTTTTTTTGTTTTGACTATAAACATTCATGAAGCCTGTTAAATGTCACTCAAAGTTTTTGGTATATGATTTTATAATACATATACTGAGATTTCAGCAAAGCATCTTACTCTATCATAATCAATTCACATTTTTACAGAGTTTTTGGTTTTAAACATTTAAAATATTTATAAGCTTAGCCCAAAATTTAAACTGAATTGCACTTATGCAGACTTAAGTAAAAATGTAAAGATTTTTTAAATAATTTATTAAGTTGCAACAACTTGTTTGCTTTTTTAGAAAAAGCTCTTATAAACTATTGTAAAATAACTTCCAGCTATTTTATCATATCAGCAAAAAAAATACGAAACAAAAAAGTCAAGTTAGCTTTAAAAATTCATTTGCATAAAGCGTAGTTATTACAAAGTTTCAGAAATCCCATTTTTCTTTTTTCTACACTTTTTTTTTGTTTGTTTTATTTTTAACGAAGATTTCAAAAATGTTTGCAATATTTTAAAATTTAATGCTCCGCTTGTTATTTAATAAAAGTAAAGTGCGTTTACTTTTTATTGTAGTTCGTGGCGTATGAGTGATAATAATTATATACGTAAATACGGAGGGACTAATAAAAGCTCCCTAAGTTGGTTGGAAAAAAACGGGGAAAACCAATTCATATAATCTTCATCTATTTTTTTAGCTTCTCTTCTACATTTCAAAACATTCGCTGCTCGATTCTCGAGATTGATTGCATTACTTATCTCCACTTTAGTACTGAAGGAATTTTTAAACCAACACAAGATCATATGGCCCTAGATACGAGGAGTTAAATATCTAGACCAAAACGAATTGCTTAATGATAGCCAATACAGTTTTCGAGAACTAGAAACATAGTGTCCTTGACCTAGGTGAGAGCAAAGCAGTTGCTCTGAATATTTTAAAAGTGAAATGTGGCATAAAACACTAGTGTCGAAACCGATTGCACATGGGATTAATAATAACTTCAGTCAATAGAGTACGAATTTTCTTAGTGACCATTCTATCCTTGTGGTAATGGAAGGTATTGCTTCGAAAAGTCATTCCATTAACGCTGCAGTGCCGCAGGGCTCAATCTTATTCCCATCTCCCTGTTAATCACCTTGTTATTGCGGAGTCAGTGACTCTTGATGTTCAGAGCATGTTGATCGTTCGTTGGAGTAATCATATTTTTGAAGTGACGAAAGAAGCAGCCAAGTACCTAGACTTTTTAAATCAGTTTAAGAAACACTTCACTCCGACTGCTCTCTGCATGATCTACACCATATATATCCGTCCTAAAATGAAGTATAATTCGCACCTATGGGGAGAGCTTCACGAACGCAATTGGAGCTCCGGAGCGTATTCAGACGGTCTAATGCAACTAGTTCATGTGTTCTTTAGAGTTACATGTGGAACTCACGCATTCTATGTGGACATGGTATTCCAACGCATCACGCATTATAGAGTCAGTTCTTTCCTCTGTCGTACAGCGTGATTATGGAACAAGCAAATATTTTTCCTGATTATTATGACCGAACTTTCTAATTTCAAAACAAACGTTCGCAGATATTTTTCCCTCCTTCCTCCTCTCATTAACCTAGCTTCCTTTGCATTTATAAGGGCAACATCCCTGTGTGTGTCATTAAAAAAAACTCGTGGTGGATTAAGCTATACTAATTTATAACATAAATTTTGGAGCAATAAATAATTTGGTGAACCACACGTGTTGAAGAAGGCGAAAGCTAAGTGGAGAAATATACCCACATGCAAAATCGCTAAAGTTATGTGTAACCCCTACAGCGAGAGGTACGCAAATTCTGTTAATCGTTTAATCGTAAGGACTGCTTAAACTAAAGTTAACCGATAATGAAGAGTGCAGGAAATGTATGGTGCAGAAAGCGAAGTAAGCTTTAAAGCATCTCCTTTGTTCCTGTCCCACGCTCGCTAGGACTAGATCGATCAACATACTTAGGAGCCACAGACTCTGAGGGTATGAATGAGGTCACTAAACTGGAGGTGAACTGCTTTCTAAGATTTACTAACCACGGTCGCATCTTAAATGATGTGTACACTCGTCAGATATACACATGCTAAATAATTGCTATAGGACTTCTATCTGAAACCGCTAAGGACTTTAAGGTCTAAATATTTGTCATGATCTTCGAATTAAGTATCAATTTTATAGTTCAGGAAACTGAAAAACTGAATATTTCTATTCGTTAGTATTCCATAGTGAACTAACCACATATAAAAATGTGATTTGTGTTTGCACAGATATGTAAATACTTGTATGATATTTCTACAATGTATTGTAAATATGAGTGTCATTTAATACAAACATAATTCATTAAAAAGTTATTAATAAGAACGCATTAATTTATATATTTTGGTTTGGTTTAATTATAATGTAAATGAATAAAAGTTTTTGGTTTAAAGTATGCAATAAATTTTGCTCTATATCCCTTATTGTTTGCTCTTAACCATGCTTGAAGTTTTGTAGAAAAAAATTTGGATGTTATGATATTTATTGGAATGTTTTTGGATTATTAGTTTACTATTTAAAAAATCAAATATTTTCTTGAAGAATCATGCATCTGTAAACTTATTACATTGAAGTTGTAAAATAGTTGCAATTTTGTTTCTAATTTCTCATCCGCTAAACTGGCATTCATTACATCACGAGTCGCTACCATCTACGGTATTTATGACCCATTCTAGGTAGTGAGAGTAACATCTTGTTTAAGGGGGCAGAGAAAGAGAGAAAGAGGATACTTCCGAACAAATATCTCAGCCATTATAATCGCTGAAAGACTAACTGAAAGAAATACCTAAACTGAAAAAAATTGCCTTAATGTCTTATAATAATTTCAGCCTTAATCTATTTGCATATATCCACGCATATGCCTTTTATAAACTTAACATATATATTACAAAATAGTAAAGAGAAAACACAATTATGCATATTCTAGCCCAACGTATACATATGTTCATATAAATGTACTATACCAGGTGTATAGATATGATATACCCTTCCACACATAAGTGGTTCTATATGTATAGTTTATTGTGAACGCGTCATACCCATTGGTTGTTTTTTATTCTTTTGACATCTGCCAAGAATATTTAGTATAACATACTCTAAGTTTTATACAACAACATAGAAAAGTGCAGCTGAAACACATCGAATGCCTGTATAAACTTATGTTGAATATGCTTTAAATGAAAGTTCATTCAGAAGATAGTTTTGACAATTCAAAGACAATGATTTTGATGTGAGAAATTAAGAACGTGAAAGACCACCCAATAAGTTTGAAAATACCGAAATGCAAGCATTGTTGGATGAAGATTATACATTATTTGAAGTTATATATAAACAGGTTAAAGAACAAATGTAGTCATCACAACAACAATGTATATAGAGACGGGCAAATCAGACGGCCGTTTCGGAATCCGCCACAATTCCTCATCAGTGATCTTAGTGGTAGTTTTTAATCTTTCAATATCCTATATAAGCTACTAATATTTGAAATCATAACCCAGAATTACGGATTTGATTCCAAATATCTTCACTGAATAGTTATGACTTTGAAAATTAACCTCTAGATTTAATTTTCATAGTCTCCTAAAAAACTATCATTATACATTAAGTTAAAAATAAATGGCAGAAATGTTACATCAATTTTTAAACCCTTAATGGCTTCGGAAAAGATTCAAAAATATAGAAAATGGGTACCGTATGAATTGACTGAAAGGCAAGAAGAAAATCGAAAAATCATCTGTGAAATGTTGCTTCAACGACAAGCAAAAATAAGGGTTTTTTCATCGAATCGTGACTGGTGAGGAAAAGTGAATATATTTTGAGAATCCAAAAAAAATCTTGAATTTCAGCTGATTAACCGTCAACATCGACTGCAAAATCGAATCGATTTGTAAAGAAAAGGATGATGCACTGTGTTTGGTGGGATCAGAAAAATGTGGTGTACCATGAGCTCTTGTAAAAGTTCAGAGATTAGCATATTTAGGAGTTATAGGACTTTGGAGCAAAAAGCCTCAAGCGGAGTTGGAAATGATTCTTCACTTTCCACCCCTGGACCAAACCTCAGGTATACAATAGCCAAAACAGCCATCCGATTAAGGGAATCGCAGTTTTGGAATCACAACGCTTTTGGACACGCTCAACAGAAACCAAAAGAACTACGGACTATATCACACCACAAGTGGTAATAGAAAGAAACTTCTTGACCATCATACCCAAAAGACAGGAATGGAAAGATAACGCGGATATTACCAGCAACGATCTTCAGTTCTACACTGACGGGTTAAAAATAGATGAGTTTTTTGCAATTCACTAAAAATCTCCCTGATTACCGCAGTGGTTTTCAAGCAGAGATCCTCGCTATCGATAAAACGCAAGGCATCACCACAAGGAACCTTAAGCCCTTATGAATCACTATCTCTGTGGATAGCCAAGCAGCAATCAAAGCACTGGATAAAACGACCATCAGATTTAAAGCAGTATTAAGGTGCTTTAACGCACTTAAGGAAATAAACAATGCCCATAAAAACTAGTGGAAATGGTAGCAACCTTAGATCCTAATTTTGAAGTGGTGTCATTAAATATACCAAACCGTGACATCAAACCTAGACCAAAAAGCGAAAGAAGCAATCAACAGATCCTGGCAAACCCTGTGCAACTGAAGAGCTCAGAACTCTCTCTGTTTGGAGAGAAAACAAACTCGAGTTCTAGCCGGAGTACTCACAGGTTTTTGTGCTATTGGCGCAATAGCCTTGAGAATTGGAGTCGCAGCATCAAACTACCAAGAGCATGAGACCATAAACCATTTTCACTGCGAATGCCCCAATCTCCGATTCCGTCTACTGCTTTTCCTGGGAGACACACTGTGTGAAGAACTGGAGGAGTTGGCGGAGATCCCGCCAACAGACTTTGTAAGGTTCATTAGGAGTGCTAACTGGCTTCAGGATGGGTAGAGGCTTTTTGAGATCTGTTTCGTAAGTGAACATCATAATGGACCAAATTTTTGGCTTCCGTGGACGCTCAGTTTTTCTGAGCACTTCCCTCTAAGCCTAACCTTACCATGAGCTGTTAAAACCTTATGGCACTATTAATACTGATCACTATCTACAGCAAATGATCAATTTGAACCATACATTGATTGAAAAACGATCAGATAGCCAAGAAGACATCGTTAAATTATTTTGCTTCATGATAATGCACTAGCACATAGAGCAAAAACAGTTTAAGAAGCGTTAAAATCACTTTCCTGGTATTTATTAACTCACCCGTCTTATTCACCAGACTTGGCTCCTTCCGTTTACCTTTTGTTTTCATCGATGGGAAACTCAATTAAAGAACAGCACTTCAAAATAACTGAAGAATTCAAAAATCGGGTCTCTCAATGATTCTCATCAAAAGATGAACAATTTTTATGGCGTGGTAGCCACAAATATCCAGAAATGTGTAGAAAGCGATGTAAAATACTTTGAATAAAATAAAATGTACCATTCTTTTTGAATAAACTATTTAGTATACTATAATATCCAAATTTACTTTGTACAACAGTACGTATGATTAATATTAATTATGATGCATGTCTGCATATGTATAAGTATATGCGCTTAAAAATATGAGTGTATGTAAAGGAAAATAACTACTGCCGCTGTTATATGAGTGCCAAGCTTTATCTAAGTAGCTGAAATATAGAAAATATAAACATTCATAAAATTTAATAAAATATTGACTTTATTATCTGCATAAAGTCGTGTTTAAACTTTAATTTAAATTTAACATTAATTTAAAGCCTTTAAATCTGATCATGTTTGAGAATTTACCCATGTTATTTTTTAAGCTGCTACAAGTTTCCTTTTACATTTTTATTGGTTCACACGAAACCTCAAAGGGCAGCACTTTGTATACGCCCATTCCTCCCAATAAAAATCTAAATTTATATGCTATCGATAAACTTGACAAATTTTTTTTAACTTCAGCATTCTTTTACAAATAATAAATAATTTCACTTTCTTACAATAACTTTACAGCAAAACTTTCCTTTCTTTATGCATACTTACAATATTCTTAAGTTATTGCCGTTTGGAAATAAATTTTCGGGTAAAGTTGCAATTTTATTCTCATCTAAGTATCTGCAAGAAACGAAATTAAAAAGAAAAAACAAGAAGAAGAAGAAAAAAGGAAATAGAAAAGAATGCAAAAGAAAAAATTTCAAATATTATTAGAAATTCCAAACATTTTAGACATACACATACACATAAAAAGACTCACTTATGTATGTGTGAGTGTCTGTGTGTCTAAAGTAAACGACTCATTGATAAATGCCAATAAATTTAAGCTTTAGCATGAATTATAAGCACATTTTCGCTTAAAATGACTTCTTTGCAAAAATACACACACATGCACCCACACTCACACAAAAATATACACAAACACATAGCAAAAGTGCAGTACTTACAATCTATAGAGCATAACTAGTGACTACAACTACATACATACATACTTACAAAGTCTTCATTGGTATTTCCGCTAGTCTTTTAAATGCAAACGATGTAATCATTTCGATTGAACAAAATTTTAAAACGCTGCAATAAAAAAAAAAATGGAAATATAGAAATAGTAAAATTTTTAGAATATCGTTATTTTAGTTTCGTAGTGTATTATTAAAACTTAAATTTTTGAATTTTAAAAATATAAAATGCTATCAATTTCTAATGCACTTATGCAACACTCTTTTATTGGCATTTTTTAAAGAAATATTTTGAAAATTTATCAATCTGTTTTTTGTTTTATAAATAAAGTGTGCTACTTATTCCATGAACAAAAAAATAACAGAAACAAGAAATATTTTATTGTCTAGTCCCTTTACCGCGAAAGCAATGCAGTCCGAACTGCTATTGCATCGGTCACCGATCTGTATGTTATGCAGATGCACTCCTCGGTCGAATTGGACGGTAGGAGGGTCCATTGGGATTCATCGGTATAGAATTTGTTTGGTAGATCTTCGCTCCAGTAATTTATTTGGCATTCTATTCACCTTTTTATATTGGTGTCCTGATGTAGTGGATATAGCTGCTACTCTTAGCAGTTTTATGGACATCCTTTGCCCTTTCGTGACTCGATGAGTTTAAGTCCCCTGGACCCGTCGGCATTTATCCAATCATTCTGAAGCGAGGAGGAACAAATCTTATGAACGTTCTGGAAAGGATCTTAATGACTTGTCTTGCTCATGGATATATTCCACGTCTTTGGAGCTCGGTTAAAGTGTATTTATTCCTAAACCGTATCTAACTGATAAACTTGACTTCGTTTCAATCTTCAATACTTTTTTATTATAATTGAACAATGGCTGGAAGCAAGGAGGCTTTACTTTCCCTTCTTCTATGGTGCTTCGTGGTTGAATACCTTCTTGTTGATTTGCAGAATCTTGAAGTTCACATCCAAGCGTATGCTGACGATGTGTGCGTACTAATCTCGAGACGGTGCGCATTAAAATGCAAGAAGTCCTGGACAAGTTCAAGGTTTGATGCGATCTGCAGGGTCTTTCTGTGAATCCTAGTAAAAGCACCTTAGTGCTCTTCACTAGGAAACGCAATAAGGATGGCTCGTTTCTACCAACTATGACTGCAGTTGTTTTCGAAAGTTAGGTATTTAGGGGTAACCTTAGATTACAAACTGTTATGGGAGACGCGTGCACTGAAGGCTTTCTGGCAGTACGGACTTGTGAGACTTATTGTCACATATGCCTCCGTTGTATTGTCGCAACGAACTTTGGTTAAGTCCACAGTAGCCTCTCTGACCAAACATCAGAGAAGTGTGGCCTGGGAATCACTGGCACAGTCAGATAAACCACCAGTTGTCAGTACAGTGTCCACTGTTCTTGAAGCCCGTGGACAATCATGCGCCTTGTATCCTGTTCGAAAGAAGATATGATATCAGGTTCCCGGAACGTGATCAATGGTTAAGCCCAGAGGTCGTATTCCAGGGTCTCTGCCATGTCTTCTATACCAACTGATCCAAAACCTCAAACGGTACTGGATGCGGTTGGTACTTGGACGATGAGACCAAGTAATCTTTTTTTTACTGAACAGATGGCGACAGCCTTCCTAGCGGAGGTTTTGCTATTCTGGACGTGGCGGACTGGATAATTGAGAACAGATGTCGTGGGAAATACATAGGTATCTGCAGTGATAGCTGCACTGAAGACCATTGCTGACCCTGCCAACTATTCAAAATTGGTCAGCGATTGTAAGGCAAAGATAAATATTGTTGCAAAACACAACAAGTTGTGCCTTATATGAGTTCCAGGGCACTGTGGGAATGAACTAACTGATAAACTAGCTAATGAAGGTTATTACTAGAAAGAAATTAGGACGAAAGACGAATTCCCAAAACGGGATAAAGCCATGATCTCTGTGAGCAGGATGACAAGTTCGTGATAAAGTATTCTTATGTGGTAGCAGTTACCTGCAATCGGCCTAAAATTTCGCAAGGCCTCAAATGAAAGCATTTGCCGCTTTGCTGAAGCAAAGAGAAATTCAATCGACTACAAAAAAAAAAAATAACTTTAAGACTTACAAATTTTATATTCTTATTATATAAAGTCAAAATTTTGTAACTCAAACGATGAATCAAATCAAGTGGAAGCAGCACTTAGAAGGCAAATTATATACCAACAAATTTTTTTCCACAACTTCAAATTCTCCATAACTCGAATAAAAGAATCGGCACGTGCATTCAATAAATCGGGATTTTCTCTGGATTCTTGATTGTGAATTAACTTTTTTGGGTAGGGGTTTTTTCGTTTTTGAGAGAAGCTCTCATTTGCTTAGCTGAAACTGTGTTACCTGTGCCAGCCTTCCAAGTATGATGTAACGAATTGTTTGAAAAATTTTAGTTTATATTTAGAAACAATCTACAATACAACTAATGACAATTTGTCAATGGATAATGGTAATTTAAATTATGGAAGTTTGACTGTAATTATGAAACACTGGAAAATTGAGTTTCTTTAATTATGCTAATTAATAGGAAAAATATTTGTATTGTTTTAATTCATGAAATATTGTGTGCTAACATAATCATTTTATAAGAAAAACAATGATTTGTAATTTTTCAAAATTTTTCTTTACAAAATGCCAACAAAAAAGTGGTGATATATTTATGAAAAGGACTGTAGAAAAGTTATTTGCCAATATGCAAATTAGTTTCCGCTCAAACGCTCTCACTCACAATCTTTCACTCTCTTTCCACACTTAAGCGCACACAACATTTCTAGCATATTTTTAGGAGCTACCTATCAGCGTACACTAACTACATACATACGCTTTTATGTTAATTTATTTGTTTTTATACTACCATTCTCTCTTACGGTTGTTATCTTACTTTTACTCTCTCTATTTTAGTATGTGTGACAATTTTTTTGATTTTACTTAAATTGCCTTGTAGTTGTGGTTTTTTTGTAGTGATTTTTAACACATTTTCAATTTGTTTTGTTAAAAAGAGAAATTTCAACTTTAGGAATGTAAACAACACATCAATTTCTTTTTTATGGTTCTATTTGTTGATTTAAATTGAAAAGCAAAGTTTGAGTATTAAGTAATTGTTTACATATCGCTCGTTTTCTACAAAACTGTCATAAGTCAAAACAAACAAGTTTCCGAGAAAACCGCATTTGAAAATTTCAATGAACTACTACTACTCCTTAGAAAGCAATACTTATACGACTTAATGCTCTAAAGCAGGTGGTGACCACCAAACGTTTTTTGGGAGCCAGGCAACAACAACAATAAACACAACATCATCACCTGTGGTATATGTTCTGTGCAACTGTTTATGGCTTATAATATTCACATACACAGACATCGAGTGACAAAGTGTGGATGGCAGTAAAAACAAAACAGAGCCACAAACTAAGTATAGGAAGACATATTTTGAGTGCTTAAAATACAACAATTCAACCATTTTGTGTTTCTTGTAAAGAGCCAATTGAGCTTTTGGCTGGTCATCCCTGATTTAAAGCATAATTGTTGCTAGTATGAAACTAATCGACGACTTTGGGCTTGGAATTAAAATTGTTATCTATATCCTATGATATAATGTCAGTAGTTAAATTTTTAAAGGCATTATGAGAATCTTTCATACTCGCGCTTTGTCTTCAACAGCGTTGTAGCCAGAACAAGGCAGGCGCTGAATCTAGGACAGACGTAGGCTCAGATACTAAAGCATTTCATAAATTAGCTGGTAACTTGGCTTTTTATTTCCCCTTTGAATTTAAAACCAAAGATGAAACTGTGCAGTTCTATTATTGTTGTGAACTTATTTCAACAAAAATCGCACACTCCGTGGCCACCGCTCTACAGTGATTTGATCCCATATAACAACGGGGTCAAAATTAGAAGGAGTGCTCTAATTGCGATGAAATTTCATATGCTACTAAATTGGTCGCTAAACTCAAATCTGAAGTCAGTTTTAATTAAACTATTTTAATTTCGCCCCAAGCCTTTAAGATTAAAATTAAAATTTTCGCCATATTTGGCAAACTATAGTGCAAGAATGGACGGTTTGATCTTCAAGAAATTTATTTTTTACTTTACTTTTACTTTACTTATTTTGATATTGAACTATTCAAGAAGCAAAACAATTTATATTTAAATCCTTTGATTCTAGAATAAAAGTGATATTAAAATTAATATAACTTCTGAGTTTTTACACTTTTATTAATTTTTCAGCATAATTGCATACTTTTAGGGTTAACAAAAAAGTTTACTCGCAATTTTTTACGAAAAAACGTGTTCAGACTTATTTTCAAATTAAATTATTTCATTATCGTTATCGGCCAGCCTATGGAAAAGTGGATTTTAAAATTGAGAAAAAATCCGGGAATATATTTTTACATTTTTTCAAGAATTTATCTCCTAAACTTTGTCAATTTTCGTAAATTTAATCGTTTTAACACTCCATCTGGTGGTAAAAAAAAATTGTTAAAAAATTTTTGGTTCATTTGATTTCAAAAAAGTCTAAATTTACAAAAATCTGATAATGTTTTATATTTTTTTTTATTTATTTTAAAATTTTTGAAACACAGTTTCAGCACGAAAAAAGTCCGTGACTTCACTAAACTAATTTAAAAACAAAGTCAAACCTCATTCCAAAATAATACCAAAATAATCGCACAGTGTATTTAACAAAGTATTCTGATTTTTGGCGCCACATTAAAAATCTCATTGAGGTTTACTCGTACTGCAAACTTACTTTCTTTACACTTTAGCTAGAGCACTAAAATGAGAAGAAGTTTGAGAATTTACATAAATTATGGTTTCAAATGTCAATTGAAATTTTAAATCGAAAGCGGCTAAATGTCAAATTTACGTGAATGAAGATATTCTGACAATTTTTTCCTAAATTCATGAGTTCAGCGCATATTAAAAACACCTCAGAGTGTACAGGAATAATTTTAGGGCCTTACTGCCAAGGAGACTTCCCGAAGATTCGACCTCACCTGTGGAGTTGGACGAGCTGGTCAATCAAGTAAGAAGGGCTATAAATAACTCTCTAGCAGCTGAGCGCTCAGTTGTGCAACGGAAATATAAGACTAAACCACTCTGGTAATGAAAAGATCTAGGCTCACTTCGTGTGACTAGTAGAAAATTGTTCAATAGGGTTCGGAATCCAATAAAGATGAATTAAAGGCTTACAAAAGAAAAGTTAAAAATGCGCAAAATGGGTCCTGGCAAAGCTATAGCAAAGGTGGTAAGACTAAGGAAAATCTTAGCGATGACACCACACAGCTTGGGCTACCTAAAGGGTCCGAGGAATATGTGGACCACTTTAAGCGAACGATCACTAGGTCTTCTTTTGGATATGCATGTTCCAGGTAGTAGTACAGCGGAGTCAATTGACTCTGAACTCATGTACAAGCGTGGAAATGTGATAATCATAGATAAAAATGAAGTGAACTATTAGCACTTTTCGTCCTTACAAATCACCGGGCTTAGATGGAATCTACCTGGCAGAAATTCAGCAACCTAAGCTTATTATTATATCCTGGATTGCGGTTGCTATTAAAAATTGCTTAAATATGGGTTATATACCGCAAAAATGGAGAGAAAAGAAGGTCTCATTCATTCTGTAGGCTGAAAAGTCCTCACATATTAATCCTCAAGACTTTAGACCAATTAGCCTTATGTTTTTCCTCCTAAAAACACTGGAAAGGCTGGTGGATATATATTTAAGGGAAGTTGTATCAACTAGTAGAATCTCCTCGGCACAACATGCCTACACGAAAGGTAAATGAACAGAAACGGCGCAAAACTCGCTCATTGGGCTTGTGGAGAAACCGATCTGGGATAAAAAGTTCGTATTGGCAGCCTTTATAGATATTGAGTGAGCGTTTAACAACATTACAGCAAACGCTATTTCGGGAGCTCTGGCTGATCTGGGAGTTGACTTCAATGTGGTTGTCCTTATTGAGTCCATACTCGTCAGGAAACAGCACTTTAATCAGACAGACCTGACATGAGCGCCAAGGCTCAAAAGTGCGGCGTTATGGAATGACCGGCAGACGGGCCACTCTACTATTTTACATACCCGAAGTAGTTATATCAAAAAGATTGATCTCTCTATAATCAAATTCAATTTTGACAGGCATTTCAAGACGCGTATATATTCCGTCGAGAAGGAAGTGGGAAACACCCATACCTTGAAGAAGGGGGAACTTAATTTCTATACCGATAGATCGAAGCTGGACGACAGGGTTGGCTTCGGAGTTTTCTCAAAAGATATAGGACTGGATCTTTCGGTTCGGCTTCCCGACCACTAGGAGACTAGGAGTTTTCTCTCGTAAATACTGTAGAAGTTGCAGGGACTAAGAAGAAGAGAAAGCAGTTGAACAATTTTTCAGTAGTTGTCCAGTACTAGCTAGAAGCAGAGCAGGCTCGTTAGGCAAATATGCTTTTAGGTCTCTTAAGGTAGGGTCTAGCGCTAAGATTCAACAAGTCTGGCGCTTTATTAGAACTTCGAAATGATTTTAGGAGTAGTTAAGAATTCAGGTTCGGTGTCATCCAGGTGGTATCACAATAGACCCGTAGGCTCTAAGTGGTTTGGTTTTGAAGACCGACTGCCACAATAACCTAACCGAACACCTCAGACAAAGTAGTTTTGACATTAATTTGACTTATTTAATTGTGTAATTAACTTCAGTAAAAAGTTAAATGTACATAGAAAACGTGTATATGATATATGATACTTGAAGTATTTTCAACCATGAAAAAAAATCAATAAATACTTTTGTATTTATGTTGTGAATGTAAACAAAGAAACAGAATTGATATTTGATTTCACATTGATTAGTATTAAATTTGGTTTCTATGTTTAATTTAAACTTCATTGTGAATGATGTAGAAAAATGCTAGTAAAAACACAAAGCTCGTATCCTTGCATTTCTTTTTAGTTCTTAAGGAATCATAGGGTATGAAGCTTTAAAAGGATATTGAATATCACAATGGTCTTTTTCTTTTCTTTTTTTTGTATTTATAGATAAACACTTAAACTGAAGAATTCTAACAGGTCATTTTTAAAGAAGGACCCAAATGTATACATTTTTTTACCATTAAAAAAATTTGCTAACGAAATTTTTTTTCACGAATTTATATTTGTAAAAAATCAATTAAAGATATCTGCATATATGATTGATGCTTCTGAATAAATTTCATAATATCCTGATGTATAATAATAGTTCACGAATAATTAAAATTATTATTATAAATATTAATTTCAATTAAAACAAAAAACATTTCAATTAAAATAATTTCATATACTCACAGACTTTCAACTACAGGCAAATGTTGAAAAAAATTTTCATCAATTTGTGTAAAATTATTTCCCGTTAAATCGCTGCAAATACAAAAACACAAAAAGAAAAGAACAATAAAAATTACGCAGATAAAAGATAAACAACAACAAAAAACTTTTTAATTTAAATTTCAAACAAAAAGAAAACACATGAAAAATATTTATTACAATGGCAACAATGGCAACTTTATAACTATTTACTTACAGCATCGCCAGATCGTTTATTGGCAAATTGGAAGGTAATGTTACTAATTGTTGAAAGCGGCATAAAATTTCATTACCACGACAAAGGCAACTAGTATTATTGTTGGGCCAAACTGAAAACAAAAACACAATAGCAATAAAAGTAACAATAACTACAAAAACAATACAACAAAAAAATTACCAAAGTTAATTAGTAAGTATAAATATTTTAAAATATTTTTTTTGGCACTTCAACATGGCATGCCAAATTAACATAGTTGTCATTTCAACTGTCATATACATACACTCAAATAACAATTGTTATCTCACTCTCCATCTCTTTCTATTTCTATATGTATCTATCCCTGTAACTATTATATATGATACTTACAGCATGTTCCAATTGGTATATCATCATGTCGCCCGAATGGCTGTTTACGAAATAAATGATCCCAAAATTTGGTATCAACATCATTAACACAATTCCATTCATCTGAGGCATCATCACAATCTACCGCTCCATCACAATTTAAACGTTGTGGCACACATTGCATTGATGTGTTGCAATGAAAGTAACCCACTGGACAATTGTCCAATTCATCGGGTACGAGTATTGTATCACCATCAGGAGATAATGTTAAAATAGATGCAAAACCATTTTCACCAACAACAATACTGTTAGAGCCTCCTCCTTCTCCTTCAGCACCACCACCACCACTAGTGGTGCTTGTGATAGTAGTGGTTGAAACAACATTTATAAGTGGTAGCAAGGTAATCGCAGGTATCGGTTGGAATGAAACTGAAAAGAGTAAAATAATAAATGGTATAGGTACAAGGTAAAAAAACATAAGCAAAGTGTTAAAAGAAATACAAGTTGTAGTTGCTAAATAGAAAAATAATTTAAATGTGAAGTGAACTCTTGCCGTCTGAAATATTTAAAACTATAAGACATGAGAATTATGCATTGATTTGGTAATTTATTGGTCATTTCAGTGGCTTTAAACCAATAGTTATAACTAGCATAGGAAAAACCAAGTCTATTATTTAAACAAAGCATTTACATTAGACCAATTCTAATGATAAACTACTGGCATTAGCATTAGAAAAATCAATTATAATTTGTTAGATAACAAATTGGTGGAAAAATTCAGATTCAAATGCTATTTAGAAGATGATGACAGCAGTTAGGCAAGTCTGGAATGGTATCTGGTTATGAAAGAAATGTTTTTTTGAAGTTATTTTGTTTAAAAATTAAATTTCTTTTTTAAATTTTAACCAATTTATTTTGTCAAATTTCATTCTAATTTGAATCCATATATTTCAAAGTTTTGCTACCTTTTATTCAAATTAAAAAATTTAATTCATTGAGTTGTTTTCTTATTTAGTGGATTTCAAATATGTTTACAAACGTTTCCGAACTGAAAAACTTATTTCTGCAGTAGCCGACGTTATCGGTAACCAAAATCGAATGCAATATAAATTTTATGGAACATTAAAAGAAAAATGCGAACAGCAGGACACATAAGATCAAACTTCAATCGAAATTCAGGGCAAAAATTAGACTCAAAACTAAGTTCAAAAGTTAAGCTCAAAATCAGACCAGAGTATGACCACAGCTCAAACTAAAAAAACCCAAAACCAGACTAAATTTAGACCAAACATTAGATTCAACTCAGACCAAAACTCGACTTAAAAATAAGAGCAAAACAAACAAAAAATTAAATCAAAATTCAGCACCAAAACTCCGACCTAATCATAACAAAGAAGCCTAAAATTTAAAGCAAAATCAGATCAAAATAAGACCAAAACTCAAACTTTTTTGCAGACCAAAACTCAGACCAAAATTCAGGGATAAATTAAGACCGATGCTCATGCCAAAATAAAGGCCAAAATTCAAACCAAGAGTAAGACACAGACTGCAACCAAAACTCAGAACTAAATTAGCACTAATATTTAAACTGAGAACTGAAACTTATTGGCAAATAAAAATTAAGACCAAAATTTAAAGCAAAAGCAGACCAAAATTAAAAAAAAAACAGACCCAAATTCATAGGTACTAAAAAGCAAACCTAAATCAAGATTAACAATTAAACCTAAATTCCAACTTAGACCAAAGCTCATCTATCTCATCTCATCTCAATTACTTTCGAGGAATCATTCCAACTAAATTGTAATTTAATTCCAAGAAAGTAATTGATTACACTTAAATAATAAATTCCTTTCTTTTCAATTACATTTTCAATTCCTTTAAGGAATTGATATATTTTTAATTACAAAATACAATTCCCTGTAATGGAATCGAAAATTTTACCAATTCCATTATCTAGGAATTTAAAAATTTTAATTACCGATTACAATTCCTTGTAATGGAATTGAAAGAGATGGAATTTAATTCCTAAAGGAATCATTACAACCCAACTCTGGCTGTGGAGCACCAAACGCAGATCAAAACTCGTCGTGCATGACTTTTTTTATGGGAACTGGACCCGCCATTTCGGTTTTTTTTTTATAAAAAAACTGGAATTTATTCTTCATTGATAGAAGAATAAAATGCATTACAACTCATTTCCAAAAGTATTTATTTTATGTTGAAAAAAAAATCACGAAGTTCATTTCGGTTTTCACCTTTTTCATTTAACTACATTTTCTATGTTAACTACAGAAGTTTGCTCTCTAACATTGCTGTAGACATTTCTGTTCCCTTCCTTTTAATGTTGGCTAGCAACTTCTCAAATCGTTGGCAGTCATCTAGCTGCTGTTAATGCTCAGAAAAATAATAAAAACTAAACAGAACCATGCAACTTCTAATGATAAAAAGACCATCTCAATTCTTTCAGTGCAAAATTTTTGCTCAGTCAATGGTGGCAATGGAGGCAGCATAAATTAGAATTCTTTCTAAACAAAAACTTAACATAAAATCGTGATAAAAATGCACAAAATTGTTGTTAAAATTCTATATAAAATATAATTAAAATATCATTTTGTAAGATAATCTTTCAAATTAAGCATAAAATTCATTAAAAAAAAAAAACAAACCTCGATTGAAACAGAATGATAACGATTTGAATACCAATTTCAACAACAATTTTTGGACATATTTGATTACGTCGGGAATAAATGATGTGAAAATAATGCAGTGGCAACTGATATAATTTTAATTTTATTTACTTGTAAAATTAATGGAGTGCGAATGAAAAAGAGATAGCCGATGGCAACAGATATTTGTATATATAAATTTAAATATACTTGTACTATATATATAGAAAGTAAATTTAATGCACAATTTGGATAAGGAAATTGGATTTTATTTTTGGCGGAATTGTTTTTTGTTGCGCTTGTTGATTGTTTGCTGTTGAATTTTTTTTGTATAAAATATTAACCACAAATGCAAATATAGCAAGACAACAGCTGTCAATGTTTTGTAACATTTTTTTTTATGATGACAATATTGCAGAGCAAAGCTATTTATTTTTATTAAAACAAAAGAATAACAACTAAAAAAAACAATTTGAACAAAAAAAATATAATAAAAATCATTGACTTGTAAAATTTATTGAGGTGTTAAAATTTTTTATATATTTTTATTTATTTACGCAATAAATAAAAAATAAAAAAATTCATTCTACATAGTAACAATATTACAGATATAATAAATAAATTATTTTTAATTCGGAAAATATAACAGCATAAAGTTCAGATTACATTTCTCTCGCGGATATTTTCTTATACAAAAACAAAAGAGTCGCATGCAACAAAATATTCTGTTTCGTGTGATAATTAAAGATATTAACATTTTTATTACTTACGAGTATGTATATTCATGTATAAGTGTGTATGTCTGTGTGTGTCCTTTTATATACAAAAGTTGCAAGAAAATATGAGACACAGCCAAAACACAATAACAACAAAAACCGGAAATGCGCACGATAGTCAACAGGAAGAGTGGAAGTGAGAGCTTATTGGATGTATGTATGTGTATATGAAAATGTGTACGATAGTAACAAAAAGAAAAAAACAAAAAGAGGTAAATAAAAAAAAAAAATTTAAAAGACAATGAGAAAATATTTATAATAACAGCTTGATATTTGAGCACACACACACACATACACTCGCACTTGAATGCACTTACTCGCACTCATACACACAAAACTAACCAGCGAAGTGCACTAAGATTGAATTTGAGGTTATATTTTTAAATAAAAATACCGCAAAACATGAAGACGATAAAATCGTCTCATATTAGTTAAAGTCAGCAGTTGATATTGTAAATGAAAATACATACCATACAGTACATAAATGAAACTGTAAAAGAAAAATGATGAAAAGCTAAATAAATATACATTTTTATATAGAAAGGAAAAAGCGGAAGTAAAGAAAATTAAAGCAGCTGACGCACAATGAAAGTATAAAAGTTACAAATATAGTTATACTTCACCGCATTTCATGTTAAAACATTGAAACTTAGTTTCCTCTATTCATAACTAGTAAGTTAGTAAAAAATATATATTAAGTAAATTTTAAATTTTTTGTTTCTTTGAGTATTCGATCCAAGATATTGAACTAAAAAACCTATCCTATTGTAAAAAAAAAGAAAAATATAAAAATAAAACGGAATAAGTAAGAAGTAAAGTTAAGTACACATGCAAACATGTGGGAGAAAATGATTGATGTATTCTGAATACTACTTCATACATTTGTTGGTAGTTGAAAACTAAATGAAACCCAAACAAATTTGTGCAATTACGATTTTTGTACCTACATTGGTATATATAGGTACAGTGGTGAACAAATTTTCATGCCTAAATAAAGAACTCGGTAAATTTGAAGTTATGTATGGAGTAAGGAAACTAATAAATACTATTATAATATCAAAGAATTTAAAACTCATGTACAATTAAGCCTAAACTATGGTGCTAAAAAGGCCTATACTACCACACTGGTAAGGCATGTGCATATGAGTCAGTAAGGTACCGTCTTCTTATATATATATAAGCTTCTACCATTTCAAGGATTAAGAAAAGACCACTACGAAACGTTTCCATTCGGATCTAGCTTGTGCTAATTTCATGACTTCACCCCAGCTTAGATTCTTATAACAAGTATCGTTTGCTAAGAGTTGTCTCCAAGTATTCGCTGGTCTCCTTCTTTTCGACTGCTTAAAGAATTCCAGCCAATACCAGTCAGCTCTAGAAATATCATCACGATACTTGCACAAAACGAAGTCGATCTAATACTACTTTCTTAATTTTACTACTCACTGAATTTTACAGTGTTGTGTCATACAAAACCGAGTTTGAGTTTATGTCAAACCAAAATGTTCATAATACTCTTTGTAGGCATTTATTTGTTAAAATTTCCACAGCAGCTGCGTTCTATGTTTCGCTACCGTAAAGCAATGATAATCTTTCTTACCGAAATTACGATTCATCTCACATTATTCGCGGTTTTATCGCTCACCGATTCGTGCGTCCCACGTTCATATTGGCTCAAATTAGTTCATTTAAAATGTGCACACATATTGCATTATCCTTGGCTGATTCCCCATTTCCGTCACTCCACACTACTTTATGTGTTTTATTTATTTGAATGTTACATAAATTTTATACGTCATCCATCAAAGGCCGTCTGTCCAATACTAACATATTTTTAACTAACTCAAAAGATATGGATTGCAGAAAAACATTTCTCTCTGAATTTTTCCTCAAAACTCCAAAAACAAAGAAATATCAGGGACATGCCAAAATTTTTTACAAGACACTACTTACTATCTCTTTAATTCTTGTCAACGGAATTTTCCATGTAAAATATTTTATAAGAGAACATTTTTGAGTTCATGAACTCGCCACTGTAATCAACTAACATAATTCAGTTTGCCACAACTACTACTACTTAATATTCTTTTCTCCTAAGTGGAGCATAGAGCCTCAACGATTAACTTAAATCTAATTTTGTTATGGGCATTTTGGATTACATCGTTCCATGAATAGTTGGTAACACGGTACTCATTTTCGATAGTTCGCCTCCAGGTCATAGCTGGTGCCCCTCGACATCTGACACCTTGTGGATACCACTGAAGCGCTTAGCCTACGATATTGCTGCTAGGTCGACTCAGCATATGCCCGATCCAGGTCCACTTACGATGCCGTATTTCATTCAACACTTGTAGCTGTTAAGTGCGCTCTCAGAATGTTCGGAATACGCTGGGGCCCTCAAATGAGCAAAATCCACCTTAAAAAGTACGGGTCTTTTTCCACGTTTCCTATCCTTAACAAAAACACAGACTTCACGCTAGAGTTGAAAACGTGCAGCTTAGTGCTAGTGGCAATTTGGCATCACTTCCATATTAGGTTGAGCTGAATCTCGCTTTGATAATACGAGAAATGACGCCCTCCTCTGCACCACTTCTATTCGTTACTACACTGCAAAGGTTAATCAAAGACAGGAGAGTTTCAATTCTCTCACCCTGAACAAGTATGGCAAGGTCGGCTGTGACCACATAACCTCTGCATATAACGTTCGTTTTTGATGTGCTTATTTCAAGGCCAGTTTTACGTGCAAGGGTATTCGTTAAAGGCTAAAGAAGCATACATCGTCTGCATATTCCAGATCTTCAAATTGAGCAAGTGGGCTTTATTGCATGCCAATCTCATTACCTCGTCTAAGGCCAAAACGAAAAGTAGGGGATAAGACGCAGTCTTGTCTAACGCCAATTTGCCAATTTGGCAAACTCTACTTGTAAAGTTATTATACATGGATTTAATGAGGTTTACTAACTTCTCCGGCATGCCTCGTTTCATCAGAGCGCATTCCATAAGAACGGTCGCTTCAGACTATCAAAGGCTTTCTTAAAATCGACAAACACGGCATAAACTGAACAGCGGAACTCATAAATGACACGAACAGTATTTATTAAGTCCGTGCATGAGCGGTTTTGCCGGGAGCCAGTTGGTTTTCATTGTTTTTACGACTAAAGAGATGTGGCTTAAGATTATCGAAGTAAGAATCTTATTTGGAACGGGAAGAAGTGTTATACCCCTATAATTGCAGTCTGATGCGTCACCTTTTTTAGGACTCTTCACAAGGATACTTTCTGTAGGTTAGGCTACCTGATGTTTGCTGCGTTTCAGGATCACATATAAAGAACTCAACATGTATGTTGTCGTTTCCTGCATAGTTGTTATTTTTGGGTGCCTTTATGGAAGTTAAAACTTCGTTTTTGTTGACAAAGAGATCTTGACGAAATGCGAATTAATCGATGCCTCTGTAATCTCTTCTAACTCTTTTAGACCTATCGGTTTGTTTAAGACTTCACAGAAATGTTCAGCTCAGCGTCGCAACTGCTGTGTTTGTAATCAAATTCGGACACCATGCATTTTTGCTGCTGCAGCCTGCGCAGCTAAGTCTTCAGTTCATTGACGCGCTGATCTTTTAATTAGCTTCGAGAAGGCTTAATACTTTTCAACAAGTGCTCTGCAAGATTTGTGATTTGATTGGTGATTATCAAGGCTTAGCATTATCAGTTGGTACTCCCCTGTGTTGCAATTTATAATTTCGATTTAGTCTTTTTCACATGTAGAGGACGAAAAAATTATATTTGAAAACAATTTTGTTTAAAAACTAATCGAAAACAAATAAAAAAATTTCCAGCTGTTTAAGTTCGGTAGTGAAAGGGTTAAAAGCTTTTGAATCTAGTTCTATCTTCTTGTATTTTATATTGTTAATGTCTGCAGAAACTCAATACTTTTAGAAAGTAAAATTTCCTATTTACACGTGCTTGTATTTGACTTTTAAAACGTATTCAAAACTTTAAATAAAACTTGCTTAAATCCAAGCTTTAACCTTTAAAGTACCGGGGTAAATTGTAAAATTTTAATGATTTCTATATATCTTTTTTAATAGTGAGGTTTTGTGTTAAGCCATCGTAGCTTTATGCAGACGCGTGAGCTGCTAGAAAATTTAATTAAATACTTATGTATTGAATACCAATTTACAATATTACAATTCGAAAAAGTATATTGGAATTGATAACAACAAGATAGCAAATGAATTGGGCCAAGGTATATGGAAATAAACATGTTTCTTTTAAATAATTTATCATGTCATGATAAAAGAGTATTTCATTGAAGGAAATATATTGACATAGGGTTGTTGGCAATTACTGAAAATTTAACTCTTCGAGTATGTACCACTTTATTAAATCGATGTTTTTCTAATATACTAACTTGCAGAGTAAAGAGATTAATTTTCTGTCAAAACATGACACAAAATGCCACCAACAAATACATGAAAAAAAAAACATGGAATATTGCCTAGTATTTTCACAGCTGCAAAACTAATGACTTTTATTCCCCAAAATGATTGATTAACTATTTTCAAAGAGAAAAAATAAACACTGTTGACTTAACTTTTTATACTTTTGTATGTATGTACTATATGTAATATGTATATTACATATTTGTGCCACTTGTTATACACAATACGAAGAAATATTCTTAACATTTTCAAAAACAACACAATTTAATCAGAAATAATTGCAGAAATTGATCTCATCATTAGAAAAGTTTTTGTGTTTTTCCATAATTTATCAAATGAACACCAACATTTCATTCAACAATTTCATGCCAACTTTTATTTCTTAATGTGTTTACGCTATAAATTATGCAAAACTATCACACATAAAATTTGTAAATTCTTAAAGTTTTTTGTCAGATGAAAAGTTTTACGTCGCTGGGTCTTTATTAATTCATGCATAAATATATTCAAAGGCCAGCTCAATCTATTTTGACGACCTAGGCGCAAGTGATTTGAAGTTGATCAAAAATAATAAAAATAAGGCACGCTTAATGCGGTGACATCATCAGTTTTTCTCACGTCATATTTTTTTCATTGCGGCTTAAAATTTTCACTTCACTTCATATCTAGCGTACCAGAAAGGCAAATATATACGGCCTTATATGAGGTAGTAAGAACCATTGAATCATCCCTTAATTACAAAAAATTAGCTTTATGCGCTTTTCTGGATATGGAAGGAGCTCTCAATAATATAAAAACGTCCACTTTAGTGGCTGCTCTTTAGGAGACAGGAATATTGCATAAAAACCATACTCTTTAATCGCTCTATTATGGCAGAATGGGGCCAAGCTCGTTCCTCAAAATGTGTGATTAGAGGCACACCTCAAAGAGGAGTGCTGTCCCCTCTGTTTTTATGAATTTTATCATTAAACTCTCTGTAAATCTCCTTAGAACAAAAATGCTTTAAAAGTAGTCGCATATGCAGATGATGTTGTACTGATTGTAACTAGTAAATTTTTGGACTAAAAGTGAATCCTTGTAAAATTGAGACTGTTCTATTTTCCATTAAATATAAAACTCTATGTTGTTAAATAACGTTACACAAAACTTAGCGAAACATGCTAAATTTCTAGGTACAATATTAGTTAGTAAATTAAATTAGAAACCTAATATTTGGGAGCGTGTAAAAATAGTAAATATTGCGTATGACTCGGGTAAACGAATGTTCAGTCGAGATTGAGGACTATGTTCAAAGATAACACACTGGATATATGTATACTCCTTGAATGCAAATCAACACTGGAAAGCCTTCAACGTCTTATTTGTGCAGGTTTCACAGGGACCCTGAAATCTACTTTCACTGAGTCTCTCAATGTTATACTCAACTCTGGTGATCCAACCATAATAACGACCGTCAAAACTGACGCCTCCAAAACAGAATTTAGCGTAGGTGCAGTATTCTTCATGTCTAGCAGTTATACCAAAGAATCTTTCAAACTTATCAACAGTTGTAGCGTCTTTTAAGCTAAAATAGAGACAATATACAAGGCATCTGAAAGCCTCATGAGCAATAATTACACTGTACTAGTCGAAAATAAAGACAAACGTTGCACCTAGGGTCTTACTTTCGTACAAACAAACAAAAAAAACATTTTCCTACAATTCAATAGAAGATGAAGGACCCAAAACTCCTCCCTCATTGCAAAACTTTTTTGACCCAAATACTCTCGTACTAAAACCGAATTTCTGTTCCCACTTTCGCGTAAAGAATGCAGTCTGATGATTGACGTAATTACTGGACATTGCTTTTTCAAGTATCATGCCAGAAAGCTCGGTTTGTTGAAAAACGACCTATGTAGATACTGTAATGACTCTGTCACAAAGAAGTCTTTAGAACACATTCTTTGTCATTGCCCAACACTAGCCATGTCTAGATTAAGGATGTTAAGGAGTACGTTCTGTTTTTTTCTAAATGGCATAGCCAGTATAAATGTGGATCTATTAAAAAACTTCGCACAAACTACGGGTAGTTTTAAACTGTTAACAGTGTTAAATATAGCTCGAAGTTCTTATTGACTCTAAAGAGCTTGATGTAACACTATTAACCGGACGGTCTAAGTAAAACATTCGCCGCCACTTCTAACCTAACCTTCATATGCATAATAGTAACTTTTTTAGTAGGTTTGAAAGATGATTTTAAAATTCAGGAACACTAAATACGATTTTGTCATTATTAAAAAAAAAATCATGGCATGAATTCATTTTTACTAACAGCTGTTATTAACTAAATTCCCACTGGGAAAGATTCCATTCCCTGCAGATTACCTTGCGCCTAAATGATTGCCATCGTTGCTAATTAGCCCCTAGTATTGCAAGCAATTTTGAATACGCGAAGCAAAACTTCCCATTTTATCTTCGGAGCAGAAAAAAAAAACCCTTTTTCCCAAGGTATAGCAAATTTTATAATTCCTCATATTTCAATATTTTCCCTTTTAATTTCATTATTTTAATCCATGAATGTTTTACAAAATTTGAGGAACTTCTTAATGAAAATTTATTTTTTTTTTTGCAATCCAAATAATTTATTGAATAATTTTTACTTACCTATAACAAAAATAAAGCTACAAAAAACTGTTGCTCCATTGATAATTGAGCACATTCTGGAATTACGCTCTCAATACGCAAAGTAATACAGTTACAGGTGCAGCTGTTTATGTTGATATTGATGAGAGAACTCTCTTCTCTACAGTAGAATTTAAAAAGAACTTATCTCAATTCTGAGAGCACTAGCAACAAGCAATGAAGAGAAGCAGCAAATATTCCAGAGTGGCTGCAAATAAATAAATAAATAAAAACAAGAACAACGATTTATTTAATAGCATCTACAATTTTATTTAGGTTTGTGTTTTATTTAAAAAGCATTAATTTTATTATTTCGTTATTTTTAAGTTTTCTTTAAGTGCGTGTGTGTAAATATTTCAATCAGAATATATTTAGATACTTCCGAAATAAGTAGATAGTATTTTAGTTTTTATTTATTTAAAATAAACATTTTTGTTTCTTTTTCTTTCTTCCTCTCTACTTTTACTCTTAATGTGCTACATTTGTTTATTCATTAGATACAAAAAATTAAGCACAAAAATGCAAATCGTAAAAATTCCAAAAATTTTATTCACTCCAATTGTTAGTTTAGCTGCTGCTACTGCTAGGAGATGTAATATTTTTTTTATTTTTTTTTTTTTATATTTTATTTTTAAATGTTATTTTGTTGATTTTGTTTTGATTTTCTTTTGTATCATTTATATCTTTTTAAAGCAAAAAACAAAAAAAATAAATGCTTCAATTTGTTTGTTTGTTTAATTTTCGTGCTACAAATATTTAGAATTAACATTTTTTGTTTAACTAAAGTTTTATTTTTAAAACATATTTATTCTGTTGATTAACTGCATTTTACATTAACTTAGAATAGCTACTCAAAAAATAGTTGAAAAAATTATGTAGATATGTGTGAGCAAAAAATATTAAAAACTGGTAAACGTACTGAAAAAATAAATCTGCTTATTACGAGTAATATCATTTTTTTAACAGTCGTAGAAGCAGATTCATAAGATATTTTCTATTCCCTGATTATATTGATTTTATTTTTAGAAAAAAAGTGTGCGCTTACTAGCCAACAGAATGCCTTAACAACAGTGACGGTCATTGTAAAACCATTGGTGTGAAACAAAAGTAATATAATAGTAGGGTTAGGTTGGGAAGGCGTGCGCGAATGTATATACATATATATATATATATATATACATGTATGTATATATATGTATAAACCCGCACTTCCACTCGGAGACTTAATTGTCGATTATGATTGCCCTCATTTAATTGCCGGGATGAGGCACGTCTCTAACCACGGTTTCCGTCAGCTGTCCAGGTAATGTCTTTATTGAACCATTTGGTTCTCCGGATGAAGGTAAGAAGTTCCGACAGTTCCACTTTCGTTATCTCCATTAGACTATTGAAAAAGCGCGACCCCAAACATTGGAGTCTGCTCATCTGCAGCCTTGGACATTGACATAGAAAGTGAAGAATCGATTCTGTCTCTTCTTCATCATGACAACTTCTGCACAGTCCGCTCGTTGGAATGCGCCACCGTTGAAGCATTGGTGCAATAGCACAATGTCCAGTTATGACTCCTGTGAGCAGACGTACTGCAGATTTGTTGTGCCCTAAGAGGACATTTGTCCTCTTTCTATCTAACCCTGGCCACAAGTCCCGTGAAACTACACAGTCATCTAGGTTAGTCCAAGCGTCATTTGACACCGCTATGGTGTACTCGTCTATTTTCCTAAATAGTTCACACATCGGAGATTGTATAGAGGTATCCGCCTCGTTAATGTCCATTTCAGAGCCCCTTCTGGCCATTTCATCTGCTATTTCGTTCCCTTCAATATTGCTATGTCCAGGAACCCATCAGTGAAGCACGACATTTCTTTACAATCTCCGATTTAACTATTTTGGATTATATTGCCGTCATTGCAGCCTGACTGTCAGTAAAGATAGTGATATTCGAAATCGGAATCGTACTGTCTTGTAAAAGTCGAGCTGCTTTCTCAATAGCAAAACTCTCTGACTGAAAAACGCTGCAGCTGTCAGGAAGACGATACGACCGCCTTAACTGCAGGTCTTTGGAGTAGAGACCAGCTCCAGTTCCATTCTCCATCTTTGAGCCATCGGTAAAGATGGTAATACCAGCATTACCTGTTACCGAACCCGACTCCCAGTCTTCCCTGGTTGGATAAAGAGTTGGAATTCTAGTAATAAAATCTAAATTTGAAGTCATATAATCCGTGGCTACATCTAAGTCATCTTTGATTCCATTTTGACCCCTCCGCTTTATCTCACTCAAAATTGTAGAGTGTCCATAGTTTGCTGATCTCCACACGTTCGATTCTCTTAGAATAATATAATAGTAAATTTATTTTGCATAGAGTTAGAAGTGGCTACATGAAGGACAAATAGTTTAATATTAATTTTTCCAAAAAAAAATATAAAGATCTAATCATGTAAGAAAATAAATGAAAATAATATGGTTATGGTTACGGTTTTATCGAAAATATAATAATGCAGTTTTATAGCTTAATATCTAAACATAACTGATCCAACATTTTTTTATTAAATACATTCGTTTGTTGAGAAAAATTGCTTATGCCTGATTTCTAAATTATACTAAATGGAAGTAAAGAATCTTTACTCCATTCTTGCCTAATCTTATCTGCTCAAAGTTACACTTTGTTAATGACAATAACTTTCGTTACATTCTCTTTGCAAAAAATCCACAGAAATTTGTGGTTCGGCGACGATTTCTTCTATTTTTTACTAATTTTGGTTGTATGGTAGGTGGGCATGGCAGTCAGTTTATTTTCCCCCACTTTTCCACACACAGACATTGTATTGACATAAGCATCTCCTGTACTTAAATTTGTGTCTCTGCGACAATTATTTCTATTTTTACTAGATTTTGTATAAATTTCAACCACTGTGCGGGGTTACATTTTTAGTTCCTCCGAAAAAAACGCGTAGCTGAGTGAAAATGTATACATTTTTCTTTTAACAGATTGTTACTTCACGCTTCAGCTTCACATTCTGTTCCTCATTTTATGCTGTTAGTGTTTAGCGAAAGAAGTCATATAGGGATCGGCTACATACAGTCATGCAGAGAGTCGACTTCTCGCAGTTTTATGTCATGTGCTTTAGTGAGAGAGCTTAATTGCATATTGCTGCTTTCTTCTCATGTGTTATATACATGTACTACGTCGTAATTGTGCCGATAAGTTTAGAGAGTATCAACAGAAAAAAAAAAACTTCAGAAAATAGATGGAGTATGAGTGCAGAAGCTTCAACAACAATGATCACGTAAAAATCCCGGTTTTATTGCACTAATACGAAACCAGTAAGAAACGAAATTATGCAGTTGTTAATCGGCTACATACAATCAAGCAGAGAGTCGACTTCTTTTAGATTTAATTCACGTGCTTTAGTGATAGAGCAAACCTAGATGCCTCTGCTTGATATACAATCAACCTGAACTTTCCTCTCATGTTTTGTATATACGTGTACTACGTCGTGTTAATGCCGATAAGTGTAGAGAGTATCAACAGAAGAAAAGCAAAAAAAAAAAAAAAGAAGACACCCAAAAATTTCTACAAAATTGGTTATAAATGTTTTCTAATAATTTTCAAATAAACAACAAAGTTTCACTTCTACTGTGAATGCCTGCAGATACATAGTTTTTTCGAGGCATATTTAGCAGGGTGAAGTCATCTCAGAGAGTAAAAATTATAGAGTTAAAAACAGTTTCCGTTGTGAATATTTAAAATTTGAGTTTTGGATTAATTTTTTTTTTTATCCACATTTTACACTATTTTGACATTACAATATTAGACTCTTCAAATAAAATGAGAGAGTTCTCAAAGATGACTTCACCCTGTTAAATACGCCTTGGTTTTTTTTTTTTTTGCTCTAATGGATTTTTATTTCAAAAAAAACTTATACTAAAAAGTGAGCAAAATTCCAATTTGATTTCGAAAACCATAAACATACCACATATCAACAAAATGTGGCAATTTAGGACCGATTTGTTAAGTATTAAAGGAAAATTTTAAATTTGGTTTACTTTTTATAAAAATCTTAGCATTCGTTTTTGTAAGTAAAAAACCGTTTTCGCTTTGACTTCCAAAATTTTTTTTTTATTAGTACCATAAGAGCATATCTGTCTCCACACAATTATACTTTCTGCTGGCTTCATATGTATGCCTAAAATTATCTGAGTAGTCGAAATGAGGCGACTCAATAAAAGTTATTTCCGCCCGTATTTTATTCTTTCATAACGTAGCATTGGTTCAAACTCGTCTTCGCTTTAAAACAACTGAAACTCATTGAATTATTGAAGTCAACTAAAAGACATAGAATTTTCAGGGACGCCACAAGGTTTTGAACTATGAACCTAGTCACCACGCTTTCGAAGTAAACTCCCTGGCCACTTATTAAAAAGTGTGAACAATCTAAAAAACGTACTGCTACCTTAGCTTATTTTTGGGAATATTTTTTTTGGTTGTATTTTGAAAAAAATTAAAAAGAAACTTTTAAAAATAACCAAAATTACTAAAAAGAAGTTCGACAGAAGTACAAATCCAAAAATGAAGTTCATTGTTATACTTTTTTTCAATGATTTAAAAAAAGTAAAAGACTTAAAAATAAATAAGAATATTTCCCAAAGATGTACGTCTTATACTAGCTATCGTTAGGGAAGCTGGCGGAAGCGAACTCATTTAACGTAGACGGAAAATGGTCATTATGCAGAAGCGGCAAAAGTAATGAAACGACAAAACGCGGTAAGATTTTATTTAGAGAAAGTGTACCAGCAAAATTCAAGGGCGTCATGAACCAACGAACGATCTTTTTCGACTTTGAGACGCCTGAAACCCTATTTTCTATCGCCATTGCTCAAAAAACGCCTTAACTATTTTTGAGTATATAATAAATGTTAATTCTATGATATTTACTTTATATTCTTTTTTAATTTTCTCTATTTCCCTCCCTATTTCTTTACACCCAACCTCTTACTCCCCACACGGGTTCAACTTCTTCCGCCGGCCCTGGCTATGGTAATCTGAATCCATGTGGACAAATTCTCTTAAAAACAAACTAAACTATTAAAAAATATATGCCCGTCTCTTTTCGTGACCATAAAAAATCATAATGTATCCAAAATATAAGAAAAATAAGTACAAACTTGGTCTAGTAATAACTTAAAAACTACAAATGTTCTCTAATGAAGAAGTTTTGAAATATATCATATGATTGTGCCGATTTCTATACCCGAATTATCTTTATTCAAAACTCAATAAAATAACACTGTACCTGATCCACCATGCTGGTATTAATGACTCTAAAAGTCCCCGATATATAATACTATATACAACTTTATTCATCTGATTAGGCGATTCACATGAGTAAAGCATATACTTATATAAAAACTAAAAAAAAAAATTACTAAACTTAATAATTTCACCGAACAATTTTCTTTGAGCGTGTGATATACATACATACATACATAGTAAATGTATGAATATCAATTAAATTTCTCGTATTTTTATTCTCTAAACGAATGAATGACTCAACTAATTTTTTTTTTTTTTTTTTTTAGTTTAAGTTTTATTTTTGTTTTTCTTTGAAGAAATTTTTTGATTTTTCAATCTTTCAGATTTTTCATTAGGTACAATTTACTATAAACAAACGTAAATACATATGTCACTCTATATACATATTTACATACATATGTATGTGTGTGTAATTCTAAATGAAATTTTGTATTTTTGTTGCCAGACATGATAAATTGCTTTCAAATTCAAGCAACTGTTCAGTTATTCCAAATTATAATACTGAATTTTTTATAAATAACAAATGTAGTATATTAATTGTATGGATAAAAGCTAATCTGAAATATTCTTAACCCATTAAAGGCTTAGATCAAAAAACAATTATTACCAAAATTATTAACTTAAATTTAAAACTAGATTGACTATTGAATCTGAACTTGTTCTGAGTAAATAGCATAGTAAGAATCTCATGAGTTCGGTGGAATTCGATGGGGATAATAGTGTATGAATTATTCTAAAATTACAGGTTACTTCTTCCGCTGGTACGTGACAAAGTCTTAAATGATGGTCTTATTTTTCAGAAAGTTTAGCACTCAAGAACTAAAAGTAAGTTTCAAAGGTTGTTTAAAGTTTTTTTGAGTGCAATTCTACTAAATAAGCAGAGTGTAAAATGAGACAAGGGCTTACAGTTTTTTTGTTTCTTATAACTATGGCTTACAGTTCTTTATAGCCACAAGCGGATTTAGAAGTGGTGAGTTTAGTTCTCTTCGGCCTTTTTAAAAGTAATTTAATTCAAAAGCTACAATTATAATAGTTGAGATATTTATTAGGAAGAGAGGAGGTGATTTAAACTTGGATTTAGCTCTGGATCAGCTAGTAAGTATCCTCTGATAGTGGGACGAAAAAAGCATCGATGCTTTGAATATTTGAATTCATTGTGAGTTCTATTCCAGTACTTTATCTATCGATGCTTGTTATTCGATACTTTTACTCATGCCAGTACATTGCTCTTAGTATTAGTATCGAAAAAGGTATTGAAAACATAAGGCTCTATAGACTTATAAACTTACTTCATCTCAGAAATTAATAAAATGTCCTTAACGAATTCTGCTTGAACGCCTACGATAATTTCATTTCAATTTTTTTTTCTAATTAATACTTTTCTTCGATCATCACTAGTTGCTTGTTGGTGTAGCTGTCTTTTTGGCGTTACGATGATTCCTTCCTTGGTGGATATTTGAGATAGTTTCCGAGGTTTCTTAATTATGGTTTGCTAAAGTTTTCGCCCTGGTACATCCTCAATCAGTTATTCGCAAAGAAATTAAATAAAATTTATTTTTCCCCCAGGTATTTACAGCTAGGACAGTAGGTGTTAAACGAAATTCTCATTTTGGGCTCTTACTCACTAATAGGTTAGAAGCCAGTAGAGATTGCTGTCAATCTTGAGATATCCTTTCGGTTTTTGTTGATAAACAGTAATGATATTTCCGAATTGTAGTTTATCTATAAAGTTCAGCTGGTGCTGGGCCTCATAAGGTATTTTTTGAAATTTCATACTATAATCAATAATTATTGAGCTGAGTGGTATAAGCTTGATTTGCCTTCTATGTTCCGATGTATGGGTTCCTAATTGCTAAACCTTCCACCTATAATGCACTAACTGAATTAAGAAGGTGAATAAATCGATTAATATATCGTCTCTCCGAGAAAATGCGTCCTCCAACATCACAGTCTATCATCTGTCCTTGAATGCTTTGGGGTCAAAGTTATCTATTTGCATATTATCAAGCTATTACTAAATTCTTTCCGGGAAGGGAAGTGTACCTTGAAGTTCTTATTGAAAGTCAGAGTTGGAATGATGTATTACGTTTTGTTTTCTATTTGTCTCCCATTCAATACTGCCGGCTGAACGGATTTTCCAGGTCTAGAAAAAAATAGAAAGGATATTCATGGATTTTTAGGAATGGTTTTATGCTATTGCAATGAATACATTATATTTGCTTCGTTTTTCGACCATATTTGTTATGCTAGTATTTCTGTTTCTTTCTACCATGTATTCGCCATTTTGAATTTTGAAAATCTGATGTCAAATTCATATTCAGCGACCCGAAAAACCTCCGAGTTTCCTAGTGTATTCGATTACTTTTTTATTTTTTCAAATAACTTGTCTTATTGGAACCGCCATTTGCAATTTCAAAATGTGTCGCTTTGCATTTATAAGTAAAAATTATATTTTAAGTCCAAGTACAGCTTTTTTCGTTTAAGCCATTTTTGGGCAAGGGGACTTCGTCTGACGTAGAATACTTCAATATACTGAAAAGAGAAGGATTATCATAGATACTTATATGCCATATCATACATATATATACCATCATACATCACGTTTTGTACTTTTATGTAAATCCCCAAAACTAATGTTTGCTTTTTTTCTAACATTTCTCCGAAAATGAAAAATTTATATATAATTTCTTAAAATTCTAGTAAAAATAGATTTTTACGGATTTTTTAAGATTTCCCCCACTGTTTACGTTAGTATATGCGGATTATCCAACGATCTGCTCTGGCAGCACTAACAAGACCGATGGTTCTTTATTTCCACTGTCCCACTTCCCTCAATCTCAACGCGCTTGTGACTATTCGTGTCTCTACTCACAGCTGATTACTATGAAATTGAATTATCATATGTTTTTTATATTAACACAAATTGGAATATCAATGAAATTAATAATATCCTCTTATTAATTAATTAATATTAATAACACCCAGCAGCGTAAACTAATTTATATGAAATCTATTTTTATTATAACCAAATCATTAACTTTAGCATTGAATTTCATTCAGAAAAATATTTATTTAGATATATGTATGTGTATGCATATTTATTTTAGAATGGAAGGAGAATTTGCCTTTAAGCAAATAAAAGTGAATCTTAATGAAAATAAATTAAGTATTTCAGCACACACTGAAACCGAAATAATTCTATATAAATATAAAAAAACACAGTAAGATGACAATAAAATATGTATAACAAAAGCGTTCAAAAATACATACATATGTATATACCCAGCTAGCATTTTCGATCCTGGAAGATCCTTCTACGATTCACCAAAAAAAAACATTATTTAAAAGCCAGCAATGTCGCTATCTCTGTCACGGAAGTTCTATCTTTCTGGAGAAACTGTGTCATCCTGGTAATTAGCGGAGAATAGTCTCCGGCGGCGCGCTAAGAAGAGTATTTAATGAATCACCAAGGAGGGTTCTAGAAGAATCGCTTGGAAGAGTTTTTGGTGAATTGTTAAAACTTCGCGGAAGATTTTTTTTATACTTAAGAGTAAAGAAACATATGCCTAAAAGTATGCTATGAAAAACTCTTACGTCTCTTTTTCTTTCCCAGCAAACCATAGAAATAAATGCCATCATTTTAGCTTTCGAAACGAGTTAGGTTTAGTAAAAATAGAAAAGAATCAAAAATTTAAAATACAAATTTATTTGTCAAAAATTTGTTAGGTAAAAATAATGTTTTCAGATTTATTCATAAGAACATGAATTTCCAAGATATCCTCAATACTTTGTTTGGATTCCTATCAGGTAAATAAATAAATTAATATAAACAGGCTTAATGAACAAATGTAGTCATCACAACAACAATGTATATAGAGACGGGCAAATCAGACGGCCGTTTCGGAATGCGCCACGATTCCCCATCAGTTATCTTAGTGATAGTTCTTAATCTTTCAATATCCTATATAAGCTACTAATATTTGAAATCGTAACCCAGAATTACAGATTAGATTCCAAATATCTTCACTGAATAGCGATATTGAAAGAAACTATCACTACCATTCTATATACTTATGTTGATGGGTTTTTCCCATTGTAGCTAGTCTGCATAACAGTTCGTTATTTGAAAGTCTAGTACATGAGAGAGTGTGTGTGTTTGTGAGAAAATGATTCCTGGTGTCATTTTTTCTGAACGGGCCCCATTCGATCAGTTCATGATAGTTTTTATGAGACTATGAAAATTGCCCGTCTCTATATACATTGTTGTTGTGATGACTACATTTGTTCATTAAGAATGTTAATATATAACTTCAAATAACGAAATTAACATGAACTTAAGTCATGACTTTGAAAATTAACCTCTAGATTTAATTTTCATAGTCTCCTAAAAAATAAATTAATATTTATATAAGAATTTGCAGAATTTTAACCTTATTTTTTTATTTTCAAGAAATTAACAATCAAGAATCGAATTAAACAACACAAACAACCTTCGGGGTCGAGTTATAGAAGAAATAGCATACAAAATGTTCCTTTTGTTTCTTGGTAATATTATTGAATAAAAATTTGTTTAAAAACCTATTAAATGTTTTAATTAAACAACTTTTTGTATTTGAGATAAGTTCGTTTAGAAACAAAAAAAAAAGTTTCCTGAGCGATTCGCTAATGATGCTCGTTCGCGAAGGAATTCTAGAGTTCGGGATGATTTCATAAACGAAATCAAAAACGATTTCGTTAATGAAGAGGCAATTCCCCAAGAAAACGAACTCGTCAATGAATCATTAATGAAATTCGTTTTCGAAACATTTTATCGTCACAACGAATTCGTTTCGAATTAGTAACGAATTCTTCTGGTATGTTGGGTTGTTACTTTTAACTATTTTTAGATACATAATTTCATCGATTTTTTTTTTTTTAAATCAATAATAACGAATTTCATTTAATGAAAAATGAGCAAAGATGTACAGAAAAGGGAAACAATAATTACAAAATCTCTCTTCAATCGATCGCCACAAAGAATTCTGTGGAAGCAACTCTTCTTACATTCGGATGGAAAAAGTCCGAGTTGATCGCGCATTGATCGCTATCGTTCAATAATTTTCTCAATGCTAGCTGGGCATAGATATATGTGTGTACGTATATGTAAGATATTGCAACAAAAAGACCCACCTACACACACACACATACAATCTTACTGAAGTGGCAAAACACTCTTATTTCTCTTTCTGTTATTTACGATTTGAAATTCGTATTTAATTTAAAGACACATATTAAATCAAAAAACAAAATTCAAGTTACTAGGTAGATAGCTGACAGTATGTTTTAGGTAAATAGATTTTCTTTTAGGTAAATAGAGATTTCATATGTATATATGTACATATAAGCTCATTTATAATCCATAAAGGAAGGAAGAAAGATTGTTTAACACTTGTGCATATATCCTTTGTTATCAAAGACAGCTGACAGTTGATATACCTCATTTAAGCTAAAATCTTATCTAAATTTCGATTGCTTTACATTGTCTTACCATACAGATGAGACAATGTGAAGTAAATCCAAGTGCTAGATAACAGAAATCATGAGCTTATATTTTGTCTATTATTCGCTATCGAATAAATTCTGAAAATTAATGAGGCATAAATTATCGTTAGTTGACAAAAAAACCAAAGTGTAAAGAAGTGAGCTAAAGTTCGTATTCAAACACAAATCGATTTTTTTTATCTTTGTTTCAAAAACAACTCAGATACAAAGCTTTCGTCAGCAGTTAAACAACAAATCGTTAACTTTATGATTCACTCTTCAAGGAGTTTTGCCTTCCTAAAAGAATGGTACTTTAAAAATTTAACAAAAATTGGCTTTGCTGTCATGATAGGGGTTGCAAAATCGATCTACATACATAGCCAGATAAATAGTAAAGTAATAAGGTCCAAACGAACAGGGACAGGGACATTTGGAGATGGGAACAAAATAAGAAAACTAATCCACTCCCATTCCCTTCCACAACTTCTCAGGTTATAGAAAATATAGTAGTTAAAAATGTTTGCCAAAACACATTTTTCTTATCCTAACCTAAAGGACTTATATAAATCCTTCTATTAAAATTACAAAAAAAAAGTATTTCATTGACGCAACTTGAAGAGACAATAATTACTTGATTTTTCTAACCTTGTCCTCATTTGTTTGATATTGTTCCATTTCTTTCTTGGCATTTTTGATATGAATACTAAAGTTTTAACCAACAATCTCAGATTATTCAATTTTACAAACTAACAACTCCCTAATAAGCATTCACCTCTAATCACAGAAACTTTCACTTTCTTTTCCCATTTACTAACACATTCAAGTGTGGATTTGTATGTATGTATAACTACAACTACTATTTACTAATGCTACTACTTAGTAGATACTACTATTTGCAACAAAGTAAAGCATAAATTATCAAATTAATGACATTGAAAATTCCTGTTTTTTTTTTTCCTTTGTAAAGTTAATAAGAATATAGAAATGAAAAGCACAGAAATATAGAACAACAACTAAAAAACTAAAAAATAAAAATGAAATCAAATGCAAAATGATAAGGAAACGCGCACAGTATGCTACATGATTTTCCGGACTCATAATACGTGCATCGCCCAGTAGGAAAAATAATCGATTACTCTTAATCATAACTTTTTTTTTTATAAAATATCAAGTCATACTTGAAATGACTTGGAACAAAAATTAAGTCCATGATAGTTTTTTAGGAGACTATGAAAATTAAATCTAGAGGTTAATTTTCAAAGTCATGACTTAAGTTTATGTCAATTTCGTTATTTGAAGTTATATATAAACAGTTTAATGAACAAATGTAGTCATCACAAAAAAAATGTCGATAGAAAGCGATATACCTATTAGAGTGGTTCGTTTTTGGAGTTATTTGAATCTACGAGGAATTATATTGTCAGACAAATTTTTTCCTATATATTAGCAAGTTGAATTCGAAAATGATGTCGAAATTAAAAAAAAGAACAAAAAAAAATTACTTGAAGTTTTTAATTTCATCAAAAAAGTACTATTGACCCGTGTCATGGCCACGATGTTTCGCCCGATGTCATTATTTCTACGTTGTTTTCAAAACATTCGCTTCACGTCTTTAGCTCCAATGGGATTTTAGTTATAGACGGCTCAAGTTTATCCAAAGTATCAATAACTTCACTGTAGTGTTGAGCGTTGAAATTGATTTCGGTTTTTTATTCAGATAATTTTGGTTGATTTGCTTCTTGTGATAGTGAATGAAGTAGAAAAAGGACAAATTTGCACTAAATAACTAGATAAATGGACGATTGAATAGTGTTAATGAAAAAGAATAACACGATCTGCCAATAAAAATATTTTTTTATGACCCCGTGATTTTAAGAGTAATTTTTCATAAATTTTGATACGCTGATTACGAATCCGACGAAGAAAATAGAACATTTTTTCACGCATATTCCCTGAAGACCAAGCAAGTGATTGCACCATGCCTTTACGTATTACTATTGTATTTTCCCCCATTAATCCAATAACGCTCATTTTTATGATTACGGTGTCATTTCGGTTTAAAATTGCAGAAAAATAGAATTTTTGGGAATTTTTTTTTTTTATACTATGATATTTTATTTTAAATTTTTAAAAATTTCTAAGTTATATTGCATCCGCCATATTGAATTTTAAAAATCTTATGTTCAATCCGTAATTAGCGATCCTGAAAACCTCTGAGTATCGATTTTGGAGCCAAACAATTGTTTGCTTTTCTCGAAAACTTGTTTTTGGACGTTAGATCTCTTTTTTAGTACACCAAGGCACAATTATTTCGAGGTATAACTTTGATTTTACTTCGAATTTTTTACAAATATTTAAGGAAAGTATAAAGAACCCAAAAATCGAAATATAATCGATGTTTTTTTTTTAATTTTAAATTAAAATATCCCCGCTTTCCAGCTTTTTCCCCTTTTTTGAACTTCAAGTTGAAGTGTCTTACTCTAAGTTTCTAGAAATTTTCTAGAGCTGCGCTTTTCAGACTTCAAATTTTCCCACTGGGCTCAAGTATACATCTATGTGTATGTGCGTTATATTCAATATCGCTGTCAGTGTATATGCGCTTGAGAGTCATGGCAAATTACTATTATTTGTAGCTCATATACTTTATACCCTTTTTTTCTACACTATTTTTAGTAAGTAGTTTTGCTAGTTTTTCTATTCTCGTAAATTTTTGTAAAGTTTTATAGTTTCACAAATTTTTAATCCGCCCAAAAATATGTTGACATATATTTTAATTATAGTTTTAAAAATATATGCACCACAATATACATATTTTCGAATTATACGAGTGCCTTCTCGCACACATACGCACATATACAAACACAGACACACATTTATTTTTTTACATACTTATGCAATTAAAATGAGCATCTCTATCTATGTATGCCTGTATGTGACATGTTAATTTGATATCATATTCATACATTGCATGTGTATTTGTATACAGGGTGCATTAACAATTACTTTTCCTAGTTTATTCAAAGTAAATATTAATTTATTTATTTTATAAATGCATTTGCGGTATGACGCCATTAAATCTCATTATGACCTCAAATTTAATTGTCCATTTTAAATTAAAAAAATATACATATGTTTATAATAATTTGAAATATTACCTAGAGATAAATAAACATACTAGGTATGTGTACCTATTCCGTATTGCTGGAATTTCACACACATGTGGGAACAGCTTAAAATATTATAATAAATATTTGCTTTAACTTTTTTTTTGTTTTGGTTTTATTTGTAATTATTGCATTCATTTAATATGACTTATTAACATATAGTTTTCATTTAGGCATTTTTATAATTTTGTTGGAAGTTATTATTTCTGATTTAAAGGATTCTTACAATAATATAAAATATGTATGAAATTATTTTTTGAAAAATAATGAACAAGTAACAACAAGTCCATTAATAATTTTTCAAATGGGGGAGTATATCCACACTAAGGAGTTTTAGGGGAATCGCCATTAACTGTGGTTTTGCAATGTCTATAGCTATCTATAATTCATCTGCCTTTCCATTTCCTTCAATGCCTTCCAGGATCCAAGGCCAGTCTTGAATCAGCGTCTAAAGCTTTAAAAACTTTTTGACTGTCTGTGAGCATCAATGACAGATCTGTAGAAAAGCTTTGGGGGCTGCAGTGTCTTCTAAAAATATTTATATATCAATGCTTTTGAATTTTAAAAATACTGAATTTTGAACTGAACTTTGTCTTGAATTTTGGTTTGATTTTATTTCTTATTTCGGTCTAAATTTAGTTTAACCCTCTACTAGGCAAAATCGTCTCCAGTCGGGCAATCTCTTGATACAATTTAAAAGACTTTTGAAAACTGTTTATGTGTATTCCTGCCGCTCAGTCGATAGATACCGGAACTATACGTTGTGTAGCTTCAGCACTCTGCGCGTTGTTTCGTTTGGATTTTATCGCCAGTTGAAAGTCAGATTTCGGGTTAGTAACGAAAAATAATTATTTTGGGTGATATTAAAATTATTTGCGATAATTTTAATTACACGGTAAAACAGGAAAAACTTCCCGTCGAGTCAGGTAAGATTTCTGAGCACAGCCATTTTACACCACCTTGTTCTAGGTTTCTCGTCAGTTACTTAAGAAAATATGAAAGGAGTAAAGGAAAACGCATTACAGTGTTCGGCAAAAATATTTCTAATAAAAATTTAAGGGTGGTTCCTGAACAACCGAATCACCCTCATCCCATCTGTGCCCCCTGCCTCCTATTTCTATATAGTACGTTCAACATTGGTGTGCAAAAAAATTTTTTCAGGGTTTTAACATTAATTAAGATAATAAATGGTTTAGAAGAAAGTTATGAACAGTTTTCGAAAAATCTTTACGATCACAATTGTGCTTCCATAGGTGCCAAACGTACTATATGTAGTATACGTGACATCTTCACACTTTTGCCAATTTCGCAAAACCGTGTGAAAGTAGGTAGGTAAAGTGGCAACTCCCTCACAGAGGGAGCAGCACGATTAGCGCTAGAGCGCCGTTTTGATACCACAACCTCATTTATTAATGGGTGTTTGCTCTTTGTTCGTGAGAAATTTTCCAGTTTATGAGGTTAAGAAATTAGAGAAGTTTTCCAAATTATCTCCTCTAGAAAAGGTTCGTGGAATGATTATAGCCTAGCAAGAGCTGAGCAAAGACAGAAAAAATGGGTTAGAGCTTCTCTTTCTTCAAGGTTATTGCAGATTCTGCAATGTGTTTTATGTGGGATGCGGAGTCTGGCAGCATAGTTCCCTATTGATCAGATTCTTATACTTTTTTTGGCGTGAGTTTTGCTCAGAGTACTTTTCTGAGTTCTGTGCTTGAGTTTCGGTCTGGTCTGAGTTTTGTCTAAATTTTAGTCTGAGTATGGTCTAAAGTTTGGTCTGATATTAGACATGAATTTGGCCTAAGTTTTAGTCAGAGTTGTGCTAAGTTTTTACCCGATTTTCGGTTTGAATTTCGACCTGAGTTTTTTCATGAAATTAGTTTAGATTTTAACCTGAGTTTTGATTTGAATTTTGTTTCTAATTTTATTTTGCTTTTGGTCTGAGTTTTAGAATTATTATCAGATTTTTGGACTGGCATTTGACCTGGTATTTTGGACTGAATTTTGTTCAAAGTGCGGTTCTGAGTTTTGGTCTGATTTTTCTCTGAATTTTGGTCTGCTTTTTAGTCTAAATTTGGTGTAAGTTTTAGTTTGAATTGCGGATTGTCTTCGTCTGAAAATTAGAAATATTATTCTTTGTAATATTGATATGTTTCCTATTAACTTCAATTCGTAATCCATTTTGAATCCGTCACACGCAATTTCTTCTCTCGTCTACTCTTTTTGGAAAGAATACTTAAAAGTCCTTCATGGAATTCACCTTAAGTATTAAGTAGTTTGTATTGAGTACTGTGTCAGTAATTTTTGACCATTGTCAGTGTCATATTTCTTTGAGTTTAACTTAAGAATGCTGGATATGGATGGATAAATTTTGAATACCAAGACAAACTAGCAAAAGAGTCTTAGTATGTGTACTCAGAATTGTTTAAATTTATTTTAAGGTCTTTTGCTTTCCACAGTACGAAAGAGTATGTTGGTTGAAAGGATGTCATTGTTATAACTCTTATCACCGACAATTGGGCCGTTGTGTGCAAAAGTGGTGTAAGTCAGTTTTTTTTAAGTGAAACTTCTTTTCTCTTTTCCTAGAGTAAAACCAACCGGATGTGACGTCAGCGCGTAAGTTTGCAATGCGACATAATTTTGTCGAGCAATGTGCATGAGGGGCTAAATATCAATATTCCGTAACTGAATTCACTAGCAAACTATATAATAAACGATTCATAAATAGTTTTAATTCAATAAAACATATTGATTACATACACACACACACTCCTATGGCAAAAAGAACAATGTGTAGCGTCGCCATCTTAAAGTTTATGACAGTTATACATTTCACACACAGATGGCGCAAATGTCTAAGGAATTACATGAAGATGTCGCACACAAAAAAGAGTTCATGTACAATGGTCATCGACATTACCGGTACAGAGTTGCAATTTTTGTTCTAGAATTAATCCCAAAAAAAAAAGTTAGTTGTGTATTAACAAACACAAGGCAGAAGTGAAATTTCTTGTGAACTAAACGAAACACAAGCAAATGAAATTAAAAAACACAAGCCAATGAAGTAAAAAATTTAGCGATTGAAAAATTTCATTTGCTTGTTATTTGCTTGTGTTTCGTTTAGTTCACAAGAAGTTTCACTTCAGCCTTGTGTTCGTTAATAAACAATTTAGTTTTTTTATTTGGACTTTCACCTTCAGGCAATAATTTTGGCCTCATTAGTTTCCTAAAAATGTCTATAACAAATCTATTCGCTTTCTCTGAGCATTATTTTTGTGGAATCGCTCTAGTGAGAGCCTCTATCTATAAAGGCGGATTCACCGACCGAGTGTCGCACTCTCTTTTCGTTTTTTTTTTATATGAAGGTTTCCGCTCTATTAAAGAGCGTAAAAACTTCATGTAATAGAACAGAAAACAGCGAGCGGCACTTGGTCGGTGAACCCGCCTTAATAAAATTGTCCTGATTCGCTCTTTTTCTCTCTCTCTCTCTCTCTTTCTGAGGGTAATTTTTGAAGAAGGTATCATAATAGCACAATTTACACCATGAATTGTTACTTTATGCACGATGCGCTTTCTAATTATTTTATATTCTTTGCAAATATAAAAGAAAAAACTATAATTACTGAGAAAAAAATTTAAAGAAAAATAAAGAAGAAAAAGTAATTGATGTTTTTTTTGTTTTGCGTTTTTACCTTTCCAGCATAATGTTTATGCCAACGAACTACCAGGTATTTTAAATTTATTTTATTTTTGTTTTCTAAATGTATTTCCTTTATCTTCTTCTTTGTCTATGTGGGTTTCACTGGACTTTAGAACTTCAATTTTGCTTCATAAAAACAAACGGTTTGCGCTGTTAGTGAAAAAAAGAAATAAAAAACAGCATCAATGACTAGGTGTTTTTACAGAAAAAAAATTATTGCCATATTTGTGTCTATTTTATTTAACTTAAATATTTCTTACTTAAATTTTTATATTTTGCAGCAAACTCGTATAATATTTTCTATTTACTTTCTAACTCAAAACACGTGCATACCGTCACGAAATTCTTAGACGACGTAAGTAAGCTCTTTCATTGAAAAAAAAAGTGTGATTGGAATTTGCAAATAAACCCTTTTTTTATTAGATGCATGACATAGAAATTTCTTTTACAAAAGATTTCTGGGCGACAAATTTAAACATTTTTAAGCTTCACCGTAATGAATATTTTTTCCCAGGATCACCCAGGAAAGTTAACATCTGATGTCAGTAGTAAGTAAGCAAAATATTTTGGATTGGTAAACTTTTGATGCTGTTATTATCGAGTCCGAATTGGAAATTTTGTTGGTTTTGTCTTTGCAAACCCGGGTTATAACTTTGAATATCCTCATCAGCATCCAGCGAAACCTCTCGGTATCAAATTTTCCTTCCTTTTTTGAAAACGTTATGTTTGGACTTTCTTTAATCATTCAAGCATCTCAAGTGTCTGCGATTTTATTGTGTGTATTCTTAATTTGAATACCTACGTATTTGAAATTTAATGTTTATTCATTAGACCAAAAATATTTTGAAGCAGATGGAAAGAGGTCATGATCAGAGTTCACCTTACTGCACCTACTGTGTTTATGCATAAATTATTCAAATCTTTGTAATGAATTTATTCTTCTATATTTAATCTATATATTCGACGTTTTTCCAATTCTGTATGTAAATTTTCTTTTGTTTTAAATAAATAATTCATTCAAATAAATGTTATTATTAGTTAATTTTCTTTTTTTCCCCAGAAAGCAAAGTAAATTTTTCCAGATGTATTTAGCACTAATACACACTCATATAGTTTTACTAGTAAATACATAATTAAATGCTGTTTTCTATTTTTCATACTTAAAAGATTCATGAATTCAAGTGTTTATAAATATTTCAGCTATTGAAGCATTTATTTCATATTTTAACCCATTAATGCTTATTAATACTTAGGTAAAAAAGGTATTTTTGGTTAAAATAAACAAAAACAAATGGTAACTTATATGGATTGTTGAAATATTAAGAGCTACATACATATAACTAAGATCCCTGAACTGTGGAACTGTGGAAAATTTCGAAACGATAATTTGATTTGCCTGTTCTAATAATTTGCCTTGTTGCTACCTAATAAAAATGTTCGGATCGATTCGATATGTGGAATTTTTTTTTAAACCTCTCGTACACATTTCGATGTACATTAGACTGAGTCGAAATCTGTTGTCCTTTATTGGCGTGAGTTTTGGTTTCTTTATGGCTTAAAGTTCTTTTTTGAATTGTGAGCCTGAGTTTCGGTCTGGTCTGAATTTTGGTCTGATTTTTAGTCTGAGTCTGGTCTGAAGTTTGGTCTAATAATTGGCCTGAAATTGGTCTGAGTTTTAGTCAAAGTAGTGGTAAATATTGCTCGATATTTGGTTTTTAATTTCATCCTGAGCTTTGAATTTGATGAAATTGGTTTAGATTTTAGCTTGTTTTGATTTGAGTTTGGTCCGGACTTTTGGTTTGCTTTTGAATTTTGAAATTTTGATTAAATTTTGGACTATTTTTTAGTTTTATTTTTGGTCTGAGTTGTGATCCGAGTTTTTTTCAGTTTTATTATATTTTAATTTATTTTGATCTCTTTTTAGTCTGAGTGACAGAAGATATTTTTCGATCGGATTGAAATTTTGTACACACTTTACTAGTTTAATGACGCAACTTTTTCGAATTATAAGAATCCGATCCTCGGAGAAAAAAATTTCGTCCCAGTCTAACGTACATAGATCAGATATAAAATGGGTATACTAATTTTTCTACTTTCAATTCAATGACTCTGATAGTTCAAGTAATAACATTATTTAATAACTTTAAATTGACATTTACATTTCTAAAAATCGGACTAAAAGGCGGACTAAAAATTTAACTAAAATCCAGACTAAAAACCAGACAAGGGACTAGACTAAAACCAGATAAAAAACCAGATCACATCAAAAATGTTCTTAGGTTTCATGGAGTGTCATAAAGTTAAATACCTCAAGAAATCTGATGCCTACATTCGACTGCTGTTGGACTGATCCAGAAAAAAGGCAATTTGTACCCACTTGAAAGGACAAAAGGATCAAGAAGACTATGGAAGACTAATACGAGAGAAAATGGACCTGAAAGAGAACCACAAATTATTGATTCAAAAGTGCAGCCTCAATAAGGACTGAGCTGAAGAGCTATTACAACGTGAATATAAATGTCGAAACCGTACTCAGAAAAAACGAAAGTTCGGTCTGTATGGGAGACGATCAGCCAAAAAGTCGTTGTTGACGAAATGGATGAAAACAAATCGCCTGGCATGGACTAAAAACTACAGAAATTGAACTCTGGCAGACTCGAGAAAAGTTATATCAGTGGGAAAATTAAGTTCAATTGTTTATGCGCATTTAATCTTCGGTACGTGCGTCGCAATAGAGCAATACAAAGATAACTGTGTAGCGAAAAGAGTCAAATTCCCACAAAGTCATATGGCTTGAATGGATTTTGCCCACTATATCTGGCGTCTCTTATGCTATATTAAAGGGGTTATGAACACCTAAAAATATGTCTAAAATTTTATGGAGCAATTGCTGTAAGCCAATTGTGGTGCGCTTTCGCTCATTAATGACGTTATTTTTCCGGACGACCGGCATATCATCGCTCCAAATTGGCACAGTTTAGTTATTGATTAATGCCTAACGTTTGATAACTGTAGAAATAGTAAAAAAGTTAGATTATTGATTCTTATTTGTGTGCAGATTCAAAATGTTTTCGATTATGTTAGAATTTACTGGCTAGAAGGATCAAGTAGCTCGCCGGATTTAACTGCTATAGTGAAACTTTGACATATAATGAAACGTAAAGTTGCTCAAAACATGTCAAGGAATAAAAAACCCCTTGTTGGAGTTCTGAAAAAAGTTTGGTATTAAAAAATAACGAATGATATCCTAAAAGTGCTTGTCTACTCCATGCCATTCAAGATAACGGCAATAATAAAGACTAAGAGATAGGCATCATCAAATTAATCAATTTTGCTTGCGACTCTAATATGAAACAAATAAATCCTAGTTTGGGCCTTCAAAAAATAACAAATATTTTTACTTTTACATACTTTTAATTAATACCCTCAAAAACGTGAAATTTCTTCCATATTTTTTTTTAATTAAAAAATAATAAAATTTGTGTGTATGTCTGATGTTTCTTTCGCAATTTTGTTCATTTTGTTCCCGAAAATAAAAAAAATTACATTCACTTAAACAAAATCAGGTTTAGGTCCCATTTTAAACGATTTTCTTGAAATTGGTGGGTGGTGCTGTTTTTGTGACCGCCAGTGTATATATAGAGTTATATTTATGATGAAGTAATTATATGAAATCAGCACGGTGGATCCGCGTTCGTTGGCTTTCTAGATTTAAATAGGCTGTCTTTTAACGAGCAGCTCACTATTACCTGCCCGCCTTAGGGCTTGCCGTGATAGCGCGGGCTATGCCACGATGGACTTTTCTTAACCCCCCCCCCCCCCCCCCCCACCACTCGTGGGAATAAAAGTAGAAAAAAACGAGTTTTAACAAACTAGCGGGTTGAAAAACGATTCAAAACAGAATTTAGTGACAAAGGGAAGGTATATCTAAAACGTATAAGATAACATGGTACACAGACGGTTCTCTCACTGAAGAAGAAACCGGTGCAGGAGTATCCTGGCTGAGAATAAAATACTCGGAGCCCATGGGTAGATACACCAGTATCTTTCAGGCGGAAAAATATGAAATTGATTAATTTGGACTTAGTGATTTTTGCTTGAACGACGACGATATAACAAAAAGCTTAAAGGAGTGTATGAATTTTTAATTTTTCCACAAAATTTAATAAGAATCGCAGATGTGTGGCATTTCAAGTGAGCTTGAAGAGAATTATTAAAAAAAGAAAACGAAAAATTTAAAAAACCCTTGGTTGCATTTTTTGTAACATAAAATTGAAAACTTTTATAATGAAGTAAACAACAATGCGTAAAGTATGTTACTACATCATGTGACGAGTGCAGAACGAACTCATATTATTTTTTTTTACCCTCGCCAACTTGGTAAAAGTGTAGGTAGACATTTGAGGGAAACACGCTTAAAATTTTAAGAGCTCTTCAATGCATTCAGATAGCAAATCTACTCTATGGTCTGTAACTTCAAAAATACTTGAAATTTTTGCTTTAAAATTGTAGAAGAATATACTTCAATAGTATTGCTATTAACTGATTACGGTCCCTGTTCTTAACAATTTTATTGAGGGAGAAGCCCGCCCAAATGGAATACACATTCTTATCACATACATACACATTTATTTTCTAATAGGCCAATAATCTATTGATATGATATGTATACATTTGATGAATGCTAGATTTTCACCTTCATTTACCTTAATATACACTATGAACATTTTGATCCTGTTAAACTTTATTAAACTTTAATTCCCCAAAAACTGAAATTTAATATATATAGAATTAAAAATTTGTAAAGGTACTTTTTTTTATATATTATTTTAATATCATGATATGTTATATGGTATATCCAATCTCCTAGCAATGTCATTATTATCCAATAAATTTAAAACCCTGGATCAAATATATGACTCAATATCGACCGAAACCCAGACCTAGACCAAAAACTGGTGCAAAAATTTTATCAATGTTCATATAAAAAAATACAGTCAAAAAATTAAAAGATAACTATAAAAAAAATTCAAACTAAAATCGGATAGAAAATTCGGCGGAAATTTCGACCAAATTTCAAACTAAAATTCAAACACTTTGTTTCAGATCGAAGTTCAAACCAAGAAAAGGACTAAATTCAAATAGAAAATGTAATTCAAAATGAGACCAAATTTAGACTAAAACCTTGATTAAAAAAAAAACAATATTCAGACATCGAATTGGACTAAAAATTCAGACTGAATTCAAACCAAAGTCAGTTCAAAATTCGGACCAAAAATAAGTCATTAAAAAAAGAAATTAAAAAATTTAAAAAACATATGATTACACTTTTTGGAACATAAAAACGAAAACTTTTGTAACGAAGTAAACATGTTATACATGCGTAAAGTATGTTATCACATCATGTGACGAGTGCAGAAGGGACTCATTTTAGTTTTTTTTCATCCCTCGCCAACGTGAGAAAAACACGTTTAAAATTTTAAGAGATTTTCAATGCGTACAGATTGCAAATCGACTCTTGAGTCTGTAACTTCAATTGCTTAAAATTGTCAATATACTTATATATATATATATCGTATTTCTATTAACAGAAGGAAAAAAAAAATTATAGAAATTGTATATTTTTAACCAGGTTCCCCCTCAAATAGAATACACATTATTATGCCATTCATTCACAATAGGCCAATGACCTATTGATATTCTCTGTATACATGTGATGAATGCGAGATTTTCGCCTTCATTTACTTTAATATACACTATGAACATTTTGATCCTATTAAAATTTATTAAACTTTAATTTCCAAAAAACTGAAATCTAAAATGTATGGAATTAAAAATTTATAAAGGTACTTTTTTTATATATTATTTTAATATCGTGATATGTTATATGGTATATCCAATCTCTTATCAATGTCATGTCAATCTACACTGCTATTATTATCCAATGAATTTAAAACCCTGGACCAAGTATATGGCATTATCATGTCCAATTTTTGATAGAAATTATTTTCTTTTTCAAAACTTTTTAAGATTTTTTCGATTTTATAACATATTACTTTATTGAAATACATCCCTCTTTTATCAAATTTATTTGTAAACAAATATGATAATTAATTTTGCTTACATTATTAGTTGTTAGCACAAAATTTGTATAGCAAAAATTGAAAATGATTCATTAAAACTTTGAAAGATCAGTGGTAAATGAATGAATGAATTTCAAGTATTTTTCCTTCGATCTATTTATTTTTTTCGTGTAAAAATTCCACTACATAATTCATTTCATTATTAATTAGACGAGCTTATTTGTTTCTTTTTTTAATGATGAATAACTTTGTATTATTTATGCATTAATTAAAAAATGCTTTTAAATATTAAAAAACACACTTAACACTTTATTTTTAAATTTATATAAAAATTTTCACTATTTACATTTTTTTTTCACTATATTTTTATTGCCAAAGAGAATTTATTTATCTAATATTCAAAAACCAATTTAAATTAACCGCACAGCAACATATTTGCTAATACAAACTCACACATACACAACACACATACTTAATCAGTTATTATTGTAGTATATGAATTGTACTCTTCAGTGATCACAATATTAAAAATCTCAGCTATGAAAAGAAGTGAAGTTAATAAAAACCATTTAGAACTAAAAATGAGGATACCACGAAACACATACATATATATTCACATGGAAGACTGTGGTAGTAATTGCGAAATCCCCCGATTCTTAGGCAAAAACCCCAACAAAATCACACGCGAACCGATCAAAAATTCTTCTTTTTTTTAATCTACACACGCGCGTAAAATTCACGTATTAAAAATAATTTCTTTGCGAGCGTTTAATTTCTTCCGCGTTCAATTACTATACGCATCAAGGTTTCAAAGGCAACTGAACTAATTGTGGTATTAAGGCGTAAACAGCAAAAGAATGAAACGACAAAGCAATGCTGGACCAACCATCAACCAAAAATGGAAGCATATTACTCTTTCCATAAATATGTGTAGCGTTACCTCCACTCCACTACCGGCAAACGATTTATGAATGAAAAGCTTTTCCAATGTTTTTAAGCCAAAAGTCTCGACAAAAAAAAAAAAAAATTAAAGCACTTTGGCGCGCCAAAAGAAATTGAATTTCAAATTGTGCAATTTCAAGTTCATGGCAACACTGAAAGCTTTTCTATACAATTACTTGCCTGTATGTATGTATGTGTGTTACTTGCTACACTAACAGCTACGGTTTTGTCAGCTTTTGTCGGTGCTTATAGTGATTTTTGGAATGACAATTTCAAGAAAAAACAGTTTATGGATGTGGAAAGTCTAGAGACCACTCTGGTAAGAATTTAAAAAGCAGGCCCTACTCTAGATCAGGGGTGCCCACGGTCTATGCTCTTGGTGCACATAGTCATAGGCTGAGCATTTCTCATCTCTCTTCTTTGTATATCCCAAAATGCAAAGCAACAACATTTTTATATCCTTTATTGGTTTTCAACGTAGATTTGGTTGTTGTCTAAAGTATAAGTTTATATGGGCACACCTGCTCTAGATTATATTCCGTGTAACTGAACTGAAGTGAGAGTGGTTTTCATACCGAAGTTGGGCAAGAGAGCAGAGCACATGCCAAAAAAAGATCACATTATCAGAGCGGGATATTTACAACTGGCAACCCTCGGCTATCCACAATAGCCCAATAATAAATTATGGTGTTCTGTCAACGGTGATAATTGATCAAAAACGGTCGGCAACCAAATCTGTTTAGCATTGGATCCACAAATATTGATAACCATCCATATGTGGACTTAAGCAAACGGTTTGTCACCAAACTTCAGATATATTTATTCTTTTTTTTTTAAATCAAATAAATATATATTTTTTTAATTTTTTTGACTCTACATGGATAGAAACACGGATCTGTATTACAAGCATTCGATTTTCTAACGTAATTATAACAATAAACGATTCTATTATTTACTTACGCAGTGTGAGTGGCTTGGTTTTAATGCAAAAAACTCAGCTGTCTAGTTTTCGCATTATTTTGGGAAATGTGTATCTTGTAGGTCATTCCGATGTTTTAGGACCCCCCATAATTTTTAGCAAAGAACATTTTCTCCAAAGACAATATATTACTTTCTCAACGAATTTTTCTTATCGTTTATCGAAAAAGAGATAAACAAACATCTTAGTCGTCCCTGAAGACCCTATTTTCCCAACTTTAGGTCCGTATTGTGGGGGAACTAGAGGTGATGAAGAAAAACGCAGAGTACGCAGCCATAAATATAATACTATAAAACTGTTGGAAAATCTCGCGCTGTTGCACTATGTAATCAAATGACCTTATGTGGGATTTATGGTTGCAATCAAGTGCGGCTCCATATCTCAAATGTATATATCAGATAGACTGAATGCCTGTTCTCTGAGGAGAAATTTTTCTTCTGAACTACCTTAGCGAGCAGGTAAGATATTCAGGTTTCCTCTTCTATGTTGTAAAGGTAAAGAAAGGTTTGGTAAAGCTTTTAAGTATTTATCTTGTTAAGGCAGGGTAGTCACACTGGAAGTGTTTGAGACTTTCTATTTCTTAGATGTCATATCAAATACGGGAGAAATCATTATGAGGAATATACAGTCTCGCTGCATTCGAGCCAATCACACATTGTCCCATATATTGTGCTATTATTCGTGCGAATTCCACCCTGGAAAAAGATGGAAATTCTTTGGTTTTGATGATATTATATTGAATCCACATCGCTCTTGATTTGGCGCAAATTGTTAAATCTCTCCAGCTGAAGTCGGATTGTTGAAAAAAGTATGTGATAATTTCTCCTTGACAAAATTAATGGAACAAACGATCGTCTAATCTGCTAGTTCTATAAAATTTTTGTGTATTTTTTGGGCATCATTGTTCATTCAAAGCCTATTAATTTTAAATAGAAGATAGAACCATTCATAGAATATTCTCAGGTACCCAAATGAGAGTTAAATTAATGTGTTGTCTAAATCTGGCAAGTTCACTCTTGCACTCGTCCACTAGTCTAATCCAATTATGTAATTATTGAGATAATGGTTTTGATAAGTGCTACATATTTCTCTATCGGTACATTGCCCTACTTGCTTATAAAATAGCAAACACTTCCACCTGGAATACGCTAGTAAAATCTGGCAAACAGAAAAAACTACATAGGTCTAAGACATACGAGAAGGCACCAGCACTCACACCACAGTTCTTTTTTGACTCGTCCGTGTAAAAAGTAGAATCATTATCGTTTTCTGGTAACCGATCAATCCCGTAGCCTAGTGGTTAGTGTGTTGGACTGCTACGCCCGGGTCCATATCTCGACATGCTACCCATGAAAAGCGTTCGACTTGGATTCGGCATAAAACATAAATATAACTCACACAAAATGATTGGATGAAAAAGCTATATTCAGGCTCTCCATGGGCTATTGTGTGATAATAGTAGTAGTAAATTAACCCAATCGTGACCACCATCGAGATATAAAGTTGATAGGAAACATTCTAGTGTAACTTTAATCCATCGCTCTTTTCATAGTAGATATTCTGGTGAGACTCTGAGGAGTCAATTTAATAGGGAATCTAGTTGAACAGCTCTTAAAACACCTATTACAACAAGAATAAAGAAACTTCGCAAACAAGGTCACTTCATTGTAGTAACTTCGTCCAAAACAACAATTGCGAAGAACTTTCTGATCATTGGAAATTTTACGGAAACTCCCTCTTTCGAAAATGTCGGGATCCGCTATTGTCTGGAACTGTAAGTTTATTAGATGGCTTGCATCGTTTAGAATGAGATATTGATTAATTGATTGATTGTTATTAGAGTATAATGAAAATAGACCAAATACCAGTACTCTGCGAGTAAGTAATGCATCAAAAGTTTTATTCTCAGAAACGCCAGGATGTCCAGGTATCCAGTGACGGGTCCAGAAAGGTAGTTTAAGCCCGAAACCGGTCTGAATTTTGTTTAACATTTTGGTCTGAATTTGGCTGGAATTTTAGTCCAGTTTTTTTTTTAATTTGTTGTCCGAATTCGGTCAAAAGTTTTGTTTACTTTTGGTCTGTATTTAAGTTGAAATTTTTTGTTATGAATTTTGGGTTTTTAGTTTGAGTTTTGGTCTGAATTTGGTTTCATTTTGATCTAGATTTTCGATCTGAATTTGGTCCTTTCCTTGGTTTGAACAACGTTGAAAAAAAGTGTTTGAATTTCAGTTTGAAATTTGGTCGAAATTTCCGTCCAAATTTCTATCCGATTTTAATTTGAAATTTGGTCTCAGTTTTGTTCCAGTTATCTTTTAATTTTTGGTCTGTATTTTTTGGTGTGAACATTGGTAAAACTTTTGCACTAGTTTTTGGTCTAGGTCTGGCTTTTGTTCGATATAAAGCCTGATATTTATCCTTTAATTTAGTAAAATCAGACCTCCCAAAACCCAAATCCTAGAATCGCTACTGCAGGTATCCATTACAGGACATCAATCATTTTAATATATTTATGAACAGAAGTTTCATAAACTTAACTGGTACTGCTCGATGAAGCTGAGCGAGTAAGGTTTCCTTTCAACTCTATCTACTCATCGGAACATCGTCGAAAAACTACTTGCATGAGTTTATTACATTACTATGCATGATTTCATACTACCTGTTTTCAGAACTACACAAATCGCTGGAAGAATGTGAGCGCTTCACGTGGAAACGATGTTTCAACAGACTACGTATTGCTGAAATAGTTCTTTTCTCTGCTGAATTGTACTTTCCTTCGTTTATTTTCAAATCAAAAGCAAGTGTTCATAATTACCTTTCCTTCTCTCGCTTCTTCTTTCTTTGTCCTTTTTAAATTCAACACTACTTTACTGTACTGAGTTGAATCTTTTAGTAGAAATATCTTAATATGACACTAGCAAACGCAGGCTTTCTCTTTATAATATGTATACAACTCATAACAAACTAAGTACTTAAAGCTTGGAAATATCAAGCGTGCATTCTTTTTAAAACCCAAATGCACGAAATTATAAAGATGGCGAAGTTTGACGCTTTCGTTTCTCATTAAAAATGCAGCAAGTTGGTAATAAACTATTAATCCATTCACAAGATTAATTCTTTGAAAGGACTAAAGAAAGGATGCCAATCAAACTGCAGAAATGAATGTATTCGAATATTTTACACAGTTTATTACAATTTTGTATTACATTTTTTACAATAAATTAAAAAAAAATTACTTAAGCAACAACTTAAATTACTCCTATTTATGCGCCTAAATGTATGCAATAACTTTACATTTCCTGCCATCGTTTGTTTTTTTTGGTTCGTCTATTATCACACAATATTTGTCCTTGAGGCAATGCGGCTTTCTTTTGTGTGATTATGGTTTCTGTTTCTTCTATATTATGCTTATAGTTTCAACAATACTATTTATTTAATTAACTGCTACTTTAATGTTTACGGGTAATTTTCACCTCTCATCCACATTTAATTTCCGTTTCCGCTAATAATGTGAATGTTCGTACGCATGATGTGAATGCTGTTGTTGTTCTTGCTGTTCTTGTTGATGAGCTAAATGAGCTGCTTGTGAAAAAATTTGTTGTATTTCAGCATCGCTAAGATTATCGAAAAGATTGCTTGACTGTTGCTGTTGATGGTATTGTTGTGATGCTTGAGCTGGCGGCAAATATCCTTAGTGACAAAATGATTAAAATAGATGATAATAACTAATTAAAGAATCCACAAAACTTACCCTCAGCAGGCGAGCTGCCATATGGAGGCAATAATGTATGCGAAGGACGATTCACGGCAGGTGGTCCATAGACAATTGGTTTCCAGGGCTGTTCATTTGCCGATGGAAATTCGGGCTCAGGAATAGGTGCTGGTGCAGGTGGATTTGGTATTTGGGGAGAAGCTATAGCGCTGCCGCTATCAACCGGCGGCCTACCGGGCAATGGTTGAGGGAATTGTTGACTCACTGTGGGCTGTATAGGTATGCTAATGAAGGTGGGTTGCTGTGGTTGAGGACGTTGCGGTTGAACGGGGAAGATGGCTTGTGGTGGTGGCTGCGGTACTGTGGGAATTGCTGGAGTCACTGGCACAGAAGGGAAGTTGGGAATAGCAGGGAATGGAGGTGGAGGAGGGAAAGTGGGAACTGCGGGGAAAACTGGAACCGCAGGAGTCACTGGTATTGGGGCGGCGGGCACTGGAAGACGTGGCGGTTGCACAAATGTGGTTTGGAAATAATGATGAATTGGAGGAGGGTGTATAGCTTGCACAGGTTGTATGGGTTGAGCGGGTTGTACTTGCACAACGGGATGAATCGGTTGAACGGGCTGAGCAACGGGCTGCACATGATGGAAATGCTGTACAGGCGTAACGTGAGCAACCGGCTGAAAGGAGTGCGCAGGTTGAACGGCAGGTAATGGTTGTATCGGTTGGACCGGTGCTGGTGCAACAGCTACTGCTGGCCTTTGATAATAATTATGATGTGGGTAATTAACGTTATACGAAGAAACAACAGCACCCCCAGGGCGTATGACAAAGGGCGTAGCTGCAGGTGCAGCATGCACATGTGGTATAACAGGAGCAGCTGCTGCTATTGCAGGCTGATGTACATGTGGCACAGCAGCGTGGCCGTGCGATGCGAATCCACCAAAGGTAGGTGGTACTGATGCAACGGATCCCGGAAACGCTGCTGGTGCCACAGCAAAATGCTTGTAATGGAATCCACCACCGCTGGGATATTTCAAAAATGTTGGATGCGCATGCGGTACGGCATGTGCAGCAGTAGCAAAACTAGGCGCCGAAGCAAAGCTGGCAAATGTGGATGCCGAAGGCCATTGTGCGCTATATCCATAGTGAGAGGCGTAAGTTTTAGGCCAATAATTGCCGCTGGCGGCAGCAGCATGTAAGCTATGCCCATGGAAATCATGAGCAGCATGCAGAGTAGGTGCATGGAAATCATGTGCATGAAGAACAGGTGGAGAAGCAAAATTTGGTGCTGCGGCAAAACCAGGGGCAGCAGCAAAAGCATGCTCAGCAGCGTAAGTGGGCGCAGCAGTAAAAGCATGCTCAGCAGCATAAGTAGGCGCAGCAGCAAAAGCATGCTCAGCAGCATAAGTGGGCGCAGCAGCAAAAGCATGTCCAGTAGCATAACTCGGTGCAGCAGCAAATCCCAAACCGCCGGCCGTATAAAAGGCGTTATGCCGTTTATGCTGTTTACCTTCTGTTATAGTTTGCTGCTCAACCTCAACATTGCTTTCACTTTGAGGATCTGAGATCGTTTCAACTAATTTCTCATTAATTTTTTCGATTTTCTTCACTTTAGCTGCACTGGCCACGCCTAATAACAACACAGCCGCTAGCGTTAAACTAAAAACTTTCACCTTCATTTTATACACTTTTTTGTTCGTTTATTACAGTATCACACTTTAAACCAATTTGAAGTTATTATATCCGTTTTTTGAAAATGTAACGCTAACCGGCAAAGCTCTTAATGCATCAGTGGTTTGCTTAATAATAAAATGGACTTCCTCTGACGTTGTTGTATTTATAAAGCGGATGTCTTCAGCGCTTTAGCAAGCTTCCTCTCCTCTACCTCCTACACCATCTGTCACTTCCCTATGCTACCTACACATACGTTATTAACCATTGTCATCATTGCACATCATTGCATGCATGCAAAAAAAAAAAACCAATTCGCTTCGATTAAGCGCGTATTTTGCAATTGATAATACGAAAAATCAAAAAAAAAAAAAAACAAAATTTCAAACGAAAATGTGCCACGCCATGCATAATGAACTGCTCAAAAAAGCTTGATTTGCATTTTTTGCGTGCATGCCCATCAAAAACAAAAACGAATAATTTCAAGCTTCTTCTTTAACTGCTCGTACATACGTATATTTTGGCCCAAACCAATTCAATCCCCTACTTAACCATAACACAATATTTTGCTCCCACGTTCTTGCTGCAATAGCTTTTTTGTTTGTTATTCATTAAAACGCATTAACGCATAATCCGTGATTTTTACCTATTGCTAATTAATAATTCAATACACATCACTTAACGTTTATATGCTGCAGGTCTTTGGTCTCTCTACATAATATTCGCTCTCTTTCTTTCATATACACTGTTCCATTGTTCATTAGTTTCTTTCTGTTTCTTTCACTCGTTTACGTGTTTTTATAATTGGCATTCTTTGTGCGAAATTGAAAGTGTTTACTTATGTATGGATTTACTGTTTAAGTTTAGTTTAATTTAATTAATATTTTATGTTTTTTATTTATCATTTGTTTAGTTTGATTGGTATTTTCGTGCTATGGCCTTATCTGCGTTAGAAAGATCTAGTTCAGAGCAACTCGACTGAGCTTGGCTTTACCCACTGGCGTTAGAGTGCAGATGGGGAAACTTTTCAGTGGCTGCCAAAAGTGATAGTCGCATACATACACATATGAATGTATGTCCTCTGTGAAAAAGTATCTTGAAATGTAAACGAACATGCTACCCTGTTCTATGCTTAAATTTTTAAGTTTCTCTGTGCATACAGTATTACGAGAGGAAAAACGCATTATTTCTTAGGTTGGTTACTAAGATTCGATTAGTAGCTTAGGGATCTGAACCCATTAAGATGACCTACAGTTCTTCTTTACTTTTAAGGTGTTTAAATAGCTTTGTTAGTAGCTATCATAGTCGCATCACTATGTAGCTTTAAAATCTATGCATGTATATGGTGGACGCTCGAGAAAGACGACCTAATGGGTAGTGCACTAGACTTTCACCCGGGAGGTTGCGAGTTCGATTCCCGTCTCGGGTTGGTAGTTAATTCTCATAACCTTCTTATACCTACTATCGATATAAAGTGAATGAGAATTATAAGGAATTATGGCAGTAAAAATCTTGGTGGGTAACGGGCATTTAGAGCCGGCCTTAAATTATAGGTCCAATCACTCCCTCGGTGATCTAGTGGCAGCATATTAAAACTCTTGTCTCTTGGGTTCCAAGTTTAATTCCCGTCTATGGTATTTCTTATCTATCTTTCTTCTTTTCTTTTCATAATTTGGGGTTTTGGTTCAAAGCATCTTATAGAACGCAGTGCCTGACTTTCGTGTCATCCCATTGTCCAATTTCAATTAAATTCCTACTACATTTTCAATTTTCAAATATAATTCCCAAACATTAATGAAATTTTGTCATTCATTAAATAATACAGAGAATTGAAAACAATGTGGCGCAGAGTACATTAAATCAGGGCAAGCAAATCACAGATAAGTAAAACATTAAACTCGGCGCTATAACTATGGTAACATATATATGCGACCTAAAACGTGAGCAGCTTGAAGATTAAAGCTTGTATAGTGTAAATAAAAAACCAAATACCAATTACATCAGCTCGAATAAATGAAGGCAGCTAAACAGACCAAAATACCTGATGGATTGCTCCATTTTTATGATTATGCGAACGGGCCAAATATCTTAAAAATATTACAACATATCAAACAAATTGGTCGTAAATGCAAACATAAAATTAAATTAAAAACCAGATATACTCTTCTCGACAACAGAAAAAATATGCGTACAAATTTCAAATTGGTAATATAATAAAAACAAACAATTTCACAAATTAAAATTCTAGTAACGTACATTTAGTATGACAGCTAACTGTCAGGTGCTTTGGGTGATATGCCTAAAATTAAGCAGCAATAATTTAAAAACTAGAGTATGTATTTAATTAGCTTTTAACCGATTTTATTGATTTGAAGAAATCGTTGCAAAAATCACAGTTATATGTAAAAAAAAATGGAAGCAGTGAAAGCTCTTATTGAAATGTACATATGTATGCAAAAATGTAAACTATTTTATATTTAATTTTTACTATAATTGTTTTATTAAATAATTTAATATTACAGCAGTAAACCAATAATAAATTTCTCTTAAATATGGGTGGTGTTACCAAAAATTATATCACATACTTTTTCACTTATCGTGTCTTTGCTTGTTTAGTCAACATTAGGCGCATATAATTGTTTTTTTGTTTAGAAATTTTATTTGTATTGAAAGTCAAGTACTCGTGTATGTATGTGCTCATGAATACATTAATATTAAATAAAAGAAATACAGTAAATTGGCATGCAGTTTGTATGAGTAACATTAATTTAAAATTTGATTTGATTTTTTAAACTTTTTGGCAGTTTAGGCAAATTTTTTTTATATGCATATATAATTTGTTATTTTTTTTAATTATTAATATATGAGTAGTGGTTGCGTTAATGGTTTAAGGTCTCTTTTGATGTTTATGATGCTAGTTAACCAATTTTATGCAACAGTTTGTGACTTTATAATACTTATGATTTGTGCGACAGAATTAGTAGAGTTCAATAAATTGAAGAGGGGTTCGTTAGACTTTTTTGTAAATTATACCAACTGCATTTGATAATATGACAAAATGTCATATTTACATGACTCCAAAAATATTAAATATTATAGTTTCACACAAATTTTGTGTGTTGTATTGTATTGACATTATCACACTAAGAGGCCTTGTTTGTCATTAGCTTCGCAATTTACGTGTTTTGTTTTTAATTATAACGAAACGGATTTAAATTTAAATTTTTTTTTTTATTTCTTATTTTTTTAATTTGCGTTAGTAATTTGTAATACTATTGACAATTGTAATTAGTTTTATTGTATTTTTAAATGTGGGAAAGTTTAAAATAACTCATTGTAACTCTTTTGAAATAATTTGTGATTCTGCTTTTTTATACATGGGCTTAAGGTATATTACTTACTTACTACTTACATCCATGCAAAGTATAGTACAACTTGAATAAAAGAAAAAAAATTGTAATAAATAAATCGACAGTCATCATTGCAAATCCTCATATTCTTTATGAATTTTGGTAGGTTTCCATTAACTTATGCCTTCCAGTTTCTTTTATTTATTCATTAAAATCAACGAAATCTCTCTGCCTAAACAAATCTAAGAATTCTTAAAAGAAAGTTGCAGCAGACTAGAACTCCAGCCCATATTTCACAAAAAAAAAAAGTAAATAAATAAAGAAAAATAACCCAATTAGTTAATTAATACTTACAACATTTATCCAATGCAAAAAGTACGAACTATGGAAGTTAACTAAACATCTAAGTGGATCAATGAAACATATTCCACACTTAAAACACCTAATGGTTGGGAAAAAACTAATACTGACAAAGTTAATATATTTGCTTAATATCTAAAAAATTAATTCCAGCCTGACGTCAGAGTTTGAGATCCAAACTGTGAAAGCGTGATATAATGCTTTCGAAAATGCATCTTAAAGCTATCAAATATTCACAATACCTATTTCCGACAAAGGTTTTATTCTTAGTTTCTGAATAATCATGATTTTAAAATCAGGGAAGCCATCAATCAATGCGTCGTCATATAGACCAATTTTTCTTCTACCATTAATATCAAAAGTTCTAGGAAAATAAACCCTTAAACGACTAAATCCAATAATCCAACGCGATGATTTCCTATCATATCTTAAATTTGCCGTCAAACGTTGCGTAAGCATCCGATAAAGTTTAGCATCTAAAACACCGCTACAAACAAGTTAATTCATATTCTTAATTGGATGAAATGGATTATAGTATTCCTTAAGGAAGTATTCAGGGCACACGTTATATGTTTAAACAAACAGTTAAAACTGATTTTTTTTTTAAATCATCTAGCTATTTTTACCCTTAAAAAAATTAATGTTATGTTGGGACCAGATTATAATCATTTAAACTATATCAAAATTGCTTTATAGTTGAACTCAATTAGTTGTAATGCTTATATATCTCAATATTTAATAATTGATTTTAAGAGAAAAAAACAACATTACAAAATAAACAAAAATTTGTGTACGGTTTCATATTTATAAACATGCTTAGTTACTTAATTAATTACAATTTATTTTTGTTTTTACCAGTATACTGTTTATTTTATTTTTTCGCTTATATTTTAAAACCAGAGTGTATGCTAACCACACCAAATGTTAAATTTTCATATTGTGTCATCGCAAACCCGGCTTTTTCAATCATATTCTTAAATTCTTCTTGCTTAGGAAATTTGCGTATGCTTTCAACAAGATACTGATATGCTTGCCATTGTCCAGCTAAAATTTGTCCCATCGGTGGTATAACTTGAAAGGAATATTGATCGTATAGCCATTGGAGGGTATCATTCGTTAAATGGCTAAATTCCAAACACATAAAACGGCCACCAGGTTTTAATACACGATATGCTTCATGTAAAACCTAAAAAATATTATTATTATACACAAGAGGTTTCTTAGTTTTTTTTTTTTTTTTTAGATTAACTTACTCTATCAATATGCGTGCAATTGCGTATACCAAAGGCTATTGTGTAAGCAGTGAAACTTGCATCCTCGAATGGTAATTTCTCTGCATCAGCACATTTCCAATCTATCGAGATATTTGATAATTTTTCTGCCGTTAGTCCTAGTTTTTTAGCGCGTTCTTCACCCACATCCAGCATATGCTGATTTATATCAGAAATTGTTACATGGCTTTTCAGTTCTTTGGGATTTGATTGACTACTTAAATACTTTAAGTAACGAAAAGAAATATCGCCTGTACCTCCTGCCATATCGAGAAGACGTGTACCCGGTGTTGGTCCTAAACGTTCAACGAACATATCTTTCCAAACGCGATGTATGCCCATTGACATTGCATCATTCATTAGATCATAAGATTTCGCAACATCTTCAAAGATTTTATGCACTAGAAGCGAATAATGGAGAAATGAATTTGTATCCACGTGAATTTTTAAGTTATAACTTCTTCTTTTTTTATTACCTTTTTGTTCTTTTTCACTTTCTTTTACGGTCTGGAATCCAAAATGCGTGGTGTCATCATTTGTTGAGGCAGTGTTTTTTGAAGTAAATTGTTTTTTTTCTGCTTTCTGCGTAATGTGCCGCAATTGTCGTAATGTGGTGCTACATTCTGCATTTATTTTATTTTGTTTTAATAAAATTCTAATGGCGTTTAATTTAACGTTTCGTGTTATATTCATTCTTACACTCTTATTTTACTAGACAACCAGCAAAAAAAAAAACTGACTACATCAGGCACAGCTGATCCATTTGAAAGATGGTTTATCATATGATGTCGATAAGACAATTCTTTGAATGGGCGAATTGGACGGCATAGCAGTGAACCCATGCAATACAATTTTTAAAATTATCGTTTACAACTTTAGATTTCTTTGGAAGGAACGTTTCTAATTAAATGTAGTTAAAACTCTCAAAAAACCCAAATTCAGCACGCCCAATTTAAATTTTGGGCAAAAAGTAGATTTCCCTACAGTTATTCTTGCACAATAAGGATTTCCATAAAAAGATTTTTATAAGAATTGTGGGTAGGGATTTTCAACTGCTGTAATTAATTTTTTTTATAGAAAATTTTCAAAAAGAATGTAGTCATCCCATAGACATTTATGTGATATATGATTCTATGAACACCTTTCTCTGATAAGAACACAATATTTCAGTACTTTTCTCGATTATATAATAGTGCCTACATTTTACACAACCCTGACATAATCAATAAACAATAAGATACGATAATTTCATTCATAACTTGCATTATTGGGGTGTTTTATTTTTGTGCTGTGTAATTCTTTACTAATTCTTTAAATGGGTAAATAATTGAAATAAAAATGGAAAATCCTGCTTTCAGCACAATATGCCGCACTTGCATGAGCAATGGGCAGGATTTCCATTCTATTTTGGAGCACGAAAGTGTGTACAAATTGCAAATTAGTGAAATGTTAATGGCTACAGTGCCGCAACTACATATCCAGCCAGTAGCTGATAAATTGCCTACTCTACTATGTGGCGAGTGCCTTAACAAACTAAATATTGCATATCACTATCAGAAATTGTGCATCCAAACGGATAAATGTTTAAAGGAAATGCTAGTGTACAATGTTGTCGAGGGATTTGACGGGAAACAGCAACAGAAAGATGAAGAGGAGCGCCAAATTATGGAAGCATATCAAACAAAAATGTTGTTGCCGAAAGAAACCACTCCAGACTTTTTAGAGCAAAATGGTGAGGCAATGCTGCAGCGTCTGAACAGTTGCAATGCAATCGATAACGAGCATGAATGTGATGGTTTTTTCTATGATCATGAACAAGATGAGGATAATCTATTTAAAGCGGTGGCTGCGGCAACAGCGGAAGATGTAGACGGCATAGAAGATTGTAATAGATATATCTCTGGTATAGAATGGAAAGATAAAAGTGATGAAGATAAAATGTAAGTGATTATAATGAAGAGTATCAATCAAGAGTTAGAGATTGAAAATTAAAATTTTCTTTGTAGTGATATAAACACAGTTAAGCCTAAACCAAACGCTACAACAGGCATTTTCAACTATCATAAAGAACCTGACACGAATAAAGTTGAAAAGTAACATGTCTAATTAAATCTCAAGTATTTAAATCTAGTAGTTTAAACTTTTTCTGCCTTTCACTAGACCCGATGTATGCAATGATCACAAAGAAAATCATCCATGCCCAGATTGTCAGGAAGATATCGATCGCCCATATCATTTACGTCGTCCCACCGCAGTACACTCTATCAAGCAACTGCATGAGTGTGATACAGATAATCACCTGAATCTCTACAAAACTATACATAGCAATGATGCATTAGAAAAAAGTGAAGCACCACCCGCTGGCTATCAATGTGAATATTGTCCGAAAAAATTTAAAAAATGTACGCTACTTGCGAAACATGCGGCTACACATCCTGAAAACCAAAAGTTCAAATGTAATCTGTGTGAGAAAACTTTCAGTTTGAATGCTCGTCTCATCGAACACTTGAAAGAACATGATAAGCTAAACAAATTCAAGTGTAAACACTGTAATAAAGGTAAACTATCGAAATTTATGATTAAAATATTAAATTTCATCATATTTCATGTTTAGTTTTCCAACAGAATGCCAGTCTTAAAGAGCACATGAACACTCACACAGGCGAGACGCCCCACCTTTGTCCACAATGTGGCAAATCCTTTAAGCATCGCAGTACTATGCGACAACATCTACTTCGACACTCCAATGAAAAACGTTTTGGTTGTGAAGAGTGCATTAGTAAATTTGCGTGCCCTTCGGATCTCAGCAAACACATGGCTGTACATCGTACCTGTAATGTACACATTTGTGATATATGCGGTTCGAGCTTTTCACGCTCTTCTACGCTTAAGAAACACAAACTACAACATAGTGGCAAGCGTCCACATAAATGTAAAGAATGTGATATGAGGTATAATCTTTAATACTTACTAACATTTTAATTTTGCTGATTTTATTACAATTACAGCTTCGTTTTCGCCCATCACTTGCGTAGTCATATGCGCACTCATACTGGACAAAAACCACATAAATGTAAATATTGTGGTAGTGCCTTTGCCGAAAGAGGCGATTTAAATAAACATTTACGTACACATGTTGGAGAGAATACTTACATGTGTGATAATTGTCCAAAAGCTTTCAAATATAAAAAGGATTTACAATTTCATAAAGTACAGCATTTTAAGCAGCAATTAGAATTGGATGCAAAGAGAGCAGTATCAGCATCAAATACATCACCTACAGCGACTGTAACATCCAAAGAATTTACAGAAAACCAAAACCAAACAATATATGGAAACTCTTCCTTTCCTATTTAATTTTTTTTTTAAATATACATACATCACATAGATAGTGGACAGATTATACATATTGTGGTACGTAAGATCACTATTCAATTTTGATTGATCTGATTCATTATTATTATTATGCGCAACAAAAATCACAACATTCATTGAATATACTTAGCTAACATTGGACGCAGGAAAGATTCTGTCATAAATAACATATTACCACAGGGCAAAGTATTGAAAAGTATATTAATACTGGGACTAAAGCACATATAATGGTGGGATTTAATCTCATACATTTGTACTTATGCAAAGCCCACAAAATACTCAAACCAAACAAAGCCATCTATACCACCAGTCAAGTACAATTGATATTCTATGATACACCCACCTGGAATGGTAACACAACGCCATATTCAAAAAAACGTAAAGAAGCAGTTGAAGTAACAATTTTAATTTATGAAATATAAAATCAAAACTAAATAAATATATTTTGCTCCAAGAACGACAGCTATTAGTCTTTTCAAAGTATAAACTCGTTTTGATATTTTTCCCCTCTATATATAGCACTAGATCTTCTACATATTTGGAATGTGTAAATGAAACCAAATCCCAAAATTAACCAAAAGTATTTCTTCGATCGACTTTAAATAACATAAATTTATAATCTTTTTGAAGTTAAACTTTTTTGGCCGAATTTAGAGTAAACTTTGAAGATCATGTTACGGAAATACGTCACAGTGGAACGGAAACTTCTGATTTAAATTTATTATTATAATTGTGAGTACGCCATCTGTATCAAGGTGAGTTTATACAAGATGGTGTTACTAACAACTCGTTCCCCTTCTTTTGTGGTGAACAGCACAAAAAAATCATGGTTGATTTTAACATTCTAATGCCACCGACACAAAAACAGAGTCTTGTTGTTGCCGTAATGAATTTTTGTTGTACTGTTGCTATTACCTTGTGCACCTGTAATTACAATTGTGAATAAAGAATAAAATGTGTGAAAAAGATAAATGTATATACAAAAATGTAATTGTTATTAGAATAAAAGCAAAGTGAATGGATAATTCCTATATTATATGTGATATACGGTAATGCCTCTATTCACACCGTCTCGCAAAAATAAATTTAAATTTGGTAAATTGTTTGCCATATTTCGATTTACGTCGTGGAAATATGGGAATTTACGAAATGTAATTAATACTGAGTATTCGTATTTTGTATATGAACTCTTCAATTGCCATATAACCAAAGTGAAGTTACCAGAACTTCTTCTTCTTTTTCCTTTCTGGTCAATACCAATGACTGACAAAATCATTGTTTATTTTTTTTTTTTATTATTTACTTTTTTCCGCCATTGTGTCATTCATTGTATGCCGCCATTATTGTGTTAAATTGCTGATTTCGACGTTTATTGGTATGAGTTGCAATTTTGCTTTCACCTTATATATAATTTACCATGCTGGTAACTTCACCTTGTACTCCGTCTTTCTCACTCTGCTGTTACCCCTCTTTCATATCTGCAGATACAAAGCTATTGAAAAACCGGCCTCACACGATCATTAATACTGAGAATTAAGATAAAATCTTATAAAAAAATTTCGCATTTAATATCTTTTCTATTTTCATCTCTCAAGGTGTTTACATTTATCGCTCACATTTCCAGAATTTACTTTGATGTGCTATTTGTATGTCCACGACTGTCCTGTATAGAATTATATGTGCAACCCAACATTTTCTGTGAATGTTATTGAATTTAAAGATAACTGATGGAGCCTGAACCAGCTTTCTAGAAATGTTTTACAGTTAAATGTTTTATAATTAATTACAGATTTTGTTTAAATATATCGGTAGAGTTAATAAAAATTATAACAATTTCGTTGTCGATAAAGCAGTATGCAAGAGGAAAACCGAAGCCGTAGTATGCAATTATCGCTCAGTTTATGAAAATAAGTCACTGAACGTATTTTTTGTGTGATTTGCTTTTGTGCTATATGTGAAAAATAAAATCTACTTTGCTAATCATGCAAATAAGAAAATAAATAATGGAAAATCCTCCGTTCGGCCCAATATGTCGCACTTGCATGAGCAATGGACAAGATTTCCATTCTATTTTAGAATACGAAAATGTGAGTAAACTGCGAATTAGTGAAATGTTGATGGCATCAGTGCCACAGCTGCACGTTCAACCGGGAGCTGATAGATTGCCAGTGCTAATATGCGCCGAGTGTCTCAACAAACTAAATATTGCATTTCACTATCAACAATTATGCATCCAAACGGATAGAAGCTTAAAAGCCATGCTATTGCACAATGGAGAAGATGCTGATGGAGAACATCAACAGCAGGAAGATCATCTAGATATGGAAACAAAACAAATAGAAGTGTTATTGCTAAAAGAAACCGCCCCAGATCCATTAGCAGATTCATTAATGCATAATGCCGATACCTTGCTCCTGCTGAATGACAGCTGCATTAAAATCGAAAATGAGTCTGAATGTGAAGAGTTTCTGTACAATAATCCAGAGGATAAGGATGGTATATTTAAACCGGCATCAATGTATACGACAACGACTAGAACAGAAGAAGATGATAACGACGAAATGTAAGTGGCATGAATCTGTGATTAATTTTCAATCGAAATTTCAATTGTAGGTACTTTCTTTGTAGTGATATAAAGCCCGTTAAGGTTAAACCGAAAACTGTAACAGCCACTCTCAGCCAACACAACGAAACTGACGTAGATCAAATTGAAAAGTAACTAATCTAATGAAATTGAAATTTCCTTAATTGCTAGCCATTTTAATTTCATCTTCTTCCAGACCTGATGTACGCTATCGTAAAGGACGTTATCTATGCCCAGATTGTCTCAAAAATTTCGATACGCCATTTCTTTTACGTCGTCATAGCGTAGTTCATTCCATCACTCGCCCACATGAGTGCGATATATGTAAATATCGTTTTGTTACCGAGACACATTTAAAACGTCACAGAAATACACATAACAGCGAAGCCTCAGCGAAAATAGAAGCACCGGCCGAAGGCTACAAATGTCCAGATTGTCCGCGTCGCTTTGTGAAATGTGAATCACTCTCAGCGCATTTAGGAGCCCATCGTCGTGCAAACCCACAGCAAATTTTTCAATGCGAGTATTGTCCGAAAAAATTTAAGAAATATAGGCATCTCACGCAACATGCACGTGCACATCCTGAAAATCAAAAATTCAAATGTAATTTGTGCGATAAAGCCTTTGCTTTAAACTCGCGCTTAATTGAGCATTTGGAAAAACATAGTGGCCTAAAAAAATACAAGTGCACGCATTGTGATAGAGGTAAGCAAACGAGAATTGTAATTGATATTCAAATATCAAACATTAACTTATATACATTTTATCTATGTTTAGCTTTTCCAAATAATACCGTTCTTAAAGAGCACATGAATACACACACGGGGGAGACACCATATCTATGTCAGCAATGTGGCAAATCTTTTGCACATCGAAGTACAATGCGTCAACATATGCAGCGACACTCTGATGAGAAACGTTATTGTTGCAAAGAGTGTCCCAGTAAATTTGCATGTCAATCTGATCAAATTAAGCACATGTCTGTACATCGTACCAATGCACACACTTGCGATATTTGCGGTTCTAGCTTTTCGCGCTCGTATTCGCTTAAGAATCACAAAAAAATACATACCGGCAAGCGTCCCTATAAATGTGGAGAGTGTAATATGAGGTATTGCGTTTAACATCTACTTACTAAAATAATACGTATGAAAGCATTTAATTTATTATAGTTTCGTTCTCCTCGGTATAATGCAACGTCATATGCGCACGCATACTGGACACAAACCCCATAAATGCAAATATTGCGATCGCGCCTATGCTGCGAGTGCCGATTTAAATAAACATTTGCGCACACATATTGGTGAGAATACGTACATGTGTGATGAATGTCCAAAGGCATTCAAATATAAAAAGGAGTTGCAATTGCATAAAATACAACATTTTAAGCAAGCAAAATTAGAATCGGAATCAAAGACTGCAATTGTATCAGCAGCAGAGACAGGTGCATCCCCTACATCAACAACAAGCAAAGAAGTTACATTCACAGCTGCAGTAGAACCAACGACAATTGCAACGACTGTAAATTAATTAGCAAAAATAAAATCAATACAAAACAAAATGCATTCACGATCTGGTGCAAATGGTCTTGCATCATTACAAACTCAAAATATGTGATACGCAAAAGTGCTAAGTCCGCAGTTCTCAATAAACACAGATCGTGAATACACATCATATGTCTTGTTACAAGAGCGCCATTGATACAATTAGTCTTTTCTATATATAAATATTAGCCGCCTCATCTTTTTTTTAATAATCGAAGTTCATCTCCAATTCATCTCTATTCTAAATATTCCTGAAATGAAATCATCGGAAAAATATATTGAAAAATTTAAATTTTTAAAATTCATATTTTGTGGTTTCAAAAGATACGGATAATATTTCTGATTTATTTGATTTTGTGCGCTTAAAATGGGTAAAACAAGGGTTGGTAGTGACTATTAATCAGATTTTGGAAAAATTTAATTCTGCCGTTTGGGGAATGAACATTGTGAAAGTGAATTTTCTAAAAGTAGACACTTTAACAAAAAATTGTTAGCCATTAAGTGAGGAACAGAATATGAAGCTGAAGCGTGAAGTAACAATCTGTCAAAAGTAAAATGAATACATTTTCATTGTAATCAAACACAATGGGTGCGTTTCCCGGGTCCGAAATAAAAAATAAAAAAAACTGCTTTAAAAGTGTTTTAGAAACCCGTCGCTGAGTGAAAATGTATACATTTTACTTTTAACAGATTGTTACTTCACGCTCTGTTCCTCACTTTACGCATGAGTATACGTCTGTCTCAGCTCTAAACCGCATGGGTGTTTCCGTTGACGTGAAACGTACCATATTTTTTTGATTTTGCAAGTCAATTTTTACTAGTTTAAGCGAAAATCCTGTACCTTATCGATAAATTGCATCGTATTAATACTTTCCATCCCATATCGTTACCGTAGGCGTGATATCTCCCATACTAACAGCATTATGAAAAATTTGTCAGACCATCTCAGCTGTTGTAGATACAGCAGTACTAGTGATGATTCGATACAAGTAAAAACTCGATACTTTTCTTTCGATTCAAGTACTTTTTTTACTCGATGCTATAATATAAGTATTTTACTTGGTATCGGATAATCGATACTTTTGGAAAATGTTTAAAATTGTGAATCATTTTACAAGATTTTACAGCAATCAATAATATATTTCAAAATGCTACTGCAGAATTATTCAAAATATTTCAGTCCATATTACAATATTTAAATTTATGACAATATTGCAGTACAGTATTGAAGTTCTAGAAAATATTTTCGGCCATGCATGTAGAACATAATGTTTATTGAAACCTTTTCATTGAAATTAAATATTTTTAACAAGCTTTAACCTGTTGATTAGTTTTCCTTCTATTATAAATTTTCTAGCGATTTGCTAAATTAAATTAACGTAATTTCTATATGATTCACGTGTTTCCAGTGGAAATATCTCAAAACCATGATTTATAGGCTAAAAACTCGTGTTGAGTAGTGTAAACTGTAGGCTCAACCATGTTGACAACCACTTAAAAAAGAGTAATTTGTCTCTTTAAACGAGTATTCGATACAAGTACATATTCGATACTTTTTTCCGATATTGTCGGTAGCATCGATACATTTATTCGATACAAGTAATGAGTAAAAGTATCGATACTATGTGGGTATCGAATCAACACTAAGCAGTACACAAAATGGATAATCAACTCAAAACGAAGCCGTTGCATGTGGCTATCGGCCAAAAAGTGGGTAAAACATGAATTTTATTTATGAAAAGGAAGTGCTAACAAGGTTTTGCATTGTGTGTATTTTTGATAAATTTGATACTTGCAGTAAATTTAATAAGTTTTCAAAAACAAAACATATGCCATTCTCAAACAAGAAAAATAATCTGACCTTCTCCACACTTTTTTGCTGAAATGAAATAAGAACCATACCAACAAGAAAAATGACAGGAACGATTCTTTTTAATTTAATACTTTTTTCTCTATTAGGAAACAATACATATTTCTGCAACCATGTGATACATAGTGCATTTCAATTATTCCTTGCGATGTCTGTTTTGTTTTTGTCGTTCTGTATGTGAAAAACTATATTTTTCTTTGTGGAATAAATGGGTAAATAAATAAATCAAAAATGGAAAATCCTCCAAGCGACACAATATGTCGCACTTGCATGAGCAAAGGGCAGAATTTCCATTCAGTTTTGACATACGAAAATATGAGTAAATTGCGAATTAGTGAAATGTTAATGACAACAGTTCCACAGCTCCATATTCAGCCTGTATATGATAGATTACCAGTGGTAATATGTGGTGTGTGTCTCAACAAGCTAAATATTGCGTATCATTATCAGCAGTTGTGTATTCAAACCGACAGAAGTTTAAAAGCAATGCTGGAGCACGATAATGGAGATTCTGACGATAAGCAGCAGAAGGAAGAGGAACATCTAGATATGGCAACAAAACAAATCGAAGTGTTATTGCTGGAAGAAACTGCCATAGATCCATTAGTGCATAATGCTGATACGTTGACGTCGCTACATGTCCATGGCATTAAAACAGAAAATGATACCGAATGTGAAGCTTTTCTCTATGATCATGAAGAGGATAGAGATGGTCTATTCAAAGGGTCGCCTGAGGACACAGCGCAGCCAGAAACGAAGGAAAGTGGTGAAGATGATGACGCATACGATTATCATGGAAATGAATCAGATGTAGAATGGAATGATGAAAGTGATGAAGCTGAAATGTGAGTGGGATGAATCTGGAATTTTTTTTTCCATTCAAAATTTAAATTCTACTTTCTTTGTAGTGATATAAAACCAGTTAAACATAAATGGAAAGCTACAGCACGCACTTCAAGCCATCACAACGAAACGGGAGTAGATGAAATTGAAAAGTAATTAATCTAATTAAATCTCAACTAGGTACTTTGATGGCTAACAATTTAAATCTTTATATTTTTTTTAGACCTGACGTACGCAATCGTCGTAAAGGTCATTATCCATGCCCCGATTGTCTCAAAGATTTCGATCGTCCATATCGTTTACGTCGTCACATTGTAGTACACTCCATAAAGCGACTGCATGCGTGTAATATTTGTAAATATCGGTTTTCTACCGAAAATCATTTAAAACGTCACAAAAATACACATAGCAGCGATGCCTCAGCGAAAAAAGAAACACCACCCGATGGCTTCAAATGTCCAGAATGCCCCCGTCGTTTTGAGAAACGTGAATCACTTTCCGCACATTTACAAAGTCATCGTCGTGCAAATCCAAAGCAAATGTTTCAATGTGAATATTGCCCAAAGAAATTTGTTAAATTTACACTACTCACAAAACATGCGCGTGCCCACCCTGAAAATCAAAAGTTCAAGTGTCATTTGTGTGAGAAAACCTTTGGGTTGAATGCACATCTCATTGAGCATTTGGAAAAACATAATGGCCTTAAGAAATTTGTGTGCATACACTGTGATAAAGGTAAAAACAAAAAATTGACCAAATCCAAGTACCACCTATTAATTTCTTTCTTCTTTTATTTTTTAGCTTTCCAACAGAATGGCACTCTAAAAGAACACATGCGAACTCACACCGGCGAAACGCCACATCTTTGTCCAGAGTGTGGTAAATCTTTTAAAAATGGTTCTAATATGCGTCAGCATCTGCTGCGCCACTCCGACGAGAAACGCTATCGCTGCCATGAGTGCCCCAGTAAATTTGCCTGTCAATCGGATCAAATTAAACATATGTCTGTACATCGTACCTGCAATGCACACATTTGTGATATATGCGGTTCGAGCTTTTCACGCTCGTATACGCTTAAGAAACACAAACAAATACACAGCGGCCAGCGCCCGCATAAATGTGAAGAGTGTAATATGAGGTATAACATTTGATGCTTACTAAAATAGGGAATATTTTCGCTTATGTAATCATTTTTGTTTTGCAGCTTCGTTTTCATAGACCACATGCGCCGTCATATGCGTACGCATACTGGACAAAAACCACATAAATGCAAATATTGTGAACGTGCCTATGCCGAGAGTGGCGATTTAAATAAACATTTACGTTCGCATGTTGGCGAGAATACGTACATGTGTGATGAATGCCCAAGCGCTTTCAAATATAAAAAGGAGCTGCAATTGCACAAAATTCAACATTTTAAACAAACACTGTTAAACTTGGAAACAACAAATGCAATATTATCAGCAGGAGAAAAGCAGCAATCACCCGCAAAAACAACAATGCCAGAAGTAGTATTAACAACTGCAATAGAAAGAGAGTCAACTCCGTCTATTGAAGCTGTAAATTATCAGAAATAAAATCAATACAAAATAAATATATCTTGGTACAAGAATTACAATAGTACAATTAGTTCTTTCTAAGCATAAGCTCCTTTTTATCGTTTTTTTCAAACAGGAAAGACCGCTTCATCTTTATTTTTTAATAAACTAAGTTCAACTCCGAAAAACACATCAACGTAATTTATAAGCAGTGGCTATTCGCACCAAAAACGGATGACGTATAAAACCGTATGACTTTGGTTTTCCGTATGCATTAACGCGTAATCCGAATACTTTTCGGATTCCGTATATTATCGCGGCAGAATTTGTATGCAAAGTACAATAAGGATAACTTGGCAATGTGTAGGCATGATAGGTTGCACCGTGATGTTTATTTACCCTTTTTTTTGATTTTGAATTAAAAAAAAGTTCGCGCGAATCCCGGTTTCGAAAAACATACGAATTCTGTCGCGATAACAAGCCCAAGCCGAGGAGTTTACGTTTTCGGTGCAAAAAGGTCCGTTATAATATATATTACAAATTTGCAATAAATTTCATTTCCGAATATTTCTTTCATAATATCTATCTATATATATAAAACAGAGCTCTGTTAAATGTTTAGTCCTAATAGGTTTCTATATTTTACAACGGATTGTCATGAAATTTAGTATGTAATTGCTTTGGACATTTGTCGAGTTAAGTCGATATTTATTTTAAGTTAATTTCAAATAGTTTCTTTAATATAGACAATATTATATAATATTATTTGGACAAAAGTCAGCTTTTTTATAAAATTTAGCTACTTAATGCAAAATGCTGCTTAAACTATAAGAGGTACATAAAAATTATGTATAGAAAGATTATAGATCTTATCGTTTGCTAATAAAGTCAGTGGTTGTATATGTATATCTAAAGTTAATAGTTTACCTGTAAAATGCATTTTTATATTAAAAATTTGTTCTCCTTACATTTATTATTGTAAATATTTATGTTTTTCCTAGAATCAAAGCCAAAGATTTTTTTACTTCGCTGTGATTTCCACCACACAAACACAAAGCAGAAAAGAATGCGTATGAGCTTTGCGTTTGAAATTCTTTTTCATTTGCATGAATGTAACTGCATATTACTAATTTGAAGTTAGAAGGAAAGGTAAAGTAGTGGATGAAAGAAAGAGTTGTGGAATAGTGAGTTCGAATCCGACATGAAGCGGGACCAATTTTTTTTTTTTTTTTTGGATCGGTGTGGTGCAAAGGAATTGTGATTCTTTTTTTACACAAACAATTAATTTTTTTATACTATTATATAAAACTGTCACTTGATTTCATGGACATATGCCCATCAATAACTCAGATAATTTTTGGGTATATCTCCACAACCAGAGATTTAGTACAAGGATGTTAATTGGCAATGTAATGCCACAGGAAAAGGTTTGAAAAAGGGGACATGGCATCTCCTATATAATCCGAGTTTTAGCTATGGAATATCTCAGTATTCATTTGTGGCACGTCTCTAAAAAACGTTATTTGTCAATGGCATTCTATGAAAAAATATGGATAGGCGTGGCCTTTTCCGTTCAACTCGAATGCTTTTATATATATATTTCTGAGAAATTATTTTTAGTTCAGTATTAAGATTTGGAATGATAATATTTGATTTATCAATGGAATTTGGTTGGTAAAGTATGGGTAGACTTGAGTTAGTGACTGTTCCACCTCGGTTTTATAAGGTATATTTACTAAATTATTTGTGGTTAAAGAGCTTTGATTGCCAATGGAAAATGCTACAAAAAAAAATGAATGGAATAAATAAAATATGCGTGACACCTCCCATGCAAAGAAAATGTTTGAATGTATACCTGAGAAACCATTGCAAAGAACACACTGGCAGTTTGTGTGTAAAGGCGGATGGTTAGTAGTAGTTGTTGGACAGAATGTGGAAGTGTTTTGGCATACAAAGGAAATGCTTCAAAAGGTATATATGTATCTCTGCCTTATTTTGCTAAGGCCCTAACATTAGTTTTTCTGTATAGAGTTTTCGATGGATTATGATAAAAAATGTGCCTGTACCGAAAATTTCAGTACTCCAAATACAAAAATGTTTTTTGCTCTCCTGTAAAATTTGAAAAATGCGTGTTAGGGCTTTAGCAAATTAAGGCAGCGATATGGGGAACCATAATAAGGCAAGTAGAAAGATGGTGAAGGTTTGTATGTTAAGATGGGATGTTGATAGCAATAACTGAGAAGTATATTGACACCATTAAACACGTGGAAGTGGAACTACTGATATAAATGATATGAATGATTAGTGCAATGATTCGATTTTGATCGGAGACTGGCACGCTCATATAGATATATCTCTTGCAAAAGTTTTAGTTGTTGTAATTTTTGCATTACCCCTACTTTGCCAGGTCCGGACAATGAAGTTATTTATAAATTAAGACAAAAGTAAAGTTTATATTGAAAATTTTGAAATAGTGGATGGAGGTTAGGCACACGAAAAATCCGTAGGTATCGATCGACGGATTTAAGTTTTCGTATTGTTAACCCATTAAGGACAAGCGAGAACCAAAGTAAGTAGATCAAGAAAGTAACTTGAGAAAAAAATTGTTTTTTAACCTGGCTCAGCGGTAAGGTGCAATACTGGGTTAATGCCGATTTGGTCTATCAGAAATAATCAACTGTCGACTGTCAGTCGTTTGATCAGCCAATTTAAAACAAAAAAAAGGGTTAAAATAAAAGTAATAACAAATAAATTTTATGTTGAAATTATATTTTTCATTAATTTAAAGTGAGATTGTGATATTCTCAATAGAATAAGTTACACAATTCAACAATGAAAATTTGTCAATCTAGTCGATCAAGGTTCGCAATAATTTCTATCTTAATAAAATTTTTTTTTTAACATTTCTGGTTTTATTTACATGTATGTAAATGTAAATGTATGTATTTACATGTATATTGTTCATAAATAGAATAGAGATGTTTTATAAGTTATTTCTTATGTTTTATAAATGTCGCCCTCAACTCGTACTAAAACAAGGGAGCACTTTTTTTGTGAAAAATATGGCAATGTTTTCTCTCTCACAAGCGAGAAAACATTCTGAAGTTGAGAGAATTTGAATAGAATCTATTGCAGCCAAGAATGATAGAATACAAGATTACGCCAATAAGTTGATCAAAATTGCCTCTCTCTGCGCATGTCGTCACAAGTCAAATTTTTAAAGAGAGAGCTGTGGAGCTACATACATTTTATGCGTGAACAATTTAAACTTTGGTATAAAATGTGGAAATAAATGATATTTATTAGTTTTAATTCGGTTATTTGCAGATACAAATATTAAATCGAATATTTATTTGTCTTCATAATAAGTTAAAATATGTAACTTTTCATTCATTATATGTGCCACAAATGTAGCAATCATAATACGCAATAATATAAATCCAAAGAATTAACTAATATAAAACATAGAAAAGATGACAAATAAAATTTTTGTTACAATTTTTGAATCATTATCATCATTATTTTTGAATGTTAAGACTACCGAGAATATATTGCAACTTTCAGCGCTCGCTCAACCAGGTACTTTGCATAATTAGGATATCCTTAGTGTGAAATTTAATGAGAGATCGATGAAGAGTAAGATATTTACTTTTGAATTCAAACCGAGATTCGATTTTTTTAATTTTGGCCTCATAATGCACTGTTCATATGTAAATGCAAATAAAGGAAATGACAATCTACGTCACAGACACAATACGCTCAATTTTGTGAGAGCCAAATAACGGAGATGCGCGTGGCGTAATCTTGTATTCTATCATTTTTCTATTGCAAAAGTTTTAGTTGTCCAGGGGGACAATCTCATAAATTTTTTACCACACAAGTTCATAAAATTCTATGTCTTTGTTTTTGAGGCTGAGGCCGGCTCCTTTGGTTGAGTTTATACCCCGCAAACAATTTAAGTCCGAAAACACTATTTTATGACTCTTATTTCGGAGGTTTTACACTCACAATGAGTTCATAAAACGCTTATGAAAGAATGTGGAGAGATAATTTTTTCCCATGAAAGAGGTCGTTCTTTATGAATTGTAAAAATGAGTCTAAACAGATTCTTTTGGTATTACTATTTAAGAGCTTTCAAAAGCAGAAAAATAGCAGAGAAAACTCAAAAAAGAGGGTAAATGGAACCAAAAAAGACTCCAAAAAGAAGACATAAAGAACCTAAAGTGAAGACAGTGTCATAAGAGAGGGTAAAAAGATTAAAGAAAGAGTGTGAAAAGAGTAAAACAGAAGGGAAAAAGAAGCAAAAAATAATGTTAAAAGTGTCAAAAAGAAAGATTATGAGAGTCAAAAAAGACGAGTCATGGCTGCCAAATATTTAAAAACATCAATAAGTATACATATATTTAGTAATAGATAGTAAACTCACATGGAAATCGCATGTTGAGGCAGTGACAAGTAAAGCCACTCGCGCTCTAATGGTATGCAGAAGGCTAGCAGGGAAAACTTGGGGATGTAAACCAAGTGTACTGCGCTGGATGTACAGAATGATGGTAAGGCCAATCATTACATATAGAGCATTAGCGTGGGCAAGGAGAACTCAACTAAAAACAGCGAAAGCTAAATTAGGGAAAGTTCAAAGGTTAGCATGTATCTGTATAACAGGAGCGGTGAGAACATGTCCGACTGCTGCACTAGAGGTACTATTAGAGCTCACTCCATTATACCTCGTAATAGAGGGTGCCTCCAAGGCAGCAATCGTAAGAGGAACATGAAATAAAAGGTTGACGAGGAGATCTATAGGGCTTGGAAACCGAGATAACCCGGCGAAAGACAACTATCTCTTGGACTGTCCCCAGGACAGAATGGACAAACAGTATAGTTTTGAGAAACACTTCGTTGCAAAACTTAGTAGTAAGAACGAATGGGAGGGTGTAGAGTATAACTACACACTTAAAGAACACACGATTAAGTGGTATGCAGATGGGTCACGTACCGAGGATGGAACTGGGGCAGGGGTATTTGGGCCAAGAATCAAACACTCTGAGCCTATGGGGATGTATCCTAGCATCTTCCAAGCTGAAATTCATGCAATTAGCATATGTGTGCAATTCAACTTGGATAGAAAGTACAAACGGCAAGATATCGCTATCATGTTGGACAGCCAGGCAGCCATTCGAGCATTATGTTCCTTTGAGATCACCTCTAAGTTGGTGTGGGACTGTTTGAGCAAGCTCAATCAACTGGGCAAGAACAACAAAGTCGCTCTATGTTGGGTCCCTGGACACGCAGGAATTGAGGGTAATGAGCAGGCAGACGAGCTTGCAAGAAAGGGGGCAGCAACCACTTTCGTGGGACCTGAACCCTTCTGTGGAATAGGAGATAGCGTAGTCAGGGAATTACTCAAGCAAGAAGAGAGGAACAAGAGGCAAGAACTCTTTACCAATCTTACGGGACTGAGGCAATCCAAAGCGCTTTTAGGTAATTATAATAAGAGTAGATACGCATTCTACATTGGTCTCAACAAAAACAATTTGCACATATTAGCTAGTATTCCGACTGGGCATTGCGGGCTCAGAGAACACCTTTGCAAGATCCGGGCGCAATACTAAAATTCTTGAGGGAGACAGGACTGGATGAGGTACTCTAGGCAGATTAGACTAGATAGAAAAGAGGGACGTACAATAGATCTTATAGGTCGCGGTACAACGACAGAAACCTATATAATACAATACAATACAATACAATACAATACAATATAATACAATACAATACAATACAATACAATACAATACAATACAATACAATACAATACAATACAATACAATACAATACAATACAATACAATACAATACAATACAATACAATACAATACAATACAATACAATACAATACAATACAATACAATACAATACAATACAATACAATACAATACAATACAATACAATACAATACAATACAATACAATACAATACAATACAATACAATACAATACAATACAATACAATACAATACAATACAATACAATACAATACAATACAATACAATACAATACAATACAATACAATACAATACAATACAATACAATACAATACAATACAATACAATACAATACAATACAATACAATACAATACAATACAATACAATACAATACAATACAATACAATACAATACAATACAATACAATACAATACAATACAATACAATACAATACAATACAATACAATACAATACAATACAATACAATACAATACAATACAATACAATACAATACAATACAATACAATACAATACAATACAATACAATACAATACAATACAATACAATACAATACAATACAATACAATACAATACAATACAATACAATACAATACAATACAATACAATACAATACAATACAATACAATACAATACAATACAATACAATACAATACAATACAATACAATACAATACAATACAATACAATACAATACAATACAATACAATACAATACAATACAATACAATACAATACAATACAATACAATACAATACAATACAATACAATACAATACAATACAATACAATACAATACAATACAATACAATACAATACAATACAATACAATACAATACAATACAATACAATACAATACAATACAATACAATACAATACAATACAATACAATACAATACAATACAATACAATACAATACAATACAATACAATACAATACAATACAATACAATACAATACAATACAATACAATACAATACAATACAATACAATACAATACAATACAATACAATACAATACAATACAATACAATACAATACAATACAATACAATACAATACAATACAATACAATACAATACAATACAATACAATACAATACAATACAATACAATACAATACAATACAATACAATACAATACAATACAATACAATACAATACAATACAATACAATACAATACAATACAATACAATACAATACAATACAATACAATACAATACAATACAATACAATACAATACAATACAATACAATACAATACAATACAATACAATACAATACAATACAATACAATACAATACAATACAATACAATACAATACAATACAATACAATACAATACAATACAATACAATACAATACAATACAATACAATACAATACAATACAATACAATACAATACAATACAATACAATACAATACAATACAATACAATACAATACAATACAATACAATACAATACAATACAATACAATACAATACAATACAATACAATACAATACAATACAATACAATACAATACAATACAATACAATACAATACAATACAATACAATACAATACAATACAATACAATACAATACAATACAATACAATACAATACAATACAATACAATACAATACAATACAATACAATACAATACAATACAATACAATACAATACAATACAATACAATACAATACAATACAATACAATACAATACAATACAATACAATACAATACAATACAATACAATACAATACAATACAATACAATACAATACAATACAATACAATACAATACAATACAATACAATACAATACAATACAATACAATACAATACAATACAATACAATACAATACAATACAATACAATACAATACAATACAATACAATACAATACAATACAATACAATACAATACAATACAATACAATACAATACAATACAATACAATACAATACAATACAATACAATACAATACAATACAATACAATACAATACAATACAATACAATACAATACAATACAATACAATACAATACAATACAATACAATACAATACAATACAATACAATACAATACAATACAATACAATACAATACAATACAATACAATACAATACAATACAATACAATACAATACAATACAATACAATACAATACAATACAATACAATACAATACAATACAATACAATACAATACAATACAATACAATACAATACAATACAATACAATACAATACAATACAATACAATACAATACAATACAATACAATACAATACAATACAATACAATACAATACAATACAATACAATACAATACAATACAATACAATACAATACAATACAATACAATACAATACAATACAATACAATACAATACAATACAATACAATACAATACAATACAATACAATACAATACAATACAATACAATACAATACAATACAATACAATACAATACAATACAATACAATACAATACAATACAATACAATACAATACAATACAATACAATACAATACAATACAATACAATACAATACAATACAATACAATACAATACAATACAATACAATACAATACAATACAATACAATACAATACAATACAATACAATACAATACAATACAATACAATACAATACAATACAATACAATACAATACAATACAATACAATACAATACAATACAATACAATACAATACAATACAATACAATACAATACAATACAATACAATACAATACAATACAATACAATACAATACAATACAATACAATACAATACAATACAATACAATACAATACAATACAATACAATACAATACAATACAATACAATACAATACAATACAATACAATACAATACAATACAATACAATACAATACAATACAATACAATACAATACAATACAATACAATACAATACAATACAATACAATACAATACAATACAATACAATACAATACAATACAATACAATACAATACAATACAATACAATACAATACAATACAATACAATACAATACAATACAATACAATACAATACAATACAATACAATACAATACAATACAATACAATACAATACAATACAATACAATACAATACAATACAATACAATACAATACAATACAATACAATACAATACAATACAATACAATACAATACAATACAATACAATACAATACAATACAATACAATACAATACAATACAATACAATACAATACAATACAATACAATACAATACAATACAATACAATACAATACAATACAATACAATACAATACAATACAATACAATACAATACAATACAATACAATACAATACAATACAATACAATACAATACAATACAATACAATACAATACAATACAATACAATACAATACAATACAATACAATACAATACAATACAATACAATACAATACAATACAATACAATACAATACAATACAATACAATACAATACAATACAATACAATACAATACATATATATGAAGAATTTTGATATATAAAACAGAAATATTTTTTATGTTAATTTGAATATTCAGGTGCGTGAATATTTTCTTCCGTAGATCACCACCGCATATAAAAATTCTAAATAGTACTTCCGTCCAAACAAAATTTTGTATTACTCGCAAGCAAATAGAGATCATTTGCCATTATCCCTTCAAAAATACTTCTAAGAAAGGCAATGTTATGATTCATATTTTCGAAAAAGCAAAAATTATATATATGAGGGTGCTCATAAAACGCTATAAAAAAAAGTTTTTCAAGAGTCAGAATTATGAGTCCTCAGAATATTGTTTGCTGGGTACCATCAGAAATCTTTTTCCACACAAGTTTATATAATTCTGTGTATGATGTTGAAGTTGAGGTCGGCTTTGGTTGTGTTTATAGTATTACGCATCAATACCGTTTTCTGCAACCATGTGATACTCAGTGCATTTCAGTTATTCCTTGCGTTTTCCGTGTTTTGTTTTTGTTGTGCTGTATGTGAAAAACTATATTTTTCTTTGTAAATAAATAAATCAAAAATGGAAAATCTTCGAAGCGACACAATATGTCGTACTTGCATGAGCAAAGGACAGAATTTCCATTCAGTTTTGGAATACGAAAGTATGAGTAAATTACGAATTAGCGTAATGTTAATGACAACAGTCCCACAACTGAAGATTCAACCAGGGGATGACGGATTACCAGTAGTAATATGTGGTGTGTGTCTCTACAAGCTAAATGTAGCGTATCGCTATCAGCAGTTGTGCATACAAACTGACAGAACCTTAAAAGAGATGCTAGTGCACGATCAAGAAGATCCTGACGATGAACAGCAGCAGGAAGAAAATCATCTAGATATGGAAACAAAACAAAAACAAGTTTTATTGCTGAAGGACACCGCCCCAGATACGTTGTTGTCGCTGTATGGCGATTGTATTAAAATCGAAAATGAGTCGGAATGTCAAGAGTTTCTTTCTGATCATGAAGATGATAGAGATGGTTTATTCAAAAAAGCGGTTGTCGATACAGCACCGGTAGAAACTGGAGAAGGTCCTGACGACGCAGACGATTACAATGGAAATGAGTCAGATGTAGAATGGAATGATGAAATTGATGAATCTGAGTCCGAATGGAAAGAGTTCCTCTCTGATCCTGAAAAGGATGGAGATGATATATTCAAAGCCGTAGCTGTAGGCAAAACACTGGCAAACCCTAAAAAAAATAGTGGCGATGGCAAAAATGATAACGCACACGATTCTGATGGAAATTCTTCAAATGTAGAATGGAATAATAAAAGTGATTCTTCTGAAATGTAAGTCTTCTCTGACGTGGGGACATATATCTTTAAACTGTCAAATTGTGTAAGTAAAAAGGGGGAGGGGGTTAGGGCAGAAAAGGGTATTCTCTCTCTTACCAACAGATTTGACAGTTTCATGGAACTAGTCTCCACATATCAATCAAAATTTAAATTCTACTTTCTAGGGCTATGAAACCAGTTAAACCTCATCACAACGAAACGGGAGTAAATGAAATTAAAAAGTGATTAATCTAATTCAATCTCAATTACTTTGATTGATAATAATTTAAATTTTATCTGTCTTTCTTTAGACCCGGCGTACGTAATCGTCGTAAAGGTCATTATCCATGCCCGGAATGTCTCAAAGATTTTGATCGTCCATATTGTTTACGTCGTCACATCGTAGTACATTCCAAAAAGCGCTTGCATGCGTGTGATATTTGTAACTACCGGTTTACTACCGAAAGTCTTTTGAAACGTCACAAAACTACACATAGCAATGATGCCGTAGCGAAAAAAGAAACACCTGCTGATGGCTACAAATGCCCAGAATGCCCACGTAGTTTTGAGAAACGTAACTCACTCATTGTACATATACAAAATCATCGTTATGCAATTCCAAAGCAAAGGTTTCAATGTGAATATTGTCCAAAACAATTTACTAATATTGAACCACTCAAGAAACATGAACATGCTCACACTGAAAAACAACAGTTCGAGTGTCATGTCTGCGGTAAAGGTAAAAACCTAAAATTTTAGCACATATTCAAGTATTAACTATTAATTTCTTTGTTGCCTCTATGCTTAGTTTTCAAAAAAAAAAAAAGTCTTAATGAGCACATAAACACCCACACAGGTGAAACTCCCCACATTTGTTCACTATGTGGTAAATCTTTTGCGCATCGCAGTCCTCTGCGACGGCATATACTGCGGCATTCCGACGAAAAACGTTTTCCTTGTAAACAATGTCCTAGTAAATTTTCCTGTGTTGCATATCTCAACAAACACATGTCTATACATCGTTCCGGCAATGCACATATTTGTGATATATGCGGTTCAAGCTTTTCACGCCCGTATGCGCTTAAGATACACAAACAAATACATAGCGGCAATCGTCCGTATAAATGTGAACAGTGTAATAAGAGGTATGATATTTAATGCTTACTAAAATGGGATAATTTTGCACATGATTACATAAATCATGTTTTCTTTTTTTTCAGCTTTGCTGTAAGCGAATACCTGCGCTGTCATATGCTCAAGCATATTGGACAAGAACAACATAAATGCAAATATTGTAATCGTTCCTATGCTGAAAGTAAGTATTTGCATAGGCATTTACGTTCCCATGTTGGCGAGAATACTTATATGTGTGATGAATGTCCGAACACTTTCAAATATAAATATGATCTGCAATTACATAAAACTCAACATTCTAAACGAACACTATTAGAATTGGAAACAGCAACTGCAATAGTATCAGCAGTAGAGACGGAGCCATCCGCTACAAAAACAACAATGCCAGAAGTAGTACTATCAACTGCCATAGAAAAAGTGACAACTCCGTCTATTATAGATATAAATTAGCAGAAATAAAATCAATACAAAATAAATATATCTTGGTACAAGAATTACAATAGTACAATTAGTTCTTTCTAAGCATAAACTCCTACTTATCGTTTTTTCACTCAGCAAACCCGCTTCATCTCCGAAAAACACATTAACATAACTAATATACAGTAGAACTACGCTAATCCGGACAGAGTTAAAGAATCAAAAATTTTTATGATCTTCCTTGTAATCCGGATCGCATATTGTATAATGCAATGATAATCCAGTAAAATTAAATACGTTTACACACTTTATGATATTCGTTCATACAATGGATGGTATTTAAAGGTACATTCGCCAAATAAAAGTAATCGAATTTTTTAAATAAATTTTGAGTCTATATTCCATTACTTTATACCTATTTCCCGAAGATTTCTTCTTTCATAATATTATTTATAAATTAAAATAGAAGTGCACGTAACATTGAAAATTTTGAAATAGTGAGTGGAGTAATTTGGTTAGTTAGTATGATACCGATACTTTTTCTGTTTGATGCAGCGTTCCCAGTCGTCACATAATTATAGTACATGTCCCATAATTCGTCCTTCTCGTACTGAACCAATTATGTGACGCAAAAGTACTATAATTTTGCGATTGTGTTAAATCTTACGAACATTTATTTTCTTTGATTACACTAGTTTACAGCCAAAATTACCAATGAACACCACTATCCAATTTCTATGTAAAATAGGTTGCTGAGCCCGAAATTCAACTCTCGCATAGGAATTGGATAGTGGTGTTCATTGCACAAAAAAAAAAAAAATTATTTGAAATTATATGCAAAGAAACGCTTGAAATGGGATTTGCTTAGAAAATGTGGTAACTACATATATGTAGTTATCGCTGCAATTTATTTGAAATGAAAAATTTTGATAATGTGTGAAATATCTGTATTGAAACTCAATTTGTTTCTTATTTAATATTTAATACTATATGTTTATTAGCCTTATAATCTACATGTTGATTGGTTAACAGTACTTCATAAGGTGACCGCAAGTTCGGTATATCGATCTTTTATATACAATTTAATACACTGACAGATTCAATACATAATAATAATATATAACACTAATACACAACATTAATATATAACATTAATACATAGCATTAATACATAACAATGCGTATTCATGTAAACTCGCAAACCGTATAAGTCTATAAGCTGGCAAAAGAACTTTGAAATATTATATGATAATTCATTTGCACAATTTAAATATGTTCGCTCGATGATTTTTATTCGCAAATGACCTCGTAAACTTAGGCGTTTGTGAATACAACCCTCAGTACCTGAGAGCTGTTTTTTGTTGTACAACAGAAAATCATATGAAAAATAAAAGAAGTAAGAGCAAAATTATTTTTAAATGATAATTATAAAACGTAAAGTTTTCTACTCAAAAAACAGTGCAACTAATATCTCATAATACTTTTCGTAATAATATAAAATTTTTATCAAAATTGAAAAAGGTACTATAAATTTTTTCTGTGTACTATAAGTTTTCTCTCATGGCAACATAATTTCATTCGATTGACCTGGGAACCCTGGTTTGATGTTAATATTTTCGAATTTTTTATTTTTTTTTTTAAATTAATACTAAATCGTAGGTATCGATCAACCTATTTTAGTTTGTCTATTGTCAATACTAATTTAATCGGTCAGAAGCAATCAAGTGGTTAGTTGGAGACCGAGTGCTAAAAACATTGAAGACTCGGTCCAATTAGCACGTTAGTGTCATTTTGATACTACAAAACCCTGATACATCGATGTTTAATTTCGGGTTAGGATTAGCCACCGGGGTTAGATCCATTTTGTCTGATTTAGGAATATGATTTATTAAAGTCTACTGTGTAAAAATCTTTCAGGTCGTCCAAAAACGGTTTTCCCAGCACACAGAGTCTGGTTTTTGCAAGCGCCCGACACTTGACACACTCTTTCTCACTGGTTTCGTTGCAGTTGCGACATTTGTCTTTGAAGGAGATCCCCATTTTAGATGCATGATCAGGAAGTGACCTGTACTGACGGCAGTTAGTCTTACCACATCAGTTCGGGTTCTGGTGAGTAGGTTATCTGTTCTTGCAGCACTGTAACAGGGCCAGAATTTTTTGTTATTTTGGTTTGGTGTAGGAAGCGTTCTCGTATTTTCCTCTGAGCCTCTTTTAGCGGAATGAGAACCTGTTCCACTAGCGAAGATTGCTAGGAGGAACCTTGCTTAGCAAAGTGCGTCGGCTCTAACATTTCCCTCAATGTTCTTACGACCAGGAACCCAAATTAGGGATGTGTTTTTTTACATATTTTAATCTCTGTTCCACTCATGTAAAACGAAAGAAAGCAGTAAGAATACAAATCTGTTGGTCGAAATCGTTGTGTATAAAAGTTGTCAACGATGGAACAGCAAAATAAAAGGGAATATGAAAAAATCGGAGAGAAAAAGCGCCCAAAAATCGGTGTGTGTAAATAAAAGAAAACTTTTTAATTTGATACTTTTTCTCTAAAGAAACAATACATGTTTCTGCAACTATGAGATACTTAGTGCATTGTGCATTTCAATTAATCCTTGTGTTTTCACCGTTTTGTTTTTGTTGTGCTGTATGTGAAAAACTATATTTTTCTTTGCTGAAAAAATATGTAAATAAATAAATTAAAAATGGAAAATCTTTCAAGCGACGCAATATGTCGCACTTGTATGAGCAAAGGACAGAATTTCCATTTAGTTATGAAGTACGAAAGTATGAGCAAATTGCGAATTAGCGAAATGTTAATGACAACAGTTCCACAGCTCCATATTCAGCCAGAAGATGACGGATTACCAATAGCAATATGTGGTGTGTGTCTCAACAAGTTAAATATTGCATATCATTATCAGCAGTTGTGTATTCAAACTGACAGACGTTTAAAATCAATGCTGCTGCACGATCAAGAAGATTCTGACGATGAGCAGCAGCAGGAAGACGATCATCTGGATATAGAAACAAAACAAAAAAAAGTGTTATTGCTTAAAGAAACCGCCCCAGATCCATTAGTGCATAATGACAGCGGCATTAAAATCGAAAATGAGTCTGAATGTCGAGAGTTCCTCTCTGATCATGAAGATGATAGAGATGATTTATTCAAAAGGTCGGTTGTATACACGGCGCCTGCAGACACTAGGGATGATGGTGAAGATGATAATGGAAATGAGTCAGATGTAGAATGGAATGATGACATTGATGAAGCTGAGTTTGAATCCAAAGAGTTTCTCTCTGTTCACGAAAAGGATAGAGATCATATATTTAAAGCGACAGCTGTAGACAAAACGCTAACGGAAACGAGAGAAGAGGATGACGATAATGAAACTGATAAAGCTGAAATGTAAGTGGCGTGAATCTGGAATTAATTATCAATCAAAATTTAAATTCACCTTTCTTTGCAGTGATATAAAACTAGTTAAACCTCATCACAACAAAACGGGAGCAAATGAATTTGAAAAGTAACTAATGCATGGCTTTCACTATGTCAAATTCAATCAAATTTGCCAACATCTTTGACGTGTAATATGACATATTGAAAACCAGACATAATCCATGGAGAAATATAATTAAAGCTCAGTTACTTTGATTGCTAGCAATTTAAATTTGTTCTGTCTTTGTTTAGACCCGACGTACGTTATCCGTGCCCGGATTGTCTCAAAGATTTCGATCACCCACATCGTTTACGTCGTCACATCGTAGTACACTCCATAAAGCGACTGCATGAATGTGATATTTGTAAATATCGTTTTTCTACCGAAAATTACTTAAAACGCCACAAAACTAGACATAACAGCGATGCCTCAGCGAAAAAAGAAACACCATCCGATGACTACAATTGCCCAGAATGTCCACTTCGTTTTGAGAAACATGCATTACTCTCCGCACATTTACAAAGTCGTCATCGTGCAAATCCAAAACAAATGTTCCAATGTGAATATTGCCCGAAAAAATTTATTAAAATTACTCAACTCAGGAAACATGCACATGTCCACCCTGAAAATCAAAAGTTTAAGTGCCATTTCTGTAGTAAAGGTAAAAAATAACTAAAATTTTAGCACATATCCAATTATCAATTATTAATTTCTTTGTTGACTCTGTGCTTAGTTTTCCAAAAGAATGCAAGTCTTAATGAGCACATAAATACCCACACAGGCGAGACGCCCAACATCTGTTTACAATGTGGGAAATCTTTTGCGCATCGCAGTGGTCTTCGACAGCATATACTGCGGCACGCCGATGAAAAGCGTTTTTGTTGTAAACAGTGTCCTAGTAAGTTTTCTTGCTCTTCGTATCTCAGCAAGCATATGGTTGTGCATCGTACCTACAATGCACACATTTGTGATATATGCGGTTCGAGCTTTTCACGCTCGTATACGCTTAACAAACACAAACAAACACATAGCGGCGATCGTCCGTATAAATGTGAAGAGTGTAATATGAGGTATGACATTTAATCCTTACTAAAATGGGATAACTTTGCACATATGTAACCATTTTTTGTTTTTTTTTCAGCTTCGCTCTACGCGATTACCTACGCCTTCATATGCGCAAGCATACTGAACAAAAACAACAATGCCAGAAGTCGTATTAGAAACATAGAAATAGTGACAACTCCATCCATTGGAGCTGTAAATTAGCAGAATTACAAAAATTACAAAGATGCAGTTAGTCTTTTCTAAGCATAAACTATTTTTTATCGTTTTTACACACAGGAAGGCCACTTCAGCGTAATTTTTAAATAAACCAAGTTAATTTCCCAAAAATACATAAACATTAATTTATAAGATTCGGCTATTCGTAAATGTATGTCGTATAAAACCGCATGAATTACTTTGGGTATCTTCGGTTTTCCGTATGAATTAACACGTAGTCCGTGTATTTCCCGGATTCCGTATACTATGGCAGCAGAAGTTGAATGTTTTTCGGAAATATTACCGTGGAATCCTTATAGTCATTGCGAGTGAAGTTAATTGTGCTCGGAAAACCGAAGATACCTAAAACAATTCATACAGCTATTGTCATATTAATGTAATTATATTTCATCTGAATAAACGACAGTTATGACTGAGATGCTGTGCATAGTATATGGGTCATTCCACGAAAACTGACCCCTTCGTGTTAATAAATAAATTATTTCCTTTCGAGACTAAAATCCTATTTTTATAATCTCATATGTTGTTTCTATTGTTATTTATTTATTTTGTTTGTTTGTTTAATCCTAGTATAACAAGAATAAACTCTTATATTTATAGTACCATTCCTGAATGAAATATAAATAATAATAGTGGTGGAAGCAGATAATAAATTCAATACATATATATGTATATGGCAATTTACTGGCTAATGCCAATCCAACTTATAAAAGTAAGAAATAGTAGGTCTGTTCACGTACAAAAAATTGTTAACAATTGTTAATAGTTTTCACTAGAAAAGTGTTCACGTAGTCGAAAAACTTTCAACGAGAGGGAAAAACGAGAACGTAAGATTGTGAGAGAGAAAAAAGTAGTTGAAAGTTTCTGAAAGTAAAATTTTTACTTTCACAAATTTTCAGCAGCCGAAAAAAAACAACTGTCAAATATAAAAATGTCAACAATAATTATGTTAAATTTATTGAAGTGATTTGTGATTTCGAAAATGTAAATATTTTTGTAAATGAGAGTGTGCCACACGAAATGAATTCAACAAATTACTCTTTGAATTAATTAAATTATAAACTGCACAATATTTTTCGCGTTCAAATTCAACTGTCAAAACAACGGATCAGCTGTTTAGTTTAAAGTTTTTTATAGTTTTCTGTTCACGTACTTTTTCAGATAGTTTCTCTCTGTGACAATTTTTTCTCAATATTTCTTTTACTCTCTCCCTGAAAGTTTTTGATGGAAAAGTACGTGAACAGAGCTAATGTGTTGCCGTAATATTTAAAGTTATTGTGAATAATTTTTTAAAAGTTAATTTTTGAATTGCATTCATTTTATTCATTTTTATCGCCATTTCATTGAACTGATATTTTGCAAATTAGTGTTTATATATTTAGACGGTTTTTTTGTGTAAACATCTATAGCGGCGGTATGAACAAATTTTATATAGGAGTGAAATGACAGATTATTTCACCCCATCCCTTAAAGCTAGCTTTATTTTTTATCTTATGCCCAAAAGCTCTCTATTTCAACCATAGGACCACACTACACTTAAGTGTAGTCAAGATCATTGCAAGAAAAACAGCCAGAAAAACAATTTGGGAGTTTTTTGAAAAAAAAGGAAAAAAATTTTATTTCATTTATTCAAAATAATAGTGGGGGGCCAAAATATTTTATTTATTCGTATCGCAATAAATACATTAATACAAAATACACAGAGGAACGCAGAACCCTGTCCCGCCTGACTACGTCCCTCTACTACTTTACATAAAAATAATAATAATTGAGAACAAACACAATAAAAGAGTCAACAATTCATGTAATTCATTTTATTTTTATTTATGTGGTTAATTGTCAAACAAAAAAAAAAGAAAAATTCAACATTCTGGAATTTGAAACAATTGTTCCCTAAATTAAAATTATTTACCTACTTCGTTTATTTTTCCAAAATCGTCTAAATCATCAAAAGAATCAAGAAACAAAGCCAAACTCGAAAAAATACATAAATTTTCGTACTAAAACTTGGCAGCAGCAGTTGACTTTTTTGTGAAAAATTTTTGTTGAGACAATACGAGAGAATAGCGCCGTTGAGGCGGCAGTCAGTATTTACCACACAAGTTTATATAATTCCATGTATTTGTTGTTGAAGTTGCGGTCGGCTGCTTTGGTTGTGTTTATAGTATTAAGCAACAATACCTATTTCTGCAACCATGTGGTCCTCAGTGCCTTTGAATTATTCCTTGTGTTTTCAGTGTTTTGTTTTTGTTGTGCTGTACGTGGGAAACTATAATTTTCTTTGCTGAAAAATAAGAAAATCAAAAATGGAAAATCCTCCAAGTGACACAATATGTCGCACTTGCATGAGCAAAGAACAGAATTTCCATTCAGTCTTGGAATACGAAAGTATGAGTAAATTGCGAATTAGCGAACTGTTAATGACAACATTCCCACAGCTGCACATTAACCCAGGAGGTGACGGATTACCAGTGGTAATATGTGGCGTGTGTCTCAACAAGCTAAATGTTGCGTATCGCTATCAGCAGTTGTGCATTCAAACTGAAAGAAGTTTAAAAGAGATGCTAGTGCACGACCAAAAATATAATGAACAGCAAGAAGACAATCATCTAGATATGGAAACAAAAAAAAAATGTTTGTTGCTGAAAGAAACCGCCTTAAATCCATTGGTGCATAATGTTGATACGTTGCTGTCGCTGTATGAAAGTTGCATTAAAATCGAAAATGAGTCTGAATGTCAAGAGTTTCTCTCTGATCATGAAGATAATAGAAATGGTTTATTCAAAAAGGCGGTTGTGGACACAACGCCGACAGAAGCCAAAGAAGATGGTGATGACGATTATGAAGCTGAGTCCGAATGCAAAGAGTTTCTCTCTGATCATGAAAAGGATAGAGAAGGAATTAAAAAAACACCACCCGATGGCTACAAATGTCCAGAATGCTCACGTTTTTTTGACGAACGTAAATCACTGTCCGCACATATACAAAATCATCGCCGTGCAAATCCAAAGCAAATGTTTCAATGTGAATATTGCCCGAAAAAATTTAATAAAATTACACTACTCAAAAGGCATGCACATGACCACCCTGAAAATCAAAAGTTCAAGTGTCATTTCTGTGGTAAAGGTAAAAAACAAAACGAAAGTTGTGGCACATATCCAACTATTAATTAATAATTTTTATGTTGTCTCTATGCCTAGTTTTCCAACAGAATAAAAGTCTTAATGAGCACATAAATACCCATACAGGCGAGACGCCCCACCTCTGTTCACAATGTGGGAAATCTTTTGCGCATAGTAGTGCTCTGCGACAGCATATACTGCGGCACTCCGATGAAAAACGTTTTTGTTGTAAACAGTGTCCCAGTAAATTTTCCTGTTCTTCATATCTCAGCAGTCATATGATCGTACATCGTACCGGCAATCCACACATTTGTGATATATGCGGTTCGAGCTTTTCACGTGGGTATTCGCTTAACAAACACAAAAAAACACATAGCGGCGTTCGTCCATATAAATGTGAAGAGTGTAATATGAGGTATGTTATTTAATGCTTAATAAAATGGGATAATTTTGCACATACATATGTAATAATTTTTTGTATTTTATTCAGCTTCGTTTTTCGCGATTACCTGCGCCGTCATATGCGCAAGCATATTGGACAAGAACAACATAAATGCAAATATTGTAATCGTTCCTATGCTGAAAATGACGATTTACATAGGCATTTACGTTCGCATGTTGGCGAGAATACGTTCATGTGTGACGAATGTCCGAGCACTTTCAAATATAAAAATGAGCTGCAATTACATAAAACTCAGCATTTTAAACAAAAACTATTAGAATGGAAAACAAAAACTGCAATAGTATCAGCAGTAGGGGCGGAGCCATAAGCCTACTAAAGCAGTGACGGAAATAGTATTATCAATTGCCATAGAAAGAGTGACAACTCTATCTATTGGAGATGTAAATTAGCAGAAATCAAATTAATACAAAATAAATATATCTTGTTACAAGAATGACAATGATGCAATTAGTCTTTTCTAAGCATAAACTCCTTTTTATAATTTTTTCACTCAGCAAAGCCACTTCCTTATTTTTTTGTATTAATAAATAAAATTGAAATTAATAAATTAAGTTCATCTCCGAAAAATACATTAACGTAATAGTCCAAGAGCCTGTGACAAAAAAGTCTCTGACTTTCTAAAGGCTAGTTTTGTAATATGTTGTTATACTAGTGAAACATATGAGCATACTCTGGTCAGTCAGGTTTTAGTTAGAACAGGTGGCACAGGTGAGCTTTCAAACATGTCGAAAATACGAGGTAAGTGCAACCGTTTTCTAAAGGCTGAAACTGGTTATGTATTTAATAAAAAACATTATTCCGGGAGTCAGTCAGATTTTCGTTAGAACGGGGCCCGTCAGTCAGGCTCCAAGTTTGTATGAAAAAAAAATTTTTTGCAATGGTAAAATCTGAAAAAAATTTTTTTAAGTAGTTTATCAATAATAAGACATGAAAAAATTAGTTTGTCAACTTTTTAATAGAACAACGCTCGTCAATCATGCCATATAAGTCCAGTCAGTAGAGTAAAAAATGCACCAAAAGTTCATAAAAAATCTTATCTAAGATTCAGTAATTGTTAGTCGGGGTATGATAGATGGAAAAACCACAAAAAACAGTTCTGGGGTTCCAGTGCGACCAAATCAATTCTCAGGCGACGAATTGTCTTTTCGATTCATCGGACCAAAAAAAAAGAGAGCAGAAAATTATATTGCATAATAGTCGGACAAACGAGGGTGAACTTCAGGCAAATTTAGCAGTTCGGTAAAATCGCCATATAAAAACTGTCAAATGAAATTCTGCATTTCAAACGCATTTCAACGAAATCCACTTGAAATGCTGAAAATAACTAGCAACCCTCAAAAACAGGAAAAGTATAAGATCTATTACATTTTTTTTAAACATTTTGGATTTTGTTTTCATAACAGCTGCTCTTAATCAGCTAGAACAAAAATTGCAACTCTTTACCGGTAACTTCGATGACAATTGTAGACGAATTCTTTTTGCGTGCGGCATCTTCATGTAATTCCTTGGACATTTGCGCCATATGTATCTGAAATGTATAACTGTCATAAACTTTAAGATGGCGACGCTACACATTGTTCTTTCTGCCATAGGCGTGTGTAATCAATATGTTATATTGAACTAAAACTATTTATGAATCGTTTATTATATAATTTGCTCGTGAATTCAATTACGGAATATTGACATTTAGCCCCTCATGCACATTGCTCGACCAAATTATGTCGATTGCAATCTTACGCGCGACGTCACATCCGGTTGGTTTTACTCTAGGACAAGAGAAAAGAAGCTTCACTTCAAAAAGTTCGTAGATGAAAATAATCAACCTATCGTAAAGTACAGCGTATGAACGTAACCCATGGCGCAAATTTGCAGTCTCAATGTAAGTATTTCTTTAAAAAGTCTTGGTAACCAAACTAACTCGTCAAAAGATAACCTGAAGGAAGTTTATAAAAAATATGTGCAGAAAAACAAATTTTATACATGCATTCGTAACTTATTCAAGTAATAATATTATTATTATGTATCAATAATGTAATTTAATAATTCATCGTTTTATAAATGGATCTATTGTATTCTTTTCTGAGTTATTTTTTATTTTAAAAAATCGCCATATAATAAATTCGCATTTAATTTATTATCTATATGTGTAAAATGTAGGGGTTAAGATATTTAAGAACTAGTGCTGAAACTAGTTATTCAATTAGTGTAAAAACTAGATATTAACGAACTAGTACAAGAACTAGTTACTAAAGGACTAGCCCTCAGGTAAAGCAAATTCGTCAGTTGTAGGAAAGCAAAGTAGATAGATGTGGAACCAGTCACTGTTCCTTAAGAACTATTGAATTCGCTAGTTCGGAACTAGAACTTTTCACTGCAGAGTAGAATATAGTGAGCTATACATAGTTAGGTATACATAGAAAAAAAATAACAAATAAATACATGGTAAAAATAAACATTTACACTCACTCGGATAGCACGTCAGTACTGGAATTGTTAATTATTTCTGAGCAATTGCTTTTAAATCGTCACAAGCTATGTGATTTAAGTCAAATTGCACAATTCCCGTTTCCAGAGTCACAATATCTTTATAAATAGTTGTTTAAATGGGTTTAAATCACTTTAGAGAACATAGGAATTGTATTTGACGATACAGTAGCGACCGGGATTTGGATAAAAAAAAATTAACATTCCCGTTGGAAGTGTAAAAATAAATAATTGGAAGATATTGAGAACAAACATTTTATTATACAAAACAAGAAAAAAAAAAGTCAACCGACTCTAAAAGTTCACAATTTAAGCGCGAAAAACAAGAAAGAAATAAAGGCAAAACATCAAATAGAAAGAGATCAGAAGATGATGACAGAAGACAGGCAGTATTGCATCCAGTGGTAAAGACAAATACGGAAAAAAGGGATTTGCCCAAGATAAATCAGCATTTAAAAATTTCCCTATGTTTTTGAAATATCGATATTTAATGCTGCCCACAAACGTTGTCGATACATTTCTACATTTCGATATTACTATTTAATGATAAATTGTCGACAAGTATTGATATATTTCCCATCCCCAATTTCAGTTACTCCTTTGTTTTGTTTTTTTTTTCTTGTTGTGTAGTATGTGAAAAACTATATTTTTCGTTGCTGAATAAGTAAATAAATCAGAAATGAAAAATCCTTCAAGCGACACAATATGTCGCACTTGCATGACCAAAGGACAGAATTGCCATTCAGTTTTAGAGTACGAAAGTATGAGTAAATTGCGAATTAGCGAAATGTTAATGACAACAGTTCCACAGCTGCATATTCAGCCAGAAGATGATAGATTACCAATGGCAATTTGTGGCGTGTGTCTAAACAAGCTAAATATCGCGTATCATTATCACCAGTTGTGTATTCAAACGGACAGAAGTTTAAAAGCAGTAATGCTGCACGATAAAGAAAACGCTGACGATGTTGAGCGGCATCTGGATCATCTGAATATAGAAACAAAACAAAAAAAATTGTTACTACGCAAAGAAATTACCCCAGATCCATTAGTGCACAATGACAGCTGTATTAAAATCGAAAATGAGTCTGAATGTCGAGAGTTTCTCTCTGATCATGAAGATGATAGAGATTGTTTTGCCAAAAATATGGCGCCGACAAAAACTAGGGAAGATGATGGCGATCCTCACAATTATAATGGAAATGAGTCTGATGTGGAACAAAATGATAAAATTTATGTAGCTGAGTACGAATCAAAAGAGTTTCTCTCTGATCATGAAAAGGATAGAGATGGTATATTCAAAGCGGCAGCTGTGGACAAAACGCTGGCAAAAATTAGGGAAGATGGTGGCGATGTTGAAAGTGATAAAGCTGAAATGTAAGTGGTGAAAGCAGGTATAATCTAATTAAATCTCAATTACTTTGATTGCTAACAATTTAAATTCTTTCTGTCTTTGTTTAGACCCGACGTGCGTTATCCATGCCCGGATTGTCTCAAAGATTTCGATCGCAAATATCGTTTACAGCGTCACATCGTAGTACACTCCATAACTCGACTGCATATTTGTGATATTTGTAAATATCGTTTTCCTACCGAAAATCATTTAAAACGTCACAAAAATACACATAGAAAGGATGACTCAGCAAAGGATGGCTTCAAATGTCCAGAATGCCTGCAACGTTTTGAGAAACGTGCATCACTGTCGGCGCATTTACGAGGTCATCGTCGTGCAATTCCGAAGCAAATGTTTCCATGTGAATATTGTCCGAAAAAATTTATTAAAATTTCACTACTTAAGAAACATACACGTGTCCACCCTGAAAATCAACAAAAGTTCAAGTGTCATTTCTGTGGTAAAGGTAAAAAAAAAGAACTAAAATTGTGGCACATATCCAAGAATCAATTATTAATGCTTTGTTGTCTCTATGCTTAGTTTTCCACCAGAATTCAACTCTTAATGAGCATATAAACACCCACACAGGCGAGACGCCCCACCTCTGTTCACAATGTGGGAGATCATTTGCGCATAGTGGTGCTCTACGACAGCATATACTGCGGCACTCTGATGAAAAACGTTTTCGTTGTGAAAAGTGCCTTAGAAGATTTGTCTGTCCTACGAATCTCAGGAAACACATGCTTGTACATCGTGCACCCATTTGTGATATATGCGGTTCGAAATTTTCAAGTTTGAATAAGCTTAAGGAACACAAAAAGACACATAGCGGCGATTGTCCATATAAATGTAAAGAGTGTAATATGAGGTATGACATTTAGTGCTTACTAAAATGACATAAATGTCAGATATGTAATCATTTTTTGTTTTTTTTGCAGCTTTGTTCTTCGCGATAACCTGCACTTTCATATGAGCAAGCATACTAAACAAAAGCGATATAAATGCAAATATTGCGATCAAACCTATACTAGAAGTGGCGTTTTACAAAAGCATTTACGTTTGCATGTTGGCGAAAATACGTACATGTGTGATGAATGTCCGAGCGCTTTCAAATATAAAAAGGAGCTGCAATTACATAAAACTCAACATTTTAAACTAATCACAATAGAATTAGAATAGTATCAGCAGAAGGGACGTAGCCACCTACAAAAAAAAAAAATTAAATACATATCTCCGGAAGTATCAACCCTCACCTCAGCTGATAACTGCAATACTCTCAACAAGTTGAGAGTTGCTCAACTTCTTGCGGTACTTCAACGTATACGTTGTGTATGGACCACACCACATACGATTTCATACATTTTATCTTTCTTTTTTTCAAGAATACATACTCAGACAACTTTTACGTCCATTGCACTATATCCTGTGTTCCTTTTTGCTATTCTTTAAATCTACCAGATTTATTAATAAATCTTAGCAGATCCTGTGGTGTTAGAGAGCTGAGGTGTTCGTCTCCCAACACTCCAGTACCAAATATGCTTACTCTGATCTGGCAGAAAGCGGGGCAGACACTAAGGAAGTGGTATGCCGTCTCTTTACATTCTTCCTCCAAACCACAGGAAGCACAGAAGGCACTAGCTCCCAGGCCAATAATATGCAAATATAGATAAGAAGCATACCCAAGCCGAAAATCGAACTCGGGTCTCCAGAGTGTCTGGCACTCTGCCACTAGACCACAGTGGCGATGGTTGAACCGGTGGTTTTGCCGTTACCAACCAAGGTGTGTACTTATACACATTCTTCTAATTCTCATCCACTTCTTATCGATAGTGAATATAAGAAGTTTATAAGAATTAACCACCAGACCAAGACGGGAATCGAACCCTCAACTTTCTGAGTAAAAGTCTTGTGCTCTATCCACTAGACTATCGAGGTTGTCTAAATTAAGTTACAGAATAAACAAAAATTAAATTTTCTGACTGGTCGACTACAGTCGAGTGGAGCAAGATTCGCAATAGGGCCCTTAATTTCTATCTTTTTTTAAAAGTGATTTCTTTAACATTTCTGATTCTATTTACCTTGTAGTATGTGTATTGTTTTTAAATGGAATAAACCTTCTTTATAAGATATTTCTATACTTTATAAACGTTAAAAATGGTGTCAAAAACTTGTTGTAAAAACCAAATTGAGAAACTTCCCAAAATTCTTGAGAGATTTTCAAATATTATTTTTCTTTTTTTTCGAAAATATGCTTTTCATTTCAAATATTCTAATTCGATGTCAATACTGTCGTCAATACATTTCATCCTGTACACCATGCCTATCAGGCATGTTCCAGAATTCATTTTCGAGTGAAAGTGAATTGAAATCACATCAATTTCACTGTTTGGTGTTCTAGAATTCACTTTCACTTTTATTTTCTTACTCGTTGTTAAAAGAGAATTTCGAACGAATTCGCATGTTCTAGAAACCGAATTCACCAAAAAAAGCGATTTGAATTCACTTTGGCAGCAACAAGTGAAATAAAGCAATTGGCCCAAAAATGTTAGTAAATTTAATAAAAAATTAATCAAGTATAAAAAATTTTAATGAAAATAAAAATTTCATTGCGAAAGCATAAGAACTCCATCCAGGGTACCTTATTCCTCAAGTTTATGAAGAAGCATCAAGACATCTTCTTGAGAAAGTATTTCTGCGACAACCTGTCATATTGCTCAGCAGTCAGTTCAAAGAAATTGCAAGATTACTTAAACTCCACAAGGTGGGTAAGAGCACAGCTGGGGTAGTACGAGTCCAACTTTAATTCTAGTTCGATGAGATAGTGGTTTCAAAACGGCGCTATAGCGCTCTTTCTGACTTATAGTGGGTCTGCTGTGGGTCAGCCTCCTTAACCAACCAACCACCCAACCAAAAGTAGAAACACTGGCGACAATTAAAAACGGAAATGTATCTGATTGGAAAAACGTAATTTTATACATATATTTTTGTATGCATTTTTCTAATTAAACACATCAATAGGTTTGGATAAATTAGAAAACAAATATTAGTAAGATAATAGCGAAGGTGTAACAGGCATTGCACAGTTTGGTCCCCCTTCCACTTTTGAAAATGTAGACAGCACAAGCTCCGATGAGAAAATGCCGTCCAGCTCGATAGCTGCTGTGGTCGCTGCTACTTCTTTTGCTGCCCCTAGCACCGCCGCCTCTTACACTGCCGGCACTTCCACGGCCACCAACGCTGCCGCTGTTAATGCTCGCTTTTTAATTTTTACGCTAGCATATTGGTTTTTGGCTTCAGAATTTAACGCATATACAATTAAAGCATTAATATTTTTAAATTTTCACAACTTGTTTTGTTTTTTCCTTGCGTCACCAATCAGCTGATTGAAAATTACAGCGAGTTGCAAACATTACAACGAGTTAAAAAAATAGTGAATATGAATTCACTCGGTTTCTAGAACACCAAAAACAATTTCACTCGATTTCAAATTCACTTTCACTCGGATTCTGGAACATGCCTGTATATATACTTTCCATTTAATATTGTGTAACTAGGTCTGGTATTAGGTGCGTCCATGTACTACAAATCGGTACAACTCCTTCCCGTTCTTGGAAAAACTTGCCCGAAATAGCCCGCATTTAATATGTTAAAAGTGTCAAAGAGTTACATATGTGGCTGTTCACACGGGCGCAAGCATGGAAGCGTGTCTAAAGAAGAGATGTAGAAAAAATAGGTAGTAAGAAGAAGATACAAACTCGCCTGTCTTTTTCTAACTACTAATTTTTTCTACCTCCGTCAGACAGGCGTTCATGCTTGAGCCTTTGTGTACAGTCACTAATATAATACTCTTTTCTCTATTTAGCAAAGTACATATTTCTGCAACCATGTGATATACATTTGAATTAGAGATGAGCTTAGCAGTGACTTTTTGGTCACCAGTGACTTGGTGACAGCGACTTTGAAATAACCATTATTTTTAACAGCGACCAAGGTTAAGTAACAAGAGGTAAAAAAAAAAAAATAAAAATTTCATTGCGAAAGCATAAGAACTCCATCCAGGGTACCTTATTCCTCAAGTTTATGAAGAAGCATCAAGACATCTTCTTGAGAAAGTATTTCTGCGACAACCTGTCATATTGCTCAGCAGTCAGTTCAAAGAAATTGCAAGATTACTTAAACTCCACAAGGTGGGTAAGAGCACAGCTGGGGTAGTACGAGTCCAACTTTAATTCTAGTTCGATGAGATAGTGGTTTCAAAACGGCGCTATAGCGCTCTTTCTGACTTATAGTGGGTCTGCTGTGGGTCAGCCTCCTTAACCAACCAACCACCCAACCAAAAGTAGAAACACTGGCGACAATTAAAAACGGAAATGTATCTGATTGGAAAAACGTAATTTTATACATATATTTTTGTATGCATTTTTCTAATTAAACACATCAATAGGTTTGGATAAATTAGAAAACAAATATTAGTAAGATAATAGCGAAGGTGTAACAGGCATTGCACAGTTTGGTCCCCCTTCCACTTTTGAAAATGTAGACAGCACAAGCTCCGATGAGAAAATGCCGTCCAGCTCGATAGCTGCTGTGGTCGCTGCTACTTCTTTTGCTGCCCCTAGCACCGCCGCCTCTTACACTGCCGGCACTTCCACGGCCACCAACGCTGCCGCTGTTAATGCTCGCTTTTTAATTTTTACGCTAGCATATTGGTTTTTGGCTTCAGAATTTAACGCATATACAATTAAAGCATTAATATTTTTAAATTTTCACAACTTGTTTTGTTTTTTCCTTGCGTCACCAATCAGCTGATTGAAAATTACAGCGAGTTGCAAACATTACAACGAGTTAAAAAAATAGTGAATATGAATTCACTCGGTTTCTAGAACACCAAAAACAATTTCACTCGATTTCAAATTCACTTTCACTCGGATTCTGGAACATGCCTGTATATATACTTTCCATTTAATATTGTGTAACTAGGTCTGGTATTAGGTGCGTCCATGTACTACAAATCGGTACAACTCCTTCCCGTTCTTGGAAAAACTTGCCCGAAATAGCCCGCATTTAATATGTTAAAAGTGTCAAAGAGTTACATATGTGGCTGTTCACACGGGCGCAAGCATGGAAGCGTGTCTAAAGAAGAGATGTAGAAAAAATAGGTAGTAAGAAGAAGATACAAACTCGCCTGTCTTTTTCTAACTACTAATTTTTTCTACCTCCGTCAGACAGGCGTTCATGCTTGAGCCTTTGTGTACAGTCACTAATATAATACTCTTTTCTCTATTTAGCAAAGTACATATTTCTGCAACCATGTGATATACATTTGAATTAGAGATGAGCTTAGCAGTGACTTTTTGGTCACCAGTGACTTGGTGACAGCGACTTTGAAATAACCATTATTTTTAACAGCGACCAAGGTTAAGTAACAAGAGGTAGCCGAATCAGATAGCACATACAAAATTGTGTTAATATTATTGTAATCTTCTAATAAAAATGAAACAAAAGGGTAAATTTATAATAAAAAAAGAAGGAAAACAAAAACATAAATAAACTTTCTTCTTCTAAGTATAAAAAATTGTTGAAAATTATAGATTCATAAGAAAAACCTTGAAATATTGAAAGTGACCGCAGCTCTCAGTCACCACTACCATACAGTGGTGGCTGGTAGCTACTACAGTGACTTCTGCTTGGTTTTCACTATGTCATATTTGCCATCAAAGAGAAAAAGAGAGAATTTCCCATATGAAATTTGCCAACATGCTGGCAAATTTGATTGAATTTGACATAGTGAAAACCAGGCATTAGGCTGTGGTTATATTGGGAGTATGCTCGGCAAACACCATGAAATTGTGGTTGCACCTAACACAAAGAGAGAGTCTTTGCTCACTCTCACACCGAACACGATATGCTCGGTGTATTGGGTAGCAATGAGTTATTTAAAGAGTATCATTACATAAAAAAAATTGTATTGAGCAAACGAGTATATTTTTGCAAAAACCAACTCTGCAAAGAGCTAAATGTAACCACCTTGACCGAGCACGGAAGAAAATGTGTTCGCCGAAAACCGAGTACCAATATAACCAGGCACTTAGCGGTCGCTGGTAGCTACTACAGTAATTTAGCGGTCGCTGGTATAAAGTCTCATATAAAGTCTCCCTCATCTCTAATTTGAATTTTTCCTTGCGTTTTCTGTATTTAGATTTTGTTGTGCTGTAATTGAAAAAATATATATTTCTGTGCCTAATTATTAAGTAAATAATCAAAAATGGAAAATCCTCCAAGTGAAGCAATATGTCGCACTTGCATGAGCAAAGACCAAAATTGCCATTCAGTTTTGGAATACGAAAGTATGAGTAAATTGCGAATTAGCGAACTGTTAATGACAACAGTTCCACAGCTGCACATTCATCCAGGAACTGATGGTTTACCAATTGTAATATGTGGCGTGTGTCTTAACAAGTTAAATGTTGCGTATCGCTATCAGCAGTTGTGCATACAAACGGACAAAAGGTTAAAAGCGATGTTACTGCAAGGCCAAAAGGATAGTGAGCAGCAAAAAGGCGATCATCTGTATATGGAGACAAAACAAAAAAGAATGTTATTGCTGAAAGGAACCGCCTCAAATCCATTAGTGCATAATGCTGATACGTTGCTGTCGTTGCATGGCAAATGCATTAAAATCGAAAATGAGTTGCAATGTCAAGAGTTTTTCTCTGATCATGAAGATAATAAAGATGGTTTATTCAAAAGGACGGTTGTGGACACGGCGGTAAAAATCAAAGAAGATGATGACGACACATACGATTATAAGGAAAATGGGTCAGATGCTATATTCAAAGCAACTAGAGAAGATGGTGGTGATGGTGAAAGTGATGAATTTCAAATGTAAATGCGTGAATTGAAATTCATTTGCAATCAAAATTTAAATTCCACTTTCTTTGCAGTAATATCCCAGGCTGTGCGGCGATACCCAAGACTCCGCAGTCTACTAATACCACTGAGATTAAAAGGGAAAGTTGTTCCAGGTCAACTTTAGGTAGGCAGGAAGCCGTGGCGATGGGGGTCGAAGAGGATCGAGGCATTGGGTTCCAAGTTTCGAACCTACTCATCGATACCGCAACCGATGTTGATTCGTTATCAATGGTCAGCAACGACAATGACATTAGTTCGGAAGTTGAAATGCAGTTGCTCAGTGATCCTTCCAGGTCTCCACCATCTGTGGCTTACGCGCCAAGGATGAAGGCAAGGAATGTTGTAAGCCGAGATCAACGGGCCAAAAATGGCTACAAGCGCTCGATATACTACCTTCGAAAAATGAGGGTTAAAGACCCTTCTTCCTTTACAAAAAGAGAGAAGGGTCTTATTAAGAAGCACGAGAAAGCTGTAGCAAAGTTCGAAAAGAACAGCGCCACTACCTCCTCGTGCCAAAAGGAGAAGCCAATGAACCAGGCCACAGGTGGAAGTGTTAGCATTCCACGAATGCCCAAGTCCACAGTTTCGCCAAATAGGGAGACTCTGAAAAAGGCCCGGTCCAATGACCCGTCGAAACCTTCGGCCTCCTTCGACACTCGGATGAAGCTGCAAGTGGCCATCATCGACAATGTTAACCTTGATGGGAAAATATCGCCGGAAAACTGGCTGCTTATAGAAGCTAAGCTGATGGAGGCGATGCTCAAGGCTGACAGTGAGGAGTTAGTTTTCGATGGAACTGGTTGGCATAAGGGTATTAAGGTTGTTGGTTGTAGCAGCAAAAAATCCCTAGATTTCTTAACGCGTACAATCAGAAGCCTTAATTCACTCTGGCAGGGAGCCCGTTTGGAAGTAATTCCTCGCTCTTGGCTTCCAGTTCGGCCAATAATATCGGTATTGATTCCACCTCCGGTTCCGGATCAGGAATCTGTTCTGAAACTTATTGGGCGTCAAAACCAGACGCTTAACATATCGCAGTGGCAGGTGGTGTCCATGATCCCCTGCAAAAATGGAGTGGGTAGTGATACACTGATCGCAGTAGACCAGACGTCACTATCCAAACTAAGGAGTTGCGAGGGCAGTATCAGGTTCGGGTTAAACGCCCTAAAGGTTCGCTTTTCTACACGGTCACAAACCTGCAGGGAAGGAGCTGAAAGTGGTTCAAATTAATTTGCATCACTTTCACTTCAGCCTTCATCGCAGAAAATGAGGTGGAAGTAGCTCTTGTTTAAGAACCCTGGCTTGTAAGGGGTAAGGTTAACGAACTGGAGCTAAGCGGCTATTGCCTTCATGGTCCACAAACCCAAGGTAAAATAAGAACATTTATAGTTGCCAAGAACAACATTAATCTTTTTCTTTTAACTCCTTACAGCACTAGAGACCTCACAACGGTAGTATGCGAACATAGGCTTTTTGCTAACGTCTGTATACTTCCCATACGATGAGGAAGTCCCACCCCCATAATCAATTCGACAACTGGTCGCATATGCGGTCACATGGATTAGACTTGGTGGCTAGCTGCGACGCAAGGTGTCAATAAACTTTGGGGCAGTACCGACACCAACAGTAGACGTGAGTCTATTTTTGATTATTTCCCTCCTGTCTTCTTAGGGCACAACAAATCTGCAGTACGTCTGCTCACAGGAGTCATAACTGCACATTGTGCTATTGAGCCAATGCTCCAAAGGAGGCGTATTCCGACGAGCGGACTATGCAGAAGTTGTCATGATGAAGAAAAGGCAGAATCGATTCTTCACTTTCTATGTCAATGTCCAATATATATTCGCATTCGCTTTCGAAACCTAACCTCACTTTGTTGTGATATAAAACCAATTAAACCTCATTATAACGAAGCGGGAGTAAATGAAATTGAAAAGTAACTAATAACTGGTTTTCACTCTGTCAATTTCAATCAAATTTACCAACATGTTAAATCTCAATTACTAGCAATCAATAGCAATTTTAATTTTATCTGTCTTTGTTTAGATCTGACATACGTTACCCGTGCCCTGATTGTCTCAAAGTTTGTTGTAGCCCATATCGTTTAAATCGTCACATTGTAGTACACTCCATGAAGAAATACCACCCGATGGGTACAAATGTCTAGAATGCAGATTTAAATTAGCAGAAATTAAATTAATACAAAATAAATATATCTTGTTACAAGAATAACAATGATGCAATTAGTCTTTTCTAAGCATAAACTCTCTTTTATTATTTTTTCACTCAGCAAAATCTGATTCCTTATTTTTTAATAAACTAAGTTCATCTCCGAAAAACACATTAACATAATTAATAAATATTAAAAATGTTATTGCAATAAACTTCATTCCCGAAGATTTCTTCTTTCACAATATTATTTATAAATTAAAATAAAAGTGAAGGTAACATTGAAAATTTTTAAATAGTGTGTGGAGTGATGTACATGTATGTATGATATCTAACGCTCGTTTCTATACAGTTTTTCGTGGTAGTATACTGTTTTTTCGACTCCAAAAAACAAAATATTTACCAAAATATAATAAGAATAAAATATAAAATTTTTGAACGCTACGAAATTCAAATTTATTAATCGCAATGCAAAACATCGGAGAGAACAATGACAACTCGTTGCGAGTATACTTTTGATATAAGTGGAAACATTGATGGCGATTCCGATGTAACTTGAAATATCCATGCGTTGATTTATTTAAATACCTCATACCAAAGCCGGAATCGTTTTGTTAAATTTCTTCAAAGAACCAATTTAATACAACTACAGAGGGAGATCTTAAAATGGAGAAAGAAGCCGATTCAGATGATGGATAAATTGCTTTCCATGTTAATTTTAATTGAAAAAAATTGATACCGCGAAGTATACACTTTTTTCAAATCGATTTACTGTTTTTTTTTTTAATTCTTGGTAGAAATATACAGTTTTTGGTTCGAAAAATGATACGAGCATTAATGATACCGATACTTTTTCTGTTTGATGCCATTATTTTGGCATTCTTTTTTTTGGAATTAATATTAAATCATTGGTAACGACCAACTAATCTTAGTTTGTCTATTGTTAATTTAATTCGTCAGAAGCAATCAACTGACCCGCTTCTTTATTTAAAAAAAAAAAAGGTTAAAATAAAAGCATTAAATAAATTTTTATTTCTATAGAGACAGATTGAAATCTGTTCAAAAACAGTTTCTTTTGTTTGCGTTTAGAAATTTTAGCATTCCGAACAGTTGCACAAGGTATCCAGTGTTGATTAATTTCGCCGAAGATTACCCTTTTCGTTGTTTGTGCAATGACTTCAACAACCTGCGTGGCTTATTTGACTTATCCGATTCTCAATTTTACATACAAAATTCTTTTTTGAAATTTTGAAATGAATAACCAGCTGATAATTTTTCAATCTGTGGCTGTTATTTTCACTTATCCACGTGTTGCGCTATACAGAACAGTCCGGACTGTGTCTGTTTCTGGCACCGATCCTTTCGCTATGCGGATTTGCCCCTCGTGCGCGTGGGCGGGTAAGTGGGTCCACTAGGATTTCGTCATTAAAAAAAAAATTAAAAATAATTTTCATTAATTTAAAATCGGAATAGTGATATTCTTAGTAGAATAAAAAAACGAAATGTTGTTAATCTGGTCTACTACAGTCAAGTCGATTTCTATATTTAAAAAAAAAATAATTTTTAGAAAAATAAGTGATATTTAAAATTTAGAAAATGTTTAAAAAACATTTGAAAATTAATTAATAGTATATTAGTTAATTTTTCACTACATTCTCCACAAGTTAAAGACGCAATTGTCTGTTCAACTCCTGACCCTGTAGAAGCTTCTGCTATTTCTGAATATTGCAAATGGTGATTGTGAACCCGAAGATTCTACAAAAGTAGACAGGCGAATAATTTATGTTTAATTTTTTCATTATTTATTAATTTTCTTGTAAGATTTAACAATTTTTATTTTATTAAATATCACAGAAACTTTGTTTTTTTAATTTAATTGTCGTTAAAATTTGACGTTTTGTTTCGTGCAAGAAAAGTGGTTTTGTGCGTTCCCGTACTTTTGTGCATTTTTGTGTATCAGAGAGAGCATTTTTCGTTTACTCTCAGTTTACCAGACTACCCAAAAAGTACGGGAACGGACCTATTTTTTCCCTAATCCACTCACACTTTTCTCATTGGCAGAGTCAATTATCGATGCCAATGATTTGTCGTAAGCCGACAATATTTAACGATTCTCCCATTTGTGAAAGAAAACAAAAACAAAGTATAGGGAAGAGTGTGGCCAACTTTTGTTTTTCAAAATCCGTTAAAATGAAGAATAAAACGCGTATTTTCTTAAAAAAAGCGTTACATTTTTTTCCATATAAAAGTGCGAGAAAACTCAATACATTTAAACTTTTTCACTAATACAGGCACACATCTGATCCTTCTAGTCAATGAAAATTTCTTCGATTTTTCGAAGATATTTTAAATTGAAAAAACGCCGAAAGCGCTAAATAACTTTTTTCCGCGTTTTAATTTTCAAAAAGCACTAAAATCAGCGGGAAAAGCGCTGAGTTGGCAGGTGTAAACGCAGTGTAAATGAACCGGCTGTATGGCATTGTGATAAAAAGGTACTTTTCTTGAAAAAAAGTTGATTTTAAAAATCGTCCAGAAATCTGAAGAATTCTGATTTCTTAAGTAACCCAAGAACAAACTACTTAAGAACTCCGAGCGTCCACTGTATTCCCAAAAATAATCATATAAACTCCAACAAGTGGATATCTGTCAACTGTGTTATTGCCGCGCAATCAGAATTACGCCGTTTTAATTATTTCTATATTTTTATTTCTTTCCTTCATTTTTTTCCATTCTGCTTTTTGGTTATTTAAGATTTTTGACAAACACAACTCTCAAACTTAGCTTACAAAATATATTGAATGGAAAGTTTTTACAGCATGACTAAAAATAAGTGGGCGTGAAAGAGGGCTATATACTGACCAATGTGTTAAAACACATTATCTTAAGAACTTTTGGCGGTTTAAAGCGAGCACAAAAAAAAAATTTTGTGGAAAAGCAAAAATTGGAAAAAAATACACGTATGTGGTATCACAATGGGCCGTTTAGGTCTAAACGTCAACTAGAAATTAGCATTACCCAGTGTCATTGTGTGAAAAATGTCAAGAATATTTTTTTAAGACTTATGTATTAAAAGTTAGAAAGGAATAATATAAATATATTAAAAACATACATTTTCGGTAGATTGAATTTAGTTAAAAACCCTCTAGAAATCTTTAGATTTTATTGGGAAAATAAAAACCTCAAAAATTCCTCAGTGGCTTCGAAAAAACATCAGTTTTAACGGGAAACCTCTAGATCTGGCAACAGTGACCACACCAACATGGAAAAGAAGATGAACGATAATTTATAATTTGATACTTTTTTTCTCTATTAAGAAACAATACATATTTATGCAACCATGTGAAACTCAATGCATTTGAATTATTCCTTGTGTTTTCTGTGTTTTGGTTTTCTTGTGCTGTATTTAAAAAACAATATTTTTCTTTGCTGAATAAATGAGCAAATAAATAAATAAAAAATGGAAAATCCTCCAAGTGACAGAGTATGTCGCACTTGCATGAGCAAAGGACAGAATTTCCTTTCAGTTTTGGCATACGAAAGTACAAGTAAATTGCGAATTAGCAAACTGCTAATGATAACAGTTCCACAGCTGCACATTCATCCAGGAGCTGATGGATTACCAGTGGTAATATGTGGTGTGTGTCTCTACAAGTTAAATGTTATGTATCGCTATCAACAGTTGTGCATACAAACGGACAGACGTTTAAAAGCGATGCTGCTGCAAAATCAAGAAGATCCTGACGATGAGCCGCAGCAGGAAGAGGATCATCTGCATATGAACACAAAACAAGAAAAAGTGTTATTGCTGAAAGAAACCGACCAAGGTCTATTAGTTCATGATGACAGCTGCATTAAAATCGAAAATGAATTGGAATGTCAAGAGTTTCTCTCTGATCATGAAGCTGATAGAGATAGTTTATTCGCAAAGAAGGTTGTGGACACGGTGCAGGTAGAAACTGAGGAAGATGATGAAGATGAAGACCCACACGATTATGATGAATATGAGTCAGATGTAGAATGGAATGATGAAATCGATGAAGCAGGGTTCGAATCCAAAGAGTTTCTCTCTGATCATGAAAAGGATGAAGATGGTATGTTCAAAGCGGCAGCTATAGTCAAAACGCTGGCAAAAACTAGAGAAGATGGAGGCGATAGTGAAAGTGATAATGCTGAAATGTAAGTGGCGTGAATCTACAATTAATTCTCAATCAAAATTAAAATTTTCTTTTTTTTTTGCAGTGATGAAACAGGAGTAAATGAGATTGAAAAGTAACTAATGAATGGTTTTCACTATGTCAAATTCAATCAAATTGCCAACATGTAGGCAATTTCAAATAGAAAATTCTCTCGATATGGAATATGACATAGTGTAAAACAAGTAAAACAAGCTATAATCTAATCGAATCTCGATTATTTTAAACGCTAGCAATTAAAATGTTCTGTCTTTGTTTAGACCTGATGTACGTTATTCATGCCCGGATTGTCCCAAAGATTTTGATCAGAAATATCGTTTACGTCGTCACATCGTAGTACACTCCACAAATCGACTGCATGTTTGTGATATTTGTAAATATCGTTTTTCTACCGAAAATCGTTTAAAACGTCACAAAAATTCACATAGCAGCGAAGCCTTAGCGAAAAATGAAACACCACCGGATGGCTACAAATGTCAAGAATGCCTGCGTGTTTTTGAGACACGTGCATCACTCTCGGCACACTTACGAACCCATCGTGACACCCATCGTCGTGCAAAGCCAAAGCAAATGTTCCAATGTAAATTTTGCCCGAAAAAATTTATTAAAAGTTCACTACTCAGGAAACATGCACGTGTCCACCCTGAAAATCAAAATTTCAAGTGTCATTTCTGTGGTAAAGGTAAAAAACTAAAATTTTAGCACATATCCAGTTATAAATTATTAATTTCTTTGTTGTCTCTATGCTTAGTTTTCGTACAGAATTCAACTCTTAAAGACCACATAAACACCCACACTGGCGAGAAGCCCTTCCTCTGTTCACAATGTGGGAAATCTTTTTCGCAGAGTAATACTTTGCGAAAGCATAAAAAACGGCACTCCGATGAAAAACCTTTTCATTGCGAGAAGTGCCCCAAAAAATTTCCCTATCTTTCGTATCTCAACAAACACATGGAAAGACATCGTACACCCATTTGTGAAATGTGCGGTTTGAAATTTGCAACTATAAATAAGCTTAACAAACACAAAAAAACACATAGCGGCGATCTTCCGTATAAATGTAAAGAGTGTAATATGAGGTATGACATTTAATGCTTACTAAAAAGGAATAATCCTGCAAATATGTAATCATGTTGTTGTTTTTTTTTTACAGTTTTGTTCTTCGCGATTACCTGCTCCTTCATATGCGCAAGCATACTAAACAAACAAAAATACACAAATGCAAGTATTGCGATCGTGCCTATACCAAAAGATTAGTTTTGCAAAAGCATTTACGTTTGCATGTTGGCGAGAATACTTACATGTGTGATGAATGTCCAACCGCTTTCAAATTTAAAAAAGAACTGCAATTACATAAAACTCAACACTATGAACAAGCACTAATAGAATTGGAAAAGTATCAGCAGCAGGGGAAAAATTAAAGCAATGAATGCGTGCAAGGTACGCAGGAGATTCGGTGTACAAACAGCCAAGCCAACTGAATGCTATATACACACACTCATACATTTATAGGCATATATAGGGATTTGATGTATTATTTGTATGCTTACATACAATTATCTTTTATAAACTTAAAATTTTATAGCTGCATTATTTTTCTTTTTCTCATTACACCGCACAAAATATGTTTGCTTACATATATGCAGCTGTAGTAACATCTTTTTTTTCTGCGATTTAAGTTTTTCTTCCTGTCGATTTGAAATTTTATTAGATGTGAAAATGTTCACAAATTTTTTTTTTATCTCAAGTTAAATTAAAGTAATTAATTTTTGTCTGCTTCATAGATTTTTGACTTTGACTAACGTCTGTAATACACATCATGACTTATAACTGATGCATTTTTTTAAAAGCTTGGATAATTCCATAAACGATATGATAAAATGTACAAACAAAAAACTATTAAGGCTATCTAGAGACTCGCTTGGGAACTTGGCATTGGTCGTGTTTCGCAGACGCAAATGCTCAAGTTCTATACCACTGCTCCATGAGTGTCACAGAAACGCAACATGCTCAGTTCGTGGACAACATTTTGCTTATCTATTTTTCCGAGCATATTACTTTCTGCTATTTTAGCTGAGCATGTTTTGCGTCTGTGAGACGCAGCCATTGGATGAGTTTCTAAGCTGCTACGAGAGTGATTAGTAATCAGTTTTGTGATTAACTTTGCGTTTTAGAAACGGCATGATACATTAGTTGTAAAAATTTTTAAAAAACAGTGCGTCTTAGAAACGCACCCATTCTATTCCATTTGTATGTGCTTTTAGAAATTTCGTGTATAGAAGTGAACTTTACTTGCAAAATTGAGATTTAAGTGGGAAACGAAATGTGAAGCTGAAGTGCGAAGTAACTAAAGTGCTTCAATCTGTCAAAAGTAAGATTATGTATTTTATATGAGCTTGATTACAATGTGAAGTTGTCGCTTTTCAACTTTGTCGAGCTTGAAGCATAACAGCTGATTGTCAAAATAAAAAAAGTGGAAGATTGCACTGAATTATTTATGGAACTTGCAAAAGAAATTAATTGGTTTGCAATTTAAAGCATTCTGATTGCAAAAATGTGGAGAAAAATATTATTGTTTGTGTTTCCAATTACAACAAACATGGGATGCGATTCAGGGATGCACATTCTGTTCACATTTTTCTTTGTCGCGCTTTGCTATGCTACATTCTCTGCTTCAGCTGCGTACTTCACATTCCATTCCATGCATATATGTAATACTTCTATATTGGCAGTACAAACAACCGTACAATAAAACCTACTAGGGAAAATGCTAGACAATTACCTAACTTTTGAACTAGCTATTGGGCTAGTAAGTTTTATTATAGCATCGAATTAGTTTTAATGTAACTAGTTTCGGACTATAATTTTTCAGGTTAATTTTTAGATACTAGTTTTGAGCTAGTATCATTTAATGTAGGGTCAAACCTAACTCATTTGAGCAGTGCGCTCATCACACGCATTCTTACGCTCTTCCAATCTATCGTTCAGACAGCAACGAAGCAACATGAAATTATATGTAGGGGACTGTGGGGGAAGTTGGCATATCACTTATGTTTCGGCTATAAAATTTGTATCGTGTTAAATTTGAAAAAAAGTATATGGCTTATTGTAGGTCATTCTATAAGCCAACTTTTGCAAAAAACCGCTTATCAGTTTCTGAATAAGAAATAATTTTTATGGCCGATTTTCGAAAAAGTTGAAAAATGTCAACTTAGTTTGCACTGATCTTAAAAATTTATAAAAATGCTTAGTAATTCAATTAATTAAATAAAAGTAATGTTTTTAGAAAGTTAAATTATGATTTCATTGCTAAGCCTAAAAAAAAGTGGAAATTTGACACAAAAAAAGTGCGAATATGAGAAAAAAGTGAAAGTTCGAAAATCATTCGAAATATTATAAATCACAATGCTTGCGAGTAAAGTCATTGAAAAAACGTAAGCAAAACAAAATAAAATCAGCTTAGATTTGAAAAAAGCATTAAACGCACCTTTAACGTATTTTAGTGGCAGTTTCCGAACTATGCCAACTTACCCCAAATCTGAAAACCAACTTACCCCATCTATATCTATATATAAAATTGGTTGTATGAAAATTGTAAGTTCAGCTTTGGCTCAAAAACCACTGGACCAAATTAAATTTTTTTTTGTTTCTTATAAAGCTGATGTGCATAAGATTTTTTTTTAATTGCAATGATAATTGCTTTTTTGGCACATAAAACCAGAAAAATTCAAAAGACACTTTACTTTTTTAAACAAAATTTCACTTCACAAACAAATTTCAAACAACATTCCAAATAAAATATTTTAATTTGGATAAATTGGCTGTTATTTTCGTATTACTCCTACTTTACCAGGACCGGATAGCGAAGTATGCAAGTATGCAATATTTTGGAAAGCGACATCAGAAATCGCTTGTTTTCACACTTACACCAAAACTGATTGCACTGATTGAAAACTAGAAGAAAAACTGATTTAAATCCAGTTACTAACATTGGGAAAATGCCGAAAAATGGTCACTTCCCAAACTTATATTTGATTTTAAAACGCGTTTTTAAGAGCAGCTATAAGAAATGCGTGTGAGTGCATCGAACTCTCATAGAAATAAAGGGCATCAATAATAGTAACTTGGAAACCTGTCTAATTTGATTTGCCGCTACGGTATCCTGGTGAAAAAGCCGAACACTAACTTATCCGATGTGCCGACTTCCCCCACAGTTCCCTATGACTAAAAATGACCCCCTAAAAAATACTTTATGGTTTTAATTAAATATATAATTAATTCAATTAAATAATAAATGCATTGAGCAGTGGCGTGCCTAGCACTTACCGATGAGGTAAGCCCAGTGAATTTTTTTTGTGAACCAAAAAGGCTAAAATTGGAAATCAGGATGGAATTTGACTTTTGATGTGTTAGAGAGCCTGTTGGAATATGGTGGGAGCATAAAAAAACTGAGCTTCCTTTATTGTTTGAAGCTTCAGAAATGATCTTACCAGTTCCAACCACACAAGTGAACGTAGAAAGGGCATTTTCTTTACTAAAATTGATGTTGGCTCCTCAAAGATATCATTTAAAAAACAAATCGTTAAGAGATATACTATTTGTTAATCTAAACGATAATTTCCCTTAATATAAGCCTTATTAAATGTTTAATAAAACAGCAAATTATCAAATATAAGAAAAATGTCAACGGAATGAAAAAATGTAAACTAAATGTATTGATGTATGCAAATAAGTAAAGCTATTTTTTGAAAAACCTTGTTTTGCTTCATTTTTATTTGAACCTGAACCTAAACAGGAACCCAAATTTAACCGGTTCGAAGCTCTGATAAAATCTAATGGCGCAAAAATATAGGAGTAAAAGAAAAAGGAGCAAATACTTTCCAAATGGCAATGACAAAAACTGAAAGCCCAGCTTTTAAATTCTATGTAAAATCATACATAGTAGTAGAAAATTGGTATGCTGCTACTTTTTTTTGGAACTGCACATACTAAAAAAGCTATTGAACTTCCTATTAGAATAAGCGAGATAGCATGTTATGAAAACATACATTTTCAAATTTTAAAAGCCTCGTAAAAGCCAACTTGATGAACTGCAATAGCATGAATGCTTGTGTGTATTCTATACAATCCACATTTTTTTTGGTACATATACTAGCTATTGAAAAACAAGGTAATACAAATAAAAAATATTAGAAATTATTCTTTCAGTTTGAAACAAAAGTAGTAATTTTGTAAATACTTATCGTACAAATTTTCAGTTAGGCAAGCCCGGCTTTTGGGCTTATATGGATGTACCGCCACTGGCATTGAGGTATGTTTTCAAATGCATTTAGTTTTTTAAGTTTCTTATTCGCCATGTGACGGCTTTTAGGTTAATTTTTATACAGTGTAAGGCAATTACCAGACTGGGGATCTAATCACTAAATTTTGACTGGACTATAGTTTTCACTACCACTAAATCTTTAGTGGTAGTGGAAATAAAAACTAACTACCACTAAACCTTTAGTGATAATGGAAATAAAAATCAACTACCACTAAACGTTTAGTGGTAGTGGAAATTAAAATCAACTACGACTAAACCTTTAGTTTCCTTTAGGAAATAAAAATCAACTACCACTAAACCTTTAGTTTCCTTTAGGAAAGAAAAATCATCTACCACCAAACCTTTAGTTTTCTTTAGGAAAGAAAAATCAACTACCACTAAACCTTTAGTGGTAGTGGAAATAAAAATTAACTACCACTAACGTTCGAAACCAACTACCTCTAAACTAGTGGAAATTATTCCCCACTACCACTAACCATTTAGTGGTAAGTGTAGAGAGTTTAATTGAAGGTCAAATTAAAATGCATTGTAAAAGAGCCTTACACCCATTGGCACTAAAAGTAGTGAAGAGCGAAATTTATTCACTAAATCCTCAGTCTGGCAATTACTTTCCGCTCACCAACACAATCTCATTTTCAATATTGCCGACTACTGATATAAATTCACCTTGGCAAGCAATGAAATAAAAATGATATACAGTGTCGGACAAAACTAAAGCACGGATTCTTCCTTATTTGCATTTTGTTCAGTAATAGTGTAAAACATGCTTGGACTAAAATTTTGTTTATGAATTTAGTAAGAATATACACTCGTTATAATAAAATATAAGAAATATAATATTATTTATCACATAAAATAAAAATATTTACTCAAACAGAAGTAACAAAATGCATAAAACTGGCGCGACAAAACTAAAGCATATATGGAATATACAGACTGGTGGGTAGTTAACCAAATAATCAGTTAACTATGCATTCAACTACAATTGAAATAGTTGAAATGTAGTTGATATAGTGTTTTAGCTTTTATATTGATGGGAGAACAGTATACTGAAAAATTAAAACGGATGATATTAAGGAACAACAGCAATCCCCTGGAGCTACCGCAGTCGTCGTAAGCACAATTTCGGTTTTGATGTACATATGCAGAATTAATCGTACTTTTTGTCCAGATCAGTTTCCCAATATCAGTTGAACAAAGAAGCATTTGTCATGGTATTAGACACGATTGAAAAAAACGTGCGTCCATTGACGGTTTCCCCTGTGCTTCAACTTGCCATAACGCGCTTCGATTCTTAGCAGGAATGATGCTAAGATCCGTAGGAAATGATGCGAACATAAGCTTGGGAAGAAGCATTGTATCTGAGGTTCTAACACAGACGCTAGAACTTTTGGAGCGATTTATTTCACTTATCGTGCTTGGTAAAGCCTTTAGCGATGTCCGGGTAGTTTCCCATGAACTGGAGCATTATGTCTCTGCGTTTTATTTTTGTGCTTTCCCCTAGAAATAAAAGTGTTTTATATGTTAATTAATTAAAATATTTTACACAAAACCCATTTTTATTTTCTTACATGTTGAAGAAAATTGCAATGACAACAAATTAAAACAAAACGCTAGGTATCAGCTAACCCGTTTATTTTCGATAAGTAAATCGATAAAATCGGATTCTGCGACACCTAAAACTGAGAACAAAACCAATTCGAACATGAAACTGATATAATCGAAATCCACGACACTTAAACGAAACTTGTGCCGGATTCAAATCAGATTCCGACAACGATCGGGTTCCACGACAGACCTGAATATTAACTATTTTATCGTAAATGTAAAGCAAAATTTCTTAAGTCTCTATCAGCCAATCGCATGCCGTTCTGCTACTGCATTGTGATAAATTAAAAAATTTTTGGCTTTTGTAGTAGATTGGCAACTCTTGCCAACTGGATTAAATAATAATAATCTGGCAACATTGTAATAGCAAATAGAATAATAAAAGCAGTTGTGAAATAGCAAGCGACATATAAGGGTGTTTATTCTAAAGCTCAGATGTGGTAAATCTACGTAAATTAAAATTAAATGGCTGACCTTGTGCAAAGAACGCAAATTATGAGTGCCTTACAAAATTTGGCCATCGAATTTCCAGCTACGGCGACATTGAGCCAATTAAAAGTTCTGTTGGCTTCAGTTGTGGGTGCTCCACCAAACGAAAATGGCGGCGCTTTGCATACAAGCGAAGCAGTAGCAGAAAAAATGGCTAAAAAACAAAATGGCCGTAGTGACGCTATTTCAGATCAAAATGCTGGCAGCGACAATGCTGAAATTTCGATGGAAAACATTCCGCTAATTGAGCTCAATAATATTCTGCAAAACCCTTCAGTTGAGAACCTTCCGTCAAATCCTTCTGTTGTGAACATTCCGTCAAATCCTTCAGCTGAAAACCTTCTAGAAAAAACAGCCAACCCTTCCGCCGAAAAAATACCTCCAAGGAACGCCGATGACAATAATAACGCTGACAAATTAGCTCAATTGGAAGAGCGTTTGCGTATACTCAAACTGCAAAAAGAAATTGAAGTTTTGGAAGGTAGAAAGGAACGGGCTAAATCAATTATTAATTTTTGTGATGTTGAAAGTGCCATGCCGAAATTTAGCGGCGACGACAATCTTGACATAGCAAAATGGGTGCGTGACTTTGAGCATATTACTCAAATGTTTGATTGTGACGAAGAGTGTAAATTATTATTTGCTCGACGCATGCTCACGGGCAGTGCACAATTGTTGCTAAGAATGGTCAATGTATACACATGGGGTTGCTTAAAGGAAGTGCTTCTTAAGGAGTTCCGAAAGCACGTAAGCGTTAAGGACGTTTTCAAAAAATTAGAGGCACGAGTATGGCTGAAAAATGAAAGCCTGATTCACTACGTACTGTCGATGCAGGAAATAGCGCTTAGTGCATCTATTGATGAATGCGAGTTGGTGGAATTCATTATTGATGGCTTGAAAGACACCAGCGCCAACACTTTGATTTTCAGCGGCGTCACCACAGTTGATGAACTAAAGAAACTTTTACCCAAATATGAAAAATTTACAATGAAAACTACGATTAGCAAAACGGCGGGCTCTTTGGATAACATAAGATGCTATAATTGTTCACGCTTTGGACACTGGGCAAAGGACTGCCGTCAAGAAAAACGACTACGAGGATCGTGTTTCAAGTGTGGTCTTCAGGACCACCAGTATAAGAATTGCCCAATGAAGATGGTTGCGGCGGTGGAAGATGAATTTAAACACGTCAATTTTACGGAAATGGTAAGTGTCGCTTTCAATCCTTGCTTCAATAACCCTCAATATAATAACACGCTTTCATTACTCGATACGGGTAGCCCAAATAGTTTTATACAGCGATCGATAGTCGTAAAAGCAAAGTCACAGGAAAATATCCAGTATATAAAAACAAAACGATTTAGAGGTATTGGAAAATCCTTAATAAAATCCGATGAAACAATTTTTGTATTGATAAAGTATAATAATATTATAAAACCTTTAACACTTTATGTACTTCCTGATCAATTTATGAATTGTCCTTTACTGTTAGGAAGAGATTTCCTTAATATTTTTAATATATTTTTGTATTTAAATCCATTGTTTAAAGTAAATAAAAATGAATTGAATTCAGAATTTAAAAATCATATGCCAAAAATGTCTTTATGTGAACAAGCAGAAAAGATAAACGAAATAAAATGTAAATTACAATTTTATGAGAACAAAAATGAATTAGATTTAGCAATAGAAGAAATTTGTAACATGGACCCTTCCGAAAATCAGTGTGATTTTGTCAATATAAACCCTAAGTTACCTTCAGTTTTGGCAAATAAATTTAAAGATATGATAAAAAGTACGTATATTGAAAAGCAAGTTAATGACCTTCCGAATATTAACTACGAAGCAAAAATTTTAGTAACATCAAATACTCCAACCTTCTGTTCACCAAGACGTCTCTCTTTTGCGGAGAAAAGGGAAGTTAACAATATTATTGAAGACCTACTTAATAAAAATATTATTAGGCATAGCGATTCCCCTTACGCATCTCCAATAGTGCTTACTAAAAAAAAGTCAGGCGAAATTAGAATGTGTATTGACTATCGCAATTTAAATAAGCTTGTTGTAAGAGATAATCATCCCCTTCCGCTAATAGACGATTGCTTGGAATATTTAGGTGGCAACAATATTTTTACTCTTATGGATCTTAAATCAGGATTTCACCAGATTAAAATGGCTGAAGAATCGATAAAATTCACTTCTTTTGTGGTTCCTAGTGGACAATATGAATTTATAAGGATGCCTTTTGGTTTGAAAAATGGACCAGCTATTTTCCAAAGGTTTATAACAAAAATTTTAAGGGGTTTTATTGATAAAAACGAAATCATGGTATATATGGATGATATAGTTATCGGTAGTAAGAGTATGGAGGAACATTACAATTTGGTTCGTAGAGTCTTGCAGCGATTAGCTGAATACGGTCTTCAGGTTAAATTGAGTAAATGCAAATTCGCATATAGCGAAATAGAATATCTAGGATATAAAGTTTCAGGCAATGGTGTACAACCTTCAGATAGTCATGTAAAGGCAGTAACAGATTATCCGATACCAAAGAATCAACGGGAACTACAATCATTTGTAGGGCTATGTTCATACTTCCGAAAGTTTGTGCAATCCTTTTCAATCATCGCCCGCCCACTTTATAATCTCCTTAAGAAAAATACTAAGTTTGACTTCAGTGAAGAGTGTTTTGCCTCGTTTAAAAATTTAAAAAAGATATTAGTATCTAGTCCACTATTAGCCATTTACGATCACAAAAAAGAGACAGAACTGCACTGTGATGCGAGCGCACTAGGATTCGGAGCAATATTACTCCAAAAGCAAGAGGATAGTCAGTTCCATCCAGTGGCGTATTTTTCAAAAAGAACTTCAGAGGTAGAAAGTAGATATCATAGCTTCGAACTGGAAACTTTGGCAGTGATCAACGCACTTCGGCGATTCCGAGTATACCTTGAAGGTATAAAATTTAAAATTATCACTGACTGTAATTCTCTAGCTATGACAATTAATAAGAAACTTGTTAACAGTCGAATTGCTCGTTGGGCATTAGAACTAGAAAACTATAACTACTCGATATGCCATCGGGCAGGTAAAAATATGCCTCACGTGGATGCTTTGAGTAGAAATGAATTTAATTGCGAAGATACAATTGCGGTAATTGACAGCGAAGATTTAGATTTTCAATTACAAATTATGCAAGCTCGAGACGAAGATATAATGAATTTGAAATATCGGTTAGAAAGTGAAGAAATGGAAAGTTTTGCTATGGAAAATGGTGTTGTATTTAAAAAGCAAGATGATAGCTTACGACTGTTTGTTCCAAAAGAGCTAGAGAAGGAGTTAATAAGATCGATTCACGAACAATTAGGTCACCAAGGTGTTGACAAATGCTATCAAAAAATAAAAGCAAATTATTGGTTTCCTGGAATGAAAGATAAAATAAATAACTTTAAAAAGAATTGCATTAAGTGCATTATGTATTCGGCTCCAGAACGACCAAATGCTAGAAACCTACATAGTATACCGAAATATCCCAAGCCTTTTCATACGATACATTTAGATCATTTGGGACCACTTCCTTCTTTGCAATCAAAACGAAAGCACATTTTAGTCGTAATAGATGCATTTACCAAATATGTCAAGTTATATCCAGTGTTAACCACCAGTACTAAGGAGGTAACAGCTGCATTAAACAAATATTGTGAATATTATAGTCGCCCAAATAGGTGCATAAGCGATAGAGGAAGTTGTTTCACTTCAAAGGAATTTGAGGAATATTTAGCAGATCGGAACATAATGCATGTAAAAGTTGCGGTGCATTCCCCACAAGCGAACGGGCAAGTAGAACGAGTGAACCGAAGTTTAGTGGGCATGCTAGCAAAACTCAGTGATCCGATATCCCATGCTGATTGGGTGAAACAATTAGGAAAAATTGAGTTCGCATTGAATAACTCATTAAATAGGTCTATTGGAATAACTCCAAGCCAAGCCCTTTTTGGAGTGAATCAACGAGGGGAAATAGTTGACAAACTCACAGAATATTTAGACGAGTGCATTTCAGACCCGGGGGGGAGGGATTTGGAAAAGGCGCGTAAATTCGCTGAGGGATGTATTGAAAAGGTACAAGAATACAACGTACGGCAAAACGAAAAGAGAAATGTCAAGGTGAACTCATTTGAGGAAGGAGATTTCGTTGTAATAAAAAACGTGGACACAACAGTTGGTGTCAATAAGAAACTTTTGCCAAAATTTAAAGGGCCTTATTTAATACATAAAAAACTTCCAAATGATCGCTACGTAGTAAAGGATATAGAAAATGGGCAAATTACACAAATCCCGTATGACGGTGTTATTGAAGCAAATAACATAAAATTATGGAAGAGGAAAACCGATGAGAGCGGCACTTAAGCATGTAAATAATTGTATATAATTTTAGTTTAAGATATATTAACGTATTTTATTCATGTAAATATTAGTTATAAGGCCTATTGTTAATTATACACCATGTGATCGGGGTCGATCACTTAGATTCAGGTTGGCCGAGCTGTAGTAGATTGGCAACTCTTGCCAACTGGATTAAATAATAATAATCTGGCAACATTGTAATAGCAAATAGAATAATAAAAGCAGTTGTGAAATAGCAAGCGACATATAAGGGTGTTTATTCTAAACTTTGCACATTCATGCAGATGCTTTGGTTTTTTTTTCATAAATATTCCTTATATAAAAATAATATTCACACTTTCAGATATTCAGCAAAAGGGCTACCACAAAAGCCGAAGATTTTTTTTTTTAAATTTCAATGTAATAAAAAGGAGTATATAAAATTTAAAACTTGCATTTTATTAATATAGTATAATATTTGCAGAGCCCTCAAATAATCGTAAGGGAAACAAGACCTTGTCAAGTTCACTTCGTTTCAGCTCAATCCGTGTTTTTCATAACTATTTAAGTCCAGATGACTTTTTTTTTAAAACTAAATAAGTCCATATCGCTCATTTACTAAAAGACTGTCATAACTCAAAAAACGCGACTTTGCAGAAAACACGTTTAAAGTTTTCAATTGACCCCCACTTTGCAGAAAAAAGAAGATATCTTATAATTCTCACGCGCAGAGTATACAAGATATTAATATGAAATTTTTATACAATATAAAGCGTGACATAATGAATAATTCTGCATCATTAACTCAAAAATCGTGTTTTTTGACTTATGACAGTCTTTTAGTAAATGAGCGATATGGTATTTATCAAAAGTGCTTAAGTCCAACGTAAAAACTGATTTATTTTTAATTTGGCTTACTTTGTCATTGTTTTTTCTTCGTAAAATGTCTTCAAAAACTCATTTCTAAATACTTTTACAGTTCTGAAACAGCGAAATCAAATAGACAGTAAGAAAAGATATACTCATATAAATATTTTTAAAGTTTTTATGAATTTTAATAATTTTTTAGGTAATTTTTTATAGCTTTTTAGGTTATTTTTATTGGTAATTTTACAAGTTTTTTTCGGTCAACGAAATCCGGACCTTGGTGATCAGAAGATAACTGTTTTAAGCCATTCCACAATCAAGCAAAAGATCGAAATCTGGTAAACGCAAAGGCCAGCCATTGGACCAACATTCCGCCGTGAAACCAAAAATGTTTGACATTAATTGGGGAGCGCGGCGTGACAACATGCTCTCTCGTGTAAACCCCTTTAATGTGTGTAGATGGTAGTGTTTTTCGCAGAAACTCTTGAGTATGCCATAAATTCCAGCCATTTAATGTACGATGTATTGCTGCTGTCCCAGATAATTTTCCAACGAAAAAACATTTTTAACAATTATTTTTAATATAATTTTTATTATATTTATTATATATTAATATTTTTTTTTTTTTTTTTTGACAGTGGTGAATTGTTTTTTTTTTTTTTGTTTGTTTTATTGTAGTTATTTATATAATAATCGATTTCTGTTTTTTATTTATATCAATCAATTTAAAATTTTCTTACATATATCGTAATGTTTAATAAAACTAGAAAGAGTGTGCAAGCAAAACTTTTATTGATGGATTGCTTTAAATATTTCATTAAACATATACACACACGCGCACACACACATACATTTAAAGCAAACGATTTATCGAAAAATGCATCTTAATGCTTTTTTAATTTACAGATACAAACGAAAAAAAAGTTAAAATTGAAATAATAAAAATAATAATGAAGAAGGAATTCATCGTTAATCAATCAATATGAACAAATGTACATAGATATAAATTATATGGAAAATAAAATGAAACTGAAGTTTAAGTCTAAAATAATTTGTAACTTCATTTATTTATTTTTGTATTTTTTTTTTTTTTTAAGATTTGTGGTTTTTGTTTTGTTTGTTTGTTGTTTTTTAGCATTTAATTTAAATTTTACACAACATTTCTATATAATAATTCACTTATTATTTTATAGTAATAATAGGTAATAGTAATAGATAATAATAACTATAATTATAGTAATTTGTGTATTTTATAATTAAAAATACTATAAAATTAAAAAAAAGTCCATGAATTAAGCGTTTTCATTTGAATATAATAGTTTAAATTATTTAATTAATTAGGTAATAATAATATTAAAAACATTAGTTTAAAATTTTTAATTTATTTTGTATTTCGTGCTTCAGAAGAACGTAGTTGAAGGAAATGCAAAATATATTTGTAAATAAGCAAAATAAATTTGTAGTTTCAAGAGTTTTAAAACTTCTGCTGCAATAAATAAACATTTTATCAACAAAAGTTGCAATTTGTTTTGAATTATTGCAAAATTTATTTATATTCATGTTTTTGTGCAGAAAAAATAATCTGCGCAAAAAGTAATTCAAATTCTATTTGCTATTTAATTTCTTTTCCTTTTTTTGTTTTGTTTAAATCAATCCACAAAAAAAAAAAAAAAATAATAATAATAATAACTAAAGCCTTTTTCTTTTGTGTATGTAATATTTAACTCTATGTTTTATGTATACTCTTTAGCATTTGCATTTATTTTTGCATTTAGCAACTAATTTCTTCATGTTTTTCTGCATCAGATTTCAAATCTTGCAACAGCAATTCATGACATGATTTCGGTATCAGCGTGCCCACGATTTTTTCACCTTCGGTTGTCTTCATGCGTATAACTTGCATTTTGTTATTGACATTACGCATTGCCAGGATTTGTTCAACTCGTGTCCACACGGAGAGAACAGAACCGGCGAGTACGTAGTACAAACGTTGACGTAAACCAACCTGTGAAAAAGAAGCGGAAGAAGAATATTAATTTTTCTTTTAATTATATAGTCAACACACAGGGATATTGTCCTTATAAATGCAGAGCATTGTATTGATTGGGAAATGGGAGGAGGAAAGAGGGAAAAATATTTATGAACGTTTGCTTTAAATTTAGAAAGGTCGGTCATAACAATCAAGAAAAACATTTGCGAGAAGCCTGTTCCATAATTGCGCGGTGCGACATAAGAAAGAACTATCTCTGTAATGCGTGGTGCTTTGGAATGAGTGAGTTCCACTTGTAGTTTGTATAGCTTTAGATAACACACGAAATGGTGGCTCAGGCCGCATTTCTACCATGTTCCAAGAATTGAATAGAGCTAGAAACTCTACTGTTCCCTATTAGCTTTATCGCTCGATGTCAAATACGGTCCAGTACCTCCAGTTGGGTTCGTGAAACTCCTGCCCACAGGTGTAATAAACTATTACAATAGAAACACATAGCCGTAGCCTAGGGGTTAGTGTGTTGCACTGCTACGGAGAGGTGCCTTGGTTCATATCTCGGCACGCTCAAAAATCAAAAATAGAAAATAAAAATTTTTCTACACGGCACCATCTCTTGGCTGGTAATGGCAAACCTCCGAGAGTAAAAAAATGCCTATGAAAAGCTTTTCACTTCGCCGTTCGGGTTTGGCATAAAATTGTAGGTCCCTTCCGTTCGTGTATAAATATAACTCACACATGAATGGATGCGAAAAACTCGGCCTGTTGTGCCATAATAGAAGTAGTAGTACACATAGCAACAGGTGTAAAGATGTGGCAATATCAGAAACTAAGAAGGGCTAACAACACCAGGTACTAAATATTGTCAACACCAGACATTACGAGTTCGCAGCAGCACGTACAAGAAACAGACAAGAAATTAAGTATAATCGCTGGTAAAAACAAATACCAAGAACTGCCAATACCAGGCACAGTACTAAATACTAAGAGATGACATTACTAGGTAATAAAAGCTGGTAACATTGTGTACTAAGAACAGGCAACAGCAGGTAACAGAACCAGGCAATAGCAGGTAACAGAACCAGGCAACATTCGGTACTAATCGCTGGTAATACTAGGTACTACAAGGAAGAGCCACTAGGTACTAATAGCTGGAAAAATCAGATACTAAAAACATGCAGCACTAGGTACTAAGAGCTGGCAAGCCCAAATACTACGATCCAGTCACACCAGGTACTAAGTGTTAGGAACAGGAGGTACTAGAGCCTGCTAACCTGCTTGACCAGGTACTAAAAACAGGTAAACCAGGTACAACAAGCTGGCAACACTAGGGACTAAAAGTCAGCAAATTTCATGTACTAAAAACAGGCAACACAAGGTACAAAAATATGACAGTTGTACTAAAAACAGGAAACACTTAGTACTAAAAACAGACAACACCAGGTGGTAAGAGCTGGCAAAATTAGGTACTAAACTGGCAATACCGGATACTAAGATCTGGCGGCACCAAGTACTAAGAGTTGGCAACACTAGGTACTTTTCTTTATTAAGATCTGGCAACATCAAATACTAAGATTTGGAAATTAAATTAGATTGAATAAAGAGCGGAAACTGTTCACCTAGTCGCTGAGGCCTCGGTTGCGCCTATTGTGACAAACTCTATAGATTACAAATCATTTCTGAGTCTTGTATTCGTTGACGGTTCTAAGTAACGAAGACGGGTCCATAGCAGTGTGGCCAACTCAGCGCTTTTCCCGCTAAATTTAGAGCTTTTTGAAAATAAAACGCAGAAAAAAGTGATTTAGCGGTCAGCGGGGTTTTCAACGCGTTTTTTAAAATTTTTTTTAATTTAAAAGACACTAAATGTCCTGCTATATAATCGATTTCCTGAATAATCCTAACAACATTTTGTATCGAAACAATGAGTAATGAACTTATTTAAAACGAAAATTCGTAACCGTAAGTCACTCAATTCAAAAAATTCTTTACTTCATATAAAAAATGAATTAAAACACGGAAATTCATTTTGTGAAAACTACAAAATACCTGATGACGTAAATAAACAGCATTTGTGTTTATAATGCTTCTGAATTCAGACTAAAGAGTGTGTTATGGCCAGAAGAAGCTGATAGTAATGAAGAGAATATAGACTTCGACATCGATGTGTGATAGTTATAAATTATTACTCTGTATATTTGTTTGTGATCAAAGTGTATAAAATACTCTTTTTCCATTATCTTATTTTAGTTTTTCTTGTGATTGTATAATTTAGAAATGATGTGAATTTCAATGTAATATAACACGCTCTCTCTCTCTCTCATTTCTACAACTAGACAAATCATTAATTAACTGTTAAATATCTAGTTGCAATGAGAATTTCAACAAAAATAAGTATAAAGAACAGTTGTGTTAGTTTCATTCATCATTTCTGTTCAGTGGAAATACTTGAAAACCAAAAACTTGTAATTCTGGGTAACGTTTTCAAATATCTAACACTTATATAGAATGTTGAAATGCTAGTAAGAACCATCACAAAGATCACTGATGAGGAATCGTGGCGGGTTCCGAAACGGCCGTATGATTTGCCTGCCCTTTACGATCGAAAAGCTCCCGGAATTTATTCAGAAAATTAAAAATACAAGTTTATTCATTTAAATCTATATTGTCCCCTTCAAAGTAATCCCCATTGACTGCAACACACTTATGCCAGCGCTTGATCCAATCCTCGAAACATTTTTTTTATTCGGTTTTCGGTATGTCCATCAGTGCTTCTTGCGATTTTTCCCATTACTTCCTCTCGGCTGTTGAAACGCGTTCCCCGTAATGGTTTTTTAACTCGATTGAACAGAAAGAAGTCACAGGGAGCCAAGTCAGGTGAATTCGGTGGTATTTGTTGCATTTTTCGTCAAAAAATTACGAATAATGATGGCACTGTTCGACGGTGCGTTATCATGGTGCAAAATCCACGAGTTTTCTGTTCACAATTCTGGTCTCTTTTGGCGAATTGCTTCACGCAAACGCCTCATAACGCCAAAATAATACTCTCTGGTGGTTAATTTGCGGTTATTGACCAAAATTTCTTTTACTTTATCAACGTTTTCGTTGGTTTTCGATGTCGATGGTCTGCCACTGCGTTCATCATCTTCGATTGATTCACGACCACTTTTGAACCGCTCGTGCCACTGGTAAATGACCGTTTTCTTTAGAGAATCGTTGCCGAAACACTTTTCGTTTTTGTTTTTTACGCAAAATTTAATACAACACAATTTAATAAAATTGTAAAAAATCGCCAACACACATAGAGATAGATGTACTCTTCGCTACGTAACTTTTGCAAATGGCAAGCTATGATGTCAAATCGGAACGATGGGAGCGCCACACGGTGGTTACTCCGGGAACTTTTTGACCAAGGTGGTATGATTGGTTTTCACTATGTCATATTTGCCATCAAAGAGAGAATTTCCCATATGAAATTTGCCAACATGCTGGCAAATTTGATTGAATTTGACATAGTGAAAACCAGGCATTAGTCACTTTGACAAAAAAAAAAGCCCGTTAACAACCCTTGAACTGAATTAAAAACTTTAAAAATACATGTATTTAATTTATTTGGTTTTTAATACAGCAGAATCTCGATAATTCGTAATCGCAAGGGACCAGCATTTTTTTACGAATTACAGAGATTTTCGATTAACGAGATTTCAATTTAAACCTTTCACCACCGAGCTTTTCCTTAAAATCTGGTTGAGTTTCTTCAATATTTTATGCAAATATTAAAATAAATTTAAAAAAAAAAATATGTCCAGGACTCTTAACCCTTACAGTTATCCTTAAGTTTTCCAATGGGGTAGTCTGCTATAACCTTTGTAACCAGGAATTATAGCAAAGCCAATTTAGGGCGATGACACTGCATGTATACAATCCACTCATTGACAGCCAGCATCCATATTTTAAAGAAAACTCAAATAAAATGGAAACCGTATCTCCCATTTTACTTAAGTTTTCGAACATTATTGGGATATACAATCCCACGGTTAACGAGGTTAAAATAAGAAAAATACGAATTAACGGTTTTGTAGTTTAAGGCTCTCCTCGTATAAGTCATTCTGACTTATCTTTATATTATATAGGGGTTTTTTTACTCTACAATGTCCAGTTAATAAGCCTGAAACAATCCGAATACCTGTTCTTGTTAATCCAAGAATATCTGTAGTTTTCCTTCTAGATATATTTGGCATGAAAGCCTGAAAAACTGAGTTTTCTTGACCCACACTGGCAAATAGGTGTCTTTTTGGTCTTTCCCTATAAACCCCTGCATCAACACCATCATCCGTTTTAGACCCACCAGTGTACCAGACATGAAAGTTATGCGGTGATGGAGGTTTATTCTGTTCCCAGTTAACCCTGTCTGGGAATGCTACTTTAAATTGGTGTCTGAAGTTATATTTCGGATGACAGAAGTCACGTAGAGCTAGATTGAGTGTGTGCATTTCGGCTTCATTCCTAAGTAGAGTTCGCCGTAGGTGCACTGCACCTTCTTCGTTTTCTAAGATGAGTTTTGCCGCAAATTGCTTTGCTTCTTTCTAAGTAAATAAATTAATTGGGGGAAGATTTAAAAAGGGCCTGGTATCAGAGCAGACCTCGTTACCTCAGTTATGGAAACACAGGCTAGTCTTTGTAATTTATTGAAGATTTAGCGACACAGCAATTCTGCGTAACGGGTACTGAAAGCCAGGAGCACTAGGTACTATGAGGCGGCAACACTAAATCATAACACGATATAATCAGGTTATGTTCACACACTCACCTCACACTCATTGCCCAAACTGACATTACGACAATTGCCATTCCAATAGGCATGCGAACATGTATTCACCGAAGCATCATACTGTTGTGTCCAATGTGATTCAGCCTCATCGCTAGATACTTTCTTATATTTCTTTTCGATTTCTGCAAGGGATTCGTGACGCACTTGAAGTCCCGTATTTGGACGATATATTTGAAACATGATATCTTTTTTGCTAGTACTTTTATCTTTTTTATTTTTTGCTACAGCAGATTGTGGTGTTGGTGTTTCAATTTCAATGGCCAGAACAGCGGTGCGTTTGCTATTGCGTACTTGATGCGACAAATAGAAACCTTCGTCATCGCTTATTAAATCGGCATATCTAAAAAGAAGTTGAGAAAAATAAGTTAGCAAAAGTTTAATTGAGATTACAAGAAACAAAAATATATATAGAGATTTATTTCATGTTGGAGCTTGTTATCATTCTTAGGGATTTGCTCATTGCTACGTTTTAATGTTGACGGTGTTTGGGAATCCAAATACGTTACTACTACTCACTTGTCAATAGCCTCTTGCCAGATCATGCCACGCTCAACTCGTACTGTATGCAATTCGGTGGGAGCTTTGCCAGTGGCGTGTTTACGTAGGAAACGGACCAATTTGACGCGTGTAACATTCTCGCCAGCAGCGCCTAAATCTATTTTAAATGAGAAAAGGAGAGAAATATGATTTGATGCTTTAAAGGTAATAAAATTTACCCTAAAAACCTACCTAGAATACCCAAATCAAAACGTCCGCCACGCTTTGCCTGATTAATGATCGCAGCCAATGTGTCGGTGAAATATTTGAATAATCTATTCTGGAGCTCTACGGGCATGCCCAGAATACGATTTAAAAACTTGGATATATTATTGTAATCTTTATCCAAGCTCAAAACTCCCGGATTCGTTTCACTATTGCATATGATGCCCACGCCCACAAGCGCGCCTGCAATATCCTTGAAAAAGTCTCCCTTGTAATCGGTGGGTGGCGGGACTAACGGTGATTCATATCCCATTATAGTCTTCATCACAGTTTCGAGCGCAGTGCGTCCATATTTGTTGTCAATATTGAATTGAGAGAGATCACGTGTCTCGGTGGCGCGACGATCGCCATGCGTCAATGCGCCCAACGATTCCAAACGTTTCGCCACAGTCGACGCGAAGCGACGTTCGCCCGCTAAATCCGAAATGAGGAAAATATACTCGGGCGCATTCACTTGATTCGAACGATGTGTGCGTCCAAATTGTTGTATAGCACGATCGGCGGACCATGGCAGTTCTAGGGTAATGTGAACACGTCGCCGTTGATTGCGTACACGTCGATCACTCTGCAGCGAAATACCGCTGGAAGCAGCCTCTGAAATAATAGCCACATCTTTCTCACCGTCCATGAAACGTTGCTTTTCAGTGATGTTGAGCGTTTCGAGTGGGACATCCTGCTCGGAACGTGATTCATACTGTATGGAACCGTCATCCGATTGTACGACCCGCCCCTTGCGTCCGGTCATTTCGGCGACATTCTCGGGACCACCAAGCTCATCGATTAGCTGATCGAGTGTATTCGGTGGCAGGCGGTCGCCAAGGCGTTCTATCTTGCGCAGTAGATCTTCTTTCATGCTGCAAGCACGCTCGATGGCATCTTTCGGCGGCGGACCATAGTTCAGCTTGATGCCGTTAACGCCGATCTGTGTGACTGTGCCTTTAAGTTCTTGTTTCTTTTGTAGTAAATCTTGAATTTTATCTTGAGTGCTTAGAGGACCTGAAAAAATTCAAATTTGTTTTTTATTTAATTCAGAGCAATGTGTGTTAGTGCGTTGTACCTTTCTTCTTTGGCACATTGGCAGCAGCAACGGCAGTGTTAATATTCGCTGCAGCAATTCCACCTCCCGTTGCAGCCAAAGCAGTTGACGTTGTTGTTGTTGTTGCTGCTGCTGCTGATGCTGTAGTCTCCTTTGAGGACTTCGTTGCAGTCTTCTTTTTCTTCTTTTTAGCACGTGAATTAACCCACGGATCATTATCACTATCCGAACCGCTAAAGAATGGATTGAAATCAGACGATTCACAGCTATCTGAATGTGCAGCAGCAACGTCGGACTCTTCTGATTCAGAATTGGACATTTTGAAATCGCTATCATCCGATTCATTGTGTGAATCATTATCAGAATCATGCCAACGTGATTTTTTCGATGTGCGTGACTCTTGGCGAGCAGATTTGCGTTTATTTGCGGCGGCGGCGACGCTGGTGATACTGTTGCTCGAAGAGGTAGCCTCCTCTTTAATGGCGGATTTGGCCGTGACCTCTTCAATTATGGACTGTAATGCAGATTTTTTGTCATCTGTATGCAGGTAGGAGGAGCTCATACCACCAACTCCGCCACTTAAGCCTAATATGCGATTAATTCGATTGCGATCGGGTGCAGGAAAATGTTTCTCGACCAACGATTGGAAAACACCTCTGTGAAATAGAAATTCGATTTTGAATTAATTTTCTTGCTTTTCATTTTGGTTTTTGAGCAACACAACACAATACTCACTTTGCTGTCGATACAAAATCAGTCAATTCACCATCGTCTCTCTCCAATTGCTCTAGCGTACGTGCCTCGCCCGTCGATTGCAAACCAATCACCACACATTTACCATATTTGATAGCTTCACGCGCCACTTGCACGGCATGATTCACTTTGGCCGCAATGCAAAGATATTTGAAGAAACGTTGATGCGATGACCAAAACTGACCCCACATTGTCTTCTTCATGCGACTTTCAGCATCGATGAGCTCAGCAGCTTCAGTGAATTTCTGCATGGCTTCGACCCACTGTTGATTATAAAACAAACAAACAAAAATTATGTATGTAGCATAGTAATTTAGAAATAGATTGGATTTTTAAGTCCAGTTGAGTTGAATTCAGTTTAAACCACCAAGTCTCATTCAAACTCTCACTGGAAACAAATTCTTAAAAATAAATGAGGTTTGATTAAAAGTTTCCCGGAATTATCCTTGAAATTTGCCAATTATGGTTGGAAACAATTCATTATTTCAGTTCAAATTCCTTGTAGTTTTTATTAGCTTTCTAATTCCCAATGCAATGAAATTTCCAGTGCAAATGCAATTTAATTTTCATTAACTTGGGAATTTTCAATTCCAATGCAATTCAGTTTTTATTAGCAATCAAATTTTCAATGTCAATGAAATGGTCTGTCTTTAGCATTAAAATTTGTAATATAATTTCAATGCATTTTACATTAGCATTGAAGTTTCCAGTGCAAATGCAATTTAATTTTCATTAACTTGGGAATTTTCATTTCCAATGCAATTCAGTTTTTATTAACAATCAAATTTTCAATGCCAATGAAATGGTCTACCATTAACATTAAAATTTGTAATATCAATTCAATGCATTTAATATTAGCATTGAAATTTTCAGTGCAAGTGTAATTTAATTTTGATTAACATGGGAGTTTTCAATTTCATTGCAAATTTAGTTTTCATTAGCATTCAAATTTCCAATGACAATGAAATAATCTAGCATTAGTATTCAAATTCGCGATTGTTTATATTACCACTCAAATTTTCAATGCCAATTCAATGAAACTTTCATTGGTAATACCTTTTTCAATGATAATAATATCAATATTTGTTTGGGTTGACGACAATTTTCAGGCACCCAAAGAAAAGGAACTTAATACAGTTAAAGGATAAATTTTACGAGCATAACGAGAACAAAAACTGATACCCGAATATTTTTAATTAGCCTCATATATGAATGTACATATATTCTTACCAATTCCACAGATTGATCATAAATTTTGCGAAAATCTTTCGACAGCGATACTTCCTCAATTTTAAATGTAACCCCATGAAAGCTGAGCTGACGGGCAATGTACATGCCACGCAATTTCATATCCATAGCAACAATTTCCATAGCGCCAACACCCCTGTGAAAAAAAGCAAAGAAATAAAATTGAAAGTAAAGTTATGAAAATTTTTAAAACCTTCCACTGCAATTTTTACCTTTTCTCCACTGCTGTAATAAAATCATTGAATTGTGGAAATGCTGTGCCCGAACCCCACAAACCCAAACGCACCATATACGCCATATTTTTCGGTTCTGAAGCGCCCGTCGCTGATGCATACACCACACGTGCTTTCGGCAATTTATTTTGTAATTCCAAAACAGTTTGACCAGTTTTTGTTGGTTTACCCGAACCGACAGGGCATAGATTTTTAGCTTTATGACATTCATCAAATATGATGAGACCATCAAAATCTTCACCACACCATTGCAGGAGCTGTTTAAAACGTGATTTGTATTTTCCAGTCTTATTATTTGATTCACCAATTAGTGCGGAATATGTGCTGAAGATAACGCCACGTTTGCAATTGTTATTGACGTCCGAAGAGATTTTAGCATATTTAAACTGTGTGTAGAGAAAGAAAGAGAAAAAGAAACAAATACATAAGTTAGAAGGAATTGCTCGTAATCACTGGGTCATTTGATTTCCAACCTTATTTAAAGCATGCACTTCAATTTTACTAGCGCCTATATCCAATAAATCTCGCTCAGCATCATATTTCAAATCATTTGAAACTGAAATCCACAATGCCTTCTTTCGTCCCTTCATATAATTCTCATAGATAATACCAGCAATGGTGCGACCTTTACCAACACCAGCGCCATCACCTTCAAAAATCAAAGACAATATTGAATTTTTGCTACTCTGATTACAAAACTAAATTAAATACCTACCTATTAAAAATCCAGCACGACTGCCATCAGGCAACAGATGATCATGCGCTTGTGAGGCATAAGTTATTGATTCAAGCTGTAAAGCACTGAGAGCACCACTATTAATCGTATCACTTGGTATGGATAATTTATAATAAACATCGCAAGGTTCGACAGATGAAAGTGATGCAGTCTCAACAACAGGATCTGGATGCTTTTTGCCCAATTTTACTATAATAAACAACATTGTAAAAAAGCATAAAATATTAGGTAAAATTTAATAGTTACAATTTTATACAACTTACATTTTGCTGGCCAATATTCAGCATAGGTTTCAGCTACACCCATTTCCTCATAGTCAACCTCTTCCTCTTCTTGTTGTACAACAGGTGAGGGCATCTGTGTAAATATATAAAATAATATCATATAAGTATTACAGTACAGAATTTCTATTTTCATTATCACACGCAACACTCACACTTACCTTCATCGGCTGCATAAACAATTGCGAGAGTAATTGATTTGGAATGCCACTGGTAAGAAAGGATGGATTTGCTGCTACTAGAGCTTGTATTTTTTGCAACATTAATGTATTGATTTTTGCTTGTGGTGTCATTGAAGCGGTTGCACCTGCTCCTCCTGCTGCAGCAGAAGCGGACATGCTAGTAGCGGTTGATGGTGCTGCATCAAAGCCAAAACCCATGCTCACTAAAAGGACGAAATGAGAGCATATAGAAATGAGCATAGTAATAATTTAAACTAAATAAATAAAAATAAATAGTTGGATATAAGTAAGAATAATATAAAACTAATGATTTCACGTAAATAAAAAAAAAAAAACGAGATAATTTTGGAATTTGATCAATGATAAGTATTTAGAGTTTTTGGTATTTTTGATGTAAAATGGTGTGAGTAGTGAGTATATGTTGGTAGATATGAATATGTAATGAATAAAATGAAAATTATCAAAATTAAATCAAGTAATTAAATCAAGTAATTAATTATATCAATAAAATTTTATAAAAGAACTAAAACTAAAAGATTTTTATGAATACTCGTGTAGCATACTTTTAGGCGTATACAAAAATAGTACTGTATTCATTGCAGGCTTACCTAACTTCTTGCAGGACACTGCCTTTCTTATAGACAAATGAATGGAACATTTTTATAAAGAGCGAATCTAGAAACAATCAGTGGGAGGGAGGAAGATGATGGGGGAAAAATATATTTCACTTAATTTGAAATGCACAATTTTGGGTTAAACATGCAAACTGCAATGAGAGGAAACGGGCTGAAGTGCGCTAAGTTCCTATACCCCTCTCCCTCTGCATTTTTTCTGGACTAGAGACTATATATGTAGAAAAGAGCTTTGAGACTTTCTAGATAATAGTGAGAGGTTCATTGGCTTAAAAGCAGGAAAAAACGATTTTTGTTACTTTTTACAATAATAGAGTTCAGCGAATACGAACCTAGATTCGGTCTTGCTTTAAGTTAAAGTTAAGTTAAGTGAAAAATTTATACCAAAAGCCTTTGTTTAACTTTAAAAAGATCTAATAATAATGCACTAAAATAAATCGTAAAAAGTTCCTATTGAGGCGCACAGAAGTCACCGATAACCCATGAAAGTTCAAGCCTTCAGAAGCACAAAATTGCTGTTTTGATGACAAATTGTAATAAGAAATAGGAGACAGAGAGTCCAGGTATAGTATCTTTTATGCAATATATGAATTATTATTTTGTTTGTTAAATTAAGTAGGGGAACTTTGTACAGGTTGGGAGTATGTGTAGTTTGGGAAATCGCGATAATAAGATGAATAATTTTCATCCCTATATGAGATTTGTACATGCTTTACTATTCGATTTTCCTGTCTTTTCAAGAAACAAAAAAGAATTATGCGCATATCATGTCAACATTTTTGTTTTTGTGTCGAGCCAAAAATTGTGTCATTTTGCAGGTTGGGAAATCTTTTTTTGTGCAGGTTGGGAAATTCAGTATTTTATAATTGAAAATCGTCATTGAAGTTGTGTTTACATGTTTTTTCTCTACTTTTGTTGTATTTTTTGCAATCAGAATGTTGCTTCGCCAACGAAAAATTGATCGCAGAATCACTGATTTTGATGCTGTGCTTCGAACGACCAAATTCATAAAAATTAAAAAAAAAACCTACCTTGCAGCACGATCGTGCCAAATTTCAAAATCAAGCTTACCATATATCGATATATTGAGAAATTGGATGAGAGAGTTGTAGACACAAGTTGCTAATGACAAATTGGTGAACATTTTGAAAAAAAACTGCTTCATATTCTGCATGATGTATGAAAAAGCCTTGCCAGCCAGACTGACTTGCAAAAATTTAATGAAGTGCAGTGTCTGCAAGAACCCAGCTCATTTTGCATGTGTTCATCATAGACATTAAATTTTTATTTGTTTCGATTACGACAGCGATGACGATTTTGAAGAACCTGACGAATCAGAATAATTTTTTCTTCACTGAATTAAACTTTCACTTTAATAAATATTCATCAAACGTAAGAAAAACAATGTTTCCTTTTCACATTTTTAAATAAAACCGATTTTTAACGTAATCTGAAAAATCGATTGGTCTATATTGTACGTAAAGTAATGTCCTTTCCATAGGCATATCAAACTCCTCAAAATCTTTTATAGAAGAATTTTTATGGATAAAAGGCAAAACTAGTCCCAACCTGGACAAAATTCCCCTATTTGTTTTTAATGAAAAAAAAATAATTATTCGGGGAATTAAAACTCGGAAATCGGGGAACTTAAAAAAAAATGAGTTGGCAACTATGTTTGAACAATCCCAATTTACAGGCAAACATGTGCACCCTCACCAACTCACGTAGATATGCTGCAATGAATAAAATTATATCTGTTAATGTGGGTTGCTTTGAGCAACTCATTTACACTGTTCAACAGCCAAAAATGAGCAGAGACGAGACAAGTGTACTTAGGGTAATGGGGGGTCACTGAGTCCGAATCCGTGGTCCATTTCGCTCTGCAACGTCAGAATTTTTTTTTATTGACATCAAAATTTTCAAAATTGAAAAAAAAAATTAGGAAAAAAATAAAATTAATTAATAAAAAATAATTTTTTTTAAAAGTTAAAAAATAAAAAAAATCGAAAATTTTTTTTTTTTGTAAAAATGGATGTTCTGGTGAAAAAAAATATGAACTGCATTTTTAGTTTTTGGTGTTTTCAATTTTTGATGTCAATAAAAAAATTGTGATGTAGCAGAGCAAAACGGACCACGGATTCGGACTCAGCGACCTCCCATTACCCTAAATGCACTTATCCCGCCTCAGCTCGTTTTCAAAAGTTTCCATTTGTAGAACAGTGTTATTATTAAGTACTTTAAAGTTTTCGTAATTCTAAGAAGGAAATGAATCCAGTTTCTTGCATATAAAAATTAATAAAAATTACGAAAACGTAATAGAAACGGCAAAATTGTATGTAATTTTATGCGCTGAATTCTAAAAGTCTATAAGGATTTCAAGAAATTTTAACCCAAAATATCAAAAAATGCGGACGATTTCCCAAGAAATTACTATTACTCATCTTTTGAAGTGCGTTATGATAATTTTCGCTCACATCTTTTATTACGTCAGAAATTTGAAATGAATTTTTAGATTTTCAAAGAATGAAACTATAGTACATAAAATTCACATTCTGCATTTGGTATGGGGATTTATGTACCACTCACTTTTAATCTTCCTCTCAAAAAAGAGAAATGGGATTGTAAAAACTAAAAACTATTTGTAAGGTCAATAACACTGTGTCACAAAATTGAGTTTTTCCATCGGACTGGCGATTTGACATGAAGTCTTGAATAATTTGGGATCGCTGAGCTCGAATCTGAAGACCATTTTGTCCCATTACATCAGGTTTTCGAGATAACGGTACACAAAATTATGAAAATGGCTTTATTAAGACTGTACCAGGACATTCTTAATTTATGTTTTATAATTTTTGGTGTCTACGGAAAAGTTGTTTAGAAGAAAAAGAAGCACATTTTTGTGAACACAAGCCACACCATCTAAGCTCTATATTTCAAGTTTTGGGAGTTTTTTAAGTGCAGCTTAGAATAATATGACTAACAGGCAGTGTTTGGGAAAAAATTTGCTTATCAAAAAGTATGTGGGGTCATAGAACATCAAAATACTTACCCCCCCACTTATTCTTGGAAAAATAACCTCAACTGATTGTGCTCAATCAGGCCTAAATAATTTATAATTTTCAATATCTTCAGCAACATATGTATAAAAAATTTCCTTATTATGTATTTATAAAAATCATGTCTGAGATTTCGCAATTGCTCTAGTATGTATTGTAAAAATAATTTATCATATTTTTTCTCAATGTCAATGCCAAAAAAAAAAAAGAAAAGATTTCTAGTGAAATACAAAAATTTATCATATTTCAAATAAGAATAAGAAAAACATTTTAAATAAAAAACGAAGAAAAGTTGAACAGAAAACAACAAACAATTGAAGAAATAACACGAAAAATTTCAAGTACTACTCGTAGATACAGTGCGCGAGAAAAAAAAAACCGTCGACAAGATGGAATTTTCAATGAAATTTCTACTTTTTGGTTATTTTTAGCCAAAACATATTGTGGTTGTTCATAATGTTAAAATATACTTTTGGATCCATTTATTTTTTTGATTGCTTTCTGTAATTAATTTTTCTAAAACACGACATTTTCTAGTAAAATCGACCGAAACTTGTTTGCATCGGAGTTATAGAGTCCCTCAAAAAATTAATCAAATAAAGGAAAATTTTTTGGAACATTTTGATTTTCAAAAGTTCCCAAATTTCAATTCCATAAATTCAGATTTTTTAAATTTTTCAGTAAAATTTTTTTTTTAATTCCACAGCTCTGTTATTGCTCCTTAAAAACATAAACGTAATGCAAAACCAAAATTTTCTAGATCGGATAATGTTTATTTGTGCTTAGAAGTTTTTAGAAATTCAGAAAAAATTGTGGGAAAATGTTGCGCTGAAAAATTTAAAAAATCGAAATATATCAAGGCCGTATTTAGGGGGAGGTTTGGGGGTTCTGACCGCCCCCCCCCCCCGAAATGTGGAAACTTTCTTCTATTTTTTCATATTAATTGCCAGTGGATGAAAAAAAAGTCAAAATAAAATCTATTGAACAGTTTTTAAATATGTTTTACTTCCATCGGTTTCTTTCTAAAAAGTCAAATATGAAGATGATGCTGATCAATTCTGCATTTATAGTTTTTCTAGGTCAGTAACTGTTTTTGATTTACAGTTTCGGGTTTAGGGCTCATTTGAAAGGGCATGATTCAGCCTATAATTTCAGGATTTCGAAGTTTGTAGCACGCCAGTGTTCAGCTCTCCAATTTTTAAAAATGGTAATTTTTGGTAATTTTTTTGAGGTCAGGCTCATCATCAGTAATGGCAAGTCAATGTCAATTTTCTTCGAATGAAACCCCCCCCCCTCCCCCCCAAAAAAAATCCTTGCTACGGCCCTGAAATATATGGTCAAAATTTCGGAACTTTCGAGACCCTTTTGAAACCTGAAGATATAATTTGATTTAAAAATAGTTTCACCTAGATGAATAGAAACTTTTCTATGATGTTACTTTCCGATTTGACGATATTCTTAGCTATTTATCATGCCCCAGAAATGTTCCTTTATTCGATAAATTTTTTGTGAAACTTTATAACTAAATATTTGCTGAGCGAAATTGACTTTAATATATTTTGTAGAAGCTTAAGATATTTTTTTTGCTAATGCAGGACGAGCTTAAAATGATTTTTTTCGTGGAATATGTAGAGATTTTAACGAGCATTATAAGTTATTCGACATTTCCGATTCTTTAGAGTACACTAAAACATTCTTATTAGTTATACTTAATAGATGATCAACTGTTGTATTGAATACTAATTGGGATAAACGCAATTCATTCCACCTTTTCCGCGTAAGAAATGCAGTCCGGACTGTGATTGCATCGGTCACCGATCTGTTCGTTATGCAGATGTGCCCCTCGGTCGTATTGGGCGGGAGGAGGGTCCGTTGGGATTCGTCGTTATATTGGTATATTGACCTAAGCAAATTTCAATTTCTTACTTAAATTATACAAAAAGTACACCTTTTTATCAAAAATACCAATTCGGAAGTTTTATTTTTGTCGCGCACTGTAAGTATTAAAAAAAAAAAAGAATCAAAAAAAAAAAATATGGAAATGTTTGCCAAAATAAATAAGTTAGTTTGGTTTATATTCGGTGATACATGAAAGTGTTTGCTTAATTGATAGCAATATTTAAGTGTGTAGAGGAAAAGGAAGCAAATAAAAATGAATAGACAAATAAATGAAAAATTTCAAGAAACTTTTCACTGATAAATAAAAATTATAAAGAAAAGAAATTTTATAAAAAATTAATACAATTCGAATGTACAATATATCAGACTAACTAATAAGCAAGATAATGTTGACATTATCGATAATGTCAACTTGATTATTTCATAAGAGAAACAAACAAAAAATATCAAAAAGTTTAAACTATACACAAAAGTCGATATTATTTCGCCCTATTAGTTAGTAAGACTTTATAAATGTTTAAACACTTTTATCGTAGAAATTTAAAATTATTGCTATGTATTACTATAAAAAAAGAAGTAGATAGCTTAATTAAAAGTTGAAAAAAAAAAATAGTGAAAATTTGAATGATGAATCACGTTGTTACCAACATTACTCGACTTACTCTGCGCCAATAAAGACGCTGCCATATTTAAATTAGAGTTTGATTGGTAATAGCTACCACCACCGCCGCCGCCACCCATACCACCACCACCGCTGTTGCCTAGTGATGCATTAGTGGCATAGCTAGACGTAGGACCGCTGGGACCTAAACCACCACCACCTGCTGCAGTAGCATAAGCGGCCATATTCATAATATGACTAGCGGTGGAGGCACTGAATGGTGAGGATGTTGCTGCTGCAAGACTACCAACACCACCACTACCACCTCCACGTGGTGGTGGCAGTCTGGGTGCAACAAAATTAGCTATTGCTGCTGCTGTTGAGCTACTAGGATGCATTGGAGACATTCCAATAGCTAGAATATTTTTATTTTATTTTTATTTTTTATTATTTGAATTTATTATAAAGTAATGAAAGACGAAAAAAGAACAAGAACAAATAGAAGAAGAAAATTGATAGCGTGTTCAAGATATGATTTGGCTCTATTTCATTACAAATTATTTTAAATAAATACATAGATCTTCTTTGCAATTACCTGATGGTGCTATTGTCTTTTTTGGCATATTGTTGTTAAAATTTGTTGTGCCTCCACTACTAGAAGTTACAGTTGCGTTTGCTCTTAGGTTTCCTCCCGCTCCCGCTCCCGGTCCTGTTGTTGTTGAACTTTGATTTGATATTAGTAGAGAATTATTGTTGTTATTATTGTTATTTATATTTATATTTTTATTTATATTATTTTTAGCATATGTAACAGCAGTTTGTAAATCACGTCCACCTCCTGCAAAAAAAGAAAAGAAGAAAATATGGAAATCAATTCAAATTCATATTACCGTTAAAGAAATAAATGAAAGTATTAACAAGAAAAATATCTTAAAATACCATATACAAAATAAATCTAGATTCCAAATCAAACGGAGGAAATTAAAATTTTCACAGAAATTTGCTTCTCATTTCTACTTTTCGTAGCTTTACTGTATCAAGTTTCTTACACATCACCAACTTAACTCATTTTGACCCTGTACTAGATGTCATGACCCAATATTAAAAATCTTCAAAACACAATTTCCTTCCATATGTCTTCAATAAAAAATTTTAGTACTTAAAAAAAAAAAAAAAAATTGTTTCTGAATTTTAGAGGGCGTAGAAAATAAGGTGACCTAGTGTAAAAATATGCAATAGGTATTCTCTGGGATCAAATGTATTTAACACGTTATTTTAGATGTTATCATAATTTAAAGACAGCGAGATGCAGAAAATATGAATTTTGCCAATTTTTTCGTATTTTTATTAAAAAAATTTAATCAGCTGTTTTATTTCTACATCAAGTGTGCTATTTTATCTAAATGACTTTCTCATTTTAAATGCAAAATAAATAATTTTACTATTTATTTATTTAATCAGCTGTTTTATTTCTACATCAAGTCTGTTATTTTATCTAAATGAATTTCTCATTTCAAATGCAAAATAAATAATTTTACTATTTTTTTTTTTTGATTTTCAAAATCACTTTCCAAAAAAGTATGCCTGTTCAACCTGGCTTTTTAGTCAGTAAAATTTATAAATGTATTTTTGATGAATTTTCAAAGTTGCTCTTCCATGAATTAATCGTACGAAAAACCATTCCCCGGCGTTAATCGGGAAATGGGTGGCCAACGATTTTGAGTCTATATCTTGCTTGGCACTAGGCAACCACATTAAAAATGTTCGAGTGTTTCGATTTATTTATATAACCCATAGTCACAAATACAGAGCTAAAACCTATCATCAAGTGAAAACAGAAGCTGGCCCTAAACCGGGCAAAGTTCAGAAAATCCCAGTTCAGAATGCTTATAGCATTGACGCAAGAAATAGAAAAAAATTATAGGCAAAATTCCTTTGTTGCAGCATGGATGACGAAACGTATGTAATGGATCAGCAGAAAAATGTGCAAGAAAAATACAGAGTCCAAAAAAAAAAGTTCCAAGTTCCCTAAGAAATTTCTTGTGTGGCAGGACATATGCAACTGCAGTAAAAGAAGCCAGCCGTATGTAACTTCTAGGTCAATCGGATATTTATATTGCTGAATGCTTTCAAAAGAGGTTAAAACCATTTTTAATGCAGCATCAAGAATACAAATTCTTTTGCATCGTTCCCCTACGGCAAAAAAGCGAAAACTTTTTAAAGTGTACTAGATATAGGCCATTGGACATATTCGGGGTAATATACGAGGAAAACGTTTTCAAAAATTCTTCTAAGGGTTAAATATATCTTTTCTATGTACCTCGATTATGTTGTATTCGAATTCCATTTAGTTAAAGAATTTTATGCTCGGTTCTTGAAAATCAAAGTAACTTTAAATTTTCCATACAAATGTGGTCACCTGGGCACCTTTACGTTACAAGTGGTGGGGCAACAATACTCATACAATATTTTGGCAACGATAAAAAAAAAGTTTTGATTGATAGGGAGCGGAAAAAAGGCAAGATAAGATTTTCTATCTATAGTTAGCATAGATTTAATGTATGGTATACAGATGGTTCGAAGACAAACGAAGGAGATGGGGCAGGAGTGTACGGGGTTAGACCAAAAACATATTTATGCCGGTATGGACACAGGTAACTCAGTTTTCCAAGCCAAGGTGCATGCCATTGAGCTCTGCCTAAGGGTGTATGAAAACAGATCTGTGCACAGCAAGAACATTTATATACACTCTGACAGCAAAGTGGCTCTTCTTGCACTTACTGCATATAAAATTACCTCTAAACTAGTTTGAGACTGCCTACAACTCCTAATCTGTCTAGCTTCTCACAACAGAGTACAACTCATTTGAGTTCCAGGGCATAGGGGATATGTAGGCAACGAAATGGCGGACAAACTTGTTACGAAAGGCCCATTCAGTGAATTCACTGGACCACGAGTTCCGTTAAAATTAGTTTAAAAAATTGGCTGGACAGTAACTCGCTACAATATTGGAGGGAAACTCCCGGTAACAGACAAGCTAAATCATTCATGCTAAAGATCTGTCAACGCAGAACTAAACAATTGCTAAATTTAAGCAGGAATCAAATCTGAATTGCCACAGGGTTCTACACACGGCATTGTAGGATCAATAAACACTTATCGAACTTGAGTCTAGCACAAGACGATACTTGCCGAATATGTAACGAGGAGGAAGAAACAGCAGAACATATTTTATGCCACTGTGAAGGTCTAATGAACTATCCGCAAAAGAAATAAACTCATAGGAATAAACAATAAGGACTAGATGGACGCAGTGATCTGGAAACTAAATGCCCACCTCCTTACAGATCTAATCTAGCAAAGATTTTGAAATTTTAAATCTCAGATTTTGGCAACGTCGCTTATGAGAAAGAAAAAGAAATAAAAAAATGTTTAAAAATGTTGTGCTTCTTTCGTAGTTTTAGTGTGCGATATATTGAAATTAATATTATTCGGCTAAGAACACTAAACTAAAACCATTCACACTATCTTTTTCAGGTAACATTTTAAATTATGGAGTTTGCATTTTAAAGCTTCTTATAAAAAATATGATTCCAGAGTTTAACTCTTGTACGAAAATTACATAAAAATTAGAAAACATGAAAAGATACAAAAAAGTAATGAAATAATTTCAAACTCATTTTTTCCATACCCAAAAATCATATGATTTGCAGAATACAACAGAACACGTTGTATTACTGCCTGCCCCCTACTACCCCCAATCACATGCTCTACACACTTAAGGTTTAGGTACTCTTTTTTTTTGTTTTATATGGTGCTCCTTCTAAATTCAATGCTCATTTTTTCATACGCATTAAACTTGTGCTCCGCCGGTCGGTCAATTCTCTTGCTCTCTTTTTTTTGTTACGTTCAAATACAAATAAAAAGCAAAAAAAAAAAAAAAATTGATAATAAAAATGAGAGCAAGAGAAAAAAAAAACACTAATACAGGCGCAGCAGTGAGCAGCAGCAGCACATTTAAATTTTGTATGTTTTGGGAACAAATTTCGTCACCGCATATGAGTGGGAATGCAGAGAAGGTCGGTGGGGAGTAATGAAGAAAACAGTGATTGTACAACGAATGAAAAAAAACGTGCTTAATAAAATGTGCTGTGGTTTTGGTTGCTGTTGTTGTTGTTATAGCTACTGTGACTGTTGCTGCAGAGCATTGACGGAAAAAGCACGTGGTCAGTCAACAAGTTATTTTATATATTTATATATATATGTGTGTGTGTCTTTCAGCAGAAACTGGTTTATTATTGTTGCTGCTGTTGTCTGTTTTGATAATGTGCAAAACAGCAACAACAACATTAATGATTCAACAACAAAGAAATATGTGAATGAAAAAAAAAGAATATAAAACGAGAATATTAAAAATCATATGTTTATTTAAAATTGCAGTGCAGCACGTGGTTTTTGAATTGAAATGCTTTAAATAATTATTATTCCGCTAATTAATTGATAGCAAAAATAAACATTATGGTTGTCTACATAGTAAAAATGCAATAACTTTGTTATCGTCGTAGTTTAAATATTTTGAATCAATGTTATAGCTGCATATGATTATGGTGAGAACAGTTTATTTTGGATATTTTTATTTTTTAGATTTCCACATTTTCGTTTCATACATCGATCGAAAATGCTTTGAATATTCTTATCTATTAATGAATATTTTAGATTAATAATAAATTTTTTTATTTTTAGATATAATTTTTTTTTTAAGCCTTTTAGTAAAACTTCTTGATTCGGCTTTCATTAAAATTGGTTCAAACCCCACAAGTATATACCAGTGATGAAAAATAGGTACAATTGTACCTTTTTCCGACTTTTTCGAACTACAAGATGCATTAGGTACAATTGGCACATTTTAAGTGCAATTTGTCATTGGCCAAAATAAAAATATTTTGTAATAATTACGTACTTAAATTTAACTTGCCTGTACTGTATTGCTTAACTTTAAAGCTCACAGCTCTGATATTGCTGTATATGAAGGGAAAAATATTGAAAAAATAATTTCCAGATTTTTGAAATTTAACAAAAATGTAAACTTCTTATGACTTTAAACCTACTAATAACCATTATTCGATTTCAAAAATTATTTTTCCATTATGCATGTTTTTTTTTAAAAACCGTAATAACAGAACAAACTCTGAGCTTTAAAACAAATCTTGGCTGCAGATTTTTGAAAAATCGAAAATTATGATAAAAATTCCGGAGCTTTCATGGCCAATATTATCAGCTTTAAAAATTTGTTTCCCCTTATGTTCATCTAAATGACTAAAAACTTTCCCCCTCTCTTAGTTTCCGATTGTCGTGCCCTAACATGTAATATTTTATTGACTCTCTATATATGTGCTGCAATAATTTAACCTAATTTAAATATTATGAATATCATTTTCATGTTTTGTTTACTTTTTTTAATTGATAACTTTTATTTAACTTTAAATTTTAATTTCTTACAAAAACGATGAACCAATGAATTATACCATTTAAGGTACATTCATGCTCATTTAGGTATAACTTTTTTGGTAAATTAGATACAAGTTGAAATTTGCAAAATTTCATCCCTGGTATATACTGTTCCAAACCGCTTAAGAAAATAGCCCCTTTAAGTGCCCTTGTGTAGGATTACCAACTGTACTTTTTTGAAGAGCGCACATTTTCTGGCTCTGCTCTTTCGGTCTTTTTAATTTTAATATCTTTTCTTTATTATATTTTCTATATTATATTCCAGTTTAAAATTTGAAGAACATCGATTTTGAGTTCCTTATAATTTCAAGATATTAGTGAAAATTTTAAAATATTATCTTAAAATATTAGTGAAAATTTCAAAACAGAACGGAAGAGACCCAACGCCCAAAAACAAGTTTCAAGAAAACAGCTACTAAAAAAAATTATTATTTAGCTTTAAATTCGATACTCAGAGGTTTTTAGGGTCGCTGATTACGAATCCGAAATAAGATTTTTAAAATTGAAAATGGCAGATCCAATATGGCGGAAGAATTTTTAAAAATTTAAACTCTTTATTCGGGGGTTTCTAGGGGCGCTGATTGAGAATATGATATCGGATTTTCAAAACTCAGAATGGCGGAAATTTTCTGTCTCCGAAAATTCTCTAATAACGAGTTTCAAGGGAATCTGATAAATTTTTTTTAAAAATATTAGGCCACAGACATCAGAATCGCCAAAAAAAGAAGAAAATCTATTTTTTTATTTTCTATTCGCATACCCAACAGAAGGAGCGTATAATATTCTAAAGAAGCACGTGTATCGAGAAAAAAAGCCCAATCATAGCATCTAAAGAAGTTGACAGGACTTGAAGACCTTCACTATGCACCAGGGATGGCTAACTAAAAGTAATTTGCATAAAACATTTTTTTTTTTTTAATTTTTAACGCGTTTTTCTTAATATTTTTTTTTTTTTTTTGAACTGGTAGGACTGTATTTACGTAACGCAATTTTGATAAATTCTGAGCCTCAACCCTTCCCCCAAATTGTAACGTAACACATTTCTATTTTGACTTTTCAATCTGGCCAGTTTTTTCTTCTATAATGATAATCCCTACACTTTTCCCGTTGACAGCTCGAGATCTCTTACAAAGCAAGAGTGAAAATTGTTCTAATAAGATGAAAACATCAACAAAAAAATGTAGAGAATGGATTGCAAGCAATAAAACTCAATCAACCGCTCATAATTTGATCATTTTTCAGTCGTTTTTTCTATCCAAAAAAAAAAAATTTACACATGATTTTCGAATTCAGAGGGAGAAAATTTATTTTATAAACTATTTGCTAGTATAAAATCGACGTTACGCAACACATCGATGACCCCCTCCCCCATGTAACACTTCGTAACAAATTTCCCTGTTTTTTACAACCTTGTGTTTGTGGGTTGCTAGTTGCTTTTTTCAATTCAGACGCATTTCAACGAAATGAGTCTGAAATGCAGAATTTCATTTGACACTTTTTGTATGGCGAAATTCTGCATTTCAGACGCATTTGAACGAAATGTTAAATTTGCCTGAAATGCACTTTCGTATGTCCGGACTATTAAAAAAAAAAGATGAAAATGGCCCGGTTCTAACACAATCCTAAATTTTACATTTCGTATTTAAAATAGTGTAATTTTTAATTTTTGTATTCTTTTTTTGTATCTTCAAAATATGGTAAATCTACACCTATCTTCGGTTCGTAGTAACAAACATATTCTGTATTTCTATAAATAAATTTTTGCTTTCTTATTTCTCTGGCTCCTTGAAAAAATAAATTATGAGGCTATACTCTGATATAAATCAGCTGAATTTAGTAGAAATCGCAAAGATTAAATTGAGATAGAATTGATTTCTCACTACCTTTATTCATTCATGAAAAGCGTTTGTAAAAAGAAATAATTCCAATTTGTTCAAAGGAATACTTTTTCGAAATTTCGGCGAATCTCGTTTCATACAAGGACTAACTCTCTAAGACCTCCCCCTAAGGGCAATTGAGTTATAATAGCAAATAAAAAAAAAAACAAATTTAATACACAATTAGTAATCAATTTCAGTTAAGACTTGAGCTAAATAAGTAATGACAACTTTAATACAATTGTAGGCATTTTAGAGCGCATCAACCTAATTTATTTGCAAACTTTTATAATTTGTGATATCTGAGGTTGTGGTTTTAAAAATAGATAAAAAAAACTAAACAAATAACAAATAAAAAAATTATCAAAACGAAGCTTTGTAACAGAGTTTAATATGTACATACAATAGAAATAGGCTACGGTGTTTTGTTTATTACATATCAAATTTATTAGAAACGTTTGAATACTTTCTAAAAAAAAAAAAGGAAATACATATATTATTACAGAAATCAGAATTGACCTCCAAAATGCTGCTTGGAGCACTGCAGCTCTAAAAGCCTTCCAATTAAATTGTAATAAGAGAGATAATGATGAAGTAGCCCTCTTTTTTGATAGCTTGTTAATGCTAAATGAAGTTTAGAAAATTGCAACAACAAAACACATATCAGAGAGATGAGCGTAAGTTATTAGGTGTAAACATAACGGAATTATAAGGTGAAGCAACTATTACAAAAATATGAAAATACCAGTCACACATCTTCATATATTTCAGTAAAAAGATACAATTTCACAGTAAGGAAAAATGCAACCGTGTTATTCCGAGAGAAAAAGAGAGATTCGATATTAAGTTTGTCGCGTACTCAATAGTCATTACTAGTTTTACTGTTTTTAATTTTTTTTTTACTGGAAATCCGTTCGCGTATGCAAAAGAAATAGTAAAAGAGAGGGAAACTGGAGAGTAAATTTTTTTCTCTCCGTGATAGTTTTTACCAAACTTTTACTGAATAAATTTCTTCTAGTAAAAATAGCAAATAAAGACAACAGCTGTTTGAATGCCAAACTCTCAAAGTAATTTTCTATTTTTGTCAAATATTTATAGGAATTTGTTTAAAAAATAAGATAAAGTACAAATGCAACTCCAATATGAAAGAATTCAATTTCAAAAACTTGCACCAAATTGTTTCTGTATGCGGTGGCATCTGTAAACTTAATAGAATTGTGTTTGCATATTGTTAATTACCTACTTATTTTTAATGCTTGCAATCATATTGCACCCGATTAAAAGTCATCAGCGAACAATTAATGTCAATTAATGTCTCAGTTTTTCATTACTTTTAAATTGAAAAATTTTATTTTTTTTTTTTTTTAACAGCTGTTTTGACATATCAGTTAGTCTACTTAGAAATTTTACTAGTTTTTAGTTCGCCTACTTTTGCAGATTATTCTGTTTTTAAGAGAGGCTATTTTTTACACTCTTTGTTACTAGCAAAATTTTACTCAACTGTCGTGCAAGAATGCGCATTAATGAACGCGCGTTTTTTTTTTTTGCCATCCACGCGCGTAACCACCAATTTGCACATTCTTGCGAGTCAGTAGTTGGGCCACTTTAAGTACGCGAACAGACCTATTTCCATGAGTTTTGTGTAACACTACAACAGTAAAAACACACATCTAAGAGAGAGAAAGGGGGTAGTCGATATCCCAGAGGAAGACTTCTCTCTAATCTAAATGCCTTTGGGAAATAAGAATCATTTACGATAGAATATCGCTGATTCGAAGTCCTAATTTTTTTGATGTGATAACATTTTTACTCGGGGCTGATTGAAAATTTATAGTGGAGTGAATTGATACAAATTAAAAGCAAATGCCACACCGACGCTGTATTTTATCTTAAGCCCAAAAATATGCAACACATAATTTTCATATCAAAAACGGTTGTGGAATATACTTACATATCAATGGAATAGAGTTTTTATTTAATGTTTTGTTTGGACGACCTCGATAGTCTAGTGGGCAGTGCTCTAGACTAAAAAGGTTCGAGTTCGATTCCCGTCTTCGTCTGGTGGTTAATCCTCATAACCTTCTTATATTCATTATCAATGAAGTGTATGCGAATTATTAGAAAGTGTACAAGTATACATCTTGGTAGGCAATGGCAAAACCATCAAGTGATAACAAATTGCCACATCGCCGTTCGGAATCGGCGTTAAACTGTAGGTCTAACCTTGTGGTATCACAATGGGCCGGTTCAGTCCTAAGTGTGTCACTAGACAGACTAGACTCGAACCTAATGTATTGTTCTATTGCATAGTTTATTTTAGTTTATAATTTACTCTTTCGTAATAAAAATTGTAAAATAATATCAACATTAAGCGATGTGACGTGTAAAAAACGAAGAAAATTCATTGAAAAAAGAAAATGAAAAATTTTAAAAACCCATGTTTGCACTTTTTGCAACATTAAAACGAAAACTTTTGTAACAAAGTAAACAACAATGCGCAAAGTATGATATCACATTATGTAACGAGTGCAGAAGGGACCCATTTTTGTTTTTTTTAATACTTTGATATTTCATAGACCATGTACATGAATACACAAATGTTTTTGGTATCATGGAGTACGTTACACTCAAAATCAATTGAAATTTTTTTTAAATCCCGTAAATATGACCCAGTATTGAACAATGTTGATTACGTATCAATTCTTAGATTTATTTTATAGTTTTCCCATGTGTTATGTAAACAAAAAAAAAAAACAAAAAAAAACAAAAATAGTTTCATATTCGTTTCATATAACAAACTTGTTGTCTGTAATTACCCCACACTTTTAATATTCCGCTCGCTGTGATTCTTGTTAAATCTGTAGACTATGAATGTATTTGTCATACTAGGGAAAGCAGGCGAAATTATCAATTCTTAAAATAATTTATTATTTGGTTGATTACAATCTTACAGATTCATTTTTTAAAAGGAATTCGCTTTTGAATGAAAATTCTTTTCATCATTGAAATCAAAGTCGATATATATATATGTTTAATGCTACAAATAAAATAAAGACTTTAATCTCATTCTGTATCTGTTTCTTTCTCTTTTTTACCTGCCAATGTAAAATAATATCAATTCCAAATTAATCTAATTTTCCTGAATGAATTCTTCGGCACTGATACTGATATGAACTATCGATTTTACCATATGATGATTTAATTTAATAATTTTTTTATATTTAGGTTTCAATAAAAAAAACGTGCTTTACTTGATATTTTTTTTTAACAATTCGTGTCTTGTTTTCATAGAAATTGAAAGTTTCATTCCTTTACAAAAATGAAACAAACAAACATAGATACCAATAAAATTTAACGTATTTCAACTGAATGACTCAAGGTTATTATATTAAATTGTTAACTAACTAGCGGATGATGACTTTTGTTGCCATAAATGACTTCACATTTTTTACAAGTTGTTTTCAACTAGTACATTGCTTTTACCAAAATTTTTTAGATTTATTCTAAATTATATCATTTTATCTATTATTCTTTTTAGGGCGGAATTAATGCGATTCGAATTCCAGCTTTCGGCATCGAAATTTTCATTCTAAATTATAATCAAGAAAAGTCTCAAATATTTTTCATGGTTCCTTTGTTGGATTTCTACTGACTGCTGAAAGATTATTTTATGAATCACTATCCCATTCTCCATCTAAATTTATAACCATACAATTTTATTCAATTGTTATCTACTTCGATAAAATCAATGGGGGTTTCTTATCAAAGCGAAAGGTGGACATAATGACATTTAAATGGAAATAAAAGCTTTGTAATTGTCAATTTAACTATAATGAATTCAAATTGACGCTATCGATTTCACTATTTTTTATTCAAACTGATGCATTTTGAATGCGAATTTATTGTTCCGCATTAAAATTATTTGATCCAAATTCATATTGACTTTGAGCTATTTTGATTGAAAATTTAACTTTTATGGATTTAAACTGACATTTTTTAATTCAATTTAACTATTCTGAATTTAATTTGACAAATATGAATTCAAATTGATGCGTTCTTAATTTAAATTAAATTTGAGTTATTTTGATTGGCGCTTAACTCTTGGCACGTTCTGAATTCAAATTGATATTTTCTGAACTCAAATTGACTGTTCTGAGTTCAAGTTGATGCTTTCTGAACTTTATTTGACTATGCATTTTGAATTCAAATTGAAAATTTTTAAATTTGAATCAATTGGATTGTATAACTATTTAGAATTCAATTTCAGACTTTCTCAATTCTTTTTGATTTTATATTGAAGTCTTTTGAATTTAAATTGAATCCTTTTTAGTTCAAATTGAAGTCTTTCGAATTTAAATTGAATCCTTTTTAGTTCAAATTGAAGTCTTTCGAATTCAAATTGAAGCCTTTTGAATTCAAATAGACACCTTTTAGATTCAAATTGAAGCCTTTTGAATTCATATTGAAGCCTTTTGATTTTAATTTCGATGTTCTTAAATTAATTCAAATGATGACGTAGATACAAGATCGATCCTATACCTCATTTGACATACCAATCGTTGGCACTGCCATGGGGCAACACAATTTCCAATAGTTCTAGGAACATTTTCAAACTCTTTAAGTTTCATCAGAACCTGACAAAGCTTTACTTTCAAAATCGGTACTTATGCCGAATCCGTATGGCGAAGTGAAAAGTCCAGCACAAAACCAATACGTCATGTTCAAAATGAAAACGAATATATAACAAGAATTTAATTGGAAATTTATAGAATGCGCTCAATTTGTATATGCCAAACGAGAGTAAAAGTCTGACCATGGTTTTGGAAACTTATCCTTGGCTTTATATAAATTCAAATATTTGTTCAAATATTTTTTACGTTCAAAATCATTTCACCGCTTTTATCAAAGCGGACTTTAAATTGATGGTGGGCTATGCATATGGCTGCTATGTATTCAGATATTATCTAAATAATTTAAGTCTAAGCTTACTGCATAAAGAACTAAGTTCCTAGAAAAAAAATACCGACAAGGTTTAGACTGAAATCTGCAATGAAATCGGAAATGAGGTCGTCCTGAAACTTGAAGCTCATAGAGCTGACAAGAAATGAAACGATATGGATTTGTATTATCGAGGTCTTTCAGTGGGAAAAATTGAAATTGATGATGATGTTTATAAACAATTTGATATGAAAGTAGGGCTTTTCTTTTCAAAAAACAACGAAATTTCGATTCGAAATGTTTTGCCTGCCAACCCTGTATTCTTATGCGAGAGATAGAGAGAGAAAGCGAAAGACTCCTCCCATTTACCAGTAAATGACATTACGCAATGCCTGTTAGAGATGGGCTGACTTTCACGAATGATAATCATAATTCTAGCGAATTTCGCTTGGTTTAGTATATAATAATGCACTTAATTTTACATAAATAATTATAAAGTTTATATGTATAGTTATATATATATATAAATATGTGCAAGCAAAAGTATATACAAGAACATACAGTGGCGAGCAATAAAAATGAAATTGTTATGATTGTAGGGTTTAATCACCCATATCTTAAAAAAGGTTTTTTTATCCGATCTTTTTTTGTAGTCGTTTTATTTTTTGATGTGATAACCGTGAAGAAAAATTTATATAGTCGTGTGAGGTTTCATAGTTTGTGTGCGTTTATAAGTGTGTGTTTTATTATATATATTTTACTTTAAGCCCAAGAGTATGCATCACATAATTTCTATATCAAAAACGGTTGTGAAATAGTGGAGCATAACAAAAATTGTTTTTATTTATTGTATTGTTTTATTGCATAGTTTATTTTAATTTTTTCTAATTGAAATTGCAAAATAATATTTACATTAGGCGATGCAAATGTCCAAAAGCAGAAGAAAGTGCATTGAAAAAAGGAAATTCAAAAATTAAAAAACCCATGGTTGCACTTTTTGGAACATAAAAACGAAAATGTTTGTAATGAAGTAAACAACATCATGTGATGAGTGCCGAAGGTACTCATTTTGGTTTTTTTTTTATATAAATTACTTGGATCAAGATAATGCAGAAAATAAGCGAAATTTTAAGGTTCTAGTTCAATCCCGTTTTTCAAATATATCGCTCAAAAACTATCATATATAAAAAAAACATCTGTTAAGTACACAGAAATAAGTGTTATTTAAAGCTCTACTGTCTTCGTGAGAAGAGTTTTCGTCGTTATTGCGTTCTATGCAGTGATAGTTCATTGAAAACTTTTTAAAAAATTTGTTTCATTGACTTATGACAATCTTGTAGAAAACTAGCGATATGTCGATGATTAATCCCTATAGTAAAAGCGCTACATTTTTGTTGCCCGCTACTGTAAATACACATACGCGCTCATACAACTATACGATAATAATTTAAACAAAGATATTTATCTTGATTATTATTAATTAGAAGACGAATTTCATGTATTGAATTGGTAAATTTCATTGTGTAGGCTCAAGCATGAGCTCAAGCAACAACAAACTCAAACATCCCGCACACATTCAAACACACATTTAAAGACAGAAGGGGAATAGGAGAGAGTAAAGAAGTGGAACCTTAAACGCATATATGCAAATGCAAATATCGTGAATATTTTGGCGATGATGATGACGACGACAACAACGGTACATACACACTCTCATACACACACACATACAGGTGTCTCCTTTGTGGCACTTTCTCACTCTCTTCACTGGCATTTCAATTGGTTATAAGCCTATATAGATATTTGCAGATAGTTGCTTGTACATGACCGGATGAAAGATGTCGCAAATATAGCTGCAGTAGCAGCTTATTCAAGCGCACAGGTACAAGTGAATATGAATATGTTCAATGCTTTAGCAGTAGTGGACACAGCTATACATACCATACATATACACACACACACATATATACTGGGTACATGGTACATGCCCGCTTATATTAATTATAAGCAAATGCACATATCCTTAAAGCATAATTGCAATTGGTAAATGGTGGCGTTGTTGTTTTGGAAGGTAGAGTCAGTGAAACAAGAAAGCAAAAACATACAAACACATGTATCTATGCGCACAACTATAGGCACAAATTCCTTCCGGTCAATGTGTGTGGCTTTTCTTGGATGACTGACTACTGTATGCACAACAGCAGCAATAGCCATGGCATCAGTTGCAGCAATGTCCATGGCATCAGTAGCAGCAAAAAGCAGGCAGTTGCATCTTGCAATAATAATTCATTATATATTATATTCCTTTGAGGAAACACCCTCAAGTTCTCTTTCTCTTTTTACCAACCACAACAATTTCTCATCTATAATGATGCGGGAGATCTTAAGAAGTTTTACGCGCGATACGTGCAATATACCAACTGTCAGGAAAACGGATATCTGTTCAAACGAACGTACAGACATAAGTACAAATAGATACTTGCTGCTTGAATGTCACATGCCACTGTATTGACATGTAGATATAACGATACAATACAAATGCGGTTTGCTGTTGCTGCTGTCTTGTCTATGATAAGATTTTGACGCTTTTAGCCATGGGATTAACTTGTATACATGAATACATACATAGTATGTATTTGTAAGTATAAATATATGTATGTGCATGTACCACGAATTTGGTAAAATTCACCAACGCCCACGCACACACACTACCCCTCTACAATAAATAGTTTGATACATTCTGTTTTGAGTATTAAGAGTTGCATGCATACATAAATGCATTTCCTGTACACTCACGCCGCTCATACATACATATGCAAATTTGTATTAATTTGATTGTATTTTGTAGGTATAAATTTTGCAATTGTAGTATATTTCAGTATATATTTCCTTGATCTCTAATAAGATGTCCAAATCAAACAAGCAAACATACTTATATATTCGTGCATATTCATGTTGGTGGTCTTTACGTTTATAAGTTTGTATGCATGTGCGTATATCCTTTTTCGTTATTAATCTATGTTGTCAGAATTTCTAAGGCCACTGTCGAAATAGAATAATTTATTATTATATTATGGAACGAATATTTTGAGGGTAGGTATATAAAATATTTAAATTTTATGATGAATATCCTTTTCTCTCTAGTTATTGTTTAATTAAAATTTTGTTTATGCCATTTTTTATTATATAATCTTTGATTAGCGTCACAACATTGTTGAAATTTTCTTTGTGAAATGTGAAAGAAAATCGACGATAAATGTGCTAAAATAATAATAAAAAAAAAAAATTACCTGGAAAACCAAATTTAGTGAATAAAAAGCGAAATTTAATGAATTACGCCATTGTTTTTATTGACAAAAACATATAATTAGTTATTTGAATTGAGTAGTTTATCATAAGTAACTTTCTTAACTAATGGCACATGCAGTTTGCGTATATCCTTTGATAATCGTCCCTAAGTTCTGTCAAATTCTGTACTTCGCGGATTTTTGAAAACCCGCGTTAATTTGAGAATATTTTCCACATCAAAATTGCCGGGTTAAAATTCCACGTAATTCACACTTTGCCGTACGAAAAAATAGCGTTACTAAGAAAAATACACATCAAACTATGGATGCCTGATAACAAAAGGTGCCCAACCCTAACAATAAACGCTATTCGCGCATCGCAAAAAGTCATAACTAAGCACGTTGTAGAATTGAATTTTTTCGTTCGGCATTTTAAAGTGCACACCATCACAGAATACGCGCACATAGCTTACCTTGAAGACTTTCTGCCATGAAAATTGACACGGAAAATACTTTTTTAGAAATTTTAAGACACTGACTCAAAATGACACACAAAGTTTACTCTCTCAAAGACAAGCTTTGCCGCCCACGAGCATTAACAGATCTCGTGCAACAACACTGTCTAATCGCAACTGCCCAAACCTGACACATGCCCAACCCTGACAACTGCCCAACCCTGACAACTTTCCCCTACATAGAAATGCTGACTCTTCTATACTTATTAATTTGACATAGGCAAATGTATGGTGCTGAAACTTGAACTATAATGATCAACGTTGAGAGTTTGTGCAAATAACGCTACGCTTAGGACCCATGGAACGTAGAGAAGGAGAGGATGACAACGTATAAGAGAACCTTACTGCATTAATGGAAAGAAATACAGAAGCTACTTGGCTTTCTGGGCGTGCAGAAAACTCTTTGAAAACACCTGCTCGGCTATCAGCTTCAAAAGCTTGCTTGTCTCTCAATCACTGAGGCTATACGCATAGCTCAGCCTGCCCTACTCCTGGGATTCAGATGATGATCAGACTTGCACTTCTGCACATCTTTTTCGTTCAGAAAACAGCCGCAATTACAGCTTTGAGGCTGCAAGTTTTATCCAACTTACTATAAGGAACCACTGGTCATTTAACTATTAGTAAAATTCCTAATACTCTAATCTGTTCTGTGTCAGATTTCATGACTAGGGATCTTAACTTCGGCCGAAAATTTAATATTACATTTCCGTCCAACTTCGATTGGAATACCCAATTCCTCAACTTCGGTCCCTTCGCCTTCTATTGGTATACTGACGGCTCGAAAACGGATTTTAGTTCTGATGTTGGTGTTATTGGACCTAACTTTCAAATTTTAATTCCACTGAGCACTTGGCCTAGTGTCTTTCAAACCGAAATATGTATATGCAATTGAGACGTTCGCCAGAATAAAGTTAAATAAAAGGCTAAAAGGTGCAAAGATTGTCATCTTTTCGACTCTCAAAACACTTCCATGATGGAACTTCTCTTCGCAAGAATAACAAAGTTACGCTTTGTTGGGTACCAGACCACTGTAAAACTGCAGGTGTTACTCCTAGGCATGGCTATCTTCTTGAGATCTTGTTCCAGGTCTTAGACAGACCAAAAAGCATGTCCTTCCTCTCGCTCTCACCCAATTCCAGAATTTAAATAAAGCGAATCTCAGTTTGCTCGTGGGTTTTCAATCTGGCCAATATGTGGTCGAATATCACTTGAGTATATTAGGCCTGTGAAACGAGACAGAGTGCCGTCTATACACGCAAAGAAAAAATTCGTTTCTCAGAAACGAAATTTTCACTAAACGAACTTCGTTCATGGAATGTTTTCATGATGAACGAACATTTATTTATCATAAACAACTGTATTCGGTTGCCATGAACGAAGATTTATTCGTCATAAACGGTTCAATTCTTTTACGACGAACTAAAAACGTTTGCATTAAAATGCAATATTTCCCTGAAAAATATAAAAAAAGAAAGCAAAAACGATTTTCATATGTACATTGGCATTCTATTGTGGTTTTTTGTTTAAACAAAATTTTCTGATTAAAAACTAGAAAAAGTGTATGAAATTGACATAAAATTATATTATTACAACTTTTGTATTATTTATTACTTATAAATCACACACTTTTATTTGTTTTTTATAAACACCACGCACTTTTTTATAGACAAAAAGAAATGTGATGAAATAATTTCAATGCACAATTCTTCAATAATGCGTTGACAAATGATACTTCCCGTTATGTTGTGTTGATTTGTTGTTGTGTGAAGTTTGAATGTAAGCGTCGCTGCTGCTTCTTTTTCGAACGAGAACGAGATGAGAGGAAAACGAAAATAAAAGAGAAGAGAGTTGTGGACTTTCGTTTAGCAGAAACGTTTTTTCCATTTCGCAGGAAAGAAAATTGCGTTAATTTTATTGTGAACGAATTTTTGTTCATCATAAAATTGTTAATCCTTTGCAGAAAACGGTTTTGGTTTCTGCAAACACGGCAACGTTCCTCAGAAACGTTTTTGTTCAACGTAAAAGTAATATATTCTCCACAAACGGGCGATAAACTTTTTTTTCTTTGCCTGTATATAGAGGACAATGAGACGACAACCCACATTCTGTATGAGTGTCCAGCCTTGACTCAGCAAAGAGGTATTTTTAGCAAACCGTTTTTAATAGGTAACGAAATTAAAACGACTTCAACAAAAAATATTCTAACCTTCATCAGCATAGAAAACCGTCTTTTAGAACCATGGTACAAAAGATCTTCTGGTCGCAGTAACTGACTTTCGGGCCGTCCTAACCGTACCAAAATAATAATAATAATGCAGATCTTTTATGCGGACTCACATCTCAAATTTTCTTGATGTTGTCCTAACTTCCTGTGGAACATAGAAGCCGGTAAACTTCTACCATTTTCTTCTATCTGTTGCCTGGTTTTTTCAATGGAGTCATGATTTACCCTGCGATGCTGTTTCTTTTTTCAATTTTCAATTGTTGCTGGTTATCCAATTCTATAGGAGACTTATTGTTTGGTTTTCTCATGGCATGACTTATATATCGCTATTTTAATGTAAGAATTTCACATCTTATTAAAATTTAATCGAATAGCCTGAGTTTGGTGCGCAAGAATATATTTTATCTGAGATCTATTCGGTTGAAAGCAATCCAAAGGTATTACGAACTTTGATGATCTTATTGACGATATCTAATCCAAGTCAGTGGCATCATTGGTAGATATGCTAAGCTACCTAGGTAGGTAGTTGAATTGATCAAACACCTCTAAATATTTGCCAGTATACATAATTTCAATTTTGCTAGAGCTCGACCGGTGAGTTTTCTGCTGGTACTTGAGAAAAAGCAAATATCATTAATATAGGAATTTAGGTAGTTCAAAGAACTTTCTATAAATAGTATTTTCTACTTATAAGCTAACGGTGGAACATAACACAAATAACCACATGGGAAAAAATGGATGAAAACGGTATATTGACATTTTTTCCTTGCCATAATGACGATGTTCATTCGATGAAAAATTTTAATGCACACACATCACAAAAATCAAATTTCATCTTCACATCTATTCTAGAATCTGCCGCAAAATAGTTATGATTTTTAGTTGCAATTACAAATCCGACAAAATTATTATTTTGAAAGTCAATCATTGTAAAATTCAGTGCTATCTCAATAGAAACAGATTGTTGTTGGCTACGAGAGTTGACAGCTTTTCTGAAGGATTCTGGAATCAGGGCGATTAGTATTTTCCCAAATGACAATAAAAGACAATAAAACACATTTTTCTTAACCTTAGCAGAAATAAATTATTTGCGCTATTCCACACTTTCTAGAATTTAATTTGACATTATTGTGAACCAAAAACAAACTAATAAAATTTCATACTTCCAGTAAACGAAACAATATAAAACTATTTGTCTAAGAAACGTGTTAAATATAAATTAATTTACTATTTAGTATACTCATATTCATAATTGAATTATTAAAACTAATTACATGTAATTGATTGTATAACAAACAACATGTAATTAGTAACAAATTAAGGTAAAAGAAAAATATGAAAAACAGAAATTTGGGAGAGAGGAGATTGTCACTTTGTGTGATGGTGAGCAAAAATTATAAATAAATGTATTTACTTACATTTTCACCAAAAAAGAAAAAAAAATTCTCAAAAAGAGCAAGAAACTTTCTCTTTCCGCCCAGCGGTTTTTAAGACAAGTGCTGTAAAATTAAGCGCTTAAAAAGTGCTTGCGACTAAACCATATTAACCGAAAATTGCAAAGCAATCATGCGAACAACAAATGAAGTTTTCAATCGAACAATAGAAACGAGTATCGCTTGATGAAATGCTACGAATGATTCACAGAGCAAGAAACGAAGCGAGTTAGTCTTCACGCAGCTGCGAAACAAAATGGTTACGGAATTCCATGAAAAGTGTGTGCATTTCATTTTACTTATTTTTTCAATTTTTTTTTATAAAAAATAAATAAAAACATATATAATGAAATGTAATCTATGTTTATATTTTAGTTAAAAAAAAAAGTAGAATAAAGTGACGCAGCAATAAAGAAATAAGAATGAATGAATCGATACTCGATATCTTTTTCGTTTTCCTCTTTCTCAACAAAAGTAAGCACGAAGCTGGCTGTGAACAAGCGAGCGGTAGTGCCTATCTAACGCACTTGTTTAGCGCTAAAAGTACTGCACTAAACAAGCGCTACTCTTCTATGGCATGCAATGTTAAAATTAGTATGTAACTTATGTGCTTTTAGAGCACTTAAGTGCTTGCAGTTAAGCACTTGTTTTGCGCTTTACTTAAGCACTATACTTCAATTTACTTCTGGGTCTAAGCACGTGAGAACTATGAGAAAATTTATGTCATACTCTCATTAAACGCAGACATTTAAATTAATGGAAATTAGATGTATAGCTTTTCATAAAAAACTTTTGTTTTATTAATAGTTATTAATTAAAGGCTTCACTCATTAAGAATTTCCAAAGTCTATGAGTATGAGTTTTATGGCATTAATGGTATTAAAGGGTAATATTTGAAATATTGATAATAAGGATATTCATTAAAACATGTAAAGCCATAAAGTGCGAAAGCCTCGTAAGTTTTCTGAAATTTTAATTAGGGTTTTCAGTTTTGTTTTAGAGATAATCGTTGATCGTTGATTTTTAAAATATACTTTTGAAGCCAAGATGCCGAAAGTACCGTAAGTCGAAAAGTTGAATATATAAAATTTGTAGAAGTGAAAGCTATTAAATATGAATTTTTGACAGTAGCCAAACTAGAAGTGTTAGGTTAGGCTAGAGAGGGGAATGAACTTATTGCCTTTGGGGACTTATTCGTTGGACTTGAACTCACGCTCAAGCAAAGCAAAGTACAGGGACTGACCGATTTTCTGTTGAAATATTCAAGATGTACATTTTTGGGATTGGACATTAACGAGGATTGGAGAAGTGGTCGTGGTACCTCCTCTACAAACCTGAATTTTCCTCTCAGGAACTGTTTGTAGTACGGTACGAAGATTTGGCACGAAAGTAATATTTGTTCACTGCATTTTGTGTGAAAAATTAGGGTGGGCGTGGAAAAGTGGGCGTGGTATCTCCCATACAATTCATATGGTTATTTGAGTATATCTCTGAAACCACACTCAAAATGGTACTGAAATTTCGTACAACGACGTTGTTTGACAATGCCATACTACAGAAAAGATTTGAGTGGGATTGGGAAAGGGGGTGTAGCACCTTCCATATGACCTCAATATTCATTATGAGATATTTCAGGATGAATTTGTAGTACGGTACTAAGATTTGGTATGCAAGTGTTATTTATCAATGCCGAGGTTATAGTGGAGTATGAGTTCTCAGTGTCAAGTGGGAATGGCACCTCCCATACAACCTGAATATTCTGGACGAGATATTTTAGGAACGAAGTTGGATTACTATAGAAGAGAGAGAAATACAGCAGAGGAGAAAAACAACGAATCAGAAAATATACAAAGAGAATCTGTTCAAAATACTCTCATTTATCAAGATGTTGCTGTTAGGTTCTTTCTTGACTTAAATAAAAAACAGGAAAAAACTCTCAATGAAATACACTCAAGATGGATGAAGGAGAATAATGAAATAAGTCTTGAAATAAATGAAATACTTCCACAACTTTCGAAGTTCTTTCATTGAAAATAAGTCTTAAACATTTTATGTAATTTTTTTGGGAGCTATTTAATTATTTGTTCTCTTCAAATTTAAGCCAAAATCGCACGATAGCGATTGAAATTTCGATCTTATGTGAATGACAGCATATGGTTGCTACGTTATTGCTCATGGGAATAAACAGATAGAATTGACTACAAAAAAAAATCACTTGTTGAAGGGTACGATGACTTCTTTTTGTTTGAACACTGCTACATATTTGCCATGTAGTGTAGGTAACAATTAACAAAAAGCATTATTAATTTGATTGAAAGAGACAAAATGTAAAGAATAAAATAGCATGCGAGTTTAAGTATAAAAGTGTTAAAATATAATAGTTTTTACGTTTTAAGAAAAACAACACTCAAAGGATTACTATCAAATAAAACAGTAACCAACAAAAAATGCAAACTGCTCGCACATCGCTCAATGGAGCACTAGTATTTCGCATGCATTGGATGTGTTGGAAATTTTTGGGTTTTGTCTCACTAAATAAAAATCAATATCCAAATAAAGCAAAAATTTATAAAATTTATTCGATTATACTGAAAGTATGGGTGAATATACTTTATCCATTACATTTGATTACTTGCATCTTCAATGGTGAAACACAATATGATTTATTTAAAAATTTGGCAATAAATATAACCGTACCAGGGATATGTATTAAAACTTTCATTGTATTATGGAAAATGGATCAAGTGTGCAGAATTGATGAAATAATAAGAAAATTGGATGAACACATCAACGACAAGGATGAAGTAGAATACTATAAATCGCAAGTGATCAAAACAGTGAAACGTATACTAAATTTATTCTATTTCTTTCTGTTGAGCGCTTTCATATCGTTGGAAGTGATGGTTTTGGTCACCGGAGTGCTCAACGAATGGCGCCTATTGTATTCAATGTATTTCCCATTTGATGTTTACAATTCGAGCGGAAATTATATTGTTGCACATTTATATCAATTTCTAACATTTTCGGTAATTGCTGCAGAAGCAATATTCATCGATTCGTATGGTGCTATGAGTTTGGCAATGTTGGGTGGACACGTGCATTTACTGTGTATGAGAGTTACGAAAATTGGCAAGGATCCAAAGAAAACACTGGAAGAAAATAATGCTAAATTAATCACTTGCATAAAGGATCATAAAGTTTTAATTGAGTATGTGATCTGCAAAGCAACAAATTCAAATTGATAATTTTATAAAAAATTTGTATTTAATTTTCTTTTAGGTTTCATGAAGTAATCGAAAATATCATCTCATGGATAACATTTACACAAATAATTGCATTTGGCATTAATATTTGCATGATTGTTGTATATTTAATATTCTACGTTGATGATTTCGCTTCGTATTTATTTTACGGGTCATTCATGTTTGCTGTGACTACACAAATGTTTCCCTGTTGTTACTATGGCACTTGTTTCGAAATGGAATTTGATAAATTAACATATGCGATATTTTCATGTAATTGGATCGACCAATCTAAGGAATTCAAACAAAATTTACGCTTTTTTGTTGAGCAAACTTTAAGAAAGAGAATAACCAGAGCTGGATTCTTTTTCAATATAAATTTGGAAACATTTTTCGCTGCTTGTAAGGGAGCTTATTCAATGATGGCTGTTATAATGCAAATGAAATAAGTTTTCTTTTAATAACATAATACCAAAATTACATAAATTAACTTTTAAGACAAATTTTGTTGAACTATTTAATCGATATTCATTGGTTTCAATTAAACGGTAGGCAGATAAAATATTTGAATCAACTCTATAATTAAAAATTAGCAAAAACTTAAAAAATTAATATTTTTTTATTTAAAAATAAAAAACACACTGTTTCGCCTAGGACGTAACAATGAGCGCTGGTGAGAGAAAATTTAAGTTTTTCTTTTTAAGTCTTTTTTTTTAAAAGACAACGAGACGAATGGATTGAAATTTAAAAAGCTTGAGCCTAAAGTGCCTGTTTTCTTTTTCAGTGGAGCTGAACCGATCAATTCAAAGTAGACATAAGTGCAAGAACTGTGCGGAGAAGGCTGCTAGAAATGAGTCTAAAAGCAAGGAGGCCAAGATAAAAGCAAGGAAGCCAAGATAAAAGCCGATTCTAAATGCCAAAATGCGAAAGAACACCAAAACTGGACCTTGAAATGATTGGAAGAGAGTAATTTTTACTGACGAATCCAAAATTAATCTCAACCAGTCGGATAGGGTCTAGTACGATCGCAGGAGAAGGAACCAGGTTTTACTCCCAAATACAATAATTTTAAGAAGCAAATTTCCACTAAGTTTTATGGTATGGGGTGGTATATCCTATTACGGATATAGTCATTTGGTATTTATAAAGAGGGCAATCAACGCATTTGGGTATTCGACCTTATTGCCTTATTCGTTGTGATTGTCAATTCAATTTTCCAACACGACACAACGCCATGCAAGAATGTGTAAGTATGATATTTTTTAAATCCATAAATCTTTATTCTATCTGTTAAATGCATATATAATTTCTATAATTTTCTTTGTATAGGTGAAAAATTATCTGGAGAAAGATGGAGTAGAAAAGTTAAAATTGCCAGGAAACCGTTGGACAATTCTAAAAAACAAAATATGTGGTGAAAGAAAATCAAAAAGTCGGCAATAGTAAAAGCTTGGATTAAGGAAATAACGGTCGAATACTGCCGAGAAAAAACGATGACGTGTGCTAGACTACAATATTCCTGGACAAAAATTTTCAGCATAACATTCTCTTTCGTTGCACTATGGTGGTTATTATGTTGCTAGCAAACACAATTCAATTCCTTAGACTACGAAGTTGATAATTAAAAGATTCACGCATTCATTCATTGAAGAGCCTCAAGTAAATCAGTGGGAGTTTTACGATATATTACATATATAAGTGGGTAATTTCTGAAATATTAACAATTTATAATTATTTTTACACGTGCACCTACCAACTTTACCTATGTACTTGGACATTGTGTTTTTCACACTTGAGTACTTAGATATAGGAGGTTGCAATTTGAAAGCTCTATACATATTTCATGTGCAAAATATCTTACCGGGAGAATTAGAATAGGTTAGAGAGGGGAATATACTACTGATTGCTCGTATTCTTTGTGGGCTTATTCAGTGGGAGCAAATAAGAAGCAATTGCTTGTTCCACCTGAACTCGCGCTAATGGAAAGCAAAACTACAATTACTGACCACTTGTTTGCTGGAATATTCAAGATGCTAATTACACATTATGCATTTTTTTCCAATTTTTTTTCTCTATTACGCACGGTGGAGCATTTTTGTCTTTGAAATGAAACTTCTTTAGCGGAGCAGTGGATTGAAAATTTTGCAACGGAAACGAGTTTTCATTCCACTCAAACGAAACTTATAAGAAACGAAGTTATGTTGTTGTTAGTGTTTAGCTAATGAGGTCATATGGGAATTGGTTGCATGCAATCAAGCAGCGAGTGGACTTCTCGCAGCTTTATCTCATTTACTTTAGTGAGAGGGCCGACTTAAATGCCTCTGCTTAATTGTATATAGCTGAACTTTCCTTTCTTGCCGTGTTTGTGCCGAAAAGTGGTGAGATTATGTTGTTGCTTACAAAATAGAGAAATATTATGTTATAAATGCATTCTAATAATTTTCAAATAAAATACAAAGTTTCGCACTCGCAGTGCCTGCAGACACATAATTTTTTTTCAGTTTTATTCCGGCCAAGAGATATTCGATAAAACGTGATTAAGTGAAAAAGTATTTAATATTTCAATATTCTAATTTTAATCGTCGTTAAACATCATTTTTTGAAGTTATATATAAACAGGTTAATGAACAAATGTAGTCATCACAACAACAATGTATATAGAGACGGGCAAATCAGACGGCCGTTTCGGAATCCGCCACAATTCCTCATCAGTGATCTTAGTGGTAGTTCTTAATCTTTCAATATCCTATATAAGCTACTAATATTTGAAATCATAACCCAGAATTACGGATTTGATTCCAAATATCTTCACTGAATAGAGATATTGAAAGAAACTACCACTACCGTTCTATACACTTATGTTGTTGTTTTTTCCCATTGCAGCTAGTCTGCATAACAGTTCGTTATTTGAAAGTCTAGTACATGGGAGACATGAACTTAAGTCATGACTTTGAAAATTAACCTCTAGATTTAATTTTCATAGTCTCCTAAAAAACTTCATTTTAGTTTGCGAAATTCCTGAACTTTTTTGGAGTAAATTACATTATGCAACAATTTGACATTGAATCGTCTCGGGACAAAACCAAACCAATCTCAAACGATAGTATTTGGCCTCAGTAACAAAAGCCACAATCTTTTTTTTGCTCCACTACGTCACAATTTTTTTTCACAGTGGTTTGAAATTTTTATTTTTTGGTCAAAAACCGAATCAAACAGTGAGAAAGATCATATACAAAATTTTATTTAAGGTGGTTCTTGTCTTCGGTGACCTATATTTAAATTTTTCGAGGAATATTTCCGTTGAACATTTTAACCCTCTAACTCCCACAAAAATGGGTAATTTTGGGCCCTTTTTTTTGAAACTCTTTAAAAGCTTGGTTTAAGGAAAGGTGAAGTAACCCTTCCACAAAAATATTCTCCAAAAAATTTCACTAAGGGCCACCGAAGACAAGTAGTCTCTAGGAGTTAAAGGTAACACATAAAAAACGAAGGTGTTAAGAAATTTAGCTCTTCAAAATGGCAAATCACCAAAAGTGGCAAAATACATAGGGAAAGCATAGTTTTTCTTTATGGAGTAAAATCGATACCTTAAGTCGAAAATAATTGAGAAGAACATAACTATAAATTTTCAAACGAAGCTCCTTTACTCTAGAAGAGAATGAAATACAGCAGAGGAGACTGACAATGAATCAGAAAATATTCAAAAATCTCTCAATTATCAAGACGTTGGTGTTCCATCAAGTTTTAAACAATATGAGAACAAAATCTACGCAATATTGGATTTATCAAATAACTCTCCAGTGAAATGGATCCCAGGAAAAAAAGACTCTCAATGAAATACCACCCCAGAAAAATTAAAACTGCAAAAAAATTAAATAACTCATCGTACTTAACATAATTTAGAATAATAAGTCCTGAAGTAAATGTAATACTTCCAAAATTTTCGGAGTTATTTCATTGAAAATGAGTCTTAAATAATTTTTGGAATTTTTCGGGAGTTATTAAATTAATCGTTCTCTTGAAATTTAAGTCAGAATTGCACGGTTTCGATTTAAATTCCGATCTTATGTGAACTCGAGCACATGGTTTGCTACGTTATAGCTCATGGGAACAAGCAGATAGAATCGACTACTAAATAATCACTGCAATTCGCATTGTAATGTAAGTAACAATTAAAACAAATCATATTGGATTGATTAAAAAAGAAAAAACGTAAGGAACAAAATACCTTAAGAGTTTAAGTATAAAAGCATTAAAATATAATAATTTTTACGTTAAAAGAAAAACCACATTCAAAGGATTACTATCAAATAAAGAACTAAGAAACAAAAAATGCAAACTACTCGCAAATCACTCAATGGAGCACAAGTATTTCGCATGCATTGGAAGTTTTGGAAATTTTTGGGTTTTGTACCACCGAATGAAAATCAAAATTCAAATAAAGCAAAAATTTATAAAATTTATTCGATTATACTGAAAGTATGGGTGAATATTTTTTTCCCCTTACATTTGACTACTTGCATTTTCAATGGTGAAACAAAATTTGATTTATTTAATAATTTGGCAATAAATATAACCATACCAGTGTTAAGTATTAAAACTTTTATTGTATCATGGAAAATGGATCAAATGAATAGAATTGATGAAATAATTAGAAAATTGGATGAACACATCAACGACAAGGATGAAGTAGAATTCTATGAAACGCAAGTGATCAAAACAATGAATCGTGTACGGAAGTTATATATTTTCTTGACGCTGGCTGCTTTAACCATGCTGGAGGTATCAAATTTGGTCGCCGGAGTTCTCGGCGAATGGCATCTACTTTATGAAACGTATTTTCCATTTGATGTTTACAATTCGATTGCAAACTATATTGTTGCACATTTATATCAACTTTTAATATTTACGATAATGAGTGTAGAAGTAATATTCACCGAATCGTATTGCGCTATGATTTTGGCAATGTTGGGCGGACACGTGCGTTTATTGTGTATGCGAATTACCAAAATTGGGAACGATCCAAAGAAAACACAAGCGGAAAATAATAACGAATTAATCACGTGCATAAAAGATCATAAAATTATAATTGAGTAAGTGATCCGAACAGATTGAAATTGTAATTTAACAATATCATATTAAAATTTATATCTAATTTTCTTTTAGGTTTCATGAAGTAATCGAGAACATCATTTCATGGATGACATTCTTTCAGATAGTTACATTTGGCATTAATATTTGCATGATTGCTATATGTTTGATGTTCTACGCTAATGATTTCGTTTCGTATTTATTTTACGGGTCATTCATGTTAACTGTGACTACACAAATGTTTCCCTGTTGTTACTATGGCACTTGTTTCGAAATGGAATATGATAAATTAACGTATGCGATATTTTCGTGCAATTGGACCGAACAATCTAAGGAATTCAAACAAAACTTACGCTTTTTTGTTGAGCAAACTTTAAGAAAGAGAATAATCCGAACTGCATTATTTTTTAATGAAAATTTGGAAACATTTTTTGCTGCTTGTAAGGGAGCTTATTCAATGATGGCTGTACTAATGCAAATGAATTAGGTATGCATGTGCGTGTATCAAAGGATATATTAATACTAGTCGGTAAGGCCCCAGTAACTGGGGCTATTTTTTTTTCTCAAGAAATCTCTTTATGAAAAAACAAATATCAAAAGAGAGCTAAACTACTCGTTGGTGTTTGTTTTGTTATTTGTGTATGCAGATAATTCGTTAGATAATTCTAAGAAATGCCGTTACTCATTTCTTCTCTCTCTCTCTCATTTGTTATTTACTCTTGCTTAAGCAATGATTTTTACAACGATGAGTACAATGCTTTGTTCAATGAGCGAATTTTAAAAAACTTGAGACGCTAATATTTTGGAATTGGCTTAACCGATTTTTAATCTGATAATTTTTGGCTAACCTACTCGTCAAGCTCTTTAAATTAATATAGAATATGATATTGTAGCACTTCTGGATCTTTTGGAATTAAATTATAGTTACACTAATAAATGTACAGATGATTCGATCTGCTGGCTGAGAATATAACACAAAGAGAGTGAAAGAGATAAATCCGTTGCTCGCAAACATACGCAGGGAGAGAAAATATCCCACGGTGTGCTATTAACCCATTTTTAATCAGTGGTTGAAAAATCGACCATTGACTTTCGATTTTTTTGTAGTTTACCGGAAATGGATATAACTTAGCAAAGCCAGCAAATATGTTTTCCTACACCTTACTAAACTTAATTTAATTTTGGTTTAGGTCTGTTCGTATTTTTACATGTTGTTTTTTACAGTCGCGCAAAGTGACTTTCACAAAAAAAAAAAAAAAAAGAAAAATTAACGCTCGGAGAGAATATTACAAAAACTCACAGCAAAAATAATAAACGCATCACGTGGTTTATTTGATGATTTGAGCACTAAAAGCACTAATATCCTGAAGAGATAAAAAAAATCTTAAAATTAGACTTTTTCACGTTTATAGCAGTTTTTTTTATTGATTTTCACCCAGTGGTTTAGTAGCGGTTGGAAATGGGTTAACTTAGTTCAAGCAAACCGTAAATTAATGAAGTTGATTTCATCATTTAACAAATTCATGGTTTTTTTTTTTTATTTTCTTTGCAGTTCATCGAAAAATAATGAAATTTCCTCAGCATGTAGTGAGATGACTTTAAGCACTTTTTGAGCATAACTTCACAGCAAATGTAGAATTTATTTAATATGCAACAAAAAAAAAATGCAAAAAGCCACTAATAGTAGAAAGTTTTAAAGCAAATAAAATATTCTTTATATCAGTATGAAAAAATATTTATTCAAGATAAGATCGCATAAAAATATATTGACCAGGAAAATAATTATACGAAGATATCGACTCAGCAATATTTTTATCCTATCTTTATGAAAACATGAAGTTTTGAAGTTTTAATAATATAACTGTAGTAAAATTGGGTATTCTTACAAATGAAAGTATCCAAGCTACTGCAAAACTTTATTTTATGTTCTTTTTTCTGGCACTGAGGCACTGATTTCAATCCATAAACCTGTACGAAAAATCTGAGAGGTACGAACAATCGTGTTCAGTCCTTAAACGAAGTTTAGTAAAGGAAAAATATTTTTAATATCCTTACAAGTTCTACAAATGAAGTGAAAGAATTTTTCCTACATAAACTGAACTGAGCCTCAATGAATGAAAATTGACTCACACACGCCCATCTCAAATTGTGATATTTATTAAAAAAGAAATTATACCGATGATAAAATTTGATACCATACAACGACGGAACAAAATTAGAAGGAACGCTTTAAATTTTAGGTTGTTAAACTCAAATCTGTTACGGCTTCGTCACAAACTAAGCTTAAAGTAAAAATTTTTTTATAGCTTTTTTTTACAAGCTATAATGGGAGAATGGGTAGTTTGATCTTCAAGAAATTTATTTTATTAAGTTATGTTGATATTGGACTTTTCAGAAATTTAAGCAAAACGCGGCGTTTCAGCCGAAATTTTGTCGTTGGGAGCACAAACATTTCTTGAGCAAGAACATTTAGATGAGTAAACAATCGAGATCACTGTAATTAGGTTAGGTTTGGAAGGCGTGTGCGAATATATATATATAGGTTTTTTGATTTCTTGATGGACTGTTGGAATCTTCAGATCTCTTCGTATTGATTCTTTGCTAATATACCAAGGGACGTTGGTTACGATGCGTAGTTCTGATCTAGCGGTAGAGCCCAATAATTGAATACCATATGCCCATATTGGTTTCAAAATTGCTTTGTAAATTAGTAGCTTGCTTTCAAGTGCAAGTTTAAAGTTTCGTCCTAAGAGCCAGTACATAAATGTTAGTTTCAGTCCCGTTTGTTTTCGCTTTGCAAATATATGTTTTATCCACGTTAGACGACGATCGAGATGTAACTCGAGGTATTTAACTTCATCGTTTTATGGTAGTTTCTGATGATTTAAGGTGACAGGAGAGCATTGTATTTCTTTTCAGAGTAAATGTTACTTGAGTAAACATTGTTTGGTTTACTCTTATTCTCTATTTGCTAAGCCAGGTTTCAACTTGCAGATTTTCCTGCAGGTACTCAGTAGCAGTGACATTATTGGGACTTACGACCATTACAACAGTATCATCAGCATAAGTTCCAGATTTTGTTTTTTCTGAAAATGGTAGATCAGCTGTAAAGAGTGTAAAATATTGGGCCCAGCACGCTACTTTGGGGTACGCCAACCTTAATTGGAAAGAGTTCAGTCCTTTCGTTTTTAAATTTGATTCTGAAGTATCGATCTTCAAGATATGGTTTCAGTAATTTTCGATATAAATGGTAACGAACTTATAGGTTGGCACAATGTAATTTTCTTTTGCGGGTTTGCCCAAAAAATAAGTATAATTTCTGTCACCTTAAATTGGAGTGGTACATAAGAGCACCTTAAAATAGCATTAAAGAGATAAGTAAGGAACCTTATACGTACTTCTGGGAGTTAGAAGCATAGTCTCAGTCTCAGCCCACTTTTGGACTTCAAAATTCTCGAAAGAAAAGACCTGAGTTTTTTTTTTAATGTTTTTCTTTTTTGAAAATATTGCAAAATTTTGGATTTTTCGAATTTTTTTTTTTTCCAAAAAATTAAATAGAAATCTGTCGGAAAAGTTTTGAACAAAATTTTCTGAATGCAATAGGTGATTAGGTATTGATTGGATCCAAAACAGGAGCTGTTTGAACATAATATCAAAATTCTATTCCCCCCAATCGGCAAGTGGTAACTAAGCAAGTTTGAGCACGATCGATTTTAAAAGAAATCCACCATATATGAAATATATATAGAAAGAGTCACGGTCTCTAAGAAAAATTTCTTAAGAGCGAATCGTATTAATACGGCCCATGATATGACCCATCATAAAATGCTTTCCTCGATTTTTTTTCGCCAAATATCTACTATATATAAGTTTTAATAAAAGTTTGTATTTGAATTTTCATTGATCAACTTACTTTTTACAACTTACTGAAATTATTTTTTTAATTTAATTTGTAAATATCTGACACTGGTATAGGAAAGAATACAACTAACCATTAATCCTTCAAACTATTATGTTTTATATTGTATGTACCTACACTGAGGTTAGGATAATTTGTTAAAAGTGTTGGCAGCAGTAAATTAAACTATTACAAGGAGCATTATGACGAATTCCAGTCCCAATAAAAATAAATATATTTTAATCAACCACATATACCATATAATAAAATGTATTATTAGTTATAATAATAAAAAGAAAAAAAAAAACAGTAATAGGTTACAAATTGTACCAATTATACACGACTTTATTTATATTTGAATTATGTAACAATATCAATAACTAAGTAGTAACAATACATTAAATTGAGAATTATTAACAAATATACAATGGAAAATAATAGGGGTAATGTGAGACACTGGCATTTTTCGTACTAAAGCTTTCACTACTATTTCATTTTCCATTAGTAATTCGATCGTTCATATGCACATTTAATTGCTCACCGTGATAGGTACCAAATTCTTTTTCTTTAAAAGTTTTTGCAATTACTTACAAAAATCGTGTTTCAGATAAAATATTCGTCGCTTTTATAAGCTGAATATATGTTATAGTGTTAGGTTTTTCAATACCTTCCAGAACCCTATTTCTATGTAGAATGCATAAATGCACGGCAATGGGGCAATGTGAGACAGTTTTAGTGGGTTAATTTGAGGCACTTCTTTGATGCTGTTCTTTCGGGTTTCATTGAAGAATCTACGTATATTAAGTAATTTCTGAAATTGTATTTGTATATTGATACGAAAATATGTAAAAAAAAAAGTGCGTTGACTGTGACAAAATAAGTCAAAGTTATTAAATTGGTAAAAAAAATGATAAGTCGAAACGTTCAGCTGCTACATATGAAATCCGTAGATGACCGAGTAAGTGCCATAGCAACAATTCAATTGAAAGCAACAAATGCGGGTGGCCATATTATTTAAATTGTATCAACATGGGAAATCACTGCTTCTTCACTTGCAAAAATTCTGACTGGGAACTTCATTTCCTGACAACGAATGATTTCTTTGTTATTTTTCTTCTTTTTTTTTTTGTCGATAGCACTTGGAAATAATTTTTTTTTTTTTTTTTGTTTGAAGTGGTATTTTTCTTTAGCGTGGGTATATCTAAAATTTTGCAACGAAAATTGCGTTGTTGTTGCACTTATAGGAAACCAATAAGAAACGAAGTTATGCTGTTGTCAGTGTTTAGCTAACGAGTCATATGGGGATCGGCTACATACAATCATACAGAGAGTTGATTTCTCGCAGTTTTATCTCACATGCTTTAGTAAAAGAGCTCAGTATATTTTCATTAAATTATTTTTCAAAAATCTAAATTTGGATAATTTGCGCTTATAGAAATTTTAGATTTTTGATTCCCTAAAAAATAGAGCAATTAACTATTTAAAAATTTAATTTCTTGAAATTATTATGGGACCAGGTAAAAACATGTCCTGCATTACCCCACCTTACCTTGTAAATAAAATCACATGAAAATTATAATACACTGGAGAAGTAAATGCACAATATAAATTCTATCCAAATTTGATAAACATAATTCAAGTTGCGTCCCAAACTTGTTGGTAAATTAATAAACATATGGTTCAAGATTATGAGCAATAATATAGTACAGTTTTACAAAAATTGGAAGCTGCAAAATACCAGCTCTGGGAAGCATGCAGTGAAAATATTTATTCTGTATTGTTTTTATTCAGCAGTAGATGCAACGGCCTGAGGGAAAACGAAACCATTAATAATATTTGAAACACATATTCACACAAAAAGAATAAGATCTTAGTTTAGAGCAAGGACTGCGCCGAATAAAATTGCTCGCTACATTTCTTCCCATACTGTGCTATTAAAATAATCAAATTCAAGAATTTTTATCTTATAAGCTCTGAATTAAATGCCAGAATATATTATGTATCGTTTATATTTACTAAAAATTTATTTAACGCAAAAATGGCAAGCGAAGTGGAAGTGCGAGAAAATATTATTAAAATTTTTCAAAAGCAACCTCAGTTGTCTTTTAAAAAAATTGCGAAAAAGGTAGGGGCTAACCCCAAAATCATTTCTCGCGTTAATAAACGCTTTAAGAAAGAACTGTGTATTGCTCGGAAGAAATGTTCTGGTAAAAAGAAAGGGGCAAGGAAAATCGCAGGAAGGCGAAGAAAGTTGTGACCATTATGAAGAAAAATCCAAGCATATCGAGAAGGAAATCGACAAGGAAGGCTAATTTCTCAGAAACATTCGTGCGCAGGACTAAGAAGGAAGTTGGTCTGAAGACGTACAAGGTGCAAAAAATTCCAGACGAAACCGCAAAACAACGAGCTAAAAAGCAGAAACAAGATTTTGTTTAGAAATTCAAATGCTGCATAATGGGCGACGAGACTTACGTTTTAGCTGACTTTTTCCAATTTCCTGGGCAGGAAATTTATACAGCCGATTCTCCAGGAAATGTCGCGGACAAATTCCAAGCCAAAAAAAATGACGAAATACCCGAAGAAATTCCTTATTTGGCAGGCAATTCACTATTGTGCCAAAAAGAGCAACTCATTCGTGACATCGGGTATGGAATGGAATGCTTGCAAGAGGTTGCTTTCATTTTTAGACCAACATTAAGTATCCATCTTTTTCTAGTCTACGACAAAGCGGCCTTAAAGTGGTTCCAACGGAATGAAGTGTTTTTATTGCCTAGAGATGCCAATCCACCAAACTGGCCAGAACTAAAGCCGATTGAGAGATACTGGACTTTAGGAAAAAGGAAGATGAAGTTAACAAAAAAAAAAAAAAGTGGCCAAAGACCATCAAGACTTTAAAAGAAAGTGGTATTCAGCAGCTGTGAGGGTGTCGGCCACTATCATAAAAACATTAATGGACGGGATTCCTGAAAATTAAAACTTTTTAGGAAACCAAGAATAATAATTCATGGTTTCCAATTTTTTTTTTTTTTCAAATCTAAAAATAATTTACAAAATAAAATACTTTAGTTTATAAAAATCGAACAATTTTCTGTGGCGCACTCCTTAATATTGAAGTAGTAAAATTTCGAGAAATTTCTGAGGAAACTTCATCTGATTTCGAACTAAATTTGGCAATTTTGAGCAAATAATTTAGAGAATTTGTGCAGACTGCTGAAAACTGTGGATGCTTACTTATAATTTGGTCTGAGTTTTGATCTCGGATTTTTGGTTTGAATTTTGAATTAAATTTCGGTTTGATATTTGGTTTGAATTTTTGTGTGAGTTTTCGTTCGAAATAAAGAGCCTGATTTTGTCCTGAATTTCGTCTGATTTTTATGCTGAACTTCGTCTGATTTTTGGCCTGAATTATGCCTTTGATTTGAATTTTGGCCAAAATTTTAGTTTGGGTTCTGGTCAGAATTTTTGTTTAAATTTTGATATGATTTTTTATCTAATTTTTGGTCTTGATTTTGATCAAGTTTTTTGTTGGAGAGTTATTCAATAGTTCAGCAAGATTTTGAATTAATTTCAAAATAAATTTTTTAAAATAGTTCGAAATCTAGATCTCCTAATTAGTAATCTAGAATTATTAATTTTAAAGACATCTTACATTAAATTTTCAAAATTTTTTAAAAAGGTCTCTAGCCTGAATTTTAAAATAATAAAAATTTAAATACTTAGGTACTCATATTAAACATTTTTTTGAGTGATGTTTCTAAAAAAAAAAAAATAATAATGCTTTTCATACAATTAACTAAATAAACGTCACTTCCTAAGTGAGGACAACTACTTTCTTCAGCTGGCTGGATTCTAAAAATTTTACATTAACCCAGCAAAAAAAAAAAGCAACTCAAAACAAAAAACGAAGTTATGTGCATTGCTGAAAAACTTGTTCTACAAATCATTACTGGACTAATTTTAGGTGATGCTGAGGAGGGGTGGTCAAAAACACTGAACCTTTAACCCTTTCGGTACCATGCTGACACCGGTGTCACAAATTAATTTTTGCGATTTTTTAAAAACTATCTCATCAAATTTTATAAATTTAAGGTTTTGGAAAGAGAATTGACGGTTCTTTAATTTCAATTAACAAAATTTGCGAATATTTTTTTTTACAAATACACAAATTTTTAATATGTTGTAAGAAAAACTATTTATTCAAACATGATTTCCTATATTTTGATATTTTTGTTTACTTTTTTGAAAGTACAAGTTTTGCTAATAGGTCATCGCTGACCCTGAAATCTTCAATGGAAACATTTACAATGAAATCGGGGTCGAAGAATACGAATCTGGACTCGGTTTTGCTCTATCGGTTCTAGTTTCCTTACGGTCAAGAAAGGGTTAAGTGAAAAATTAATACTAAGTTACTTTGCTTATCTTTAAAAAAATATCTAATAAAAATATATAGAAAAATTTTGTCAAAAACTCCCATTGAGAGCCACTGGGTCACCGGTGACCCATGAAAGTTCAAATCTTTTGAGGCACAAAATGTTTGTTTTGATCAAAAATTGTAACAAGAAATGGGGGTCAGTAATATGAATACGGATTGAGTTTTGCGTTATCTCCTCTGGTTTTCCTACGGTGCCGAAAAGGTTAAATGGCATTGCCATTTTAATATAATCGATATCCAAGCGGAAACAATCTATGAGAGAAGCGATTGCAGCAGTAAGGTCTTTCGGGGTAAACAGTTTTTCATAAGATACATTATGCCAAATGAAATTAATAGCAGATTCTAGAAGAAATTGCAAAAAGTTTACACTAAATTCATAAAAAATTACAATGATTGAACAGATTATTAAGAGAGCTCTTATGTTCGATGAATAAAAAAAATTTTATGCTGGCAACACAGAAAACACAGTACATTTTGGTATTGGTAGAAAGATTTGATTCTCCTTATACTTTTCGGCATTTTTTGGGGGGACTTTAGATTACTAGTCTTGTGTTAGGGTATTTTGAAAGGTGTTAAATTGAAACATTTTAACACATAGGATGTAATCAAATTATTACTAATAATTGCATATATTTATTCATTTCCCATATAATTTGGATTCTAGTTAGCTAACTATGGAATAAATACATGTGGAAGTAACAATTTAAATGATTTAAAAGATGAAACAGGGTGCTTAGCAAAACTTATAGAAGGCAGACAGACTTAATAGACACAAAACTTAAAGCAAAAATTGAAGTATAAATTCCCAATGAGGGTGGTGGTGAGTTCTTTTTCACAGAGTCTTAAATCCAAAGCCTATAAGAATAAGAATTTCGGTCAAGGGCAAGTACCTGAGTTAGAAGTAAAAATGGTTCCGTTTCTGAGTGATTTAAGTTCTGATTCTTGAGTAGATTTTGAAACAATGCTAAAAATATTAAAATACTTAAAAATAAATTCTTTGGAGTCTTCAATCTGAAATAAAAACTTCTCAATCAAGAACAAAAACCTAAACTTGAAACCAAGAGAAAAATAGGCTGGTTCAAACAGCGATTTAAACTTTGGTTTCGTATTGGAAATAATACTCAAAACCTCGAAAAAGTTTGGCTCGCTCTCTACTTTTCTCTCTCTCTCTCTCTCTCTTTCTGCCATCTCGATGTATCAGAAACCTTACAACACTCTGTATTTTTTTTTTGTAAAGCTTGACGAAACTATTAAACCCCTTTCAAAAACAAAACTAATAATAATAAAATGTTTTATATATACCTATAATTTATGGTAAATACACTTTTTAGAATCATAGAATACATAACTAAATCGAGAAGGTATAAAAAGTAATCTTCCTTGAAAACCTGACAGCATTTACTCCAAAAACATTCAACGAAAATGGTCGTAGCTAAATTTTCGGCAGCAAGTGGTGAAAGTGTTTTTCGTATACATTGGATTTTCTGGAAATTTCTGGGCGGTGTTCCTACTGCCTCGTATACTAAATTTAATCTATATTGTTTAAATGCATTGAAAATTTTTGCAAATATTTTATATCCTCTGCATTTGGTTACTGCAATTTTCAATAGTGAATCACAATATGATTTATTTAAAAATATTACCATCAACATTACAGTGCCGGTTATATCGATAAAAACATTAATTACATCAAGAAAAATGGAAAAAGTGTATAAAATTGATGAGATTATAAGAAAATTAGATGCGCATATCATCGCTGAAGATGAAGTAGAATTCTATCAGACGAAAGTGTTGCCGAGTGTGAAACGTATTTGGTATTCATTTAATATGTTCATATTATCAGCGTTAATATCTCTGGAAATAATGGCACTTGCTGCGGGCATCTTTCAAGGATGGCGTCTTTTGTATCCCATGTATTTTCCATTCGATGTTTATGCTTCAACATTGAATTATGTCATCGCACATTTATATCAATTTCTACCACTTACGATAATTGCCAATGATGCCATATACGTTGATTCATATGCACCAATGACATTGGCAATGCTAGGCGGACATATACGCATAATATGCATGCGTATTGCGAAAATTGGCAACGATCCAGAAAACGGTCTAGCCGAAAATAATGCAGCATTGATCGCTTGTATACAAGATCATAAACTCATTATTGAGTAATATTTACATACATATTTTCATTTAAATTATAATTTAAACATAATTTCCTTATTCTAGATTGCATGAAGTAATCGAAGATATCATCTCTTGGACCATGTTCATTCAGCTGGTAGCATTTGGGATTAATATCTGCATGATTCTTGTGTTTATGCTCTTCTATGTGAGCGATTTTGCATCGTTCCTATTCTATGCCACATTTATGTTGGCTGTAGCTTTAGAAACATTTATATGCTGCTATTATGGCACCTATTTTGAGTATGAATTCACAAAATTAACATATGCAATATTCTCATGCAATTGGCTGAATCAATCGAAAGAATTTAAACAAAATTTACGCATATTCACTGAGGAAACATTGAGAAAGCGTAATACTAAAGCTGGTTATTTTTTCAATATCAATTTAGATGCATTCTTTTCAGCTTGTAGAGCGGCATATTCAATGACTGCGGTCATTACGCAAATTAAGTAATGCATTCACATCAATATCAATAAAATAGAAAATTTCCTCTCACAAAAAAAAAAACAAAAACAAAAAATCGGTCTCATACGCAGCACATCAATTACTTATCTAACGAAAATGAAAGCCATTAAAACAGGGGTGCTCAAAAGTTTCTTATAGAAGTGCAAACACCAATACATATAAACTTTATTAAAATAAACTCATACGTTAGACAACAACCAAATCTACGTTGGTATAGGCAAAGGAAAGAGATGAGAAATGCTCAGCCTATGCCTAAGTGCTTTTACAAAAACAAATTTACACCAAGTGCATAGGTCACCCACGACCTCTGCATTAGATTGTGAAATTCGCTCTCAAAGTAAATTTCTGCAATAAGCACATTAAATGTTCCACTCAATGCCTTCATTGACCAATCACAGTCTGTATTTTCTATTGAGTCAGAGTAAAATCTCCTCAATATGTAAAAAATTTACCTTTATACATTGTAAAATAAATATAAGTGGCACCCTCTTTCTAGTGACTTTTGCTGAATTTGGAAATTGTTCTGTATACTGCGCGTTTATGCATTGAGAAATCATTGACAAAATTCAATACTAAGAGTACAAACATAATTGTAGCGACAACCGCTGGCGATAACAAAGCCGCACACAATCAAGGCGACCATTTTAACATTTTAGAAATCAAATTTACGTATACAAAAACAACAAATGTAAAATCTGTTAATTATTCCGCTGAAAATAATTTTTTTTTCAAATCTTACAAAAATAAGGCAAGAATATCATTTCAATTGTGAGAAAAATTTATATTTTAGAATAATCAAATCCCGCAAGACTGTTGTAATCCAAAAAAAAAAGTTCGAAAAATATGCGGAATTAACTCTAATTTTTATGTTGTACAAAAAATCATAACGGTATCTGATGAACTCTCCACGTGAGAAGTTTTTATCGTTGTTGCTTTCTACGAAGTGGCAGTTCATTGAAATCTTTGATTTGCAAAAAAACGCGCAAAATGCATTTCAGAATATTTCAATACGATTCTAGATAATTTTAACCCTTTCGGGACCGTAAGGAAACCAGAGGAGAGAGCGCGAACCCGAATCTGGATTCGTATTGTCATATTACAATTTTTGATCAAAACAGACATTTTGCGCCTCTGAAGGCCTGAACTTTCATGGGCCACTGGTGACGCTCTGTCTCTCAATGGCATTTTTTAATGAACTTTTTCTGTACATTTTTATAAGATATTTTTTTTAAAGACAGACAATACCATTACAAAAATTTGTAATTTTTTTTAATTGAAATTAAACAACCAAAAATACTCTATTCAAAAACTCTCAATTTTATAAAAATTGATTGGATAGTTTTTAAAAATCGCATAAATTAAGCTTATTCTACTGGTGTCACCATGGTACCGAAAGCGTTACATGATTTTTAGAATATTCCATCGTACTTTAGAATAACTAAAAGTATTTCAGAAAATTCAATTCACGTCAGAAAACAATTTTAATTATTATAACTAATTGAAGTTCATCTTGAAATTTTCTTGAGTTAAAGAGGGGTAAAGATAGTATTTGGTTCTGGCAATTAAACGGTTCCATTACCAATGCAGACTCGTCTCGGCAGCCAACGGTAACATTAAAAAATTTAAGCTTTCTGCGCCGCCATTTATGAGCATCGTTTTGCTCAAAATTTGTTTTTGATTTTTAATCGTATTGTTTCGCATATCATCAATGAAATAAATTAAATAAGGTGAAATATTGTACTGAAAACGAATATCATATTCACTTTCCGATTTGTTATATATTTTGTAGTGAAAATCAGCGAAAGTTCGAATAACAACTCATGGGGCAGAAATAGTTTTCCTTGTTCAGGTTAATGTTCGGTTAAGCACAAATAAGAACTAACTGCTACTATTGACCGTCGGTTAAAGATCGGATAAATGCATAATTGGACATTGAGAAAATGGCCCTTTATCCATTAAAATTAAGAAAACAGAAATTTTCGTGGTATTTTCTTTCATCTATAGTACTGAAACTATCTTTACCCCGGTACTGGGGTAAAAATAGTTGCGGTTATAGCTCAACAGCATTGCAAGCTCACTAAAACCGTATATGACAAAATTTTAGTCAAATAAACAGACTTTCCAAGGATGCCATTTGTTGCCGATATCTGCCGGCTAGATCCATTAATGTCTTATCTTTACCCCACTCTGCCCTACATTTGAAATATTTCACAGTACATTTGAATTTTTTTAAGTACATTTGGTTATCCTAAAGTACAACTGGAATAGTCGAAAATCAAGTGGGAATAATTTACAAAGCGATTTGAAATATTCTGAAGTACAAAAGGAATATTCTGAAATGAAATTGAACTTATTTTAATGAAACAATGAATATTAATCTTTTCGTGAAAAAAAAATCAATTAAGTCACGATAAAATCCAAAATCAATAAAACAGTAATATGATTTGGATACTTTGCTATAACGTTTTGGGATTAAGAGTATTTAAAAAAGCTAAACTAAAATAACAAGTACATATCGCTTATTTACTAAAAGACTGTCATAACTCAAAAAACTCGATTTTGCAGAAAACGCGTTTAAAGTTTTCAATTGACTCCCATTTTCCAGAAAAAGGAAGAAATCTTATAGTTCTCACGCGCAGAATATACAAGATATTAATATGAAATTTTTTCACAATATGAAGCGTGACATACTGAATAATTCTGCATCATTAACTCAAAAATCGTGTTTTTTTACTTATGACAGTCTTTTAGTAAATGAACGATATATTCAGAAACTTCAAATACTTCTATTTATTTATAAAATTGTTAAACATTTTACCAATATTCTTCCGTACGTTTGTCGCTGCATTTTAAAGTGTTAATAAATTTAGACAGTCAACAAATGAGCTCAATACAATTAATAATCAACTTGTAAAACTATTTCAAACGTGTTAAATTTATATAGTATAGTTTACATAGCACAAGAATTCTTTAAATTACTTAAAAAAAAAACAAAAACAAAATGTACTATTATGCAGTAGCATGTAATTACATCTTAATTAAAAAATTAATACATATGTAGTGTGCTTTTTGAAGAATATTCAATACAGGGTGTTTTCATTAAGATTTTTTTTGTTTACAACGTTAGCAGTTGAAAGTTTATCGACACAGAATGATACGATTCGAAAATGTGACTGCAACAGAACCAGATATTTACTAGACCACACCTATCGTTAACTGAGTACTCATGAGATACTGTACAATAGGATCACGTATCGCATCCTACATCTACAAGTGTGTGTGTTGCAGATGTCGCAAGACCTTGAAAGAGAAGATGACACTCTCCAACTTACTCTCTGTCAATACCAGATATACTCCACAAATCGTTTCTAGACAACCTAACCGAAATATCTGCAACCGAGATAGGTGAAAATCTTCAATTTCTCAATCTCACGGGGTGGTTTTAAGCAAATAATATCGATATCTTCTTGGTAAGTCACAAGCTATGTGATCCACAATCAAACTTAGACTCGCTAAATGCAAACACTTGAAAAAAGAAGCTAATGAACAGTGGGCATGGTTTTATTACATTTCGGAGACGAAGATATTGAGTGCGTTCAGAGCTTTACGTATCTGAGGGAGCATGGTTCGAAATGGAAGCGACGTCGATCGACTATTTGGAAGCCAAGTCATATAGCACTAAGAAAAAAAACTGCAGGTCTTCGAATTGAATATGAAGTCTGAGGAGTGAAAACGCTCTAATTGCATATCGTGTATGAGGTTTTGAGAACTTCGCGACCAAATAATATCTCCAACAAAGAATTATGGCAATAAAAGATCAAAAAAACGAAAATTTCGAGATTGACCGTACTCTCTGTAAGTGCAAGAACAGTATTACAGGCCGAACACTATGCAGGAACCCTCCAGGTTCTCACTATACTGGTGCCTCAGCCACAACTGGAAGTGGGGAGGATAGAATTGAGGAAAGAAGGAAGGAAGAGAGAAGAGACGAGAGGAGAGAGGAGACGAGAAAAGAGAGGAGAGAAGAGAGGAAGGAAGAGAAAAGAGGAGAGAAGAGCAGGGAAGAGAGGAGAAAAGAGGAGGGAAGAGAGGAGAAAAGAGGAGGGAAGAGAGGAGAAAAGAGAGAAAAAAGAGGAGAGAAGAGAGGAAAAAGAGGAGAGGAAAAAGAGGAGAGAAAAAAGAGGAAAGAAAAAAGAGAGAAAAAAGAGGAGAGAAAAAAGAAAAGAGAAAAAAGAGGAGAGAAAAAAGAGAGAAAAAAGAGGAGAGAAAAAAGAGGAGAAAAAAGAGGAGAGAAAAAAGAGGAGAGAAAAAAGAGGAGAGAAAAAAGAGGAGAGAAAAAAGAGGAGAGAAAAAAGAGGAGAGAAAAAAGAGGAGAGAAAAAAGAGGAGAGAAAAAAGAGGAGGCGAGAGAGGAGAGAAGAGAGGAAAGAATAGATAGGAGAGAGAGGAGAGAGAGGAGAGAGAGGAGAGAGAGAAGAGAGAGAAGAGAGAGAAGAGAGAGAAGAGAGAGGAGAGAGAAGAGAGAGGAGAGAGAAGAGAGAGGAGAGAGAGAAGAGAGAGAAGAGAGAGGAGAGAGAGAAGAGAGAGGAGAGAGAGAAGAGAGAGGAGAGAAGAGAGAGGAGAGAAGAGAGAGGAGAGAAGAGAGAGGAGAGGAGAGAGAGGAGAGAGAGGAGAGAGAGAAGAGAGAGGAGAGGAGAGAGAGAAGAGAGAGGAGAGGAGAGAGAGAAGAGAGAGGAGAGGAGAGAGAGAAAAGAGAGGAGAGGAGAGAGAGAAAAGAGAGGAGAGAAGAGAGAGGAGAGAGGAGAGAAGAGAGAGGAGAGAAGAGAGAGAAGAGAGAGGAGAGAAGAGAGAGGAGAGAAGAGAGAGGAGAGAGGAGAGAGGAGAGAGGAGAGAAGAGAGAGGAGAGAGGAGAGAGGAGAGAAGAGAGAGGAGAGAAGAGAGAGGAGAGAAGAGAGAGGAGAGAAGAGAGAGGAGAGAAGAGAGAGGAGAGAAGAGAGAGGAGAGAGGGGAGAAGAGAGAGGGGAGAAGAGAGAGGAGAGAAGAGAGAGGAGAGAAGAGAGAGGAGAGGAGAGAAGAGAGAGGAGAGGAGAGAAGAGAGAGGAGAGAAGAGAGAGGAGAGGAGAGAAGAGAGAGGAGAGGAGAGAAGAGAGAGGAGAGGAGAGAAGAGAGAGGAGAGGAGAGAAGAGAGAGGAGAGAAGAGAGAGGAGAGAAGAGAGAGGAGAGAAGAGAGAGGAGAGAAGAGAGAGGAGAGGCAAGAGAGGAGAGGCAAGAGAGGAGAGGAGAGAGAGGAGAAAAGAGAGGAGAGGAGAGAGAGGAGAAAAGAGAGGAGAGAAAAGAGAGGAAAGAAGAAACGAAGAAGGGGAGGAGAAAAGAAAAAAGGCGAAAAGAAGAAGGCAAAAACGGGAAAAAAAAGTTTGAAACCAAATAAAAACATAAATAAAAGAAATAAGGAAAGACAAATGATAGATAGAAAGAGAGAAATGGAAAGAGGAAGGAAGCAAAAAGAAAAAGAAAGAAACGGAAATAGAAAGGAAAAAAGAAAGAGAAAAAAAAGAAAAAAATAAAAGGAAAAAATAAAAAAAAGGCGAAAGAAAGGAAGGCGAAAAGAAAAAAAGGGAGACGGAAAGAAAAAAAAAGGAAGGCGGAAAGAAAAGAAGACAGAAGGCGAAAGGAAAAGACAGAAGGCGAAAAGAAAGGAAGAGAGAAAGTGAAAAGAAAGAAAGGCGAAAAGAAAGGAAGACAAAAGGTGAAAGGAAGACAGAAGGCGAAAAGGAAAAAAGGACAGAAATATAGGCGAAAAGGAAGAAAGGTCTGTCATTCTAGTGTTTTTCATGCTATGGTATGTATTATTTCGTGCTGTTCGTATGGTATGATCTAACTACATTTGCTTTTTATTGATTGGAGTGGCAAACGGCTCCATATAAGTCTCGTTTATGATTTAGTTTGGGTAATAAGTTTCTTCGACATCAGACGGAAAGAAAGGGGGTAGGGTTCGAAATTTCTGACTAAAGTATTGACAGCAAGTATCCGTCTGGTTTCAAGTTTAATGTATCTATACTTTAAGTGTATTGTGTATATTAAAAATTAATTTTTGATAAAAAATTAAAATTATTTTATGTCCAAAATATATATCCAATATAAACAAAAAAAAATTATTATTAAAAAATTAAAAACAGAAATTGTTATTTTTATTTATTACAACATAAAAAATTCAATATTACTATTTTTATACATAAACTTGTAAGTTTTAAGAAACTCAGCAAAAACTATATGAAAAATATAAATATAAACCAATAAACTTTATCCGATTCAGAAATTTTTTGCGTTATGTTTGTATTTATAAAAACTAGTAATAGAGCTGTAGAACTTGAAAAATTTTGTCAAAAAATAAATATAAAAAAATCTTAATTTATGGTCAAAATTTCGGAACTTTCAAGACCCTTTTGGAACCTGTGAATATTACCTGATTTCAAAAATTTGTTTCCACTTCGGTTCATCAAATATGCTGTTACTCATTAATTTAACGCCATTTTTAGGTATATTTCGTGTCCCTAAAATGTCTCTTTATGTGATCAGTTATGTGATTTACTGTAAATGAAACACATATTCCAGTATCAATATAATATCAATGTCATCGACACCCTTTATATATTTTTTCAGCTCAACTAATTAAGTAATACTTGTCACTTCTTTTTTTTGAATAACTAACAATTATTTAATAATTGGAACAGTATTCAAAAGCAAATGATACAAATAGTAAAAGTATAAAAGGGTTCACCCTTCATATGAGTCAGTCAATGTGTCACAATAATAAACAACTAAAATTAATATTGAAAAACTTAAAACGAAATGATCAGCAGCACCGTCAATGCTCTGAAAGGAGCAAGTGTATTTCGTAAGCATTGGATTTTTTGGAAATTAATAGGCAGTGGCAGTATACCATCAACTAAAAGTATTAACATTTTATATAAAATTTCACCGATTGTATTAAAAATATTTGGCAATGTAATTTTCCCATTACATCTATTAATGTCTGTTGTTTTCAGTAGCGAAACACAATATGATTTATTTAAAAGTTTAGCCATAAACATTACAGTACCAGTTATTTCGATTAAAACTCATATTATATCGCAAAAAATGGATAAGATACATAAAATCGATGAGATTCTAAAAAGATTAGATGCGCATATTGTCAACGACGACGAAGTGGAAGTCTATGAAACGAAAGTGTTGCCAATGGCCCAACGAATCCTGTACTCCTTTAATTTCTTCATGTTATTTGCGTTGATATCATTGGAATTAATGGGAATCGCAGCTGGAATATTTCAAGAATGGCGTCTTTTGTATTCAATGTATTTCCCATTCGACCCGTATAGTTCAGCATTGAATTACATAATTGCAAATTTATATCAATTTTTAAATCTTACAATAATTGCATTCGATGCTATATACGTCGATTCATATGGCCCGATGACTTTGGCAATGCTGGGCGGTCACGTACGTTTGCTGTGTATGCGTATTTCAAAAATTGGCGCTGTTCCTGAGAAATCACTAGCGGAAAATAATGCAGAACTGGTGGCTTGCGTACAAATTCATAAGGATTTAATTGAGTATGCGCTGAAATAATTTAAGAATTTTATTTTATTAAAAAGCTAAACAATTTTCCCCCTCATCAGATTTCATGCGATTATCGAGAACATTATTACGTGGATGATGTTCATTCAGTTGGTGGCGTTTGGAATAAATATTTGCATGATTCTTGTATTTATGCTTTTCTATGCGGCTGATATTGCTTCGTATTTATTTTGTATTTCTTTTATGCTCGCGGTGGGCGTGGAAACGTTTATATCTTGTTATTATGGTACATATTTCGAATATGAATATGAAAAATTGGCATATTCTATCTTCTCATCGAATTGGTTAACACAAAGTAAGGAATTCAAACAGAATTTACGCTTATTCGCTGAAGAAACCTTGCGAAAGAAGAGAACTATGGCTGGTTATTTTTTCAACGTAAATATAGATGCATTCTTTACAGCTTGTAGAGCTGCGTATTCCATGACTGCTGTCATTACGCAAATCAAGTAAGATGGTAATAAAATCTGATTGTATTGCAATTAACTATATGACTTCCCATAAAGGAATTCTGAAATAAAGATTTATGTGTTTCTTGTTTACTTTGTTCAAAACTTTGTTCTACACTCTTGTTTAGCCACGATTCTACGATATAGATTTGCCTTAGAAATTAGCTGGCTTTAACAAAGACTGAATAGATGCAGAAATCTATTCAGAAAATATTGCTCCCTTCAAAGTACTCGCCATTGACCTAAACGCATTTATACCAGCGGTTGATCCAATCCTCCAATCGGAATTTGATACAGACATCAGAGCCATCTTCAAATTTTCTATTATCTCCTCTCGGCTGCTAAAATGAGTTTCCCGAGAGGTTTCTGGAGTCCATCAAACAGCGAGTCAAAACAACAGGCAAATTCGGCCACAGTTGGATAGTATTCGTTCTGTTCTTGGCCAAAAACTCACGAATGAAGATACGACGATGGGTTATCGTAGTGCAAAACCCACGAAGTTGTTTGCCCACAAATCCGTTTTTTTTTTTTTGTTTTTTTTTTGGCGAATTACATCACACAAACCTCTCATAACGCCCAAAAAATACTCCTGGTCGACGGTCTGACCTTCTGGCAAAAATTCACGATGCACAACACCGTTGCAATCTGTGAAAACCGCGAACATCGCCTCTTTTTCGACTGAAATTGACGTCTCACCTCTTGCCTCTAGTAATAATAAGTTTGATGAATGTTCGGCCGGATTCAGCCTCAAAAATCATGTTTTTCGTGATGTCAATGGCGTCCCCTTTTTGCATGAAATTAAGGTCTTTCGGCACTAGCTCTGCAACGACACGTCTGAAGCCCAAATCTTTAACCAAAATTTACTTAATGGATCCATAAACCGTTGTTCAACTCCTCTGCTAGCTCTCTGATGGTCAATCCGCTGTTTTCGGCCAGCAATTCTTTGTCTTTATCGATGTTTTCGTCGGTTTTCGATTTCAATGGCCCACCACTGCGTTCATCATCCTCGATGGACTTACGACTAAGCGTTTTGTTTTTGATAGAGTATCAGTACCGAAACACTTCTTCAGCATTTCCAAGGTCTACGCACCGTTAGATTCATTTTTAACACAAAATTTTATGGAAATTCGTTGTTATAAAATTTGATTGCATTTTTAAAATCGTAAAAAATCTAAAACACAATTTGGAGAGAATGTTAATGGCAGATGTGCCAACCTAAGAACTCAAATCGGGTAACTGAAAACGCCACACGATGGTTGTTTCTGAAACATTTTCATCAAAACTGCGACCAACTAGGGTCTATGGTGATATCCCCCGAAGAAACACCCTGTTTCATAGTTACCTTATGAGCTTATTTTTTATCCGCTATATTACGTGGTTGCGGAATGTAATTTTCTAAATAAGGAAGTCGAATTATTAGACATAAAAATTAATCTTCAGATATTCAGACCAGTATTTCTTGGATTTTGCATGGAATACTCGGGCATGTAATAGTGGAAACCTAATGTTTAGTTTCTAACCAAATTCGAACGGCAAAGTGAAAAATAATTTCATGGCATCTTTCATTCTTGGAGGTTTGTCACTGACACGCAAGAGCTAATGATACTGTTTAGAAACTTTTCATATTTCAATTAAATAGTAGATAAAGTTGCCATAGTGAATTTAAATGTCAAGGTAACTGCGATGCTTTCTATTTCCCAGAACCACCGTGTTCGGTTCTTGAAAATAGCTTTGGCTTCTGCATAGGGTTTTCCTGTTTTTTTCTTTTCCTGGACCTTTTCTTATATCTAACGAGCGGTTGGTCGTCAACTGCCAAAAATCGCTTCGCGGGCGAACAATTTTTCTCTTCTAATTATCTAGGTTGAGATTTAACCGAACTTTTGCATCAAAGCATCTCGTTTTTTTCTGTTCAAATTATCTGAAATATGATTCTAAAACATCGGTTACCGAAAACTTACAAATGGAAAGTAATGGAGAATTTTGGTAGAAATACTAATCTTTTAGATTTAAACTTACTTTCACTACTATTATGGCACAACAGCCTGTTAAAGACGTAGACCAAGTTTCTCGTATTTTTTCATGTTGCTCATGAATGGTAATGAACAGAAGAGAAAAGTTGTTTGTCATCATCAACAGGAACTGATGCCTGTATTTTTTGGAGGATAGAGCGGCGAATAGTACGATCCCTGGTTATAACAGATCTACAAGCGTATTCAGTAGAAAGTAGAAAAAAGGCAACGTTTTTCCTGTAGGTGTCGTTAGGCTCCTTCCTGGAATAAATAAGTTTCTCTCCTGTTATTAGATGGCGCATAACAAACCACATTCCATCTACATTCAAAAATTCCCATGCGGTTTAACTGGTTTTGACGCATTGAATCTGTGTTCTAACGTTCATTGTTTCAATTGCAATGCGATTTTTTTTAACGAAAATGTGTTGTGATTATGTTAGTTGTTGTTATGTTAGATGATACTTGTCGAAGTTTCGACTAGTATCAGTTAAACTTGAATTTGCTTCTTCCAAAACAGTAGGACTTGCCGATGAAGCGCTGGGACTTGACGGAAGTCCGTTGTACTTTGGGACAGTTCTTAGTTGGGTGTAACGGATGTCAGTTTAACGGATGCGAATACTATTGTCAATAGCTGATATAAGCGAATGCGAATTTGAAATTTTTAGATCAAAAGTTGAAAAAAGTTGTATCAGAAACTGCGCAAACATGTTTACAAACAGAATTGAGAAAATTTTTGTGAGCACACTGACATGTTTTAAACATTCGCAAACAAAAAAAAATTCGGGTACAAATGTCACAATTATGCGAATATTTCGCATTTAGAGAATGCGAATGCAGACATCCTTTGCATCACTAGCTCTTACCATATAAGATTGACCAATGTGATTTTTGATGGATTCCAATGATAGTTATAGGCGTCTTTCAAGTGGTTTATTTGCAGCGATTTATTCGATACGAGTATCCGCATCTACACGGACAGTCAAGCAGCAATCAAATCCCTTGCCGGTGTTTTCACTACATCAAAACTTGTTCTTGATTGCTGATCTTCAATTAACTTTTTGTCAAGTCACTCGCAGGTCAATTTACAAGTATATTGGGTACCTGGACACATAGATATTTCAGGTAAATGCAATGCCGACGAGTTAGCTAAACAATGCTCGCATCTTACCGCACCATTGTTGTCCCTCTTACGTCTATTAAATAGGCCATTAAGCAAAAATATCTCAAGGAAGAAAACATATACTGGGTAGCGAAGTATACGTATGGTATTACCAGGCTAACATGGACCACTATGGACAGTAGGTGGATTAGACAGCTACTAAGCCTTAGCAGAAACTCCATCGGCATTACGACTTTAGTGCTCACGGGGCACTGTATAATGGGACTACTGTCGGGTTTGCGGCTTTGAGGAAGAAGGAACAGTCCTCCATTTGATGTGCTAGTGCCCATCGTTGGCCAGGAACTGATTAAAACTCCTGCGTTCACTTTTATTCACTAGTCTGTCCGAGCTATAATCCATAAATATTAAGGACATAGCCAGATTCATTATGGAATCCTTATTCTTTTCCACTTCGTAAATGGTGGAGTCGCGTCGTACTGTGGTATCACAGTGAGCCTAATATATGCTTAAGCGTGCTTTCAAGAAGGCTGACACTCCAACCTAACCTATAAGCCAGGGATGCCAACTCATTTTTTCTCTCTCCCCGATAACCCTCGAGAAATTCCCCGATTCTCGATCGAATTCCCCGCATTGGTATAATTTCATATTATAACAGCTATGGGACTGGTAGATTAATAGAAACGCACTTTCTGGCTCCGGAATTCTTAACATATAAGCTTCAGCCCACTTTTGGTCATCAAAGTTCTCAAAGAAGAAGACATGGGATTTCTTTTGAATCAAATAAATAATTTCAAAAACTTTGTTTTGAGAAAAACCGGGTTCAAACTTTTGACTATCGGTTTTTAACATATAAAATATAATTCATCTTCTTTATGAAGACCGACCGTAATTTGTAAGTTTACAGGTTAGTTAGCAATGATTAAGAGTTAATCAAGAGGTTCTGGACGAAGGCATAGCTAAGCCTTTCTGAAAGGCCGAAAGGGAAGTCGAAGAGCCGCGTGACTGTTTTGGCCTGACACTCGCCACTATAATCGTCTATATCTACGAAAGCACTCTGCGTTCTCTGAAATTTTTACAAAATACTTTCGAAATACAATACTTTCAAATAGCACACTTTATTAAAAAACGATTTCTCGAAGCCAATAAATTGCAGAACCTGCTTAAGAAAAGTTGAAGATTTTAAGACCCAAAATATGAAATATTTCATAAGTTAAATGTTTTACATTACATAAAATTTGACAAAAAAAGATTCTACAGACTTTAATTACTAAAAGCTGAACGACTTCAAATTCCCCGCAAAAAACAGCTCATTCCCCGATTCCTCGCACCAAGTAAAATTTCCCGCAAAACCGGAGAATTCCCCGCAAGTTGGCATCGCTGCTATAAGCACAAAGAAGACCCAAGAAACGTATTGATTCAGTTCAAGATAGACAGACCTCTATGGGATATCATATGGAGCAGAAACTACTTTATGAATTCCTATTAGGTTCATAGCTTCTTGGTCCTACTAATGTCAATGCTATCACCAGTATCGTTCTAAGGATCTAAGCACTACGCGATAAGATAGAAATTTCCGAGGAAGCTTTTCTGAAGCAATTTTTACTCTCGAAGGTTTGTCATTATCAGACAAAAAAAGGAATCCATGTAGAAGAATTTTTGTTTCGTAGCCGCCTAGGCGAAGTATCGAAACCAAGGTATTCTGCGTTTTTATCTATTCACGACACTGTAACCTCATCTGCTATGACAGTAGTTACATTAACTCATTAAGCCCTAATAATGCGTATACGCATAAAAAAGAAGCATATTTTAATGCAGATAAAAAAAGTTACCAGAACAAGTAATCGCTATCACAGTTGTTCTAACGCGAAGAGAGAATTGTTATTTTTGCAGTGAGAATTTGTGACGATAAAGACGTGTGATTGATTATTGGTTTTTAACCGGTTTGCTCTCAGACTTAATGGGTAAAATTTATTAAAACATACCATAAAAGTAGATTTTAATTTCTAAATTTCCTTATCATTTTCGACCGTTTGCCACGATTTAACACAGGTAAAAGAAAATGCTGGCATTTTTCATTTGCTGCCTGACAATTCGCTACAGAAGTATACGAGTTACAAATGATGTAGCCTCAAAGCATGGAACACCAAACGCGATATACATACAAGGTTTCGTAGGGAAAGGATAGTATAACGAACTGAAGCAGACGAGAAATCAGACGTTTGCGAAAAAAAAAATCGCGTTGGCACTTTTATACTTGTTTAACCAAACCTGAGCTTGAACCCTATTTCCAATGTATTAAGTAAATTTACTTTCTGTGATGTTCTGACAGTGGAATAACACAGTTCAATTGAGTTCAATTCCTAAGGTTTTTGGTGAATCCAAAATTTTTTCCAAGTGAAAATTTTTTAGAGTTCGTCGTTGCCTTTATAAATACTAGAAGTAACTCAAAATAATTAATTTACCACACACTTAGTTAGACATTAATAACTAAAACTTTTTTCCACTTTCGATTGATTTGAAAGTCACACTTTCGTCCTTTCAAGTAGGTAGATAATTCAATAATAAAACAAAAACTTTATTTTGAACCAAAAAAACAAACAAAAACTTTGCTGAACCGACTACCACATATTAAGAATAAACTAATATATGAAATTAAATACATACATCAAAATATATAGTTGGTAGGTGGGTGTCATAGGTTATAAGCACCTACAACTCTAACTATTTACTTTCTTCAACTATAAACTATTAAAAAGAAATTTACTGTTAATTGGTAATTTATATTTAAGTATGTAATGATATGTAATCAAATATAATCTATAGAATGGTATCATTAAACGAAAAAAAGAAAAAAAAATAAAGAAGGAGGAAGGTAACAGGTGTAATATTAAAACAAACTTGATTAACTATATCCATGACTATGTAAGTAAGTAAGTAGCAAATTATAGACACAACCACATACAGTGGCAAATAATAATAAAATTAGTTAACTATATAACAAGATGATGATGATGATGATGATACACTAGAAAGTGTTGAATTAGATATAAAATGAAAATAGATATGAAACTTTATCATAGATATTAAATTAATTTGTATTGAATAAACTACTTGACACTTATATAAGAATATATGATAATTGATGTGGTGTGATGTGAGCTTGAAAGGAATATAAACATAAATACTATTTCTGAATGTAAAATATTCAGAAAATATCTACAAATAAACCACAAAACACCCAAGGTTATAATTGATATATGCAGTAATGGTAGAGGCATATTTCTTGAATATGTGGTTAAATGAATTTAGTTTCTTATGTGGAAAGTTATTCAAGACTTACACACATACATATGTACATACATACATTGTAGAATAAAATTCTTAAGAAAAATATCTAAGGAGAAGAAGCTACATATATGTACACATTTATTTCCATTAGATAGTTGGCTTGTTATCCACTTGCAATATTTCAAAAGACAACGATGAAATGTATGCTTTAAATCTGATTATACAGAGAGTAAATAATTGCATTATTTTATGTTTATTTTGTCTATTAAAAAGGAAAAGTGTTTTGTTTTTTTTTTTTTTTATGTTTGCTCAAGAAGATTTAATGTCATGAAAAATTCAAGTTTTATATACAATGAAAACATTACAGCACCCAAATGTTATGCAGTGATTGGCTCTTAAGACATGAAAATCTATGCAAAATAATATTAAATTCATAACTGAAATTTATGAAAGAAATAAGCATTAAATAAGATTTACTTGTGAAATGTTTGATTTATTATTTTCTTTAAAGTCAATAGAAGGTTATGATAATTTAAGTTTGTAAATTGTTACACATAAAAAACTTCGGTTAATTAACCTGCGCTTAATTGAGTTTCTCGTTTAATTGTGGGAGAAATTTTATGTTTTTAGTTTAAAATGTATACAAATTTCTTGGATTGTTATCTTCGGTTAATTGAACCAGAAATTGTAAATTTTCAACAGAGCAATTAAGTGGAGATTACTATATTTCATGAAGAATCTCTTAAGTAGGTATGGTCTGATATCACAGCCAACCATCTCAAGTAAATTTTAAATAACAGTAGCATAAGTATTGTGTTGGAAGCCCTCAAAACCCATGTAACATTTATTGCCTTATAATTCCCCAAATAATTAAACTCTCGAAACAGCCCTATGCTCTGACTCACGGTTGCCACTTACTCATTTTATTTTGTACCAATATTTACAAAAAAAATGTACCAAATGGGGGAAAAATGTACCATTTTCTTCATATAGAATAAATAACTTTACTAAAAACTTTTTGTCAGTTTATTATATTACATTATATTAATAAGAGTATTGAATTCTAATTTATTCCTTACTTGTTTTTTTTTTATATTAGACTAAAGTCAAAAAATTTTCTTTCAGCATTAGCTGAGCTATGAGCTCATTAACATGAATATAAATTTAGTCAATTCTTCAAAACACATTTCGTCTACTCCATTTTTAATACAACTTACTTTTTGCCAAAAAATTACTAAGTCTGTACAATTTTCTAATTTGTGAAGTATTTTGAAAATATGTTTACAATTCTTGATTACTATGAAAGCTAACTTTGCTCCCAGAATGCTCAAAATTTTAAAAAACATGTATCAATGTACCAAGCGCAGAAAAATGGAAAAAAATTTACCAGTTTTGGTAGAATTGTACCAAAGTGGCAACCGTGCTCTGACTATCAATTACTTACATATCGCTACCTCTATTCTTCAACCACGTATCACAATTTTGAACGAAATTGAATTTTATTTTGCCAACATTGTATAAAATCACCTAAGAATCCAGATTGAAATAAGTTCACAGTAAGTTTGTTTGACAAAAAGTTTTAGAGCCAACCTCGTAACTCCACTTAAACAGTAAAATTTATTAAGTTTCTTGCAATTTTATTTCGGTTCTTGAACACTCAGGAATTTCAGGAAATAAATCTGCTGACCTGCTGGCCAGAAATGATTCGGAAGCTGGTTTCTGGGGCTCAGAAACTGTACTCTCTTTTGTCATCTACAACCATCAAGACCACCATTAATGAGTGAGAACTGAGGGGCTTTAGACAGACAAAGATTATGTTACCTGTTATCTCGAAGCGTCTAACAGACTTTCTGTTATCACTTAACAGAAAGAGCTGTAGGTAGTGTTGATTCGATACCCACATAGTATCGATACTTGTACTCATTTCTTGTATCGAATAAAATTATCGATGCTACCGAAGATATCGGAAAAAAGTATCGAATATGTATTTGTATCGAATACACGTTTAAAGAGACAAATTATGCTTATTTATAAGTGGCTGTCGAGGAACACATTCAGGCTAGAACGGCCAATTGTGATACCACATGGTTGAACATATAGTTTACACTATTCAGCACGAGTTTTTCGCCTATACATTATGGTTTTGAGATATTTCTACTGGAAACACGTGAATCATATAGATATGACGTTAACTTCAAAAAAAAAAGTATCGAGTATTTACTTGTATCGATTCATCACTAGCTGTAGGCAGCTGGTGGGATTATACACAGGCCACTTCTCTTGGGCCAAACATTTCAATACTTATGATTGACCTGAGAGCTAGTGCCTTCTGTAGTTCGTAAAGAGAAAGTAAAGTGACAACCTACCACTTTCTTAGTGTTTGTCGCGCTTTCTGTCGGACAAACACCTGAGCTCTTTGAGACCGCAGGATCTGCTCAGATTTATTAATAAATCTGATAGATTCAAAGAATAGCGAAAGGGAACACAGAATATAGTACAATGGACGTAAAACTTGTCTGAATGCTGTATTCTTGAACACAGTTTTTGCAGTTCCAACTAGGGTTGCCATACGCAAATCGGAAATTATCTGGACATTAAGTTAAAATATCGGGATTTTTCAGCTTTCATCTGGACATTGAAAAAAGATTTTTCCATACAACAAAAAACAATAAAAATGGAGTCGTCTTCAGACCGTGAAGACTCCATTTTCCGCCTTCAGATCCATATTGTGAGATATAGATATGGTTATATGGAGATATATATGGGACTAGATATGATGGAGATAATTTGAGTACGCAGTCGTGATCAGGGACTAAATTACTATAAAACAGTAGAAAAATCTCGAGCATAAAATTTTTGCTGCACTATTTAATCAGTGTAGTACAACATTTAAGCTTAAAATTATGGAGCCGATACATAAATATTTTCAGCGCCTGAGACTTCTGGTATATTTTTAAATTGTTAATGTATTTGATCAAATTTATCAGTAAAAATTGTATCGCTACAAATTTGAAAATTTTGTCGGGACAAATTACTGAAAGTCGGGACTCTGGACACGGTACTAAAAATCTGGACAATTAATCGAATCAAGACCGTCTGGCAACCCTAGTTCCAACAAACAAAAAATGGTACTTTTGGAAATACGTGGTTGGATAATTAATGTAGTGATATTCTTCAATATTCTTCTCCGTTCTCTGAAGTATTGTGAGAACAATAAGTCTCCCTCAGGAATTTTAGTACTGCGCCCGTATCAATGGATGCTAGCTCAGTGCTGGACACTTAGTGCATACCCATACTTTTCTTTTTTCATGGATCCGTACTCATCAATGTACTCAAATATGTTCTGAGGACTCCTCTTCCTTAATACCTATTTTACAGAGGTGTTCTTCTCTTAGACCGCAGTGCCCAGTCAGAATACTAGCTAATATACGCAAACTATTTTTGTTAAGACCAATACAGAATTTGTAGATTATTATTTGAAGGATTGGGCGACCCGAAAGCTCCAAGTTATGAAAAAAAGAAAGGAAGAGAGAAAGAAAGAAAGGAAGAGGGAAAGAAAGATAGATAAGAAACTATACCCCAGCTGATAACCGAACCTGGGTCTCCAGAAGCTAGAGTCTGGCATGCTGCCACTTGACCACAGTGACGATGGTTGGACCTACAGTTAAACGCCGATTCTGAACGGCGGTGGGGCACTTGGTGGTTTTGCCATTGCCTATCAAGATTTGTACTTACACATTTTCTTATAATTCACATCCACTTCATGTTGATATTGAATATAAGAAGTTTATGAGAATTAACCACCAGACCAACACGGGATTCGAACACGAAACCTTTTGTGTGAAAGTCTAGTGCACTCTCCACTATAATATCGAGGTCGTCAATACAGAATTTATATGTACTTTTATTAGTCACCTAAAATGGCTGTGGATTGATTGCCTCAGTCCCGGAAGATTGGTAAAGGTTCTTGCCTCTTGTTTATCTCTTCCTGCCTGAGTACTTTCCAGATTATACTGTCTCTTATTCCACAAAAGGTTAATGTTCCATAAATGCTGTGTGTGGCTGCCCCTTCTTAGCAGGCTCGTCTGCTTGTTCGTTCCCCTCTTTTCATACGTGTCCAGTGATCTAACATAGAGCGACTTTATTATCTTTGCACAGTTGATTGAGCTTGCTTAAACAATCCCACACTAATTTACAGGTGATTTCAAAAGAGCTTAGAATCTCGAATTACTGTCCGACATGATAGCAAGGTCTCGTCTTTTGTACTTCCTGTCTAAGTTAAATTGCACATATACATTGATTCCAAGAATCTCAGCTAGGATATTCCCCTATCGTCTCAGAGTGTTTGATTCCTGGCCCAGGTACTCCTGCCGACCCATATGTATCGTATGTTCTTTAAGTGAGTCTTGCAACAAAGTTTTTCTCAAAGTTAAGCTGTTTATTCATACTGTTCAGGAGACAGTGCCATTGCGGGGTTATCTCGATTTTCAGGCCTAGTGGTGACAATGGTGGAGAACGAACTTTCTTATGAACCGGAGGAATCATCGGTCCGTATGTCTTTAAATATGACGATAGCCACAACATTACCGTGAATGGCGCCCGCTATCGTTCGGTGATTTCGAGTTTTTTTTTTTTTTTTTGCCTAAAACCCACGAGCTGAATCTGGTCGACATGTGGTTTCAACAAAACATGCAGCGGCGCTGCATGTCACACAGTATGTGAAATGAAACAATGGACCTATTGAGAGATGAGTTCGGTGAGAACTTTATCTCACGTTTCGGATCACTTTTTGTGGGGTCTACACTGAGGAAATAAATGCTGTTATATGAAACGGAAAGGATATTAAACCAACAGATTTTTCTGTTAAATCCCATCCAAAAATGAACTCTGCTGACAATGTGCTGTTGATTTGAAAACCAAAACTACAAAATAGTAGCTGCCGAAATTCTTCACGCTATAGCCTAGTTGTCTAATGCGCAAGCAAGCACGTAGCCACTTGTGGCTAAAGTTCAAATCCTACAAATTTCTTTTTACATTTTTTTTTAAATAAATTTCAAAATCAAAATTTTTATTTTTGAATTATTTTTTCTTTTTGTTTTTTGTTCAATTTATTTTTTTATTTATTATTACCGTTTTAAATTATTTTTTCTTGAATTGCTTTTTCCTAGGTTCGAAACCTGTGTCCGAAAAACATTCGTGTAATGACTGTCGAACAGCGCGCTTACCAACTGTGCCACATAACCAAATTTGTTTCCAATGAATTTTGTTTGTTTTACTCTTTCAATGTTTCGAGCACTAATTACTGGTTTTTAACTCTTTGAGGCACACGATTTTAAAGAAAATAAAAACTCCAGTTGCACAGAATTTTTTTTTGGTTTATAGCATTGACAACTGAATGAGAAACTGTAAATAAAATGTTAAACTATATGACTATAAGTAATTTCAACTTTTCGAGCTGGGTTAAAACATTTCCCACCATGCATAAAAAACTAAGCAAAAGTTGGGACAATTTTTACCCTACCTAACCTTGAAGAGTTAACTATGCATGAGAGACTGAGATATACAAATTTAAAATACTCAATGAGGCTGTCTTTGTTAATCATTATTTCTAAAAATAGACCTTTTGAAATTGTGTTAGTGAAAGCCAAAAATGTTGTTACTGTATTGGAGTTTCCATTAGCCCTGTCTGGCAGGGTCATGAACTAAATATTCAACAGATAACGACAGACGAAAATTGTCAATACAAAATAAAAAACTGTTGAATCAATACAACAGATTTTCGTAACAACAGCGATGAACTGTTAAAATCTTTTTTCTCGGTGTATGTCCATGCCGATAACCCTTTGTTATTTGCAGTCTTGGAAAACAACATTACGCGTGTTATTAGCGAGATGCAGGCCGCTATGCTCAAAAAAGTGGTTAAAAATTTAATTTTTCGCATGTTAAATGGCAAGCACTGATTTATTGATTCAAATAACAATTTTATACATTTTTGCACTTTTTTTTTTTTTCTTTTTTTAGAAAATTAAAAACCATACGCTTAAAAAAATCATTTATTTTCAATATAAAAAATGTGTACACGTCATTTTTCTTAAAACGTATAAAGGAATTCAACACTCTGTGTCAATTTCTTGACTGTTCTGTAAGTGTTCGCTAATAATTTCTCAAAATAACCAGAAATTGATGAACATAGGGATTTTCTGTTCAATTTTCAATTATTTTTTTTACAGTGTATAAGAACATTGTTTGTTTGAGTGGCTCCACAATATGAACCTTATGATGACGTCATCATAAAATTAATCACTTCATGCACTGACGTTCCTAAAAAGATTCAAGGGAGGGTAGTCTACCTCAGCTGTATTGCTCACATAACGAAAAATGCATATTTTTAGTACACACAAATTGAACCTTCTACTATTTCTGAGAAATGAAATGCGAACTTCTCAATAAGTATATATTTCTTCTCCTCCTTTTTCTATTAGTAGAAATTTCTCCTCGTTTTTCAGGTGAAAGAGGACGTTTTTAATGTATTTTTGATCCATAGTGGCAATTATCAGTTAGTACTTTATACGAAAGGTGTTAGTACATAAGGAGTAATTAAGTTATTAAAAAAAAATAAAGAAAAAATTACATTTAATTGTTGTATAAAATGTATCTAATTATATAGAGGATCTATTTAGGAAATAAATACATAGAGGTTATACAACGAGTGTTTTTTTTTTTAATGAATAGGGTGTCTTTTAAGTACATTAAGACATTATTGTCTTTCAGAATAGTGACACTATAAAACTGAATAGATTTTACTTGAAACTTTAAGTCGGAACATAAAAAAAAAACGTATAGATTTTTTAAGATTTATGATTTATAGAATCGAAAAGATTTCTTCTTTTTTTTTAAGATTTACTTTTAATTCTTAATTCTTAGATAGAGAATTTGAAATTTTGTATTTTTTTTCTAGCAATTTGTAAATTATCATTTTTTTAATTTTTCTCGTGTTTTTTGTGCAATACTGTATTAAAGTAACCATCAACGTTAATAATTCATATTCCTACATCACTAACTAGATTCAATTTCAGATACATACACTACTCCGAGCGAGTATATAAAAGGGTTAAGGATATAAGAACTTTCAGTAGAAAAAGTTGAGTGCTTCTCAAAAGTAAAAGTTTAAAGCTTCTTCCATTTTGCAACAGCATAAAACTGCCTGCCATCGAGACAGTCAGTGTACAACAATGAGTGATCAAAGGAAGTTCTATGCAAGTTTGGTTCCAGTGAATGGTGCCAAAGTATTTCGTCGTCATTGGACTTTCTGGAAATTTCTGGGTATTGTGCCAACAGAAAATCACAGCGAGTTATATCAATTTGGTTTGACATGTTTGAAGATTTTCATGAATGTCATATATCCATTGCATTTGATTGTTTCGATTGTCTTTAATAGTGGCAACCAATATGATTTGTTTCGCAATCTGGCCATTAATATAACCGTATCGGTGATTTGTATCAAAACGTTGATAGCATCAACAAAAATGAAACAAGTGCATAAAATTGACGAGATTATAAAAAGATTAGATGAACAAATTATTAACGAGGATGAATTGGAATTATATAGAATGGAAGTGATACCAATGGTAAATCGTATATTGCATGTACTTTATTTTTTCTTATATGCCACGCTGATATCTCTGGAAATTGTGGGCATACTGACGGGCATTTTTCAACAATGGCTTTTACTATTTGCTATGTATTTTCCATTTGATGTTTATAGTTCCATGTGGACATATGCCATAATACATTTATATCAATTTATAACAATTGGAATAATAGCATCGAATGCTATATACGTCGATTCATATGCACCCATGACATTGGCATTGCTGGGCGGACATGTTCGGATATTGTGTATGCGTGTTATGAAAATTGGCACCGATCCAAAGAAAACACTGGCGCAAAATAATGTCGAATTAATTTCGTGTATACAGAATCATAAAGTTTTAATTGAGTATGTTTAAGAAAAATTAAATATCCTAAATATTTTTAATTAAAATGAAATTAATAATTTTCATTTTGATCAGCAGATTCCATGAGGTTGTCGAGAGCACCATTACTTGGACTATTTTCATTCAGTTGGTTATTTTTGGCATTAATATTTGCATGATTCTTGTTTTTATGCTTTTCTATATCAGCGATTTGGCTTCGTATTTATTTTATGGTACTTTTATGACCGCACTGAGCGTTGAAACTTTTGTCGCTTGCTATTATGGCACATATTTTGAGTATGAATATCAAAAACTAACATATGCAATATTCTCATGCAATTGGCTGAATCAATCGAAGGAATTCAAACAAAATTTACGTTTATTCACTGAAGAATCATTGAGGAAACGTTATACCAAAGCTGGATATTTCTTCAATATTAATGTAGATGCATTCTTTGTCGCTTGTAGAGCTGCGTATTCAACCACGGCTGTCATGACACAAATCAATTAACACTTTTATATTTATATATTTAGGCAATTCACAAGCTGTCTTATTCGGTGTCGTATCCTCTCATTTGTCATCAATTCTCTCATTTTTCACACAAAATTATACGAAATTATGATTATATGACAATATTTGACAGCTTGTGAATAAGCCAATTATTTCAAAATACTAAGGGTATTCACAATTGACTGTGGCTCTATTGTAAGATACAACTGGGGTGTTCTCAGTTGGTTGTAAATCTATCACAAGTTACAATGTGGCTAAATTCAAGATAACAATTTGAGAAGATGTACAACAACTGAGATACGAGACCAGAGATTAAAATAAATATTTCTTTATACTGTGTTGTGGAATGGTATTAATTTTTTCAGATTTACACTCAAGCACAGTATGAATTTATTTTTTTTTTTTTTTTTTTTTTTTTGAAACCCATATTACATTTAGTTATCGTAGAGCGAAAATGCTCCCCGGTATGCTGTAAATTCGCTAACTGCTTACAAAGGCAGTAAAAATTATAAAGCTCTCTCTCTCTCTTAATACTTATGCAGTCAACTTTTTGCTAAACGAAATATATAAAAAAAAATTTGTATTGGCAGGAGTGCGATGAGAGCAAAAGAAACGCTGCTCCTGTAAAACTATTTCCATGAAAGAAAAACACGGAAAGGAATTTTTGAAAAGTAACTTTCCAAAAATTTCAACATTAAAATATTTTCGCCATTGCGAAAACAAGATTTCCTCGATACTTTGGTAAGTCTACTCCAAAACAAGCATTTACAATCTGTCCTTGCATTACCAGTAATGATCATTACAAAATACCAACATGACGCTACTGACATTGTGGCAAAGATACTTGAAACGATATATAATGACACCATAAACAAAATCCAAAGGTACAAAAATATGAAGTTGAAGCGGGTGCCGAAAAAAAATGACGGTGGAATTGATGAGCACCAGAAAAATCCGATAGAAAATCAGAGTTACGGTAGGCGAGCACCGCATTTGATCTCAGATGCACTAACAATAAAGCTGGAAGTGTTTATAAACAGTGCACACGCGAATAACGTGCGAGCATTTTGATTTAATAGGAAGCTCTCTTAAATGAGTTCCATTCTATTATATGGGGTTCGAGTATGAATAGGCAGCGAATTAACGACGAATATGAGTGAAGTTGGACAGACCAAATAAGGACGATTGAACAGAAGGTCTTTAGGCAACTATACCGAAATATTTAGCAGTAATTTTGGGAGGAATTTCCACACAGACGAGCGGAGGTTTTTCAGCGGGTAGAATTTTCGCACTGACTTAAGGTTCAATTATACAAACGTTAAGTAACAATCTGTGATATGGGCAACCCATCCAAATGACTACCGACCACCAGCTGTACGGTGTAATGGCCTGATGGACAGCCTTTGAGAAGGATAGTCGCTGCAGGAAATTGGGTGTATCTACTGGTAACAGGGGCACTCAGGACTACACCATGCAAAGCCATGTTCCATTTACTTCTCGTAAATCGTGCTGGCTATTATATTACAACGTAGTCCCACCATGGACTCATTCTAGCTACGGGTATTCTAGTATACTTCTAGATACGAATAACTCAATTCCCAAAGAAATCGTTTACACTCTAGCTAAATCCTCTTTTGATAGCAAGTTTATAACGCATATTTCTACAAGATAGGAATGGGCGGAGATGGCAGTTCAGCCCTGATTTGAATAACATATTTGACTGCAGAATAAAAAATGCAGTTAAATCTTTTACGGAGTCACCGATTGGTTATTCATTTATAAGTCTTTTTTAGAATTAAGGGAATGCAATCTTTTTTGAAATCATGGGAATGCAGATCTTATGGCTCCAATGCAGATCTTATGACACTTGAAGTCACTTTAATACCCTTAGAATCACTTGAAGTCACATGCAGTCACTTGGAGTCAATTGAAGTCTTTTAGAGTCACTTGTGATTTTGAAGTCAATTAGGATTTTGAAGTCAATTGGAATCACTTGAAGTCATTTGGAGTCAATTGGGGATTTTGAAGTCAATTGGGGACTTTGAAGTCAATTGGAGTCAATTGAAGTCACTTGGGGTCAATTGGGATTGGAAGTTGTTGAGACCAAACCAACTGTGTAAGCAACGCCACAATAATTTATTAGACTCGAACAAGATCATTTTCACCAGATTGTGAATAGCCCTATTTATTAAATATAACAATTAAAATTGTATCTTCTCTCATAAATGCTATGGTCTCTCAAACTGTTTCTCTCATAAATACTGCAAAAGTATTTATTGAGTACCCATATATAAGAGAAGATACAATTTGAATTCTATTATATGTATTTAATGAATAGGGCTATTCACGATCTTGCGAAAATGATCTTACACGAGCCCACTAAGTTATTATGGAATTGCTTAGACAATTGGTTTGATTAAATGGATCAACAACTTCCAATTCCAATTGACTACAAGTGTCTACAAAATCCCAATTGACTCCAAGTGACTTCGAGTGACTCCAATTGACTTCAAGTGACTCCAATTGACTTCAAAATCCCAAGTGACTCCCATTGACTTCAAATTTCAATTGACTCCAAGTGACTCTTACTGACTTTAAAGCAGTCATGATTTTGGAATCAAAAGATTTGCATTCCTATGATTTCAAAAAAAGATTGCATTTCCTTGACTTTTAAAAAAGACTTTTATAAATGAATAATCCATCGACGACTCCAAAAAAGACTTCAAACTGCATTTTTTATTCTAGAGTCAAATATATTATTCAATAACTGCAATCAAAAATTATTATTTATTTGTGACTTATACACACAATTGATTGCATACTTTTACAGCTCTGGTACCAGGGCACAGTGGCATTCCTTATCTCTCACACAACCCATGACCCTGGCATGCCTTTGGCAACCTGGAAATTAAATAAACATAGTCAAATATTAAGTATAACTAAGCACATATGGCGAGAAACGCACACGTGCTCCCATTCCCAATCAATTTGACCATCGTACAACCTTAGGAAGTCGAAAACTCTTTCTTTTTTATATAGATTATGTTATAGCAACGTAAAGGCAATAAGATTGGTAGACATGCCGGAAGGTTAAGAATGCTCACAAACGAGGTAATTGATCTTAAAGAACTAATATGTACTTGTCATAAAGGGAAAACGAGCTGAAACTTTTAGGAAACCATATTTGTATTTAAAAAAAAACTCAAGCTTGCATACAATTTTAATAAATTCTTTATTTTTCTTCATATAAAAATTATACACTATAGATCATTAAAGATTTTTATTATTTGGCAGATGAGTTTTCAGCAACTATCAATCAGCCACTAATTAGAATAAGTATATCTTGTATATTTAAATTATTAATTCTATTTTTGTTCCACCAGGTTATTTATACAACAAATTAGTAAAAAAAAAATAAACAAAATTAAAGCTACATTAATGAAGCTATAGAAAATAATATACACGAGTACAAATACTTATACATGAATAAAATGCACGCCCCACAATATTTGTATTCATCGGCAATACAGTCAACTTTGGAACCTATTATTATCGAATGGAGGAGGAAGAGAGAATAGTGGAACAATGCAGCGGCAGCAGGAGAATAGCATTAGCATATCTTCACCAAAATATAGAAACACCTTTGTGATTCTACTACTCACTCTACTGTATTATTAGTAGCAGTTTTGGATAATCAAAAACGTTGGTCAAGGCGAATATACATGCAAATAATACCAACAACAACAAGAACCAAAACTACAACTTCATACATATACACCTGAATCAATGCAAAGCAATGTAATTATAACAACTTATGTTTGACTAATGTATGTACAAAGCACATACACCACACACACACACACACATACAAACAAAATTGTTTGCTTAACGTATATATACACAATATAAACACACACACACAAGCACATACATACGCATGTATCACTGTGCATATATGAATTTTGTTGTTATATAATGACATTTTCGACGCTTAAAATTCACGTTAATTTCACATATGCAAAGATACAAATGCTTAGAACGAACGACCAAGACCCAACTCCCAAACTAACAACTCAAATGCAATCAAACAAAATTCAAAACCAATACACATGCAATTTCTAATGCAACTGCAATGCAAACATACACACACACACACACACACGTGCATATGTAGTGCATATATTCGTGTATCTTATTATAATGGCAAAGAAGAATAATAATGTTAAATGAAACTGTGATGTTGGCATTATGAGAAGTTTGAGGTTTTTGAGGTTTCCTCTTTAGCGCTAAAATTTAACTTGGCAGGTGGGCGGTAAAGCGAAGCAACACCATTAGGCAGACGTATATACGCGTTTATTAAGCGGTTTTAGCTATTCGCATTTATAATAACAGCAGTGACTATAACTGCCTATAGAAACATAATAAGGATCAAATATACTGCTATATGCAGGGGTTTGCCTTTCATTATGCACATTTATTGGTGACTGATGCAACTTAGATATTAATGCAAAAGATATTAAGACATAAATGGTGCATACGTAACTAAATCTACAGTGCTTTCAAATCATGCAAATAATACTTTTGGTAACATTATATAGAAGTAAATTGGTCAAAAAATCCTTACGTGATATCGAAATCAAAGTCCTGAATTAACTTTCTCAGTTTCTTTATTTGAAAGTGATGAAAAACTTTCGAAAGTGATATGAGAAAAATGAATTTTGAAATCAAAACCAACATTTTAGAAAAATCTGTGAATGATAGTTGAAGATAGCAAAGTGAAAATACTTTGTAGGAAGACCGAGACTTATTTCCTGGTTTAAGACAGAAAAAAATTGTCAGCTAGAAAATTTACTGCCAAGTAAGTCAGCTCACTAAATTGGAATTGGTGGAAAGAGTTTCAAAGTGTTCGGATATCCGAATTTAGGATAGTAGAAAAAACATAGAACGGAAGTTTCCAGGTACTTTTTGGCCATTGTAACAACTACATTCAGAGTTAAAGTTGTGTGTATTAATTATCCACTCACAGTCGAGTCCAAACGATTCAACTCGCGTCTTGCTCAAGGACTGCCCACCTCAACTACAACAGATGGCAATTCGGTTAATTTGGGCTATCCGCATACTTCGAAACTTACAGCTCTGTCACTGATTTTAGCAGAGCTCCCATCGGGAAATGAGTTCCCTTCACGAATATGAAAGAAATGGCATTCCTAATTTCGAAGAATTCGAAGATAGCGTTGCCAACTATCAGAAAAAAGTTCGAATGAAAAAAATCAGCTGTTTTGTGTTAAGAATGAAAACAAAAAGTTTTTGAAATTAAAAAAAAAAAAATTAATATAATAAGCTATAAAAAAAAAAACAAAAAAAGGATTTCTGCTAGAGTGTGGATATCAGCATGTTGTTGAATAAGATCAGGAAGTTGGAATGACACAACAACGGTGTCGAAATAATTTGGAAGCTAAACTTTGTGCAAAGTGAATAAAGGTGGATATGAATAATGAAGAAACAAAGGGGGCCAAAATAGATTTCTATTGAAGAACACAATTTCCTGGTGTTAGAATCTGCGTTGATTTCACACACTTAAAAATAATTCGCCCGGCAGAAGAGAAATTTTTATATTTCAATTGATATTTTCCCAATTTAAATAAATGCATAAAAAGATAAATTATGTAAAAGTATTCTGTAATTAAAAATATCTCGGATTCTCAAATTCTACAGTCTGATTTAGATTTGTTTCTTATTTGGTGCTGCAAATTTCGGTTATCGCTAAATATCAACAAATGTTCCCATATGACTTTTGCCAAAGTTCATAATACTATCCCTACATCTTATCACATTGCCAATTCTACCTTAAAATCATTGAGTGAAATAAAAGATCTTGGGGTTGTTTTCGATGTGAAGTTTTCTTTTGTTCCACATTTAAATTTTATCATTCCTAAAGCCTATTCTATGTTAGCTTTTATCCGTCGCAATAGTTCAGAGTTTTCTGATCCTTTTACGCTCAAAATACTGTTTACTTCCTTAGTAAGATCTCGGTTAGAATATGCAGCATTTATATGGAGGCCTCATTATCTCTGTCATATTAATAGACTTGAGCGGATTCAAAAAGTCTTTATTCGATTTGCATTGCGTTGTCTTCATTTTGCCGAGCCCATTCCCTCTTACAATGCTCGTTGCATGCTCATCGATCTAAAGTCCTTGAACAACAGAAGAACTATCTTGTGTCTCATGTTTGTTTATGACATCATTGTTGGTTTTGTTGATTGTCCTGCTCTTCTAGAACTAATCAATTTTAATATTCCAACTAGAGATTTGCGTCATTCAGCTTTATTTTATGTTGGGTTGCGACGATCAAATTATGCCTCTTTTGCTCCTATTTCTAGAGCCTTAACTGAGTTTAATTCTATTTCTAATTCCTTGGTTTTAGATTTCTCGGTTACTAAAGTTTCATTTAAAAACCTACTCAATGAATTCTATCCTTAAGCTTGTCTTAAATCTATTTTTATTTTTAATTATTTTTAAGTTACTATTGTTTTAGTCTGTAAGGAATTTTTTATAATTTCCATTGACTCAATGAAATAAATAAATAAATTAATAATTTTGATCTGCTTCAAAAAATAACACAATAGCCCTATTCACGATATGGTGCAAATGGTCTTGCAACATTGCAAATGCAAATTTTTATTGCATATACCATATATTTGTTGTTGTGATAGCAGAACTATTTTGCATTTGCAATGATGCAAGATCATTTGCACCATATCGTGAACAGGGCTAATATTTTTAGAATGTTGTTTTCCTGTTTATCTTTATTTTATTTTTTTTGCTCCACACACACTTCAGCATTCCCACAAAATCATCACGAAAAACAGTCAAAGTTCCGTTTCATTCGGAATTAGTGTTGCCAATCTCGAGAGTTTCGAAATTTCGGGGAAATTGCATAGTAATTTCATAGACGAAATTAAGAATACGAATTGTTCATTCGTAGCTACGACGGAAGCTCCGTTGGAATTAGTGATAGGGCTGTTAAACTCAAATATTTTCTATTCAGAGAGAAACCGTTTCAGTTGGCAAAACTAACAATTTTTTCGAAGTCAGCCCGTATAGCGTTTTAACATTGGTATTAAGCAACTCAGCAGTAATCTTTGTTCTCCTTTTCCAACTGAGCCGTTGCTGTTTAGACCTCGTCGTAAACCAGGCGGTGAAAATTATAAGTCATCAATACTTAGAATTTTTGGATCAACTTCAGCAGTAAACAAACTATTTTTGTACTCACGATAAAGTAACTACGAGAAGTAGTCCCAATTTAAAATCACATTACTCTGTAAATCTACCACCACCTTAAAGTTTTCGTCTTCATAAATTGGATAAGTGACCCCGGGTTTTCGAACTTTTAGTCAAGTGCCCAGATTCGGCGCTCGGCACGATCAAAAATCAGAAATGACAAATTGCACAAGAAAAATTTTTCATTTCGCCGATCGGATTAAGCATAAAAATGTAGGCGCCTTCAATTCATATACAAATATAGCTCACACAAAACGAATGGATATGAAAAGCTCGGGCTAGGCCCTTCTTGGAGGGAGTTGTGCCATAATAGCAATAGTGTCCATATATTATCAAGTTGGACGGCTCATAAGGGGGGCTCAAAGAGTATGTATGCGTAACACATGATGTCGTTTCCTTTTGACATCTCATAACCTTTCTTACTCAAATTCTAAACTCCACCTCCTCGCGGTGGTGGAAGCGAGTATATTGCAGAAGGAACACAAATCAGCTGCAGCTAAATATTCCAGGCATTACAAAAAGAAAAGCTAGCTTCATTATCCATTTAGCAGAATAGATGAGAGAATTTGTCAAAAGGCAAGTGGCTAAAGAAGAAACATGGAGAGACATCCTAGTTTTTAACGGGTCACGGAGGCTACAGAAAGTATCTGTATAGATTTGGGCATGACGACTTCCCACTTTATCCTATCTATAGGAACCAGGAGGAAGATGTAGAACACTCAATTTTTAGCTGTCGGCGTTTCAGCTCGACAAATATAACGTTGCCAAGTCCATCAAGCATAACTGAGCATATGATTCACTCGGAGGAAGACTGGGTAGAAATAAGTGTGCTTATCAGAATTGAACGTGATTGAAGTGTCTAGCAGCTTTTTGAAGCTTAGTTTTCTCTGTATAAAGATTTCCTAACGTTTTGAGTGCACAAATGTGTATGCGACATTATTACCATTCAATTACATTCGCAGCTAGTGTTGCATCGGGGGCAATATGATAATTTAGCGTGTTTTCTTTGATCAGGCATCTAGCTAGTAGTTGGCTTTATGGATATCTGGGGCTACTGCTGAGACAAAATCGATTACTTTCACACCGTTTTCTGGTTTTTAAACTAAGAGACTGAATTTTCTGTTCGACAGACTAAACAAAACGTTCCTTGCTTATCTTTCCGTTGCGTTAGTTGCCTAGGACGATTTTAATAACATGGCAAAGGTAGGTAAAGTAGCTAGCGCTAGCATGAACGTCATTGCTCACACTAGAAATGACGGAATCGGAATTTTGGCATTTCTTTGCCAGTTTTACTTATGCCCGCAAAAAATACAAAAGTCAGAGCAAAGGGCGAGCAAATACTGGCACAATAGCTACTCGATATCCACCTAACTACTTGCATAATACCATCGAGTATAAAAAGTATTCAGTACTCGGAAAAAGTATGGAGTATTTATTCGTAGTTATAAACTTAAATCAAAAAATTCTATTTTGCTTGGGAGCATTTGGGAGTTGTGAGCACTTTGTGAGCCTTTGAACAAAAAAATTAAACATTGTTCGCAGAGAAGAACATCAATCAATTATGCAGCAACGGCATTGAAATTTCTACATCAAAACCAAAGAAAAGGTTAATTTGTGCGTCTAATATGCCATTAAACGATGGTTCTATACAAAAATATACAACAACAACAATTAGACCAATCACTTGCTCAAATCATCGTCATTTACCTAGAACTCTAGAACACTGATATAAAGATAACATACCATTGTTTGAATTGTAGTTTTTGTTAGTTCCAGAAGAGATGACACAGAGTAAGAGAATAGAAAGAGAGTGAGAATCACGTACAGCATTCTCTATTATGCTTTTTAGTTTTTTGGGGGTTAAGGTATGCTTTATGGGACAAAAATTGCCTAACATCTAAACATTTAACTATCTCCAACACCAATACAAACAACAGCATTGTCATCGTCGCAAGTAGCAGCATCACCACTACCATCACCGCACCACCACAGTCAGCAGCAATATCAACACACGAGAACATCATGGGTACAACTATCAGATGCAGAAAGGCTTTAGCTGGCTGATTTCACTGGCTATTATTATAGACTTTGTTTTTGTTTGATAGTGCCGCCACTATGGAGATAGCAAAAATAGAATAGCCTAAAGTCATTGAATAAAACTGGCAATTGTTGTTGCTGCTGTTGTTGTTCGTGTGGAGTTTAGGTTGTTGGTTAAAATTTTGAAATCTTGCCCAAAAATGCAAAATCATACAAGAATTTGGAAAACGCGCTCTTTTATATACTCACACAAATACACACACACAAAAGCATACAACACACACACACACTCGAACTCATAGACAAAAAAATATAAATGCAGCCAGAGCACATAGAAAACTTACTTCACAAAGTTTTATTTGTCAAAAAGTTGAGAGTAGCTACACACATACATACATGCACATACATATATACAATGAGAAAGGAGTCTGTGTATGCAGCAGCAGTGGCAACAACAAAAAGTGTGCGCTTTAAGTGAACCAACCAACCAACCAACGAGTGAGAATGGAAGAATGTGGAGGTAATGGAAGTGAAGCAGGAAAATAATGATTAAATTTTGGGTAGTTTGAAGAAAATTTAAATACCGCACTCTGGTTTGTTTGTATGTGTTCGTAGAAAAAACATTTTTTTTCCATATGTTAAAGTGTGTGTGCGAGTGTGTATTTATCATTTTAAAGGAATTTAATTTAAATGACAGAAAGGAAAGGAAAAAGTTTTCCTGCAGTGCCAACTTCAACTTTTAAAAGAACACAAACACGATGCACATATACAATTTTTTGGGATTTCAAGTGTGTTTGAGTATGGGAGAGAGTGCAAAGAAAGATAGAGAGAGAGAGAGAGAGAAAGGGAGTAGAAGAAGAGAAAAACTTTTTCATATTTCCACAAAAATCAATGTGCAGCAATGCAAATTATAAAATTGCATTTTATATATACCTATACATACAAATTCATGTAATATACAAAGACTTATCTAGATATTTATGCATATTGTGTTTTTTAACCCTTTAATGACCAATGGAAAACTTTTTTGAGGAAATGGAAAACTTCATTAGTAATTACTTTGGCGATCACAAAAGTATAACCATATTTAAAAAAAAGAATTATAACTATAAAATTGCAACGGTTCGACATTCAACAAACATTAACCCATTAATGTCAGCACCCAGATTCCATTGAACTAATGTACTGAAATTTTTTAGTACTTGTTAGTATTAGTCCTAAATAGAAAACTAAAAATGTTTGAGAAAAATATCTTAAGGTATGTGGGCGTGGTAACTGTGTTAATACATGACGTAGGATATTTTACAGTTATAAACTCAAAAAAACAGTTTTAAAGTGTTTAACCTTACACCCTTTTATATTCATTAAGTAGTTTAGACTTAAAATTTTAAGTTAAGTAACACATTCCGTTTGTTTTGCTTTTTTCAATCTGTTTTTTAAAATATTACTAATAAATATAAATAAAAATTTTGCACTTTTTTTTAAAACTGCAAATATTGAATTGTGAAAGCTTTCTTGGAAAAAGCTATCTTTTGTGTTACTTAAACCGTTAACAGCCCAAACAAATACGTAAACTCAGAATTTTCAGAAATTTATAAAAAACTCTTCATTTGTGTATAATGGGTTAAGACAAATTTAACAAAATTCTTAACAAACTTGAATTTTTCCAAAAATTAAGAGAAGGTGCCCATAGAGAACAACGAACTTGAAAGGGTTAAAAAATATATATGAGAAAATTGAGAAAAACTTGAAAAAAAAACTTACCTGGTACTTCTATTTTATCTGGATCTTCATCATCATCAAAATCTGATCCAGAATCATCATCACCGTCGAAATCGTCGTCTTCATCAAAATCAAGTGATTTTTTTAAGGAAGTCTGAAAATAAGAAAATAAATAAAATTTGAAAACAATACAATCTTAGAGAACAGATTTTGATCCAGAACCTAAGCTTGGTTGATGAGACTAGTGGCAAAAAGAAAACACAAAGTAAATATTTTTAAGAACAATGCCTATATATTAGTGCTCTTGATGCCCGTCAAATACCTGGGTACCCGAAAACGAGAGTATTACTCGATCCTGGCACTTCGGTCAAAATGTGCGGGTACCCGAACAATTTGCTAGTAATACCTGAATTCAGGTACCCGAGAATTACGGGTTATATTTGAAATCAGGTACTCGAAAATTGCTTGGCTTCTACATACAATTATTTTTTAAATGTGCCAGCAAAATAAACTAAATGAAATATAGCTCTACCATATTTTGTGATTATTTTCGTGCAGCTACTACTTTGTAGAAGCAACAGCAGAAAAATAGTAGAAAGAATTGTGAAAAATAGTAGAACAATTGTCGAAAATTAGTAAAAAAAAAAAAAAAAGGTAGTACAAATAGGTAGAAAAAGTAGTAGTAGATCGTCAGGATGTCACACCCATTAATCCCAGCTTTCCCAAGTTTATTTCAGCAAAATTTCATTGGCAAATAATACTTTCATATCCCATAATTAAATAAATTTAAGTTATATGTAAGGCGCTACACACTCTTTTCCTATTTCAGACACATTTTTTTTCCTTAGCACGGATTTGTCAATCAACTTCTCTGTACTATAAATGGTTCCCGAGAAATAGTCAAGAAAGCACTAAGGACGTATAAAAGGTGCCACGCCCAATCCCGCCCTCATTAAACCTAGGTACCATATAAATATTGTGTTAAAATTTCACCTGTTTTCGTTCAGGTATTTACTCGGTGCAACAAATAGTAGACATATATATATAGTAATCGAAAACGGCGGAGTTTGGTTTGGTCAGTTTCAAATTTTTGTTTTATAATCATTTACAGTTCTTGATATTCAGGTGATTTTTGAAATTTGTTTTCTAATTCAGATTTTTGTATCTTGCAAATGGTTGGAAATTTCTTCGTTTTCTTTGCAGAAAAGCTATTCAGATTGACTTGTTATACCATTTTCAGGGTTTTCGGAACAAAATGTCCAAGAAAAGAGCCAACTCTCGTAAGTTTTTCGTGACCATTTTCTTCCCCAGGAGCTTGGACCAGAGGTCGGAACGGATACTAGCCCTACTCAATGCTCGAAATGAAGGCCTACGAACTGACCTCTGGAGAGTATTACTTAAACGCTCGTTAGGAGGGAAATGGTTAACAACTGACTATAAGTATGGATGAGCAGTCGTTTGAAGCCATCCATACGTCAGGGGACGTGATCAACTATCGGTTTGGTGAGTTCACGGTGCATGAGGTGCACAAAAGGGCTACGGAGGACGACACCTCGAATCCTTAGCCAGAGGTTCTAGTCAGCAATGACGAGCCGAAGTTAACGGAAAGAGTGCTTTCAGTCGTGGGCGAGTTGGAGGACGATACTCTACCATCATCAGCCGCGAAGGAAGTGGAAGGCATAGCACTCCCACCTTTAACCGCGGCTGAAGTTGAGGATATCGACATTTCCCTTCTCAATATGGAATGCCCCATAGATGAGGCGGAAGAAAGGATGCTTCTGAGTGGCAGCAGTAGGAGCAAGAGCCCCTCTAAGTAAGCTCTATGAGCAGTGGAACAGATATCAAATGTGTTCAAGTTAACATCCACAATGGAAGAGTCGCTTCGGCGGTGATTGCAAGGACATTTACAAAAACCACCAAGGTGAAATCAGAGGAATGGCCTGCAAAAACGGCAAGGTAATATGGAATAACAGGCAGGATAATTCAAGAGCCTGTATTCTAATTTGAAACAATATTAATTATGTTTGCCTTACAGAATTCATGGCCAATTCAAGCCCAAACTAACATCGCGCCGCAAACGCGCCCGATGAAGAGTCGTCACCACCGCCATCAGAACTGCGGCAATTAATGAATTATTGCAACAGGCACAGACTGCCACTTCTCCTCGGATGTGATGCTAATGCTCACAGTACTATATGGGTAAGTACAAACGACAAGAGTAGAGAGAGGTGAATACCTTTTAGAATTTATCTTATCCACTAATCTAGAAATACTAAATGTATGAACCCAAGTTTTTTACTAGAGTTAGGAAAGAAGTATTAGACATAACAGTATACAATCAAAATATTGTAGGACTAGTCAAGAACTGGAGGGTATCCCAGGATTCTCTAAATACAAAATCACAGAGTTCCTCCTACAGGGCACAAGTACCGAAATATCGTCCTTCAGAAATCCCAGGAAGACAAACTGGACAGAATAACAAAAAAGTTCTAAAGTACAACTTAGAAGGTATTAAATGGTGCAAGTTGATTAAAAATCATCATGAGCTCCAACATACAGTAAATGAACTTAGCGGAGCAATACTAGATGCTTTCGAGGGCAGTTGTCCGGAAAAAACGGGAAAGTCTAGAAAAGGACGCCATAACCGAAGTACGTAAGCTTCATAACAGAGCAAAACGGAACGGACAATGGCAAGCTTACAAGGATAAACTAACAGAATGTATCTCATCTTTACCTGCTGCATCAAGGATATGTAAAACCTTTGCAAAAGCGGGACTGAATATGAAAACGGCGTTGAATAAATCAGATGGCAGCTTCACCTGCAATGAAAAGGAAATAGCTGAATTGCTTCTAGCAACACACTTCCCAGGAAGTATTGGGTTAAATAGCAGTAATTCAGGGTGACAGTCTAGAAGGAATTGGTTTCAACATGCTGGATTACATATAGTACGGTGGGTTAAATTAAAAATAGCCTAACTCGACTTAAGATGTTAAATATTTTATCATATATTTTTGAGTATATTACCAGATCAGTCACTATACAAGAAAAAGAAGAAGCTTTTGATATGAGAAAAAAAAAACGCTTTCGATAAAAGAAAGACATGAGGACATGGAATATAAAAAAGGAATAATCTTGTAATCAAAGTATATGTCATTGGTATACCGTTTCCAAATTAAGGTTAATCGATTAGACTTTTAAAAATATATTAAATTAATTCCCTTTAGCTTATAACTAAATTCCTCGTTTCTAACGTTAGTTGGTGTTCACTTAGTAACTAAAATTAAGTTTTACTTGCAACTAATTTTCAAAACTCTGGCACAAAAACTTATATTTATTATATATCATTAACTCGTTCTCTTTGCCAGAAAACCCCCATTTATTATCAAAACACTAACAACCACCACAACCAACACTTTAATGAAGAACAACACATCATAACTTCGTTTAAAAACAAAAATCCCTTTTCAGCAACTGAAAATCGAAAACTGACAACCTCCCTCATTTTCATACACCCAACCAAGCAGCTAACATATCTATGGTAAGCAATTATAAATGCACAGAAACTTATTCCTCATGCTAGAAAATCAATATATAATTTAAAGACTTCAAAATTCGCGCACTTCAATGAACATTTTAATATATCGGTTTTCTATAACTATGCAAAATTTCGCAAGTAAAAATAGGAAACTTCACAACAACCAACTCTAAACATAGGAAACTTCTTAACTATTCATCATTATGAAAACAAAAAAAGCAATCCATAAAAAAGAGAAACCTTAAATTCGATATTCGCTTATATAATGCAAAAAAGGATAAGCAAATTAGAAAGGAAGCTAACAAAAAAACAAAAAACATACTTTTATTTTAATATTTTGTTAATTCACTTAAGGAACGAAAACACACACACACACACGCAAACACTGAACTGAACTGTTCTTTTTGACTAATTGCTGTTATGAGCCACCACCTTCAAAAACTATATTTGAGCCTTAAATATGAGAATACACAAGAAGAAGACGTCTTTACGACACCTAAGGTACTCGACAACTGGCGCTTATACAGAAACGTTGTACACCGTGAAGCTTAACCAATTCAATTTTTGGAATCAGAATCAACATCGAAGCGAAAGCGAATGAATAAGGAACGACGAAATGCATGGCGACGAGAGACAGGCAGGCAGGCAGGCAGGCAGGCAGGCAGAGGGAAGCGCAAGCAAAAAGCAGAAAGAACGACCGACACACAAGCCAAAAACACCGAAACAACAACAACAACAACAACGATGGATGTTGTGTCGAGAATGCCAAAGTCAGCACAAGCTCAGGCAAAACAAGCAGCTACAAAATCAACCCTTTCTCCAGGATCACATACTATCCAACAACAACAAGAATACATAGATATGTGAGAGTGCAACTACACAATACATACATAAACCTAGCAAAAGTAAAACAGCAGCAGCAGCGGCAGCAGCAAGTGTAGTAAGCGAACGACAACAGTGAGTGAGCAGCAGTAGCAACAACAGAAAACATATATAAAAGCATTGAACTCGCCAACAGCCACCAGCTACAGTGGGCGCAAGCATGGCAAAAGTGAAGAGAACATAGAAGCAGCAGGAATAGCAGCAGCAGCAGCAACAGCAGAAGGAGTAGCAACAATATTAGGACAAAATCGGCAAATATATGTATGTAAATGGGGTTGAAGAACCACGACATTGACGATGATGACGATGACGACGACGACGACAACAATGTCGTAGATACCATATCATGCAAAACCTCCCAAAAATAATAACAACAACATCATCAACAATATTGAACGCGAAATAAAACCAACAAACAATAGCAACAAAATCGCTGCGATGCATACAGAAATAAATACATACACACATACATATGTGTACAGATATTTTATATATGGGTTCATGAGTCTGTGTGTAGTTTCTGGTTTATTGTTTGGTTTGGTTTAGTATACACCAACCATCATCATGGGTTAACAGGAAAATTAAGCTAAAAGAAAATTGTGTAAAATATATATGGACGAGTATCTAGTATAGGGATATATGCATTATAAAAGGTTGAAGTAAAAAGGTGCAGGTGTAGTGCAACATAACAGAGAAAACTCAACGAGTAAATTCAAAAAATAACTTGACAAATGCTTCTGCTACTCCTGCTGTTGAATAGTTAGAGAAGAACCACAATGTGAATACAACTGCATAAATCTGGCTGAGAATCCATATAGTTAAGTTACTACATAGTTTTGCTGCTAGTAATGCAGGATATTTCTACACAGTTGTGGGGCCACCCATTCATGCCCTCCATCATCATCCATGTATCCCTAACATTCATTGTAGGTACCCACTTTTCTTTCATTGTTTATCATGCTCGATATTTTCATCGATATTTAACTCTAACTGCTATGTATGTTCTGCTACACGAACGAAATTGCTGCATAACTACTTCTGGTACAGAGAATGCATAAGTTTTTATTTTTTTTGTATAATAGAAAATGTACCTACCCCATAAATGCCCAACTAGCTATGAATAACATGGTCAGATGCGGTTCATATGGGCCTCTTTTAGTGCATCGCAACATCGCAATACGAGGAGACTAACAAAAGTTCAGTGAAGATATTTGGAATCAAATCTGCAATTCTGGGTTACGATTTCAAATATTAGTAGCTTATATAGGATATTGAAAGATTAAGAACTATCACTAATCTTGTTGTGATGACTACATATATACGTTCCTTAAGCCTGTTGTACATTACCTAAGAGTTCGCTAAGTTGTTGGTATTTTATTAGTTTTTGAAAAATCAATCTTTATTTTTTAAGTGGCTGTCTAGGGACACTCTCAGTGCAGAGCGGCCCATTGTGATACCACGTGATTTAAAGCCGGTTGCGAACGGCGGTGTGGCAATTTGTTATCACTCTCTTGGTGGTTTTGGCATTGCCTACCAAGAGTTTTACTGCCACACTTTCTTGTATTTCTCATTCACTTCATATCGATAGGAACATAAGAAAGTTACGAGAATCCACAACCAGACCAAAACGGGAACCGAATCCTTAACCTCCCGGGTGAATATATAGTGTATTACATACTAAACTATCGAGGTCGTCAACGATTTGTATAAATATTACGATAATCAATTAGAATTAGGGTTGTGCAGTTAATCGTTTAATCACGAATTCTGATTAATCAAAATGGTTAATTAGTGTAAACTTTTCACGAATAGATACCAAAATATATATGGAGTGAATGCGTCTCTTACGATTGTTTCCAAATGGTTTCAAAGATTACAGAAAGGGGATTTTTCTGTGAAGGACGACTCTTGTAAAGGTGCTTTCCGGCTTAAATCATTCCAAAAATATTCTGAGGGGAAGAGTATTCAGTAGAAATGCGGAAATCAGGAAGCTACAAAGATAGAATTTTGAGGAATGCTTCGAAAATATCTGCTAATTTAAGAAATGTTTTGAAATATTCAAACGCCCGCCATTTTATCAAATAAAGATATTTTCAAAATTATCTACGACAATGACTACGTTATAGTGTCAATTTTAATAATCTTTTTGGTTTTTTGTTTATGACGATGACATATGAAATGAGAACTTAGAGAACTAATGTTAGTCCCTCCGAATATGTTTGAGTACATATATGAGAATAACCGAAAGCACAATTTATGAAAGCAAAAAGTACAAATTTTAAGCATTCCACTATTTTAAGAGAGATTGGTTATCTAGATGACTGCATTAAAATATCAATATAAATGCCATTACTGTCTATCAGAGCAGTAAAAGATTGCAGTCATTTCGAGCTGCATTCACTGAAGTCATTGGAAATGAATTACGTTTTTTGATTACAGTCTTTGATTTCATATGAGACTTATGAATTTAAAAAAATAAGTCACCAGTCTTTTTGAAGTCAATGACTGCTCATTGATTATAGCAATCAATTTGAGACTTCGAGGCGAATAAGTCACAATCACTCATATGACTTCACATTATACTTGAAGTCGCAGTCATGACTTCAAATTGGTTTGAAGTCACAGTCATGACATCAAATTGGTTTGAAGTCACAGTCATGACTTCAAATTGAAATTGAGTCTTGCAGTCAATTGAGACTTCACCTGCATTGAGTGAAGTCTGTTATTGAATGATAAAAAATATACTGTATTTATAAGTAGTATACAGAGCTGTAATCTTTTGCAGTCATTTTAAGTTTGAAGTCAAATGACTTCTAAAAACATGGATTGCAATATTCCAGTGTTTTTGTGAATGCAGATTTAAGACTGTAAAGTCACAAGTCATATTGAAGCCAATGACTGATCCTTCATTTCATGAATGGTCAGTCTCTTATTTACAGTCCTGATCTCTAAAAAAAAATATTAACTGACTTGAAGTTATTCATTTTGATTAGCTATTAGCTATAATATAAGAACAGCATGGGGCGTGACTGCAAGCTACTTGAGTCAGGTTTCTTGCACCTTAAATGGGAATAACAGAACTTTTGTAGGAACGTCAGTAATATCAGTTGGCAACTTTGTATAAATAATAATAAATCAGTTATTTTTTATAAATGCCTCATAGGTGAGGTTAGAGGAGCTATCCCCTCGTTGTAATACCATGTGTGCTGTTTCATAGTTACCTTAATCTTTATTGAATCTTTGCAGTTCACTAAATTTCAGAATTCCTGATGTCAGCAAATCCAACGTAAACTAAATAGCTGCAGAAGAATTGAAGCAATTTGTAGTTTTGATATCTGAATTCCTGATATCAGCATATTTGAGGTCCATTAGGTTGCAGAAGAAGACAGGCCCTAAGTATGCTAGTCTATGTGTGGATAGCCCTGGACAAGGCAGCTTTTGCAGAAGCCATTTACGGGTAGTTCTAATCTACTGGTATGTTTAACAATCAGGCAGTGTTGAGTGATTGTTAGTGTTGTTAATAGAAGATCTGACCTCCCCGGGTTGTAGGATGGCCAGATTAATTTTATGTTGGAGTACGTCTACATTCCTCTTCACCTATTGTTACTTAAGAACCATTTGCAAGTTTCCATAGTCATGCACGGGTCTTACGGAGAGGAATAGAAAATGTTGTGCCCAGCCAAATAATCGGCTTTGCAATCGCCCGGAATGTCACTATGACCTGATACCTCATTTAGAGATAGGTGGCATTTTGAAACTTCTTGGAAGGTATTGATTACACAATTAAGTGCATTAAAACACTTCCTTGACTATAAGTGAAGATGAAAATATCACATGATTCTAAGGTGAAGATGAAAATATCACAGATTCGGAAGGCGAGAAGATATCCAGACTATTTTCAGTAAAAAAAAAAAAACTGAATGGAATTTCCGATCTGAACTGCCATCTCCGCCCATTCCTATCTTGTAGGAATATGCGTGATAAAATTGTTATCAAAAGAATGTTTTGGTAGAGTGTAATCGACATCTTTGAGGATTGAACTATTCATATCTAGTAGTATACTAGAATGTCCGTAGCTGGAGTGATTCCACGGTGAGACTATGTTTAACCTTATGGCCGCAGTTTTGCCATGTATTTACCTGCAAGATACACGAGAAGAAAGTGGACCATGAACCATTGCCCCTGTTTCTAGTAGAAACACCATTTTCTGAACCTTAGTGAAATGTCTTTAATGTAAATCCTTTTCAAGATAAGCACACCAAACAATTATACCATAAAAAGGAATAAGTCTGACTAGAACTCTGTAAAGCTAGAGAACTACTTTAGGTTGCTTAAGGCTTTTTCACTCTACAGGTAACAGTGGGAGCCCCTTCAGTGTAGGTGGGTCAAAAAAAAGAATTTTATGTTTTCTTGTAAAGAGGACTAATTCCGTTTTACTCGTGTTGCTGCTTAGGCTGTTGCACTAGTTAATTAATATAGAGAGGTCTCTTTAAATTAACTTTCTTAACGTTCTTAGATCTAGATTCCTCAATGAAATGCTCTTTTAAAATATAATATAAAAAATAAATATTTTCATAAGCTATCCACAAAGTTTCTCATTCCCAAAACCTTTTCATTTTGTTTGAAAACATTTTCGGACTTATGTAAAATTTATTTAAAAAGTAACTTAAAATAGCGTTCTTTCCCTTAGAGACAAGATAATATCATAATATTGTGCCTAGCATAACTGTTTCATTCAAAAAGGCGAGCGACCAACACGAAACATTTGGTACAAAAACGCGACCACACCCAAGATTTATACCTACTCAGTACCAACATACAGGAGATACATACATACATATGTATGTACGTCGATATGGAAAGTGCAATGTATTCAGAGCAACAAAAACAACAAAGTTTGAATGAAAGAACAAACAAGCCTGGAAAACATTTTAACATTTTCAACTAAGGAAGCAGCAACCAACATCAAAAGTACACAACATACACATATAAAATTTATTAGTAAAATGCTAAAATTCAATTTTACACAACACATACGACAAAACAAAACCACAAAGATCAAAGTTCCAACCAGAAGACAAGCAAAAAAAATAAAATATAAAGCGCCAAAAAAAAAGCCGGCACCAAGGGAAAACTTTAAATCTAACAATAAAAAATAAAATAATCACTCCTCCCCACTATAGGCTAAAAAAAAAGAAGAAATCCGATGTTGAAAACCGAAAGAAAAAAAAAACAACAATAACGAATCTTATAAAAAGAAAAACAAACTATGAATGAAAATATATCACCTGCATCTATGTATTTTTGACATGCATATGATACAAATACACAAACAATAACACGAAAAAAAACTAAAACGAACGACCTTGGAAAAAAGAATACAACAATAAAAGAGAAAAAAATTGTGTCCATGTCCTCGTAAACTAAATACAAAAAACAAAACAAAAAATAATGACAAAACAAATACAATAAAAAAAAAACAAAGAATACACACACACCAACAAACATAGACTAGAACACGCTGCACTCACAGCTGCATAGATACACACACACACACATGCACATACAAGTGTTTAAACTCTTCTTGCTCACACGAGTAGAGCAGTATGTACATAAAAACAGAATATAAAAATAAAAACAAAAAATGCTGATAAAAAATATATTAAAAAGAAAACCTGAAAAGAAAGCAAAAAAAGAAGAAAAAAAAAAACTGCAACAACAAACCAACCCAACAATAAGGAAAATACTCAAAATTCTCAACATGCTGCGACAAATTTTCCCAATAACAACAAAAATCATTTCTAATCAAAAACTACACAACAAATGAGCAATATAGAAGAAGAAGAAAAAATAACAAGAGAGCCAAAAATTGCATTTGATGACATTTAACATACACTTCTCAATTATAAGAGGGAAATCTAACAACAATAAATATCTCCTATGAAGAAGAGAAAAAATAAATAAATAAAAAGTAAAAATTTGAGGAATTTTCTATCGAAAAAATTTGTCTCTTTTTTGTAAGTAAAGTTCTGATGCTAGAGAAATTGAAATTGCAACACTATATGGGGTTGTTGCCAATTGAATGTACGCATGTGCGGCAATTAAATTTATTGGTAAATATATTCGCAACATAACACAAGCGGCGAAGTTTGAGTGTGTACCTGACTCCTTCTTGAAAGAGACAACAAATCAGAGTAATTTCAGAAATAAGTCATAAATGGAGAAAAGAAAATGCTCGCTCTATCTACAAAAGGAGGGGAATTGCGAGAGCACAGCATCATTCAGAGAGCAGAGTAGAGAAAATATATAAGCGGCAAACTTTATATATTTTGTACCCTACACAATTCGGTGGTCAATAACGATAAAAAAAAAAAAATCAGTTGGGAATTTATTTATATTTATCCATAACTATGGCTTATGCCTTGGAAATTATAAATTTTTGGCATTTCCATTGGTTTAGCTAAGTTTTCATTATTTGATACAAAGTTAAAGAGTGCGCAAAAAAAAATTTTAACACAGAAAAATCAAGTGAGTCGTGAATCCAAATTGTGCGAAAAGTTTTTTAATACACTTCACTTTATGTAATTATGCAAAAAAAAAAAAAAAAATTTACTTCTTTGTTTTTAAAAAAGTTGAGAACTTTTTCAGAACTTACTTCTATATCAACGCCTTTCTTTATGTTCCTTTCGTTAATGTTTTTGGAAGCTGCAGCTCACTTAATCTTATGCGCTTCGATACACCTTTCGACTCTTTCTATTTCCTCTTAATTAAAGCCCAATATCCTTCCACTGGCTCAGCTCTGAGAAGTTTGGCGGATAATCTTTTCTATATACAATATTGATATTATTGTTGGTGTAACACTCCATCGCTTTTTTCAATCAGGCCAAAAGAAGTTGAGCACTTTATGTTGCATTACAAATATTTTAACCCCATTCACTAGTATAAATATCCGCTTTGATTGACTCAGAAGTTACATACAGCTGGCTTCTTTTACCTCAGCTGCATATTTTTTTAATTTTTTTTTTTTGGGGGGGGGGGGGGCGGGGTTTTGTACTTTTCTGGAACTTAGGACCACCATTAGAAAAATGGCTCTTTGCGCTGCATTGCGACCGCAAAAATAACTCTACCCTGCTCCGAATGGCATAGACAAAGAATCATCGTACCGGACCATTAAATCTTTTTTACCCTCTGTTTTCGGGAATCTTACTGTGCCGACTTAGAACCACTCTCTTCTACATACATATTACTTTTTCTTAATTATAAAATTGTTTTAAAAACCTATTAAAACATTTTTTCCTGACTTCTAAGGACTGCGCCGAATAAAATAGCCGCTGAAATGATGAAATCTTTTGAACCAGTAGTCCGATTTTTATAAACTAAAGTATTTTATTTTGTAAATTATTTTTAGATTTGAAAAAAAAAAAAAAAAATAGGAAACCAAGAAAAAAAAATAAAATTATGTGTCTGCAAGCACTCACAGTAGAAGTGAAACTATGTTGTTTATCAGAAAATTGTAGAAAACATTTATAAAACATTCTGTTGAAGTTTTTACAGTCCTCTAACTCTCTATTTTGTGGTTGTTGTGGGAAAGTTCAGTTATATGCAGTTAAGTCGAGACTTCATTATGGAGTCTCTCACTAAAGCGCATGCAATAAAACTGCGAGAAGTCTTCTCTCTGCTTTATTGTATGTAGCTGAATAACAACTGCATAACTTCATTTCTTACTGGTTTTGTTAGAGTGCAACAAAAACGCGATTTTCACGTGATCGTTGTTGTTGAATTTTTTGCACTCTTCCTCTTTCTATTTTCTAAAGTTTTTATTCTGTTGATACTCTCTATATTTATCGCCACAAACATGACGTAGCACACGTATATGAAAGGAAAATTCAGCTACATGGAATCAAGGTCTCTTACTAAAGCAGATGAGATTAAACTGCAAGAAGTTGACTCTCTGCATGATTGTATGCATGCGATCACCATATGACTTCGTTCGCTAAACACTAACAACAGCATAACTTCGTTTTCTTATTAGTTTCATATGAGTGCAACAACAACGCGACTTCCGTTGCAAAATTTTCGATTTACTCTCGCTAAAGAAGTTTCACTTCAAAAAGTTTTAATTTTTCAAGAACACTGCTGAAGACCACTTTCTTTTAAAGTCTTGCAGACCTTTGGCCACTTTTTTTTGTTAACATCATCTCCCTTTTAAATAAAGTCCAGTATCTCTCAATCGGCCTTAGTTCTGAACAGTTTTGTAGATTAGCTTCTCTAGGCACTAAAATCACTTTATTCCTAAGGTCGCTTTGCCGTCAAACAATGTCAGCCCAAAAAAAAAGGTGTAAAATGGAAGCAACCTCTTTTGCAAGCATTCCTTCACACATATTTCGTCGTTGATTGTACACGATGTCACGATTAAGCTGCTGATTTTGCCACAATTGCAAATTGCCTGCTAAACAAGGAATTTCTTGTGGAATTTTGTCATCTTTTTGGCTTTGAATTTGTGGTTTCATTCTCGACGGCGTTTCTATCTGGAACTTTTTGCCTTTATACGTCTTTAGCCTAGCTTCCTTCTTATCTATAAATAAATGTTAGTACCTCAACCAGTAGTAAATTACAGGTACCTACACTGCTCACTCTTACTTTAAAAATTTGTATAAAAATTGCAAAACAAAAAAATAAAAACCTTCTACAACACAAACATTTTACTGTTCATAAAGAAAGTAATGCTTGGATATGGTATCCTGTAAAAAGGAATAGAATAAGACGAATATCCCTTTTTCTTATTTTAGCGACACAACGAAGGTTTTTAGACAACAAAGCTTTTGCGCCTTTATATGGTATATTATCCCAAAGGTTTTGTGTTCCACACATGGTGATTGTATCAGACTTCTCCAGGGTATCGATTTGGATGCCATGAATAAATCGTTATCTGCGAATATCCTGGTATTTTGAGGATGCTTATTAAGTCAGAATACCTAGAGTGAGTTAGCGTCATGAGTCATAGTTTATAATCCATGCGAGATCTACGGTATAGTTCCATAAATACTATACGAAGCGCAAAAGTTAAATGCGATTTTTACATACTACTGATATTTTGGGTAAGAACATGTTTTTTTAATACTAGTCAACACACAGGGATATTGCTTTTATAAAAGCAGAGTATTGTGTTGATTGGAAAAGCAATAAAGTTTAATGGGAGGAGGCAAGAGGAAGAGTTATCTGTGAACGTTTGTTTTAAATTTGGAAAAGTCATAACAATCAGAAAAAATATTTGTAGGCAGCTACTTTACAAACGGGTGGTACGACGAAGAGGAAAGAGCTTTCTCGATAATGCGTGGAATACCGTGTTCACGTGGAGTGCGTGAGTTCTACCATGAAAATAACTGTAGAAAAAAAGTCGCGCAGGCCACGTTTCTACGATGTTCCAAGATTCGAATTGAGCTGGAAATCCTACTGTCACCTATTAACTACATCGGTCGATGTTGATTACGATCCGGGAGTTCCAGTTGGGCTCGTGAAACTCCTGCCCATAAGTACGAAATATATTGTTGTTTGTAATTCTATTACTTCAAAATTATTCTCCCAAAAAAATTATACAATTCGAATGTCTACGGACGAATTTCATTGAAAATATTTGGAATGTCTTTTCAAGTTAGATAGATAGATAGATATGACGAAACGCTCTGATGCATAAAAGGCGTACAACTTGAAAAATTTAGCAGTTTTCATCTATTCCACACTTTTGTCCTAGCAGTTGATCAGAAATTTTTACGCTGAACTTTGAAATCATTCGGAAAAATTTATAGATGTTAAAAAAAGAAGAAAGTATTTAACTATTTTAGACTTTTTTTGATATTACTAGCAGAAAGTGAAACGGAACGGAAGAAACGACGCAAGTTACAGCAAGATCTAGGTTTGTGCTTCATGAATTCGTATTTTAAATGAAAAGCTAGTATCCTCAATAATGACATCAATACCCCAGCAAATATCATACCAATATCCACTGCGTTTCAGTCTGCAGATGGCTTTGGGTGCCCCTCTTTTAACAAAAACAAAGGGGTGGTAGATTGAGTAACACATCTAAAGATGAACAAAGTATCGTTCGGAAGTGTTAGTATTTTTCAATTCTGGCAGTAGCTGCACCATGCCCTCTTTCGGTGCAACTGGTAATATGCCATCCGGATATGGCGATGTGAATATGTCAAAAGAAACAATATCATAACTATTAGCATCCTCATTTTCCCCGATAGTGGCAGCAAACCAATTGCGCTAAGAAACTATCGAGAGCTAGTTCTCCCTACTTCAGGTTGTTAAACAACAGAGGTATGTTTGCCGGGAAAATCTGTTAGTTCGAGCTTTTTTGACTATTTTTGCCAATCGGGTTGTTTCCCTTATGGATTCAATACTCTTCGAACTAAAATATTTATACTTCCGCTCTACGCGATATAGAAGCTAGTCTTCATCAGAGAAACTCTGTTTAGTTTTCGCGACTCAGCCCAGGGTTTGTAGCCTTTTGTTCCACCAAAGAACAAAGGCCCTGCCAAGAGGCACAATAAAAACTGTGCTGAAGGACAAAGGTTAGATTTTCCAGCGCTGCCTTCAGACATTGTTTGTTGTCCAATTTTGAAGGTAAAATACAGCTAAATGCCAGTTTTTTATTGACTTTGCTCAGTCCCCCGACTTCAGATTTTTATTGAGCGGTAAAGAACTGGCTTCAGCCCCACATCACAACATAATATGAGCCTAAATAAGTACCTACCTTCCTGTAGGTCTAATATTGGTATTAATTTTTTTTCTATACTGCATATTCTTGTCATGCAACCCTGAACGTTTCGAATATTTTTACAGCACATGGTGCAATCTTTCCCCCACTGTCAGAGCAATTCAAATAAGAAAGGTAATTCAAAACGAATTAAGCACCATAAGAGCAAAAGAGATAAATAGCTGTACAAACTATAAATTATTTGCTCCAAATAAAAGAGAGAGAGAGGGAGAGCAAATGAGTTTAGTCAAAGGCAAATGGAGATAAATTCAAAAAATAACAAAAAAGAACATGCTGCAAAATGAAAATGCAAAATTATTCACTACTGAATTCGTTGTGGAAATGCGGAAAACATATTAAAATTATGCAAAAACATTAAATATAAGTAACACACAATAACAGCAGAAAACTCCAACTTGAGCACATAAATAAAAAACTAAAAAACAATAGCATTTTATATAGAGGTGTGATTGCAGAATGCGTAGCAAAAAGAAACGTCAAAAAAAGAATGATATTTATTAAGAATTTTTATGGTCAGGTAAAATTTTCTTCTCCGCTCATTTGAAAATGGAATCGCGTTTTACTTACCATTTTCAATAACGATTTCTGGTTCCGCGCGTAATACGAAGGATTTCAATAAACTGCTTTTAAGCTAAAAACAATGGAGTAGCCCTATATTCTTTTACGGCCTGCTGCGTTCTATGAAACACGTCTGCTCCTTGTGAAATTCCGACTTTAACTGTGAAACACAACGAGCGAACGAAAAATGATAGTACGCGCAAAGCGAGGCAGGCTTAAATAATTTATTGCAGCGCTTGCTTCTTTTATATTTTTTTATTTGAAATAATAATAAAACAATTTTATATTTTTGTACTTTTTTAGCACTGTTTGCTATGATTACTTCTGTCTTTGTAATTAATTTCACCCAGCTATACGCTGATACACAAATGGTTTTTTTTTTCTGTTTCTTATCACTAATTTCTGCAACTTCTTTTCTTCACACTTCACCCGGTTTAAAACACTTTTGCCACTATAACTTTATATATGCAACGTCTTATAGATTTAGTTGCAGTTATATACAATTTTCACAAAAATTTACAGGTAATTCCGTTGTGTACCAATTTTTCCGCCTAATCAGTTGTTGCAGCACAGAAAACACAACCAACCCGCACAAAATATCAAAATTAAATGAATGTGCAGAAAAAAGAATCTTTCTTGGCAAATTTTTGACTGTGTTCAGGTTTTTGTTGTTGTTTTTTCCATTTTTTTTTCAATTCTTTCGCCCTCTTGTCATTTTATGAAATACTGTTGTTGTTGTTGAAAAAAGTGCTTTTATTTTTGAAGTATGGAGAAAAGAGCGTGAAAGCGAGAGAAGAAATAACATTTTCACAAGTTAACTTTTTATTCGTACTGTATACTTTGCCTTGTTTACACTGCTAGTGGTAGAGTAGCCAGCCTTTCATTAGTTCGGTCGGTATAACAGTTTACCCAATACATCGCGAAAATTCAGAAAAAATACTTACCGCTACAATTACATTTGAAAATCAATTTATTCTCCTCTTAATTGAAACTCAGTTCTTGAATGATTAACTTTCAACCCCCCAAAAAATTGATGCCATTTCGATACAATTGAATGGTTTTCAATTATTACTGTGGCATTATTAAGGCACAAGCACACAGTCAGAAATCCCGCATTCATTCATACTGCGAGCGTTATATTTTTGCACGAATGGAACCGATTTACAGTTTGACGCTGGAGTCCAAACGGCGATATAAAAATCTTTCATAAAATCAATTTTTAATATTCGTAGTTTTCCATTGGCAACCAAAATGCACTACCGTATACCAAATATTGTTTTTTTGTTTGTTTTTTTTTTTTTGTATTCGCCTAAATTGGACACTGAGCACAAGGGGCACCATGAGCAGTCGAACGCTACTATGATAATAGGTATTGGCCTCGCCAGTTACCCATGTACTGGTCACACTGTCTTTAATTGGTAAGCACACGTTGCTTTCTGCGTGTTCCGTCTCAGTGTTTCGAATGCCAAGGGATATTGCAAATTGTATATTTCCCCATTGATTAAATTTAAGCTGGTTGCTTTACAGCAACCCACATTTCAGGAAAGTTATATTATAAGCTGCTTAGTGTCTGGTTATATCGGTAGTCAGTGTTCGACGAACACAAAACATTTTCTTCCATGCTTGGTCATGGAATCTCGTTCAGCTCGTTGCTGAGTTGCTTTTCGGTGTGCAATACACCGAGCTTATCGTGTTCGGTATGGGAATGAGTAAAGACTCCCTCTTTGTGTTCGGTGCAACAACAATTTCACGGGTGTTCGCCGAGCATACTCCCACTATAACCACAGCCTTAGCAATCCAAATATTTTGTTGATGGTAAGAAAGGCTGGGAGGCTTTGTGAGTAGACAAACATGAACGGTCCTTCTCACCCCTCTCACCCTCAAACTCGACATGCAAGCAATGAAATGCTGCATGGTCACGCAGCGTGTAATGGCACTTAAAGTGAAATGTTTTATTATGAGCCTGATTTCACGGTTCTTTGGCAGCTAATTAGTGGTTGAAACTATACCGACATTAAATTTTGTATCTTTTTTTATTCAATAAAATCGGAAGGACTAGTATAATTTCGCAAAATATTTAGTTTTTAGAATTTTTGAAATTCTTTTTATGGATATATCATTTCAAAAAATATTTCGATAAATCGAACAATGGGTGAAGGTATCCGAAATCGATTTTTTTTATTTATTTACATTTAATTTAAAATTTTTCGAAAATTCTGAAGTGAAGGCAAAAAGACGTAGATTTAGTTTCATTTCCGAGGGTTTTGTAATTTTTTCATCCGACTAACCAACAAATTCTTCATTTGTTTGGTCGGTGTAATTACGGCACTGAGGAAATAAAAGTAATTCTGCTTCTGTTACCTGCTAAGTGCCTGGTTATATTGGTGCTCGGTGTTCGAAGAACACAAAACATTTTACCGTGCTCGGTCGAGGTGGTTACATTCAGCTCAATGCAGAGTCGCTTTTTGTCAGAATATACTATTTTATTTGCGACCTTTTTAATTTCAAATAAATTACCCAAGCGATGTATATTCCTAAGTTTTCCAATGCGTGAAAAGCTTTCGGGGTAGACAAAGATGCTCGGTTGCTGATTTTGTTTCTCACTCTTCTCACCATGTAAGCAACGAATTGCTGCATGCCCATGCAGAAATCACACTAACAATCGACTTCAAAACGTCAAAATAACTTCTCTACGGGGAAAATTGACAAGTTATTTTGAATGTACAACTTAATAATTTCAACGCCTTCTTTAGGAGTGTACTGTTCCATGGTATAAATTTCCTTCGACTGACGCTTCCAACGCGATATGTCAGTAGTTGATCTTACAGAGCTGTCAAAACTTTTAGGGTTGCCAGATGCTTCCACTTTAAACGGCCTACCCTGTACTTATAAAAATTTCTTTCGACTTGTTAAAATAAATCATTTTAAAAATGTGTGTAAAAACTATTTTTTCTCAATGTTTTGAAAAATTAAAAAAAAAAGGGAGAAAAAACTCGAAAGCTAACTATATGACAAACGAAATTAAAAATTTGAGATCAATGACTTGAAATTGATTTATTATGTGTGAAATTGAATAAATATCTGAAACTTCTTCGACTTTTGTACAGCTGTTGTATGGGATGTGCATCGTGGCCATTTGAACCCTAAATATGGTATTAGCTTTCCAGCTTAGATTCCGATTTTTACACACTTTTCTGAAGTCGAAATTTTTGCAATGACTTCATATTGAATTTCTAAAATTACATTTAATAAAATTTGATTTCATTTTTTTCTTTTAGAATTATCTATATAAAATTTCCTGCAACTGACTGGTGTAAAAAAAAAATCACACCCCTTCCAGTAAACCGACGAAATTAATAATGGAAAAAGGGGAAAAAATTATCTATGTAAGGTTAAGGTATCCCTGATATCCACTAGCTTTGTAGACACATTTATTACAACGGGTATGCTTCCTAGACCTCGATCTCATTGAACTTTAAATGATTTCGAATGAGAACAAAATTTATATATCTATATGGCAAGAACTTCGATTGAAGTTGTTAAAAAATATCAAAATAAAACTACACCTTCTTGCTTTGCTTTTTTTTACAATAGTTATTATTATTATTGATCATTGTACTTTCATTTTGTAGCTGTTTTATTTTCATAATAATAATAATATGTTTTATTTATAAATTAATTAAAAATTAACATTTAAGAAATTAAATTTAATTTGTTCTTTGAACGTAATTTAGTTTTTTTTAGTTTATTTAATTTTATGATTTTCTGTAACACACAAATAGATTAGTTTCTGTTGTAAATATTTAGCATTTAAAGCAGCATTTTTAAACTTTTCTTATCAAAACCAACACAAGTCAATGCAATTAAATATTAAATAGTTATTTTGTTATGTAAATGAATGCATATTTAACTTGGAATGGACAAGCTAGTGAAACCAAAAACCAAACGCTCACACATAGATATCGAAACACATAAATTTCTATAGAATATTTTTGTACCTATATTTTTGACTTGTGTTGTTTTGTTTAATGGAAAACAACAAAGTTATTCGAACAAATGCAGTGAAGTTCATGTCTAATACATATACAATTTTCGTTTTATTATATATATATATATATTTTTTTTTTTTTGGCTTTTTTAAATACAATTTCCTTGCTATTTGATTTTTATTTTATTTTTTAAATAGTATATAGTTTTAAAATAGCAATGTTGTTGTTGTTGTTATATAGTAGTAGTAGCTAACATTGCTTTTTTTTCTTTTTTTATACCTAGTATCTACATATATGTATTAACTTGTATACATTTTCACAAAAACATACAATAAACAACCAACATTAAACAATTAAAACAAATAGCAAAAAAGAAGCGGTGTAGAAGAAATTAGAAGTGGGGAGAGGAGAAGGAGGAGGAGACTGGATTTAGTTGTTACTGCTGCTGAATCCATCAATTACAGATTTTTGTGCGGCAAAGTGCGCGCCGATGCATGTCATATTGTATTGCATCAAAAAAATTAATTTCACAATTTTGTGCTTTAACGTTTTCATTTTTTTCATATAAAAGAGGTAATAAATTCAATAATTCACCACTGTTTTTCTTCTTTTTTTATGTGCATACAAATTATTTAACAAAAATTATTACATATACCTACATTAAAAATTAAAATTTTCATTAATTTTCATGTCTTTTCGCTAGTTAATTCGTAGAAATTTTATTTAAGCTATCAATTTCTGCAGAATCTGTCGCCGCAATAGTTACGAATTCGTAACTTTAATCATAATAGCGAAAAATTCATATTTTGGAATACAATCGAAATTCGATTAATTCAGTATAGCTGCATTGCAAACAAATTATTATTTCAGTATTTAGTTTCCGTTATATTCGCAACTCTTACGTTGAATTCTCCAATTCATAAGTAATTATTCTGCTCAAAACAAAATTAAAATTAATATATTGAATTATTTAATTATATAAAAAAAGTGGCAAAATGCTGTGACTGTGGCATAATTTATTTGTTTTTAGTGTTTTATTTTCTCCTGGAAAACTTTTTTTTTTTATAAACTAATGAGAGTTTAATTTTTTTTTACGTGAATTTTGTGTTTTCTGTTGCAATATATTTATTTTCCAATTTCTTTTTTTTTTTTAGTAGATTTTCATTTACAATAATTTAATTCTTTCCATTGAGCTCTAAAACTGGTAATGTTTTAGTAAAAAGTTTAGTATTAGTTGTTGTTGTTGCTATTGCTGCTTTTAAATCGGCGGTACCATTGTTGCTATTAGCTGCTGCAGTTTCAGCTGACGACGCAGGAGGTTGTCCACTTTGAAAAAATTCTTCGGAATTATCGTTTAGCGGTGAAAGATTATTGTTTTTTGATTGCTGTTGTTGTTTTTGTTGTAAAGTTAATTTGGTTCGTGATTTGCTTGGAAAGAAAACCTATGTTAAAAAAATAAAAATAAAAAAAATGAATATTAAAATTTGCATTAGGCAGAAAATAAATTTATTGAAAGAAACTTTTCATACTATTATATTCAGCACAAAATCTCTAGAATCAGCTGTATTCACTAGCCGCGGAACAATCTAACTTATATGAAAATATTTTCTTTATTTGGGAATGTTCATGTTTTTTTTGCTATAAATTTTTCTTTATATATGAAATCGTTGGTGCATTTGTTTGTAAAGAATGACCTATGGAATCATAAGAGCTATCGAGCTAAGATTTACACCATAGGTTCGGTTCGAGCTCTTCTGTGGGTTTTTTATTTTTATTTTGCACCCCATATTTTTAATGCGACATTTCTCAGAATGTTTGTGTATTTCATCATGAAAAAATGGAACCGATTGGTGGCGCTGGAGTGAAAGATTCTAACCAAAATAAAAACTTCTTTGAAGGCAAAATAACATTTGCCGGGTCCAGCTAGTTTTGCATATTTCACAAATATGGATATGTGGGAGAAATATAGAACCTGCGCAATCTGGAAACAGTAGATATATTACTTTAAGTCTTTCAAAGTGATAGCATCAGACAAAAACAAAAATATCTATAAGACCAAGCTTCCAGGAAAAAGTTTTGTTATGGCTGGCCCTTAGCAACCGTAGAATTAGAATCCCTTATTTTAAAAGATGGTTTAGCGGTGAGTTCGCAGAATCATACAGAAAGGTGCCTATCGATGCTTGGAGAGTTTTTTTTTTCATAAGCATCACCAATAGAGGAAAATGTTTTTTTTTTGGAGAAATGTCTCAAACAATGAATATTGATTGGCCAAAAAAATGTAGATTATTTAATGAAAAATTCAAAAAAAACTGAAATCCAAAAATCAATGAAGGAAGTGCCAAAAAGTCCGAAAATCAAACTTCAACGGAATTGAAACTTGCTTATAAATAATTATAAGTCGTGCGCTTATGTATTATTGAAATTCATTTCAGTGGTCACAAGGCATAACAGCATAAGTTTTTTGAATTTTACAGGAGAGAACTTCAAAGATTCAAATGCTAATAGAAATCAATTTGAGTTGTGCTATTTTTCCTTTAATATCTCATAAGCCACTGAACCGATATTCATAAAATTTTGAAACAATTTCAAATTGGATATGAAAAAAAATCGGAGATTGAAAAAAATCTTAACACACGTTTTACCTAATAATTATTTTTGGGCGAAAAATTTAAAAAATTCTTTGATCTAGGTTATCTTTGAAAAATATGTCAGTTGTTATTTTTAATGACAAACATGTTGATTTATTGTGAGTTTGATCAAAATGAGGGAAGAAAAAGAAGTACGTCTTAAAATTATTAAAAATTTTCAAAAAAATCCAAATTGGTCCTACAAAAAATTGGCCAAAGAATTGAAGGTCTGCCGTCCAACTGTTTCCAATGTTATTAAACAGTTTCAGGAGAATTTGACCATCGATAGGAAACCTGGTTCGGGAAGAAAACAAGGACCACATGATATTGGGAAAGCCAAGGAAATAGAAACCATATTGAAAAGATCTCCAAACACATCTGGTAGAAAAGCTGCCCGGTTAGCCCAGTGCTCTGACTATTTGGTGCGAAAAGTTAAAGCCAATGCAGGTTTGAAAACATATAAAGTCCAAAAAGTTCCAGGCAGGAATGCTGCAAAAAAATTAGACGCCAAAAGTAGGGCTGAGAAATTAAAATCGAATTTCATACAAAAATATTCATGTTGTACAGGGTGACAATTGTAAAGTGACGCAAGTTTAATACTCTGCAGCAAGCTTTGCCATTTACCGTTACTTTAATTGAAAAAGCAAATTCATTCATCATTGGCTTTGCTTTTAATTTCATTTGAATTTTTGTTATTACATTTTGAAATTTCCATTAATATGGACAAGGAAAATATTCGTCGTGAAATTATGAAATTTCATTTGGCAAATTATAGTAGCCGTCAAATTGCAAAAGCTTTAAATTTGTCAAGTCGTACGGTAGACCGAGCTATTATTCGATATAATGAAACTGGGGGTTTTGGAGATAGAGACCGGGGAAAATTTTCAACAGTTGCCACTACTGGTTTAACAGAAAAAATTCGTAGACGAATCAAGCGAAATCCAAGGCGCTCAATGAGAAAAATCGCTAAGGAAGTGGGAGTAAACCGTGAAGCAGTGCGAATCATTGCAAAATCAAAGCTTAATCTTAAGCCGTAAAAGCTCCGAAAAGCTCAAGATCTGACACAAAAAAAGAAAGATTTGCGACTGCAAAGATGCAAGGCGTTGCTACGCTCCTCCGTGTTAAAAAATGTTGAAAATATCTTGTTTACAGGTGAAAAAATGTTCACGGTTGAACAACATTTCACTGCGCAAAATGACCGAATGTGGCTAACATCATCATCGCAACCAAATAGGACTGTTGGCCGAGTTCAAAAGCCAGCTTCCGTTATGGTATGAGCTGGAGTTTCCGCTAGTGCCAGAACCCCTCTAATATTCGTTGAAGAGGGCGTTAAAATTGACCACGTTTTTTATCGGAGCATTTTAAATGAACATGTTCTTCCCTGGGCCCAAGATACATTTGGAAATGAAAACTGGACTTTCCAGCAAGATTCTGCACCTTCCCACATGGCAAAATTAACGCAAACATACTCCCCAGACTTGAATCCAATGGACTACTCTATTTGGAGTATTTTAGAGAGTAAGGCTTGTGCATCTCAACACCACAGTCTGGAGTCGCTGACAAATTCATTAGAGAAAGCCTGGACTGAAATTGATCAGGAAGTCCTGCGGCGAACAGTCCTACGATTTCCGGATCGATTGAAAGCATGTGTGCAGGCTAAAGGAGGTTATATTGAATGAGGTGGGGTTCAAATGAATGCTTATATATTCAGCAATGTTAACACTTAATTGTACTTAATGAAAGTACGTCCTTTTGAAAATAACTGCTGAAATGTGTGCGTCACTTTACGATTGTCACCCTGTATAATGGACGACGAAACGTATGTACTGGCAGATTTTACGCAGCTTCCGGGTCAAAATTTTTATGTTGCTGATGCTCGAGGAAATGTTGAAGAACAATTTAGAATCCAAAATCAGACAAAATTTCCTAAAAAATGCCTGGTATGGCAAGCTATATGCAGTTGCGGCAAAAGAAGCAAGTCATTTGTTATAGTGGGCTCTATAAATACCGAAATATACATCAAAGAATGTTTGAAAAAAAGACTTCTTCCTTTCATAAGAGAGCACAATGTGTCCACATATTTTTGGCCTGATTTGGCATCATGTCACTACGGCATTAAAGCTCTGGAGTGGTACCAAAGTAATAACAAGAGAGGCCAATCTTCCAAATTGTCCGGAGCTAAGACCATTGGAGAGATATTGGGCTCTTGTGAAAAGAAACTTAAAGAGCACAAAAAAGGTGTCCCAAAATATCGAAGATTTTAAAAGGAGATGGGCAAATTATTCTAAAAAGGTGTCTGAAACAACTATCAAATTTCTAATGGAAGGCTTACCAAAAAAGGTCCACCAGTTCATAAATAGTGGTTAGAACTATATTTTTCTGTAATTTGTAAAATATTATCAATTAAATAAAAAAAAAAAATCAAAACTCTAAGATCAACCGTTTAAAATTATTGAATTTTATATATGTTAAGATTTTTTCAATCTCACTCCTTATAATAATAACTCGAATTCGACAAAACTCGAGTTGTGTTGTTATGCCTTGTGACCACAGATTTTGTGTTTGTCCCTGTTTCATTCCCATTCATCTAGTTTTTCAGTCAATTTTGATAGAAGTTTAAACTCAGTTTAAACGACCAATATGATTTTGACAGCTGCCTCCTTCAAATAAAATAAAAGTGTGTGTGAATCTCAAAAAAAAAAATGCAAAATGAATTTTTCTGGTGAAGAGGACGTGAGTGATGCTTAAATGTACGAAATCTTAAATATTACAGTTTTAAGAACACTTCGAACAATAACATCGTGGCCGAACCATTTTCATATATTTAGAGAGAAAGGTTTTTATGAACGATTTTGTCATACAAAGTCTTCTGCGCATAGCGTCTTGAAGCTTCTTGGCCGCATATAGGGAATGGAACAAATTGGTGAGACATTGCATGTGCAAACAAGTGTGCCATGCTTTCGACTTTTCTTCCGCACTTGGCCTGTCCATTTGTGTATACTCTATTATTTTGTGCTTCTCTACAACTTTTAGTAGGAAAGAAATCTCCGCGAAGCTAAACTTAAAACTCCTTTTAATATATTTTTCTTTAAAATTCAATTTTTTAATTTTAAATTAAAATTTTTTTCTGTCACAAAAAATGATCAGCTGTTAGAAATAATCAAAAATATCGATAATTATTTGACATTTCTCGGTGTTGCCATACATAAAAAGCAATTTCTGAGTTGAAATTAATTTCACACTGAAAAACTGCTTCTGTAGTTAAACGTAGATCAGAGTTAAGCGACGTTTGAGCAAACTTAGTTTAAACTGGCCCTTAGTCTATCGATAGTTTGTAAAAACAATCGTACAAACTACCGATTGCTACAGAGATGCAATTTTTCGTACTTTTTGTAAATAAGAAATCAACCATTTTATCACGTGATGGTAACTCTTAAATAATTTTTCTTCTCTTTTCGTTTCTGTGAATGAAAATATGATTTATCAATAGAATTCGATGGGTAAAATATGGGTAGACTTCAGTTAGTGGGTGTGACACCTCCCACGCAATCCTTTTTTTAATATGGTGAATTTTCTCAATTATTTGTGGTACACAATTGATAGTTTACTCAAGAACTTTGGGAATGCTGTAAAAAAAAAAATGAATAAGTTAAAGAAAATGGGCGTCACTTTCCCTAAACAGAGACTGTTTGAAAGTGTATATCTGAGAAAACATAGCAAAGAAAACAATGAAAGCTTGTGTGTGAAGGCGGTATGATGGTAGTAGTTATTGGGCAGAATGTTGTTGTTTTTGGACAAGGTGACGTGCAATCTCCCATACAAATAGATAGTTTAAAACCATAGGAAAGGAAAACTATGAAATTTTGTTTGTGAATGCGGTAGTAGCCGAAAAAACCGTAAAAATATGGGATTTTTCATGGTTTTTGCACCAAAGCGCACCCTAGCGGCCGTTGTTGGTAAAAATAAATTGAAGATTCAGATTCTTCGTACCCGAAAACCCCCAGAAAGACCTTTTGGTGGTACAAATAATTGCATATAAATGATATTACTCCAACGCGACCATAGACTAAAGCAGCAACTTAAAAATGAAAAAAAAAATCGCTTAAAATCGCCAACCTGAGAAGATTGAGAAATTTATTTCTATATACAACCCAAACTTTCAGAAAAACTTGGTTTCATCAATTCCCCAGCCGAGTATAATAAAAAAAAAAAATGACAGTTCAAATCTCATCCGATTTTTGTGAAACGTCCGGGTATTCAGTTTTTTGACCATTTTCATCTTTCAAGGGGGTGCCTTCAATTTAGTTCTCAGCTTCAGCTTTAAGAGCAACATGCTATCTCGCTTATTCTCATAAGAGGATAGTTTTAAAAAGCGCAATAGCATACAGTTTTTCTCTTACTATGTAGGATTTTATATAGAACATAAAAGTTGACTTTCGGATTTTTTTTTAAAGTGTTTGATGATGCAATTACATCGTTCGAAAGAATGAAAAAAAATATAATAGAAAAAAAGATGAGGAAGTTTGTTTTTCTTATTTTGAAAATTAGTTTGTTTATTTTGATTTCCTTTTTTGATTGAAATTCTTTTTCACAAATTATTTACTACCAACCAACAGAGATGTATTTTTATACACTTAAAACACTAAACACAGATAGCCACATCAGTAATGACCAAAATGGGTGTCATCGACTATTCAGCATGTGGATCTTAACTTGAGAATGAAAGTGAAACTAGAGAGCATTATTTTTTGTTACAATCCAGCCTTCGCAAGATGAAGGAGATGCCTGCTGGGTAGCAATGTCTTTAAGAAGTGTTTTTATTATTCGATTCCTCTACCTGAACTTCTTAGATTTCTGCAGGAAACTAAAAAACTGGGGGAGAGGGGGGTGAATAGTTTTAGTTTTTCCTTTTTGCTCCTTATTAAATACAAAATTTGGTTTTTGTTCTATCTGGGCAAAGTACAATACTTCGTTCTATTGACTGAGTGCATCTATAATATTTAGTCTAGACATCTACATAATATTTATAAAAGAAGAGCGCATGAAACGAAAAGTGGTCGTTAAAAAGTTGTTAGGGTAACAACGCAACGAAATTTTTTACCCAAAACTAGATAGTCTACGAACACATTAGAAACGTGCTCAGCCGTTTACATAAAAAACACTCAATAGTTTAAATGGCCAAGTAGACAGATAAGGACTAACGGCCTAAAAAGAAAGGCTGACACCTGTAGGCAGACATTTCAACTTAACCTGGCCTTTTATAAAGTAGTAGTGCATCATTAAGTACGTAAATTCTATGGTTTTATGAACTTTAGAAAGTAACTAATCACTGTGAGACTAGTATTGGTAATTGTAGTTTTCGTTCTCGATCTGCAAACGTCCTGGTTTCATTATATCCAATAAATCTTTCTCGAACCCTATAATTTGGCAAATGTAAATGCATAATTTCTTGAAAAAATATTTTCCTTTTCCATTTTCAATGAAATAAAAAACTCAAATAAAATTAAAAGTAAAGAAAATAATGTATAAGACTTAATGACCTTATAAAAATCCTGCTCTAAAGTTTTAAACTTGAGCTATTATAGTCGCAACTATTTTTAGTTTTTACTATTCTGTACTATTTTTTAATTTCTTTTCTATACATTTTTATACTCTTCTGCGTTTATAAAAACTTATTGCGCTCTGTAAATCGCTCTTCCTCTACAACTGCTACTGATTCAACAATTTCAACAATTATTAGTTTAGTTTCGTTTTGCCAACCTTTAATGCACCCTTAACCATTAAGTAGAACCAATAGATCTGTGGTAGGAACAGTATCGCAATACTAATGATGCAGCCGCGTGGCAATCCAGTCATGGCCTGAAATCATAAAAACAAATAAGAAATGCAATACAAAATAAATATACCATATTTTGTAAATTCAATTAAATGCACAAATAAAACTAACCTCCCAGAAGGTGGTATCAATGGCAACGCTATAAAGCCACATAACATATGGCCACATAAAAACGCGACATATAAAGAATGTACCCAACATTGCTAAGCCATTCGCAATATACAAGCGTGATTCTTTTAAGCCAAGCGTACTTAAAATGCTACGCATTGAAACGAAGGGCGTAGAGAATTCCATCATGTACATATAGCTATAAATGCAATGACCACCACCGCGTATATACTGTGGACAGAGAAGATAATAAAATTTTATTAAAGAAATTTACATATATCAAGAAAATATAAAATATATATATTATATGTATGTATGTACTCACCGTAACCACCAACAATCCAAATGTACCAATAAAAATATGATGTATCATCATCACCGGATGCGATATAATATATTTAAGAAAATCCAATTTACCATCTTTTGGTACTTGTATACTTTCACTATCGTAATCATAAATTTCATCCTCATGATGACGTGTATGCAGTTCAGCACCACCATTCAATGATTGTGATTCATCTTCATCAGCTTCTTCTCGTCTTGCATTTCTTCCTCTACCATTTGACAATAATTTCTTACCATATGTAAATGCAATATGCTTATCATAAAGTCCACCATTTGTTTGGCCATTTGTTGATTTCGGTGTAAAGTTACCATTTGCGGTGAGACGCATTAGTTTTAGCTTATCAGCAATTTTTTGCGTGTGCACTTTATACATTGACCAAATGTCGTACATGAAGTATGCGGTACCAAACCAACCATATGCTTCCATAAGAAAATGTGAAGCGTAAACGAAAGATTTGCTGCATGTCGATTTGCATACAATAAAACCGACAAGGAAAGAGAAGGCTGCTTGTATAGCGGAGACAATTCTAAGAGGAGAGAAAGGAAGAAAAGAAAAAAATCATTTTAATAGATTGTAAAGATTTACAAAGATTTTTATTATATTTTTGTTATAGATTTGTAAAGCTTTCAATTTAAAAATAATACATCTAAAATGTGTGTTGTTTTGTGTTTAGAGTTTAGAAATTAGTTTTGGCCTGACTGATCGATATATCATTATCGTAGCTTTGTTTAGATTCAGCATAAAACTGTAGGGGTCCTTCGTATATCAAGAGACGCTGAGAGCAAAAGCGATACAACTTCTAAGTTAAAAAAAAATGAGTGGTATAATTATGCTTAAGAGCAAAAGCGTCACGAATGTCATTTAAAAGCAAAACTGAAACAAAATATGATTAGAGGAAAAATGGGTTAAGTTGGGGTACCGTTTTTACTCTCAACGAGTTGGTATAACATTTTTTCTCTTACTCTAAGTTGTTTCTTTTCACTCCAAGCTGTGCTACTTGCACCGTTCTTGCTCAGAGACATAAATTTATTTCACTTATGCTTTTATAAAAAATTTAATCCGCTTTTGCTCTCAGCCTCTCAAATATAACTCACTAAACATGAACAGATGTGAAAAACTGTTGTGTCATAATAGTAGTAGTACGTAGTACAGAGGGCACCACTTAAGTTTCGGCTTTGGCCAATACGGAGTGTTTTCAGATGCAACCTGAAGTCTCCATTGTAAAGTTTGACATTTGTTAACATATACGTACTCAGAACGATTTGTCATACAAGCGTCATTTGAGTTCCTTACATTGAGTGGAAAAATTTATCTCGACAAAAAAATGGAATTAAATCGTGAAAATTTTCGTTCGTTTATTTATTATGATTCTCGACATTAATTAATAAACTTAATTCGATGAAACACCTTCCGCGTATGAGTCAGAAAGTAAACATCAGTCGATGGGTATTTCAAAATGAGGCAAATCCAACAAAAGTTCGAAGCACTGCGACTTGTTTCTTTGGAAAAACAGGTCATGTGTCAACGGTACCACTTGAGCAATGTAAAACGGTTTGCCAGAAGTATTTGGTCAATTAAAGAAAAAAAAGCAAACGTCGTCGAATCATTTTTCATCACAGCAATGCGAACTTCCACACATCTCATTAAACAACCGTATTTTTGACCACTCAAAGCGTTGAATTGATGGGTCATCCGCCATACAGTCATAATTTAGCAGTCAATGACTTTTTTTGTATCCGTACATCAAAAATAAACTGTGTGCCCGAAGAAGCTCTTGATGCGTTCAACAACCATATTTTGGGGGTGGTTTCAAGAGGAATAGGAAAACTGTTTTGGCAATTGGTTTAAACGGATGCAAAAGTGTATAAATTTTCATGGAGAATATTTTGAAAAACAATAAATCCGTTTTCAAAGATTAAAAGCAAGTTTTTTCATTGCTACAACCGAAACTCAAGTATTGCTCTTCATATAAAAATAGGGAGTTTCTCTAAGACTAAAGTATCGTTCGTTTGTTGCAAGACTGTCATAAGTAAAAAAAATTATATTCGGTAAAACAAAATAACGATACATTTTCTTACGAGGAGAGTTCATAAGATACCATTATGAGTTATTTACACAAGATAAAGAATTACATACTTAATTCGATTTATTTTTTTTTTTTTTTTTGCATTAAGACAGTCTTGCAGCAAACGAGCGATATGTCCTTTCATGGTGCAAAAATAACAATCAATTTTTTCATTTCTTCGATGAACAAATTGTTAAGTTTCGCAAGTTTGCATCATGGTAGAGCAGCATGGTACAGTAGACTTAGAGAAATAATATAATATAAATTCGGAACTCCTAAATATTGCAGAACCATTGCGACCTCCAGATAAAGCCAATATTTTCCAGGCCAAAGACTTAATAAGCTTTTAACTAGTTAAGTCATAGGCCTCTCCAGGCAATGAAAATGCCAACGAATTAGAAAAGCAAGGATTTACTCTAGAATTACTAGTAATCCCCCTGATTAAAGCATAGGCGGATATACTCTCTCAACAGATGGAAAATGCTTCTCAAATATATTGCAACCAAGAAAACAAAGACAGTGGCTGACAGGACTCTGGACAATAGAAGAACATGTGTCTAGACTCTGCATCTCATACTGAAACGCACATAGCAGGATTTGTACAAGTACTTGGCTATAATTCTCTAGAAAAGTATTAAACGAGACGTCAAAGATAGAGATATTTAGTAATTGCCTTCCAATATAGGATTTATAAGCGGATATTAGCTTCTCAACAGCTTCATTTCATAGTTTCATAGCTAACAAAGTCTTGCTACCTGAGACATGTTAAGATTTTCTTCAAGAAGAAAGAATATAATATTATTCATAAAATTGTTCAAGTTTTTGGAATTTCGGTAATAAATGGTATAGAAATTATTTATTGTTTTTTTTTTTTTTGCAACATTTCCTCAAAATTGAAACTGAGCCAAAGTTCAAGGTTGAGGCATGAGTGTTTGCTTTGCTATTAAAATTGCAGTCACTGTAATGAATTTTTACTTACTCAAAGCAACTCAATTCATATTTTATTATCTCATACTTTTTTTCTTACTGTCATTTGATTACTTTTAACACAATACAGCCAAATAACAATAAAAAATGTATTTAGAAAATATATAAAAAAAATATTTGAAATAAATTTTCCACAGCAAAAGAGCGTGTCAATAAATTATTCATTGGACGTCCAAATTCTCAGTTAAAACAAAATTTATGAAAAGAATACCGATCGCACAATTAACAAGTCAATTCAGTAACAATTGTTACAAACAGTTGACCCCATATGCTTTACCAGCAAAACAGATGCAATGTGCCTGCTGTAATGGTTCAGTATTAGCCGATGCCTTAAATCATAAGCGGTTAGGTATTACTGGTGGCGGTGCGGCCCTTGTCAATAGCAGGATAGCACTTCGACAACAATTTGAGCTGCGCAAATTGGTAAATACAAATACAGTAACTACAAATTATTGCACTGGTATAACTGACCAAATATTACAAGCGTCAATTAAATCGGGCCGTTATGTGCCAGACGTTGCAACGCCCTGGTTTCAAAATCAACTTGAAAGACATAAACGATTATTGCAACCACGGATGGCAAGCGAACCAAATTCTTCATCATCCGCTCCACCACCAACGATAAAATGCCCCAGTAAATGCAAACAAAATGGGCTAGCCCAAAATCACTTGCCTGGATTGTTAGAGAAATGTAAACAGGCGGGTATTTCAATGGTGCCAGTGAGTGAGCCAGAATGCGTGAACCCTGAGTATCAAATATATCAGAATAAACTGGCAAAACGTTTGAGTCCAACAAATTACAAACGCATCTCACCAGAATTTTACCGCTTACTACAGCAGCATAATCAAACGCCCGTAAAATATGATTGTGTGCCTGTAATTACAAAAAGTCCATCACGATGCCAAAAACGCCCACGAAAATGCATGTGCAAATGCAAAAAACCAGTTATCGACCTTCCGCCCCAGTGCACATGCTCGAAGCTATCTACACTACCGCAGTCATCATCTAAGACGAGTCAGAGAAGCTTTGGTAAGCGCAGACTTAAGCGCAGCGAAAGCAATCCGGGCTGGTGCAAATGGTTCAAATCATGTAAACGTCAACGATCAAAAACAGATACTACCCGCAAAGGAAGAAATATAAAAAGTGCACCACCCACGCAAAGTATGGAGACAACACATATAAATAGTGCACCATCCACGCAAAGTATGGAGACAACACAATGCTCTTGTCCACATTGCCAGCATTATAGAAATTCAAATCCAGAGCGTGGTAAACTGGTTACGAAAGAAAGTCAAACACAAACAAACGATGAGGATAACGACGGTAAGAAAAGAAAAAAACTGAAAAACACTGAGAAACGATCATCTTTAGTTTTGAAGGAAACTCAAGACGATAAAGTGCAACCCGAAAGCAAAAGAAGTTCTTTGGTTTCTCAGGATGAGGAGGAGCCGAAGAAAAAGGAGACAAAGAAGAAGGACTCTGAGAAAGAGGAGAAGCAGGTGAAGCGGAAGGAGAATAAGAAGTTGGAGAAGAAGGAGAAAAAACCCAAAAAATTACTAGAACTTTGGTCTAAACCGAATACAGCCGAAATGAAATATTCAGATACGTATTTAGTAGATCGCCCTCAAGCATTCCCACGTACTTCATTTCATAAGACAGCACAAATGCGCTGTGACGAAATTATACGAATTTTGGAGCAGGAAGAAAGGAACTATGCTAAAAAATTTGCATCTACAACCCCAAGAATTAAACAATTCCCCTCAAGATTAGACAGAGAAGAAGATTCTGTAGAAATCTTGCCAGACAAATATTATTTGATTACTAATCCACGTGCACTTCAACGTGAATTTGAGTACGATGAAGATGAACCAGAAAAAACGGTAGACGATGAAGAAGCGTTAAAGAAATATGGAAAAACAAACCCACGATTCCTTTCTCATGAATATAAAGAGCGTATAAAAATTAAACAGAAAACGGAAAGCGATGCTGTAGCGTTAAACAAATATCCTATAATGAGTCCACGGTCATATGGTCTCAGACCACGTCAACACCAAACAGAATATCGGACCTATATAGAAGTGCCAAGGAACTATCCAGAAACGAATCCACGTACTCGTGTTGAAATAGAGAGCGAGGATGAGGGTGAGGATAGAATTAGAGGAGTGAAAGATAAGGGAACTCGTGGTGACAAATATAAGCAACAGAAAACAGACCCTGCCATATCATCTTCGGTTGAAGATGGAATTAAAAGAGGGAAAGATAAGGAAACTCGTGGTGGTGATAAATATAAGCAACAGAAAACAGACCCTGACATATCATCTTCGGTTGAAGAATGTATTCGAAAAGCAAAAGAAAAATTTAAGAATCAGAGAGAAAACCAAAAAAAAGATTATGGAGGTAGTGAATCCAAAAATACCAGCTCCTGGAAATCTACTAAAAAAAAAGAGTCGAAAAAACATATTCCCTGCAAGTGTTCTAGAACTAGTTATAAAAAAAGCAAAAGGTATAGCAAATGTGATGACGACTCAGGAGAAGATTACGAGTATAGCAACAGTTCTCGTACTGACGTAGAGATGGGGGATGGCAGAGTGGTACGAAATGTACGAAAAGGGCATGAGTTGTGCTATAAAGATTCAAATGATTGGACAGGTGTAAGTAAAAACTATCCTACACGTTATCATTTATTAGCTAAAGAACGTACCTCAGAACAAGCCAAAATAAATAATCGAAAAGGTTTGGATGGCAATCGTCAAAAGAAAGCAGCTAGAAGGCCTATTTCTGAACAACGCGCCAATAGACCGGAATGCGAGAGGAATGGAGAAATCACAAGTCGTCAAAAAAAAAACTTAAATCAAATGAAAAGTACATCATCGAAGGCACAGAAGTCCGAGTTGTGCGAGAAAGCTACGAAGCGAATAAGAAAGAATTGTGATGACTCTGACGACGGTCAATATCGTAGAAGAAAAAATAAACGTCAAAAGTCCCCGTGTCGTAAACAGAATAAGAAAGAAAATAGAGTATGTTACGTGTCTAGTTGCTGTCAAACAGAATCGCAAGACAGTGTGAGAAATAGACAAAACGAAAATCCAGCTCTCGAAAAAGTTACTTATTATCAAAATCCATCAAAAAAGATTCCAGATTCGGAATTAAAAGACACAAGTTCGCAACTCAATGAAAAAAATGTTAAAATGAAATTACCAGCAAATTGCGTTCCGGAAGCGGACAACTGTGACTGTGAAGTTTATTATATGAAAGGAACAGCAACTAACTCGGAAAGTCGACAAGAAGTAAAAGATATACGCACAGTTGAGTCAAAACATAGAGATGATCGTACAGTTGAAGATAAGCCATGGTACAATTGTTTCAGTTCGATGAAACGTCGACGACCAAAAACAAATACCTCAGAAACACACCGTAGAAATTTGCTTCTAAAGAAATCATCAGAGTCAGTTAATTCTCCGGAGGATAGCGGCAGAAAATGGAATACATCTAAACGTAAACGAGAAGCAGTATATACCTCAACAGATACAGTCTCAAGCGAATCAAACAGTAGAGTTAATCGTAAATGCAGATCAAAACGTAGAAATAACCGCAGAGTTCATTCAAAAGATAGAGATAATTCCTCACAAGAGGAGGAAAGCGACATAAAGTGGTTCTGGTACTCATTGTTCAAATCATGTAAACGTCGACAATCAAAAAGAGATACCCTAGAGATATCAAAGACCAGTTTAGAGAAATCGAATTCAAATGGTTCGTTCAAAGATTGTCATTGTCGGAAGAAAAAATCATTAAGATCACGAAAACGTTCAACATCCCGACGGAATGAAAAGAATAAAAATAAATCCGGATTAATGTGTTGGAGTCGTAAACCAGAGTCTGATGATTCGGATGACTATTATCGGAAGAAAAGACAAAGGGATAATTCTCCTAGTTACGACGACAGAAAGGAGTATAAAAGTTATAAAGATTCAGCTAAGCGAAACTCTTTTGATTCATCCATAGATGCGAAACCTGAGAAACTAAAGAGTTCAATGAAAATAACAAAAATAGCTGATGATTCAGATGTGCCAGATGTACCTGAGGGACGACATCCTAGCGTAGTAGATCTTTTTAGAGATTTGAAAGCTGAACAAATGAGAAAAGCAGAACAGAGCAAGTGCGTAAAATGTTTAAAAACATATCCAATACTTCCACCAAAAGAGAAAGTAATGTATGAGCCAGTTGAAGATATTACGTCCAGAGATTCAAAAAAATCCGTAAGAACTAAAGTAGATAGTGATAGCTTGAGACGAGAATCAAGGCACAGCTTGAAACGTGAATCAAGGGATAGCATTAGACTAGAAGCAAGGCAAAGCTTGAAACAAGGACCAAGGCAAAGCGTGATACAACAACCAAGGGAAAGCTTGATGATACTAGGACCAAAAAAAGGACCGAAGTCAAGCTTGAAACAAGAACCAAGGGAAAGTTTGAAACAAGAACCAAGGTCAAGCTTGAAACAAGAACCAAGGCAAAGCTTGAAGCAAGAACCAAGGCAAAGCTTGAAACAAGAACCAAGGCAAAGCGTGATACAACAACCAAGGGAAAGCTTGATGATACTAGGACCAAAAAAAGGACCGAGGTCAAGCTTGAAACAAGAACCAAGGGAAAGTTTGAAACAAGAACCAAGGTCAAGCTTGAAACAAGAGCCAAGGCAAAGTTTGAAACAAGAACCAAGGCCAAGCTTGAAACAAGAACCAAGGCAAAGCTTAATACAACAACCGAGGCAAAGCGTGATACAACAACCAAGGCAAAGCTTGATGATACTAGGACCAAAAAAAGGATCAAGGCAAAGCTTGAGACAAGGAACGAAGCAAAGCTTGAGTCAAGAATTAAGCCGTAGAATACGACAGAAAACAATGCCAGTGGAGGTCGAGGAGGAGGAGCACCATTCAAAATATGTTGATGCAGTAAACAATTGCGTGCGCACGTACCCTATTTTTCCTCCACCAAAAAAACAACCCCCCATAAGAGAACGAAGAAAAACCAACTGGCAATTATTTGATTATGAAAAAGATAGAATAAGTAGAATGAGTATATTGTTGCCACCACCATCAAAATACTTCTTATCAAGAGATGAGGTTCCAGCGGAATGTAGGAGAAAACTACTACTATCCCGGTTCTCGATAAAAGTGAGTGATTCGAGTGATGAAGATAATCCGGACAAGGAGAGTAAACCAAATCAACCCACTAATCCAAATAAACCGCTTCAACGGAAAGTTACTAAACAACCGGAGGTAGAAGATAAAGCAGAATATGCGCTTGGGCAGAAAATGAAAATGCCTACATCGGCATTAGGAAAGAAAACGAACTATTAATTGCAAATAATATGAAATTTGAAAGCAGGTTTCGCTTTCATATCTCATATAACTTGTAATTAATATGCTTATTCTGGTTTCTCAACCAAACTGCCACGGAATAGAGGTCAGCTAAAAATTTATTTATAATTTTGAAAGACTCGAGAATAAACGACTCCTTCAAAATTGTACTTAATTCGTGGTATAGGTATTATTATTCATAAATTGTTTTTGTTGGAAATTTCTGTAACTAATTGAAAAATAAATATGAATAATATATTTAAGTATTCATGTTATATTGTGACATTAGAATTTCAAAAGCTAGAATCCAACTGGAACTACCGGTCCGGTTAAACAATAGAGTGAATAGATTATGTAACCCTCCATCATGACATGATTGCGTTTTTTGAGAACAGAGTTGGTGGGAAATTTCCACTTTTCCCTTTTACGCATCCATTATATGCAATTGTCAAGAGTTTGGACCCCGTTATCCTCAAGTGAAAGTATCTATAAATAATGCAGTTCTGAAAATTACCTAAACAAATTCGATCGCGTGATTCTCGATAATGAGACGTACTGTAAGACGGACTTCAACCAGTTGTCTGGGAATGCCTATTTCATAACAAAGAACAGAGATGCAACACACAGAAAATACACTGTAGTAAAATATACCAAATTTCCAAAACGCTTCATGGTTTGGCAAGCTATTTGCACCTGCGGTCTACGGAGCAAGGCGATTATTACGACAGGAACAATTAACTCCAGAATTTATATCGAAGAATGCCTGCAAAAACGCCTTCTACCATTTATTGGACAGCACAAAGGAACCGTTTTGTTTTGGCCAGACCTAGCCACAAGTCATTACTCCAGGTCCACTATGGAATGGTATAAGGAAAATAATGTCACAGTGTCCCAAAAGAAGCAAATCCTTCCAACTGCCCGGAACTTTCGGCCTATTGAAAGATATTGGACTATAATGAAGCAAAGAAAAACAAAGAAAGTTTGCAGTAGTCACCGAATATACTGTCCAGTCTCTAACTAAGAACGTTAAGAAAAATGTTAAACAATTTTGCAACTGCTAATAATATTTGAATCAATTTTTTTATGAATTATAGTTTAAAAAATGTTTAAAAAACTGAACTTTATTTGAGTGAAATCGGACTGATGGTTGGTTTTTAATGTCGCCGTAAAAATTCTAAAATTTTTCTGTTTCATCACTTATTTTGGATCGAAAAAGAAGCCACAAATTGATTTTCTGACCCAAAACCTCCTTGTGTGCAAAATTTCTACACAATCGGTCGGTACTTAGTTGGCGATCCAGTACAAGATAAAAATTTCCCCCATTTTGCTATCCTTTGCTCCGAGGCCCCTTCGGAATATTTTTTTAAATAAAAATAGATACCAAAAATTAGTTCCTCAAACCAAAAAACCCTAGCATACACAACTTCAACAAAATCAGGTGGCAATACTCACTCACATACTAATGTGAAAAATCAGGGAAAAGTTGAATTTATCCTTGGGTTGGAGCAACATCTATTGACCAACCGATTTTATGGAAATTTTATATATCAGGGTTTTCTTTGCCAAGGTGCCATTTTTGCATCAATTTTAATTTTAAAAATATCAAAAGAGGGCTCCAAAACAAAGACTAGAAAAATTGAGGGAAATTTTAATTTTTCCTTCTATTGAAGCGCCATCTATGAACAGAGAGGTTCTATTGAAATTTTGTGCACCAGAGTTTTTTTGGCCAAGGAACCTATTTTTGGCTACTATTTTGATCTATTAGGCTCTGGAGCAAAAGTCAGTAAAAAGTTTATAATATTAAAAACGCGGGGGGAGGGGGGGGGAGAGATGAGGGAGTTCGTTTTTTAATAAAATATCGTTCGTTTAAATTAACAGACATCTTGTATTTACCCCCACTTCTTAAATAGTGCTGTCTTGATTGGAGTTGCAAAAGTCCCCTGTATTCCGATCCAGTCCACAGGCGTAGCCAGAAATTTGAGGTTTGGCTAAGTCTTCATGGAAGTCGAGACATAATTACATTTGCTTAGTGCCTGATATACCCGTGGTTTTATCCCCGAGCAAGGTAAAGCTTGGTGCATTATCAACTTTCTTAAAGGGACATTCCAGTTTAAGATCAGGAAAAAATAGACTTTGGGGATTTTTTTTTTTTTAAAAAAACTATGATATTTTGTTATAAAGTTGCTTAGAGATGTTATAAGTATCTTATAGAAGAGCAAGACGACCTCGATAGCCTAGTGGATAGTGCACTAGACTTTCATCTGGGAGGTTCGGGTTCGATTCCCGTCTTCGTCTGGTGGTTAATTTTCATTACTTTCTTATATTCACTATCAATCACACACATTGGTTGGTAATGGCAAAACCACCAAGCCGATAAAAAATTGCCACACCGCCGTTCGGAATCGGCGTTAAACTGTAGGTCCAACTATGTGGTATCACAATGGGCCGTTCAGGCCTAAGTGTGTCTCTCGACAGCCACTCCAACCTAACCAACCTATAGAAGAGCAAAAAAAATGTTGTTGACCACTTTTAATCCAAGATGGCGGCGGTAAAGGGCATCTCCAAAAAAAAAATACATTTTTGGTGGTAGAATGGATTCAGAGCTTTTTAATAAAGCTGCATACATTAACTTAAAAAGATTTTGTTTGATAGATATTTCTCTATTAGTGGATCCACAACTTTTCTCCTTTTTAAGGTCTTTCTTCTCAAAAAAAAAAAAGAAAAAAACACATTTTTACTGAAAGTTTTTCTTCAAGAAAAAAAAGGGGGAGGAATATTCCAATTTTTGAGGTTCCACTTATAGCCATGATAATGATAATGAATCAAACGCATTTTTGGATTTTCAAAATCAGTTCAGTAGAACGCCAGATATTAGTCCTACAAGTTCAAAAAACATCATTTTGAGAAAAACGCGTTTACGGTTTTTTTAAATATACAGAAAATTCAAACGTACAGAAAATTGAAAAAATTATTTTTTTATGAAAATTACTTTTAGCAAGCCATCCCTGGTGCATACTGAAGGTCTTCAAGTTCTGTCAACTTCTTTAGATGCTCTGATTATGTCTTTTTTATCGCTGTACTATAGAATGCTCTCCGCTTCTTCTGTTGGTTCGAGGGATTCGAGTTCCATCGATTTTCAACATCAGAAAACGTTTTTTTTTTTAGGCGATTCTGATACAGAGAAGTATGCTGATTACTAATCGGATGTCAGTTTTCCAAAATTCAAAATAGTGGATCTAAAATTGCATGAGATATTTTAGAAATTGATCTGATTAACTTGAAACTCGCTACTCGTAAGTTTTCGGGGTCGCTGATTACGATACTGCCGCATTCAAAATGTCGGAAAAAATTATAAAAAATAGATCGGATTTGCTTGAAACTTATTACTTGGTGGTTTTTGGGAACGCTGATTAAGAATCTGACATCGGATTTTCAAAACTCAAAAAATATAAGGAGCCCAAAAGTTAAATCCAAAAAAATTCGACATTTTTCAAATTTTAAACTGGAATTTACCCAGAAGATATTTGTATTATTTCATTCCAACCTGCAACCGTTTTTTCTGGCTTTTACGATATTTTCAAATTTAAAACAAACGTTCACAACTTTTTCTCCCTCTTTCCTCCTACCACTAATCTATTTTCATTCCCCAATCAACGCAATGCTTTGGATTCATAGGGGTACCCCCTTAAATAAAAAAAATAAAAATATCTGGAATCATGTACGTGGAATATTTGGGATTATTGAGAACGTGTCTTTTTAAGTTCAAGTCCCTGCTAGGAAATTTCCAACATTCAGTTGCGGTTGTATCAATGAGAAAGGTCCACTATCGTGGTCGCGTTTTAAGGGTAATTCTTGCTAAGCACATATTATCGGTATAAATGCTGCTCTATTTTTTTTTCTCTTTAGCTTACTGCGGATCCAGTATAGCAGAGTACGGCCTTGTTCCAGTCTATTAAACAATTCACATTATGTGTTCCTTTTTTGCCCGGTTTTCGTTTCAAGGTATAAACTAGAGAGTATGTTTACTCTTTCTCTTTTTTCCTTATCTCGAACAGAATATGTCATCAACGACGCTTCGGTGGTTTCTGATGATCGATTAAATCTCTCAACTAGTTTTACTTTGTTTCGCGAGATCGATACTTTCGCTTGACCTTTCTCGACGAAAAGTTATTCCACTGAAATAAAATTGAATGCACTAAAATAAAAAAAACCATTCAACTTTCATTACAATCCTTACTAAAAAAAAATTTCTTACATTCATTTGCGATAGCTTTTTTCACTTAGTCATTTCACTGTCATTATTTATATTTCTCCTTGCGTTCTTTCTCATAATACAAACAAAACAAACGAAATTTAAATTTCCATTAAACATTTAGAAGAAAATTCAACTCTAAACTTAAAAAAAAAAATAAATAAATAAAAGAAAAATAAGACAATAAATTGGAAATCGCAAACTTTTCGATACAAAATCTGCACGAGAAAATAATATGTCAAAAACGTTTCATGTCCAAATTCTCAGTTACAGCGAAATATGAATAAATCAACGGAAGGAGAATTCAGCAATACAAACTGTTACAAATTGACGCCGTCACGTCTTTTAGTTGCAGCAGGAACATGCAACTTTCAAGATCCCAATGCAATTCAATCCAGCAGCCAGCATTACAACGGCACTAGCAGCAAAGGTAATATCAAATCTTTAAGTAGTGGTGTTTTTGACAATGCTGCTGCTGATGAATCGATACGAATCAATCAACGAATGCCGCTCTGCCAATTGGGACGAAATAGTACACAATGTAATGATGATTGCAATGAGCTCACCAATGATTTGTGGGCAAAATCACAAAGATCCGGTTCAATAATACCATGGCATAAGAATCATCGTGAACAACGCCTACAACAATCATGTCCATCACAACAACAACATATACAAGAACGAAATATTGAAAATTATAATCGGAAACGCTCCGTCTCATTAATGCAACGTTGTAAAAGTTTCAATGGAGCAACAATGTTAATGCTACAAAAAGATTCCTTGCAACTTATGCCTCCGAAGCGCAATGCAGCGCAACAAAAATCCATAGATGCGAGGAACTACAAACGAATATCACCAGAATTTCTCAAATTACTTCAAAAGCACGATGATGCAATGGTGAAAAAAAATCCACTCTATGCTATACCGCAATGCTATCATCAAGGGACACGTTATCGTCCACGAAGAAAATGTACGGATGGCGTGAACACGCCGAGATGGCCGAAAACTCGAAAACAGCCGGAAGAGAAAGATGAAGCATATTCGTGTTGCAGTTCCAAAACATCATGTTGCGGACGCAATGATAAAAGCAGGGATCACCAACAGAAACATAAAAAATGTGCTGTGCATTCGTATAATAATGATGATGATGACGATGAAGTATATTTACCCTCTACTACTAATTTAATTAGAGAATCAGACTCAAAAACAGATTGTGCTAAGAGTTGTGATAGAAGAAAGAAACCAAATGAACAAGTAGCTGATGAAAATTCCGAAAAAAATAAAGGAAAGAGTTCTAAGAACAATGGAAAGAGTTCTAAGAACAATGAAAAGGGTTCAAAGAATAATGAAAAGGATTCTGAAAATTATGGAAAGAAGGGGAAAGAAAGCAAATCCGACAACTATGAAACAAGTCGTATGAAAGTTCATGGTTATAATTATGCAACAATGGATGATGAAATGGAAAAAATGGGCGAAGACGGCGACGAACAATCAAGGAAGAAAATCTTTGAGATTTGGTCCCAGCCAATTGGAACACCTATGAAGTACTCCGATACATATTTGATAAATGCTACGGTAACAAATCCACGCCATGGAAAACACAGGCAAGTGCAAGCTGAAGAGGTATCTGAAGAGCTCGGAAAACGTTTTCAAGATGAGAAGACGGCAAATCGAATGACGGACCAAGACTTAAAAATATTTCCAGTGATGAAACCACAAGTTCATGACAGTCGCTTGAATTTGAGCCAGCGATTGGCTAACGACGAAGAAAACCTGAAAACCGAGGAGATGGCAAATCGAAGGACGGACCAAGATTTACAAATATTTCCAATGATGAAACCACAAGTTCATGACAGTCGCTTGAATTTGAGCCAACAATTGGCTAACGACGAAGAAAACCTGAAAACCGAGAAGATAGCAAATCGAAGGACGGACCAAGATTTAAAAATATTTCCAATGATGAAACCACAAGTTCATGACAGTCGCTTAAATTTAAGTCAACGATTGGCTATCGACGAAGAATACCTGAGGAGAAGGGAGGAACTAGAAAATAAGATATTGAAAGAAAACGAGGAACGATTGCGTAAACTTTATCCGTTTACGGGACTATATTTAGGTTTTGAATACCAGGAATTATCACAGAAAGTTGTTACAGAAACTCAAAAAAATGAGAAAGATAAGAAAAAAGAGTCAGAGAAAAACCAAAACGATGAAAAATGTAAATGCCAAGCGGAAAAAAGTAAATCTAAAGACGATGAAAGTAAATCTAAAGGAAGAAATGATAAACAAGATTCTGAGAAGAGTGAGAAAACTGATAGATTCAAAAGTGAAAGAAAGAAAGATTCATATACTGCAAGAGATATGACTACCCGGAAAATATCTAAAACTAGAGTATCAAGAAAAAATTCGAGAGAACGAAGTTGTAGTAGTTTTCAAGAGAATCGGAATACATCCAATAGTAAATCTTTTTGTAGAAGTGAGATTTGTTGGAAAAAGAATCACTATAGATCATCGAGTACCGATTTTGAAGCATCCAATAAAAAAAATAGACCACATCGGCATCGTATCTGTTATAAGGATTCATCTGAGTCCACTGGAGTAACGAAAAGCTATCGTTATAAGTCAGCAGCTAAAAGGACTTTGTCTAAACATAAAATAACACAACGTCGGGACTATGCCAAAAAAGTGGATAGTTATGATTCAACAGCATCCAAAACAAGTGAAGATAATACAGAAAATAGGTTGAATACATCGAGAGAAAGGTCTAGGCCATACGACGCATCTGGGAAACGTCAACGCAGTCAGTCGACTCAAAATTCAAACGAAAAACGAAAGCACAGGAAACAATGGAATCTAATGCCATGTCTAAATTGTTTTTTCGTAAAAAAATATAAAAAAACAGAATCAGATGATCAATTTGAAAAATCTTCAAAAACAAGTACACAATCGGAAACATCATGCGGAAGATCGCCAAGATCAAATGAAAGAACAGAATCAGATGACCGTTGCCAAATTAAATCAAAAAGAATTAAAAAATCGAAGCCATCACGCGCAAGATCACCAAATTATGAATGCATGTGTAAAGAAGATTGCCGAGGAAGGAGTAGTTCGAAATCGAACTTAAATCACAGTAAAAATCATGATCTACCACCATGCCTTAGAAAACTTAAATTTGCATCGTCATATCATGAGTATAATGCCGAATGTAATCAGGGCAAAAAAGGAAAAAGAAGTAGCACAACTATGCAAGATTCATCACGTGGTTGGCGTTATCATCATGACCAATCACCTAGCAAACGTTCAACACATTGTCATCGTCATCGGCATGATTCAACAGCAGGCCCCATACATTTAGAATCCGAGAGCTCTCTATCATCAGGTTGTAGTTGTGCAATCTACGAGTCAGATAATTACGTCGATCGTGATAAGAAAAGAAATTGTAGGAAGGATGAATCAGATGACTCCGTCGATCGTGGTAAGAAGAACAACCGTAGGAAGGAGGATTCAGATGATTCCGTCGATAGTGATAAGAAGAGAAATCGTAGGAAGGAGGATTCAGATGACTTCGTTGATTGTGATAAGAAAATAAATCGTAAGAATGAGTCAGGCAACCGTAATAAGAGAAATTATAAGAACAATGGGTCAGATGACTCTGTATATCGTGATAAGAGAAATCTTAAAAACAATGAGTCAGATGACTCTGTATATCGTGATAAGAGAAATCTTAAGAACAATGAGTCAGATGACTCTGTATATCATGATAAGAGAAATCTGAAGAATAATGAGTCAGATGACTCTGTCGATCGTGGTAAGAGATATCGTACAAAGAATGAGTCAGTCATCTGTTACTGTGATAAAAAGGGAGATCGTTCGAAATCCAAACCTCGTAATACGTCAAATAAACGCAATGAACTGCAGCAACAATGCATGGCGAACGGAGATAACTCTCAATCACTTAGGTTGAAATCAAAACAACGATCGGGTGAAAATTATAATCCATCCAGTCAGAAAGACTCTTCTAAAAGGAAATCAAAATCATGTTTCAGCAGGCAGACAGATGACGATGATTCAGACGACGTGTATCAAAAGAAACATAGCACAAACAAAATGCCAAAATATCAATCTTCGGAGAGAGAATATTCAGAAGATCGTAATAAGAATAAAGAAAGCCGCGGTGCAGCTAAAGAAAAATCTCCAACAAGTTTAAAATCAATCAATCAAAAAGAAGGGGAAAATAATAATTCATGCAGTCAGAATATTTCCAAAAAGAAGACCAAACCATGTTTCAGCAGGCAGACAGATGACGAAGATTCGGACGATCAGTATCAAAGGAAAGACAACACAGGCAGGAAGTCAAAACCACAAGATTTGAATAGAGAAAATTCCGAAGATCCTAATAAAAAGAAAAAAAGCCGCTATGCAGTTAAAAGCAAATCTTCAACAAGTCTAAAGTCTAAAAAAGATAGAGAAGATTCAAAATATCGTAATAAAAACAAGAAAAGCGAACCGTCAGGATGTCCAAAAGAAGCCCAAAAGAACAGAAAAACGGAAAATTTACAAAGAAGGCATCCACAAGTATATTTTACACAAGATCTACCACCACATTGCAAGCTAAAAATTATAAATCCAGTAGTTAATGGGGAAGCGGAAGTGAGTAAAGTATATAAGCCTGGATAAGGAGGATAAAGTGGTATATCGCCATCTACAGAAAAACAAGAGACCGAAAAAACAACAACAACACAAGGGTTGACTAAAAAAACGAAGATCCAACATTCAAAGACAGCATTTAATTTTTTTCAAGTTATACGAAATATGAATATGATTGATTCATGAATCATATAACTTGTAATTAATTTGTTTGGCTTTGTTTAAAAAAAAAAACTATTAAATTCTTCGAAACTGTATTTAATTTTTGGTATATAACGTTTATTTTTGGATTAAATTTTAAATTAATTTCATGTGTTTAAATTATATGTAATTACAAAATAAAGGGTTCATATAGTTTTATTTTAAAACAATGTGGTTAAAATTCTTATAAGATGATGAAATGATGAAACCATTACTCAATCAAAGCTAATATACTCAGAGCACAAAGAATGTGTAGGATATGAAAATCATTAAAATTTGTTTTGAACAAAACTGTTTTGATTCTGGTGATATAAAACAAACACCGTTTGGTTCATTGTACGGTTAGAGTTACTCGAATTGCGGATGACTTGCTTCATTTTTCACATAATTCTAAACCAAGAACCATGGGTGTTTAACAGACGAGTATGTGGATTGGGAGTAATTAAGTGAGGTTTCGTCCTTTATTGTTAAAGAGTGGTTTGTCTGCGTTTTTGCATGATTATGCCGAAAGCGGTTGACTGCACGACGTTAAGACAATTCAGCTGTCAAGATCTCGTTGCGGTTAAAATAAAGTATCTCGTTATGGGGGAGGTGTGGTGGAGACTATTGTTGTTTCCGCTTACCTTTTTTACGATTTTATTATGCCTCTCCTACGAGGGAGTTGATGGAAGTCGTACGATACGTGGAATCAAACAGCTTAAGACTAATAGTGGACTATGACGCCAATGCTGGGGGAGCCGTAAGTGTAACTTCAGCGAGAATAAGTTGTTGAATTTCATTCTGTCATCCCGACTGGTAATCCAAAATGTTTGCACCAGCCCGAGTTCCGGATGGCTAAGCTGGGCTCAGCCCGATGGCTTCTACACCAACTCCAGGTCTGAAGGGTCTGAAGTTAATGACGTACGCCTTGCACCGCATTTCCCGGGTAGCTGCTCTTCAGGGCGTTGCGAATAATCCTGGTCAGGTTGGCTCTAGTGCCCGAAGGCTCGATTGGTTCATAGCCTCTAGGATAGTCACCGAAGAGTCATTAAGATTTGCTTTTTCGTCATTCGATGACTTTAAGTCTTTCGGACTCGACGGCATTTATTAAATTATGTTAAAGCAGGGACAGACAAATCTTATGAAAGTTCTGTAAAGGATCTTCAAGGCTTTTCTCGCTAACGGATATATTCCACGTATTTGGCGCTCGGTTAAAGTTCTAAAGCTCTATCGAAATGTTGCCGACAAATAAGCTTGACATCGTTTTCGCTTAAAAGTCTGGAACGCATGTTCGAGAAGCACATTAGGCTGAAGGTTCTAAGTCAAAACCCTCTCAATTCTCAACAAAATGCTTATCAGAGTGGAAAATGCTGTGAACCAGCTCTTCACGACAGTGTTAGTATAGTTGAACAAGGGTTGGAAGCAGGGAACTACATCCTGGGAGTGTTTGTCGATATTGAAGGGGCTTTTGACAATGCTACTTTCGACTCGATGTGCTCTTCGGCCAGACAATGTGGTGTTAAAGAAAAAGAAATCGTCATTCGATGATTTCATGCCATGCTATCCAAACGGTTGTAGTAAACGGCACGGGGGGAATAAACGAAGACAGTGCCACAGTCTAGGTTGAGAAAGGAAGACCCCAAGGGTGCTTACTCTCTACTCTTCTATGGTAGACCCCCTTCTTAATGATTTGCAGAATTTTGGAGATCACATCCAAGGGTTATGCTGATGATGTGTGTGTACTAATCTCGGAACGGTGCTTACAGACGGTGTGCATTAAAATGCAAGAAGTCTTGGACAAGATCGAGGTTTATTGCGATCTGCTGGGCCTTTTAGAGAATCCTAGTAAAAGCACCTTAGTGCTTTTCACTAGGAAACGCAAGAAAGATGGCTTGTTACTACCAACGATGAAGGGAGTAACATTGCAGTTGTTTTCTGAAGTTAAGTATTTAAGGGTAACCTTACATTGCAAATTTCTGAAGGTTCCGCGTGTGCTGAAGGTTTTCTGGCATTGCAGGCGAGCTTTCGGCAAGACTTGTGGTCTGAATCCAGCTCTAGTATACTTGTTTACATTGCTCTTATGAAACCTGTTGTCATTTATGCTTATGGTGAAGAATAACATTGGTTAAGTCCACAGCAACCTCTATGACCAAGCTACAGAGAAGTTTGTGCCTGGGTATCCGTTTCGGAAGAAGATAAGAGGTCAGGTTCCCGGAATGAGAATGGTTATGTTCAGAGGTAGTACACCTGGGTATCCATGATGTTTCCTATACCGAAGGATTCAAAACCTTAAACGTTACTGGATCAGGTTGGTACTTGGACGATGATACCAAGTACTCTTTTGCCATTGGACTAATGGCGACAATCATCCTAACGGAGGTTTTTGCTATCCTGAACGTGGTGGGCTGGATAATTGACACAAGATGGCATGGGAAGTGCATAGGCAATTGCAGTAATAGCCCGGCTGCACTGAATACCCTTGCTAGCCTTGTCAGGCAAAACTAGTGTTGCAAAACACAACAACTTATGCCTTATATGGGTTCCAGGACACTGTGGTATTGCAGGGAATGAACTAGCTGATAAATTAACTAATGAAGGTTCTGCAATTACACCATGGGATCCGGAAGCTTTTCTTGGGGAGATCATGCGTTGGATCAACGATTTCGTGGATTCTATCCATAGAAAAAGATGGTCTGAGCTTGACTCCTGCAGAACCGCAAAGAGCTTCATGAGACAACCTAACAGAAAATCAGCGGAAATTCTTCTGAAACTGAGAAGGAAGGACCTGCAATTACTGGTGGGTGTCATTACAGGGCACAACACATGTGGTCAGCATATGACTAACATGGGCGTCATCACCGATCCAACCTACCAGTTTCACAAACTACTAACTGAAAGTACAAAACGAACAGAACTTTGACGATTAAATTCAACTGTACATATTTTTCTCAAATTTTCTCATTCTTATTATCTTTTTCGATAACATTTTCAATTTTGAAAAAACATTTGTTTTTTTTCTAATATTTATAAGTAAATGAAAAACAAATAAAAATTTTTGGAAGTTTCAAATCTAAATTCAAAATTGCAGAAACAAAGTTCCATTAAGTTAAAGCTTTTATAATAATAATAAAAAAAAAAAATAAAAAAATCGAAATATTTTTGTAAATATGAGTACGAAAAATGTGGAATTTATATCAGAAGCATATCCTAGATTTTCTAAACCTCGAGAACGATGTGCAGGAAAACAAGAAATCGCAACACAATCGATACTAAAAAAAAAGAAACCAAAAAAAGGCAATTCAATTCAAACAAGCCTAACAAAAAAATTGTCAAAAATAAATAATAATACAAATAATACGAATAATAATAAAAAAATGACCAGAGCACAAAGGCTGGCGAGACTTGCCAAGCCTGTTGGAGCTGGAACTGGTAGTGGAGGTGTAACTGGTAGTGGAGGTGCGCCTGGTAGTGGAAGTGGAATTGGTAGTGGAGGTGGAATTGGTAGTGGAGGTGGAATTGGTAGTGGAGGTGTAACTGCTAGTGGAGGTGCGACTAGTATTGGAGGAAGAACTGGTAGTGGAGGTGCAACTGGTATTAGAGGTAGAACTGGTACTGGAGCTAGAACAGAAAAAAATGTTAAATCACTTTGGATTAATCCAAATGCTTCAGAAATGCGTCAATCCATGACATCTTTACATCGATTCGTTCAACAAAATGCATTAAAAACCTCAAATTCTGGGTTAAATGAAGTTCTAAAAATCATTATTACGCCGAAAAAGGAAAATGAAGAACCGAAACAAGAACAATCCAAAACAAAGAAACAAACGCGCATGCCGAGTATCCAGAAAAAAGGTACAATAAAACCATGTACGAAATATACATCTAATGTATCCAATAAAACTTCTGCAAATGCATATTTTAGTGGCAAAGGATTAGGCGTTTCAGACAAAGAAAACCATTATAAATATATAACATCCTGGGAGAAAAGCAACATTTATTCTACACCTGAAAATAGTTCTGCGGAGCAAATCTTATTGCAGACAAGCTACCACGGTGACGATAAGAAAATATTAAAAGAAAAACAAATGAAAGGAGGAAAATGTCAAAGAAGAAATACAAAGTCACCATCGATAGAGTATCTTTGTAGTTTACATGACAGATTAATGAAATTGGAAAATGATATAAAAACTTGGAATAAAGAAGAAAAACGAAAATATAATATAACTAAAAAAAGAGAAAATAAGACAATAAACGCCAACACTAATAACACTAATAAAAACTGTACAAAATTGGCAAGTGATTTAAAAGAAGGAAAGGATAAGGAAGAAACTCGCAAATGTAATATTAAAAATAAAACCATCAAGACTATAAACACTAACAATAATAAAAAGAATACAAATAAGAAAAAATTATTGGAAAATAATAAAGAAAACGATAAATCAACATGTACTGATAAAAACCAAATAGATGATTCAAAGTCATTAGTGAAAAATCTCGACACTAAGAAACGTAGAGCGATTCTGCGTGATCAATCGACCAGTACACAAGAACTACAAACCAAAATTTCTCAATCGTATTCCTCCACTAGTGATGGCTTCGGTAATGACGAATATGTCAGTTCATTTACCAATGATGAAGATGATATTGTTTCTTCAAGTATGCCGGTTAAAATAAAAAGTTTAATATCACTAAAAGATTTAAAATCAAGTAGCTTCGCAACATGTCCTGGCACGTATAATTCTGATGAAAAAACTCAAAACGGATCAGAAAACGGAAATTCACCATATTCACCGAATCGAAATATTTTAGCAACGAAAAATAATGGTGATTGTTCACGTACGATTAAAACGAAACCAAAAACCAAAAATGAGAATTCTCCATTGAAGCGAAATGCTAAATCGCAGAGCAAAGGACAATATGACAAGAACAACAATACAACCAGGACGGCAATTGATATATATCAGCATTATTACAATTATCGGAAAGGAAATGATAGCAGCGAGCGAAGTATCAAATCCAGACCACAAAAAATCTATGCAATTTATGGTAAACGTAACGATGAAAATGTTCACATCAATAAAAAAACTAATAATAAGAAGAGAACATCATTACAGTTCAATTGTTTTAGCAAACCGTCTAAAACGGGAAAGTTGTCATCGGCAAAAGGGGCAGTACCAATAAAACAGAGTCAATCCAACAAAGTCCTTCTTCAATCAGTAGTTACGGCATTTACAGCACAAGGAAAACGAAAATGGAATAAGAATGATTTTAAACCAGAATATATCCTGGGACAGAAAATGATAAAACCGTCAACGCTATTTAGTGCTGAAAAGATTGAAGCTGCATCGTATGTGTTACGTAATGGTTTTGGATGAATGGGCTATAGATATAAATTATAATAATAATAGAAATTATAAATATTTACAAATTATATGCTAATCACAAGTCGGAGAGATAACATCATCTCACATTTCTGGCGTGCGACTAGCACAAAATTTGTAATTATTTTGTTTTTCTCTTTTGTTGTTGTTGTTTTCTATGCTATGAATTTCCCTTATATCAAAATCATAACTATGTAATTTCTTTTTTTAATAGTATTAATCAATTAATGCGTAATTATTCATGAATAATTTTATTTGTAAAAAAAAAATATTAAAATTTTTTATAATTTTCTAAGTTGCATTGTTTATTTGTTACAAAAAAAACCTTAGAAATAGAAATTGTGGCACAAAAGTAAAATATCTGGACTTCCATGCAAACCTGCGTGGAAAACACAAGTTGAATTAGTGATAAACAAGCAGCAGGGAAAACTTGGTTTTGCATGGGCCAACTAAATTGCACCGCACAACGTAACATTGTTCCCGCTGGGGATATTGAAAAGGGGATGACCCAACGGTTTTCCCCCACTGGGACGCACAACATGGCAACAGTACAACCGAATAACATTGTGCACGCAGAACAACAACAACAGATCATGCCATTAACATCGCACACAAATATAACGGCATAAAAATCACGCCACCACAAAACGACCAGTAGCAAGAAAGCAACAAAATAACAACATCGTAGCTATCAGTGGCGACTGCGGCGAGCTGGAAAAACAAAAGACAACTCTCATTGTGCGGGTAGCTGCAGTTAGGAAAAGTCCAGGTCTTCCTTTCATTCATGATGTGTGTGGCTTGTCGTGATGTCGACGTGAATGGTTGGAAGCCGACATGGTCGCCAGGAGGGGTACACTGCGACGCGAAGACACACACCTCAGCATTGTCACTAATATTTTGCACAGCAGCGCTACAGTCAGCGCTTCAGCATCGTTACTTACACTACGCACAGCAGCGCTACAGTCCGCACCCCACCATTGTTACCTTCATTACGTACTATTGAAATTGTGATTTTTAATGAATCGGTGCCATTAAATCAGAGGTTACTCTGGGCTGCCAGACTGCCCTTAATTATATTAGCACTGTTTTCAGGCTTCGCCTAAAACGGGTTTCGGGGCATAAGAACATTGAAGAGAATTGTTGGGCCGATGAGCTAGCCAGACGGGGTACTAATCTTCCCCTGTGTACCGACAGTGGCGATATTGCCACCTGTAAATTAATGTTGAAGAATAGTGTCGTGTAAAAGGCCAATAGTTCTTGGTCAAAAGAAGACACTTGTTTAACAACTAAGTAGGATAAAACGGCCGAAATTTGATAGTAAAAAAACGAGAAAATTGCTCAGCCTTCCGAGAGAGGACATCTCTAAGGTCGTGGCTTGTATAACCGGTCATTGGCTATTTGGAAGGCATGGTCTCAAGCTAGGAGTACTCTCTCATGAATAGATTTGAAAAAATAAAAAACCAAGAATTATTATTTTTTAATAAAAAGTTTTAATTTTTCAGGATCTAGACGGGGATATGGTAGTGTCCGACACCCTCAAAGTCTTGAATGTCTTTGGCCACTTTTTTTGATAACTTCATCTTACTTTTTACTAAAGTCCAGTATCTCTCAATCGGTTTTCTGGACAGTTTGGTAGATTGTCTTCTCTAGGCACTAAAATCACTTCATGCCGTTGGAACCTCTAAGGCCGCTTTACCGTAGTAACATGAAACCCAGAAAGCTGGGGAAATCCAGCTGAAACGTAAGTCTCGTTTCCATCCATTATGCAGCATTCGAATTTCTTAACAAAATCTTGTTTTAGCGTTTTAGCTCGTTGTTTTGCGGTTTCATTCCTGATGGCGTTCTATCCGGAAATTTTTGTACCTTCACCTTCTTAGTCCTGCGCACGAAAGTTTCTGAGCAATCAGCCTTCCTCTCCAATTTCCTTCCCGATGTGCTTGGAGTTTTCTTCAGAATGGTCACAACTTTCTTCGCCTTCCCACGATCATGTGCTCCTTTCTTTTTACCAGAACCTTTCTCACGAGCAATATGGTTTTTAAAAGACAACTGAGGTTGCTTTTGAAAAATTTTAATCTCCAGTTCGTTTGCCATAACATAATATTTTCTGACATTTAATTCAAAGCTAATATGATAAAAATGTTTGAAATTGAATTTTTCAAATAAATCATTGGCGTTTGAATGATTTGGTTATCAAAATGACGATTTTGAAAACGATTTGAGTTTTTTTTTTCTGGCAACCCCGGTTTCAGTGAAGAAATAAACAAGAACTCTTCCGGTACTGAGGCAAAAACAGTTTGCATTTAAACTAAGTAATAGCAGATTTGATTTGATATCATCTGCAATCAGGAAGAGAAACCATCAGAGTATATTTTAGGACCTTATTTAAAGGAATGAATATTTATATAATTTGAAAATTTATAAAACTATTACCAAGCAATTAAAAAACAGTTTCATTTTCGTTGTGATGACTAAATATTTACTATTGATGTTTATCTATAATTTTTTTTTTTTCTTTTGTGAATTAAGCACAAGATTAAAAAAATGAATCCTTCGTCTTTTTGAGATATACATTTTTTTTTTACAAAACTCTTAACCAACATTTAAACATCTCCATTTTGAAATGTTCAAAATAAATGTTTAAAAATATCGTAAAAAAAAAGTTATAGTTATTATCAAACATTTATAGGTTTATATCAAATTCAATCAATTGGTTTGTTTTGATGCTAATATAAACATATAAATATTTAAATAAAATCAAATGACATGCCATGTGACATGTGACGCGTTCAATTATAAATGTTTGCTATTTTGATGAATGATGTTCTCCGAGCATTTTTCATTAATTTTTTAACGGGAACTCGTTGCCAATTTCTCAGCTCTTCTTTTCACCTTGCAGTTGGATACTTTAATTTGTTATAATTATTACTTTTAAAATTGCTATATACACGTCCACCAAGAAGACGATCATTTTTTTTACTAAAGCAGTGTATATCGTCATCGTATGATTGGTCGGTATCTGGTAAAACTTCATATACTAGAATTAAGTCTTTACTATTTATATTATTTTTACAGTCATTGGCAACGCCCGAAGTGCTTGAGTCACTATAAGGTTTTTCATTTGTGAAATACTTTCTACATTCTTCGCGGCTTAAAATCATTTTGCCAGCAGCAACATTTTTGTGTGTCTTTGTACGCTTTGGTGGTACTGGTGGTTTTTTGAATGGCATCTTCATCACAGCATCCCTTACTTCAATGGACTGAGCATTTCTAATTATAATATCATTCGATTCCTTATTATCGACAATTATGGTTCCACTTGTTGGTCCAAAATCATGCTCACGTCTTTTTTGACTACAACAACATCCGGGAGCAGAATAATTGTTATTGCTATTTGATGGCGGCAACAACCTATCTGAAGCACAGCCACAGGGGCAACTATTATCGTCTAATTTTTGATCTTCCTTTTTGTTAGAATGATCCTCTTCATTGGTTTTCGATTTTATGTTATGATAATCTTCTTCTTTGTTGGTTTTCGATTTTATGTTATGATAATCTTCTTCTTTGTTGGTTTTCGATTTTATGTTATGATAATCTTCTTCTTTATTGGTTTTCGATTTTAAGTTATGATAATCTTCTTCATTGGTTTTTGATCGTTTTTTCCGTAATTTAAATTTCTTGCAAAAATTTGCACAACAACTACATGCGGTTCCACTAGCTCGTTGTGTTGGTTTGGCTGGTGGTTTTGGTTTGCCTTGTTCTTTTTGTTTGCCTTGTTGTTTTGCTTTGTCTTGTTGATTTGCATTGGCTTTTTGTTCTTGTTGTTTTGCTTTGCTTTCTTGTTCTTCTCTGTCTTGTTGTTCTTGTTGTTTTGCTTTGCTTAGTTGTTCTTCTTTGTCTTGTTGTTCTTGTTTATTTTTCTGCTTTGCAGGATTTTTTTCACAAGGACAATAATCTAAGCATGATCTGGAAGTGTCTGTATGACTAAAGGTTGACTGCGATGTTGAAGTAGTTATTGCATCAATTATTGATCTAGCATCTTCTCCATTTTGCTGCTGTCCTACGAGACATTCAATCAATTTTCTGCAATCTTCATCATTCAATGCAGTATATGTTATATCGGAATCTGATTTACTTAATGGTTTACAATTGTCACCAGTGACATTGTCATGAATTAAAGTCGATGTTTGCGATGCACAGTTTCTGGTGTATTGAGATGACTTATTACATTTTCTTTTTATGTTATACTTTGATTGTGCTTCATTAACAACATCAAGGTGACTACTCTTTTTAAAATGACCGCGTTGTTTAGTATGCACACTTTGTTCAGCATGGCCACTATGTTCAGCATGGTTACTTTGTTTAGCACGGCTACTTTGTTTAACATCACTATTTTGTTTAGCATGGCCACTTTGTTTAGCATTGTCATTTTGTCTACCATGGCCATACTGTTCGTTGTCGATATTATTATTATTATTTTGCTGTTGCTTATCATTTTGAGGACCAAAATATTTTGGATGTGAATATAACAAATTAATTCTTGACTCACAAGTAGTATGTCTAGATTCACAATTATCATATTCATTTAAGCAATCATGCGCCGGTGGATATCTACGTTCTGTTGATCGTATTATGGAACTATTTCTAGCATGCCCACTTTTGCGCTTGAGTGCATCATCGTTAAGTTGTTTTTTCGCAGCAAGGTCACCTCTTCCGTTACGTCTACTTCTTCCAGTACGGTCACTTTGTTTAGTACGGCTACTTTGACCAGCAAGGTCACAAGGACAAGCGACACAATTGTCCTTGATTTCATCAACGTTAAATGGTTTTTTCCCAGCAAGATCACTTCTTCCACCACGGCTCCTCATACCAGTACGGTCACTTTGTTGAGCACGGCTACTTTGACCAGCATGGTCACTAGGACAATCGACACAATTGCAATCGACACATACACAATCGTAATTGATTTCATCATCGTCAAATTGTTTTTTCCCAGCAGGGTCACTTCTTCCACCACGGCTCCTCCTACCACTACGGTCACGGCTACTTTGACCAGCATGGTCACTAGGACAACCGACACATACACAATTGTCCTTGATTTTATCATCGCCAAATTGTTTTTTCCCAGCAATGTCACCTCTTCCACCACGGCCAATTCTTCCAGTACGGTCACTTTGTTCAGCACGGCTACTTCTTCCAGTACGGTCACTTTGTTCAGCACGGCTACTTTTCCCAGCATGGTCACTAGGACAATCAACACATATACAATCATTCTTCATTTTACCATCGTCAAATTGTTTCTTTTCTTCAAGACTACCTCTTCCACCACGGTTACTTCTTCCACCACGGCTACTTCTTCCAGCACTTTGTTCAGCACGGTCACCTTGTCTAGCACGTGCATTCTTTCTAGCTTCACCACCTTGTTTAGCATAGTTACTTTGTTCAGCATGGCCACCCTGTCTTTTAGTAGTTATCCTTTCTTTTTCGATATTACTTTGAGGTGACTTACTTCTATATTTGGTGCAATCGATAACTATAAAGCTATTCTTGATTTCACATTTGTCAAATTGTTTTTGGCCAACAAAGCCATCCTGCTTTTTATATTCATGTTGCATTCTATTATTTTGTCTTCCGTTTTCAATATTACTTTTTGATGAGCTACTTCGACTTCTATTATCTGAGTCATCGTCGCTTTCATGACAACTCGGATTTTCACCGTCATAAAATCGTTCATCATGGCCAACACTGAATTGATTAGAATTGCTACTGACACAACAATCACAATCAGTTTCACTGGTGTCACTCTCATCTGTTTTATTAGAATATTTATTTTCTAAGTTATAATTTCTACCATCTTTTTCAAATAATGTGGCAACACATTTATCATTTGAATCAGATTTTTTTAGACGCACCCAAAAATAATTGAATTTATTTGGATCTCTTTTTTCTCCTTTAACCATCCAGCCAGCAGTTTCTGAATTATATTCAGCTGGTATTACTTTTGGTAAACAATCACATGAAGCGTCGTCGTTAACGACAGTTTTACCTGCTTTTGATTCATTTTTTACTTCATTACCACGCCCACAATTTTTTGTGGGTTTGGTTATTGGTTTTGTTAGCTGATTTTTACGTTTCAGTGTGCTTTGTCTATTATTTATCTTTGAATCTCTTGCTGACTTGAAATTTCGTACATAACTTAGGTCTGAATCTCTTTCTGATTGGTTCTTTCGTTCTGATCTACGTTTTGATTTATTACTCGCTCTTGCATTTATTAATTTATCACTTAGCCTTGAATTTCTTCCTGGTTCGTTATTTCGTTCTGATTCACGTCTTGGTCCATTACCACTCGCTCTTGCATTTATTAGTTTATTACTTAGCTTTGAATTTCTTGCGGATTGATTATTTAGTTCTGATTCATTGCCACTCATTGGTCCACCTTTTAGTTCACTACTACGTCTGTTATATTCTGTTGGATATGAGCTCCTCCATGGATGAATACTACCTTGCTTTAAATCTTTTCTTGATTCGTTATTATCACTTGATTTTCCATTACTCATTTCTATTCCATCTGATGACTCACAACAACATTGTACTTGTGACTTCCTGCTTTCAGGACCAGTTGAGGAAAAATGTTCGTCTATGTCACCATCCTCAGAGATGCTATCATACATGTCTCTTCCTGATTTCTGCTCTAAACGTTTCTGTGCGACACAACACTTACATTCGCAATCACACTTTCCTTGATTAGGTAATTTCGATTGATTGCCATGTTCGTAGCTTGGGCGCGAGTACGTTTCGAACTTTTCAGATTTACTATAAATATTGCGGCTATTTTTTTCATTTCTCTTCTGTGATTTTTGATCTTTTTTTTTACTTTGATTATCTTCATTGGTATCATTATTCACTGGATTACGTTTAGATTTAAGGGATTTAGTACGTACAGTTTTACTATCTAATTTTTCACTAGAACTCTCCAATTTTGAATTTTTGCGTTTTAAGCGTCTTTGCTTTTTACGTGAACAACAACAACCTGGAGCAACCGTACTGTCACTAGTTTCAGACATAGTAGCGTTACCACCACCTTCACTACGCACGGCAGCTATATTTTGCGGTTTGTTATCATTAACTATACCTGATATGTCGTCAGAATATGCAAAACTGGACTTATAAATTAATCCACTATGCTCACTTTTCATCATTGAGATTTTACTTATAGTCGAAGGAGTATTCATTTCTAAATCAGAATTATCATCTTTATAACTATCACACATTGCAGATTGATAACCTTCCTCAAATACGGTTACATCATATCGTTCGTCATTAGGCACATCTTCATGCTCAGCAGTATTCTTACTTTTAACAGTGGCAATACCCAATTTTTCTAAAAGTAAATTAAGGAAATCTGCTGTCTGAGGAGATTCTGCTACTGCTTTCCCAATTTTCCTATCATTCTCTTCCTTTGATACTGCTGTCGTAATTTTAGACATAGACGTTTTTGATGTTGCTGCTGCATCTTCTGATTTTTCAAATTTCGGTTCTTTTTGATTTTCTTCTGAATCATCTGAATCCTTAATAGACAAAATTTCTTTCGTAGGTTTTATTTTTTTATTTTCTTCAGTACGCTTATGTATTATTCTCATCAATTTGCAGAAATCAGTTTTAGTTTTAAAGCACTTTGAACGTAAATATTCAATAGTTGTATCATTAGTATCGGGTCGGGTCAATATCGGGGACGGCGCTGTTTGTCCACTCTTTTCTTCACCACATTCACAACATTGGCCTATCATTTCCTTTCTATTGAAGTTTTCAGCCATGATGCATTTTGATTTTTTTAATTTTGTGATTAACTTTCACAAAGAAATTTTGATTTTTACCAGAATTATTTTTTTTTTTAATTTAATTTAATTTTTTCTTTTTTGTTGTTTTATACAAAAAGAGATGTGACATTTCGAAAAATTTGATTAACAAAATTAATAGAGAAATTCAATTTTCAATTCATAAACGCATTTATAGTAGTAAAGTGTATTTGTAGTTAAGCCATTACCGATTGCTAAAAAACTATCGAATTCGTCTATGCTCGTTAAACTTTTTTTAAGAGCTTTAGTTTTGTCCGTCGAGAGACGGTTCAGCTAATTGACGAATAGATAGTGGAGATACCAATCTGGTTTTCTTTCCCAGGATTCAGCGTAGAGTGAATATCTGAGCAGTGGTGGGCTTGCCAGTCCTGAAGACAAACTGATAAAGCTCAATCAGCTTACTGACGACGGGCTTCAGTGTTTCACACCATGAAGTCGCGGGACAAACTTCCATCCCATCATATTCTTCATAACTCGAGACAAAAGTTGTTGAGACCTCGTGAAAGTCGGGCGAAGGTACTTTAGTAGCATTATTGATTTTCATTTCCGGAATATGACGGAAAGTGTCACAGTAGAACTTTAAAAATTCTGTTGTCATAGCCCTGATAAGTTACTATCCCACAAAACGGAACTTTCTACAGTCGGATGAAAATCAACTTAAGCGGTAAAGAGAGCACTTCTCTGAGGTATTAAACAATTCCATACTTTCTGATGCCTCTGTTCCGCCTGGGAATTTATCCGTTGACGAAAGTGCCCGAATACGATCCAACCCCTCCCCACCAGGAAAAGATGATAGCTGCAATAAAAACACTTCTTAACAACAAATCAGCAGGCATTGACGCTATAGCGGAAGAATATTACAAAGTGGCCCCTAAAATTTCTGCCGACATGCTGCTTTCACTTGTAAATACTATATGAGAAACTGGGGAATTGCCGAACGATGGCATCACCGTCAAACTGCCAAAGAAGGGCAACCTTGTGGACTGTGGAAACTAGAGTGGTATCTGCGTACTGCCTCCTCGAACGCATCAAGACACATGTTGGGTCTACAGTCGATGGAGAGCAGGCAGGCTGTCGCACCGGATTGTCGTGCATCAACCACACCAACACCGTGCGCATCATAATCGCGCATTGCGTTGAATTTCGATTCTCGCTTCATTTGTTGTTCATCGATTTTGAGAAAGCTTTCGATAGTGTGAATCGGGAACACAATTTAGATGAGCTTTGTAAGAGAGGAGACCTGGAGAAGCTGATCGCAGCGGTTCTCCAAGCTGCGTTGCCGGGATTAGGTGGCGAATCCACAGTTTTCATAAACATATTGACTATGCTGATGACCTCACGCCGTTTTATGGACCTGGCTTAAAAAAAAAAACAAAATTCTGAGCTTAAGCAAAAATTCGCCAATTCGGTAGGGCAGCAAATCAAAGTTGTGGACTCGTTATGCTATGTCGGGTCTATGTTACTGCTAAGTGGATCTAAACTCGACATTAAAAGCAGAATAAACAAAACCAAAGCAGTTTTCGGAACTTAATTAGCATGAAAACCAAATTGAAGGTTTTTGAATCAAATGTTTAGTCAGTGTTTATTTATGGACGTTCAACGCGGAAGATGACCCTTTGCTGTCACCAGAGCGATACAATCTTTCATTAACCGATGCCTACGCAATATACTCCAAATTCACTGGCCTAATACCATCTCGATTGAGGAGTTGTATCAAGCGAACGACCAGACTGACATATGCACCATTACAGGTAGGCGGAAATGGCAATGGATAGGTCATACGCTTAGAAAGCAAAATACCAGAATTACTCGCCAGGCGCTCACTTGGAATCGGTCTATCGCATCCACGAGTAAATTCCCCGAACAAGAACGACGTGGAGGAGATCCGTGGAATCCGAAATTACATCGTTTGGACGTAACTAGTCAGAGCTGGGGACTATTGCTGCAAATCGAGTCAGATGGAGATCTGGTGTAGCTGGCGCTCTGTGCCTAATTAGGGAACTTAAGAATTAATGATGATGATCCAACAAACCAAATTACGGAATCCAGAGACGCCCATTAAAAACTGCATCCGTTTCATGCTGTATAGAAACGAAACGTTTAGTATACATAGCAGAAGCCATACTTTTATTCACTTCTCCGTTCTTAATCATAAATTACTCTTCCAGAGCGTTTGCCTTAAATTTTCCATTAATTCGGATTTTTTATATGAATAAGTCTCTTTTTAATGCGGTTGAAGAGGAGGGTTACTGAAACTGTTAATATGGAAATACAACCACGGAAATCCAAGATAGAAATACACAACTTTGTCTTTAAAACGCTATCTTTTATAGATTTTAATAAGTATCCGTCATATCGTATTACGGTCCTACATTTTGTTGTATTTTTTTGGGGGGAAGGTTTCCACTTTTAATAAGAAGTCTGTTAACTGTACATCATACGTATTTTTAACGGAAAAGTCTTCGTTATGTATGTCCATTTCCGTTCCCTTTACTGTACCATTTACGGATCTAGAAACGGATTCATTTCTGGATACAAATTCAATATTTCTGTTTGGTTTCTGGAACGGAAACTCAACATTTTGTGTGTAGGGTACTGACTCAACGTTCTCCATGCCTAAGAGGTTGGGATAAAATTTATCTCAAAAAAAACTAAACAAACTTATAAAATGAAAAATAAAAAACTAAACTGTCAAATTTGAAACAATTTACTTTTTTAACTTTTCGTTTTTGGCATTCAATTTAATAGCAAAATTACAAAAATGTTCATTCAAAAATTTAACTGTGAACAATGCCTCTTCGGTTCGCCAAATGATCGCATGCGTAAAGAGCATATAGATGAATGGAAATTCTATGGAAAAATTGAAAAACTAAGAAAAAAACGATTACATGAGCAACTTGATGCATTGAAAAAACAAATCCGTGGAAATAATTCTAATTCAATAAATTTCACATTACTATCAAATAATAAATGGGAAAGGAATGGTGCATGCTCAACAGAGAGACCTAATGAAAAATTTGATATACCATTCACACACTATCCACACGCAACCAGATTTATATACGATAAATATAAAAGTGATGATAAATCTATGACGCCAATGCTGCCACAATACACAAGAAGATCGAAAACAAAAAAGTTAAATAACGGTCCTTTGTCAAAAAAATGGTTAAATGCGTTATATGAGCTATATAATGGAATAGGTTCTATGGAAGACAAAGGGTTAAATTATGGAAATAATGAAAATTTGCAAAATGATAATGATTTAAAATATAATGATTGGGCTGATGTTTCTCAGGATAAACGTCTCTCATTACCTCAATCGAAACGTCGTCAACATTATAATCGTCGTCGTCGCCGTCATCAACATAATAAACACAATAAAAAATTAAAAAAAGAAACAAAATTTAAGTTAAAAGATAGAAAAGAAAGTAAAAATTCTGACTCTGAAAGTTCACAAATCTCACAAATCTCACAAATTTATGATAATCCCGAGAATATCTAAATATCTATGTGAGAGTAAAAATGAAGTTTATTATGAATAATAAATCAAATAAAATTTAGGAATTTTGGATTAATTAGAACTTAAAATATTTGAAAATAGGAAAACATTTTAAGTTTATTTTATTGCAAAATAATTAAATTTCGTAAACATAGAACGACATTAATGTAATTTTATTATTAATATAAACAAATTATAATTGGTAGAAATTAAACATCATTAATAAAATTTAAATATTTATTTTCGAATTTGAGAACGCTTGTTTAATTGAAGCAATTGATAACACAGTGTAACAAAATCTCAACTTTTGTCTTATGCGCGAGATTTCCCAACGGCTTTATTTAGGGTCGGTGATCTAACGTAATTGCAACAACAAAAAAGGCAGTTACAAGCTTTTTTTCGAAGTCACCGATTGGTTATTCATTTAGAAAATTCTCTTTTGGGCGTCAATCTATTTTTGAAGTCATGGGAATGCAAATCTTCTGACTTAAAAAATCATGATTGCTTTGAAGTCACTTGAAGCCAAATGCAGTCACTTGAAGTCAATTGAAATTAAAAGCCAGTTGGGGTCACTTGGAGTCAATTGAAGTCACTTAAAGTTAATTGGAACACTTGAAGTTTTGAAGTTCGTTGGAGTCATTTGAAATCAATTGGAGTTACTTCAAGTAACTTGGAGCCAATGTAATGTGAAGTCAGTTGACTCCATGTGACTTCAATTGACTCCAAGTGACTTCAAATGACTATAAGTGTATTCGAGCAACTTCAAGTGATTTCAAAGCAATCATGATTTTTGAAGTCATAAGATTTGCATTTCCATGACTTCAAAAATAGATTGCATTCCCCTGACGCCCAAAAGTGAATTTTCTAAATGAATAACCAATCGGTGACTTCGAAAAAAGACTTCTAACTGCATTTTTTATTTTTTATTCTAGAGTCAAATATATTATTCAATAAATGCAATCAAAAATTATTATTTATTTGTGACTTATGCCCTCAGCTCTGGTATCTTATAGTAACTTTTTCATTTCTTGAAAGAAAACCGAAACCATTTATTGTGATATTCCGGGGTTATTCAATTACAGAATAAGTAATAGTTCCCTGAAATGGATCGGTATCATCGTTACTACAGTTACTACAAGATACAAGATGCCGGGATAGATTCGTTACCGGAAGACAAAGTTATATTATTATAATAATTGCATAAACACAGGTATATTATAATTATATATCTTATACCTGACTAACAACCAAGGGCCACAAAGGTAGAAGAGAGACAACCCGATTCTGGATAATCTTCGAACGATGAAAAATTTCAGTATTAATCACAATACTGTTTCTCAGTGGCGTCCAAAACTGGGCCTCAGGTAATAATGGATTCATGTTAATAAAATTTTACATATAATAAAATAAAGCTTAGTGAAAAATATAATTTTTCCCTTATTTTAATTTCACAATCATAGTTTTCCAGAGAGGTTTTATAGGGGGTCTCGAGCAGCAGCTGGAAAACACTTTGACCATTTGGCATTGTGAATTTTTACCCAGACCCCAAACTATTGGTTTATAAATTTATGAAAATTCAGACTGCCACGCCTACATATCATACCTACTTAGGTGTAATGTGATTTTTTAAATTATCAGCGCTTCTCCTACTGGATTGAATTTAAGAAAACTTGAAAACACGAAGCCTACAGTAACGGATATTTATGGCTCTATGAAATAGGTAAATGAATTAAATCCTACATAATTCCTAGTCAAAATTTAGGAAACTATTTGGTGCGCCGACTTCTACGCCCATCACGTAAGGCGTGACCAACGCGGCGCGCTTGTCAACACAACCTGGATTCGCCAGTGGTGGGTAAAAGATACTGATTGTGAGTTAGAGATTCGAAATAAAAAAAATTAGTTTCATGCTTTGTGTGTTGAGTTTTATTTATAATTATTAGTTTAACAAGATATAATTTATAATTTTTATATTATTAATAACAAAATTACAATAATGCTGGTACAAATTTTAGGAAATTTTAATTAAACTGATAAAAAATTATAGTTATTGCAAACTCTTAGACTTAGAAAGATTTTTAAAAAAATGTACTCAATTTTTATTCATAGATAATCTGCTTTTTAGATGATCTTAGCAAATTCGCAAAACAGATTTAGCTAATAATTGAGCTGTTGAATGCAAAAGTGGTCAAATGTCAAAATCAGATTTTGAGTTTAACAGGAAACTGAATGAGATTAAAATTATTGCCTGATGGTAAAAATCTAACTTATCAACAAAATTGGATTACGCTACTTTTGGGCTTTTTAGAAAATAGATTATAACAATGGGATTCTGTTGTTTCTAAACACTAACCTTGATATCGATGGTTAAGCTCATAAATGTATTAAAGGCATCACATTCGTATGAAAATGAGTTAAGTAGATTTTGAAAATTTTCACTTGTTGTGACTAACCAATAAAAGCGGTTCAACCTCTAAATTTCCATAGTTGACACTTAACACATCTGTGAGCTTAACCATTGATATTATCTCTTTCAAATTACATATTTTTTTATTAGCCCCAATTTCTTAAATAATCTTGGCCTTACTCGTCCTCGAACGTTACGGGCTGAAACTTTGTTGGGTAACCTGGATAAGAAGCAGAGCTCATTGATGGTCTTCGTCTCTCATAATTATAGTACTTTCTTTCGCGATGTTTTTGATGTTTTTGGTAGTGAGTTAAAGGATTTAAAGGAGTTGAATAATCTGGATCATCTGAATAAGCTGGATCAACAGAATCAACTGGATGAGCAGTATGAGTTGCAGCCCTAAATTGTACATCTTTCCGTCTTAAACTCTGCAGAGATGAATTACGTGAACGTCTTATAGAACTTCGGCGGCGACGATTTTTAGGTTTATAGCTAGTAAATTTAAATGGTTTATTACGTCTATCATCATCTTCTCTGTCACCATTATCAATTTCTCCATTAGTGTACATATAATCAACATCGTTTAATTGTGTTGTGCCTATGAAATTATATAAATAATTTAAACTTTTCAACCATTCGTTTGTGAATAATTTAAATCCATCATCGGGATCCTGAGCCAGTTTACGAAGCAATAAAGACGCATATTCATCATTTTCACAATCGTCATTTTGTTCACAACGTAATTGTGGATAATTAGTAAATGGTATTGAAGGCTCTGTTGGATATTGAGCTGTACATTCACAATCATTTTCTGCTGAATCCTTTGATAGCAGTATGTGCTTTAATAGTCTTTCCGTAAAATCTCCGCTTTTTATTGCTTCATCAAGTTTTCCACAATTCCCGTACTTGATTCTACGCGAACGTTTACAATTCGGTTTTTTTTTTTTATTTTCTTTCCGCAAACTATTATCGCCATATTTGCCATGAAATTTCCATTCGTCTAGATCCCGTTTACACATACGGTCAATAGGCAGACACCGTATGGGGCACTGTTCACACCAATTGTCGCAATAATCATAAACTGCGAACATTGCTGTAATTTTGTTATTAAACCTTAAGCCGAAAAGTCAGTTTCAATTTTGATAGTTTCTCATTTTCCTACAAAATATTTTTATATTTATTCACAATGCTTTTTTAAAACAGTTAAAATAATTTCACCGAATTTCACTGTAATATTTTTAGCGGTCATAGAGCAAGGGCGAAACTTTTTTTTAATGGTAGGTGTAGGGGGAGTGGCTGAATTCGGTAGTTAAATAGGGGTAAAGCATATTTTTCTTTCTAGTCTAGTCGGTAGTGCACTAGACTTTCATCCGGGAGGTTCGGGTTCTATTCCCGTTTTCGTCTATTGGTTAATTTTCATAACCTTGTTATGTTCACTATCAATGAAATGAAATGTATGAGAATTATAAGAAAGTTTACAAGTACACACACCTTGGTTGAAAATGGCCAAAAGCACCAAGCCGATAAAAAATTAACACATTGCCGATAAAAAATTCCAACAGAATGGGCCGTTCAGGCCTAACCTAACCCTATGATTAGAATTCTCTAGGCAATTGTTTTTTTTATGAAATGCAATAAAAATAATCTCTTTCAGACTTCTGTTTTTAATCAGCTCCATTTACGTGCCATTTTAATATTCCTTTTTATCCATTTACTGTACCGATTTCATACAGAAACAGATCCAGACCTTCTGATGGAGGAATTTGAAGAATACTAATAAAAGATTTAGGAATTTCAAAGCACTCTGCAGACTAGATGCATTCGCATCTTCCAAGGTTCTGTTGGAACGGTTTTAAGAGGATGGAAGGGCTTTCTGCGTAGACTCATCACTGTGAATGAATTTTGAGTCCACCACTACCCTTTTAAACAACCCAAGAGTCAAAACAGTGGACTAAGAAAGGTGCACCTTCCACAAAGAAGATGCATACTTGCATATTTTACGATAGCATCGATAATTGTTTGTCTTTTCGATATATTACCTGGGAAAGCAATTGGCTCAGGGTGTACCATTTTGTCTGTGACCCACTGCAATTTACATGCATTTTAATTCATCTACTGATAAAAAACAGAATATGTTCGTATATTTCTTTTCTTTGTCATCAAAATAATTACGTTGACAAACACATAAAATTTAATAAATGAACATTACTTTTTGACTTTATCTCGGAACAAAATTACAAAAATGTTAAAATTCACAAAACTTGGACAACTATCGCGAAATTTTCTAAATAATTGTAGTCCAAATATACCACTTTGTCGATGGGATTGCCAAAATGAATATAGTCCCATCAATCAATTTTTAAAACGATGGCAATATATGCAACAATATAAACAAGGAAGGCAAAAACAGCAAAAATGGAAAAGTAAGAGACAGAAGCAAAGGGATTCAAATGACTATTGTTATCAACAACAATTATTTTATCAAGCACAACAAGACCAACTTAACTTTTATAGACAAAAACAATTATATGAGCAACAATTACGTGAAGCACAAGAGCAGCAACAGAACGAACAATTTGAACGGGAACAGCAATTGCTAAATGAAAATATACTAAAAGAACAGTGCAGGTTTCATAAGAGTGGAATTAAATATAAACGAATTTCACCGGAATTCTTTTCGATGCTGGGCGATGAATATTACGATACTAGAGCAGCTCCCGTAAGAAAAACATCAATAACTGACAATGCAAAAGCAAAGTTTCAGTACCGACATTTGCAAAATAAAAGAAAATACGGAAGTGAAGAAGATTTCCCTGAATCTGTTTGGGCCACAACCAAGAACTTATCACGAGCTAGCTATGCAATAGAGGCACTTAGGAACCGAGATCTACAAAGTAAATGTACAAACCAAGATCCATTGACTCTGGAGAATGCAAGTCCCGCAATGGCCACGTATTTGCAAGATGTCATGGATCAGGATGGCATTACAAATAAACTTTTTGGCATTGACTTTAAAACAAACACTGCTGATAAAGACAAGTTAGCTGGCTTAAGAAATGGACGATATGACTTTACAACGAACTCAGGTGCAGGTGACGGTATTGATGGGTTAAAATTAGTAGATCCATTCACAGCGGCACATTTATTACGTTCACTTAAGGGTGGTATGAAATTATCGCCAGAACAGAAGGAAGCTTTATTAAAGCTCTTAACGAATATGATTGAATTGGAACCTGACCAATTGTTAACTTATTTGAGAATGCTGCAGGCGCAAGGTGTCTTAACACCAGATGTTATAAAGCAAATACTAAAGTTATTAAAATCATTGGGCTTGAATCCAAATGATTTAAGATTGAAAATCTTTGCAAACATGTTACGTTCTATTTCCAAAGAGGAAGAAAATCGATTATTACTTGAGGAACAGGAGCGCGCCAGAGAGATCGAGGAATTAACGAAAAGACAAAAAAAAAGTGTTATATTGGTACCGATTATAGCGCCTGAACTGATTACAACGCCTGAGCCCAAAAAACGTAAGGAGAAACCGCCAAAGGAGCCCGAAAAGGATTTCTATGCACCAATAAACCTAGAACTGAATTGGGGCAGTGCCAATGATATGATTAATAATGTACGGCGTATGACAAACCCCAATTATAATAAATCGGAATTCAAGAAAAGTTTGGATTTGTATGCCGAAAAATTTAAAAAGAAAACATACGACACTAGAAACGAACTCTCATTGGTCAAACATGATTATGGTCAGAAATCTGGATATACTAGAGGTTCATATCGTAATGTTGTACGTACTGCATCGTTTTATGAGCTTGCTTCAAAACTTAGGAAGAACCCAGATCAAAAATTACCACCACCACCAGATAAAGATTCGTTTTCAAGAAATGGCGGTGGTAGATTGGCCTCATTTATGTGGACTGGAGGGGTGAGCGAGACGAACTTGGATGAACTTGATTATTATCGTTAACAAATCTTTTTAAGAGATTTTCTATGCAGAACACGAATGTATAAGTAAAAATTATCGGCTATTATTGATTAATAACATCCGATAACAACCGATTATTTTTATCATATATTTGTAAAATGTTGGATTGTCTTTGAAAATTTTACTTAACTGCATCATTGATCAGTATAAAAATCCTGTTTTCAAAATGTCTTTTGTCCCTTCTCTGTCTCTGTTACTCTCAACCGTGTAGTGGCATTGTGATGTTTAAAGCATTTTTGTAATTTTGTTTATTAAACAATTTTGCTACATAAGGATTTACAAAATTTACAACAAAAAACAAATCACCAAACTAAACAAAGTTTTGACTATATATATAAAAAAATATTCACTTGAATATACTTGAAATTCTGTAATAAAGAAAAAAAAAAAAAAACAAACATGGGCGTTTAAATCTGAATTGATCATAATTAAGTACCTTCTTACACCCAGAAAAATACCCATCTCTAAAACAAAGAAAAAGTTTCCTCAATTTGAATCAACGAAAATTTCTCTCGTTTATGTAAATTTTCCTCAAAATGAAGAAAACTGTGTTCCTTTCATGCAAGCATGGTGTTCAATTTAAAGTAAATTGAAGTGCCCACCAATTGTAATAAAACCCCAAATTTTAATGAAATTGTTAAAACTAAAATTAAAGGAAAGTGAAATAAAAAAGAAAATATGGGTGTGGTAAATGGGCATCTACATTTTTAGTTTTTTTCTAAAACTTAGTCCTTACAACGCGTCGCTGCATAAAATTTGAACTCCTGTCAATTCTCCATCCTTGCTGAAGAACATTAACTTGAACGTTCCGACTCGTATTACTCGATTCTACATTCCTACCAAGTTATCTATTTGTAAGACCAATTATTCAGACAATGAGCCGTTCCGCCGTGCCTGCCGTGATTTTAACAACCTCTATAATGTTGTCGATGTTTCTGATTCGGTAGATTCCATAAAACAAAATGTATAACTTTTTGAAATATATAGATGTCGTTATCAGCTGATGATTTATAATCTGTAGCTGAATTTCAGAAGGGCCACTTGTTGGGTAGTACGCTACCCCAACGTCTTTTAAAAAAAAAAAAAAATAATAATAATATGTGAATGGACGTTTCCATAAACCTATTTCTTCCAAAATTTAGTCGCATCAGCATATAAAAATTCAAGCACAAATTACCTTATTTAGAATAAAATAAGGTGGCATCATTAAACTTGCATATTCTTTGTGCATAGAAAATGTAAGAAAGAGACGAATATACCAAAAATGTTCTCCATACAAAATTTTGGTTTACACAAAAAACTAGCTTTACTCTTTTGGCCTTAGCAGACAATCGCATACTCTTTGCTTTTCTTTTGAATTTTTTAGTCGGCGTTTCTATTTCAAGCGAAGCGGTTGTGTTTGTGGCTGTTGATATAATTTGCGAAAAAAATTTATATATATTGTGAAAAAAAAAATATATTCGAAAGAAATAAATTTCAATAAACTTCAATTTATAATTTTTTGATGGCCATAAGGATCTTTTGATCATTTCAAGGCGACGACGCCTGTAGTGTATGGAAAAATACGTATGAATGTAAACCTTAATACTTATTAAAAATAAAATAATAAATGAATACAAGTAAAAAAACATGATTTCTATGCCTTTTAATTAAAAAAACATTGTAGAAAATATTCCATAAATTGAGGATTTTTTTTTCTAAAAAGGTAGTTTTATTAAATTATTCCTCAATCTGAGGAAAATTTAACATAAATTATATACAATTTTTTATGTTGAATTAAAATATTATTCATTTGAAAAACGCAATTTCTACAAATTGAAGATATATTTCTTTAATTTATGGAGAACTTCCTTCTTTAAAAAAAAAATTTCTCTAAAATCAAGAAAAAATATTTCCTCAATTCGAAGAAATTTTGTATATTTAAATGAGGAAACCATTTCTATGGCGCCAAATCATTCCCATTTTTCCTCAATTTGATAGCCGTTTTCCTTCAAACGAGGTGAGTATTTCTCTGGATGCAGAAATAGGTTGGTGGACTCTAAGAGGGTTAAGGGCCTAGGCCGGATTTTTTGGATGTCTTGAAGTTTTTCTTAAAGATCTACGAATCCTGAGTTGATCTGAGAAAAATAAAACCATTTCAATACGTTTCAGAAACTAAACAAGAAAGTTGCCGGGACATATTCCTAAATTTCGCATCACGCAAAACAACTTGGTCTGTTAGAAAACAAACTATGCAGGAACTGCATGCTTTATTGGCATAAATTGTTTGTGATTGTTCAACAAAACTAGGTAGGACTAAGTTTAAAGACGTTAGGTAGTTATTCGTTCATCTTCTGTGGGTCATCCAATCTCTCAAAACATTTCCACCTGGTATGACTCTTTGTGATAACTTTAATCTTCTCGAAAAACTTTTCAGTGGTTTGGTCTCCCTTCTCCCTTCTAGGACTTTCTCTGTTTCCTGTTGCGCTGCGAGTTCTATTATAAAGTTAGCGGCTTCTAGAGAGTATTCAATCGATCAATTTCCACTCTCTTTGTTTTATTTCGGTCGAAATCGAGAACTGCTTGCTTTTAAACCATAGTTCTAAATTAGAGATTGTTTTTGACCACCAGATTTAAAGGCGGGATTCCGGTTACAGTCTTAACTTTTTTCTTAATTTTTTTGTTTTTTTAAGATATAATAATTCATAACCTAACCCACAGTATAACCTAACCTAACCTGAATTCTCAGAACCTCTAATTTTGAGTCATTGACAAGTAAATTTCTGACAAATTTAATATCAAAAATATATATATATATTTTTTTTTTAATAAACTTTTTCTATATCAAGGCAAAAAACAAAAACAAACAAAAAAAAAAAAAATTATCTGAAAAAGATGCTAAATTTTTATGCTTTTGGAAATGCATCCAAAAATTTTATCAGAAGGTGTAAATCTGCAACAATACCACTTTGCCGAGGGGAATGCAGAAATTTACAAAGTGACATTAATCGCTTCATCATACATTGGCAATTCATACAATTCCAACTACAAAAGCAAAAACAATATAAACAAATACTGAAACATGTAAAAAATACAACAGAAAACCACTTCAGTATTGATAATCCGGATATTTTATGGAACTATATACGTAAAAAGGATTTAGATCAGATGAGTTTAAAGCTTAATGCCAAAGAAATTGTATATGATGATCGAAATGATGAAAATTATAAACGTATTTCACCAGAATTTCAGGAAGTATTACAAAAATATATGCCAAAAATACATGGATATGGTGAAAGAAGCTCACAATTGATAAATCTAAATGATAAAATAATGGAAATAAATAATGAAGTAATCCAAAGTGATCCCAAGGCATTGGAAAATACAAATCCTGGATTGGCGTCATATTTACGTGGTGTTATGCAAAGTGGTGGCATTTTAAATGAAATTTACGGTATAGATTTTTATAATAATATAGATGATAATAATGAAGACAGAGCAGATAAATATTATACACCGGTCGATCCATTTATAACGGCAGTATTACTAGGTAAAATACGAGGTGGTGAGCATTTAACAGAAAAAGAACTTCTGGTATTATTGGAATTTTTAACAAATTTACCTAATTTGACTGTTCCTGAATTGAAAATGTATATGATGATACTGAAAGCATTGAATGTGTTAACGTTTCAAGTTATTGAGACATTACGCGATTTAATAAAGCAATTATCCATTGATAGGACAAATCCATTATTTCAATTGTTTGATACGAAATTGGAAGATGCTTTGAAAGAGGAACTTAAACGGATAAATCAGTACAACAAATATGATAAAGAGTTTTTAAAGAAAATTCAGTCATCCATAATACACTACGATTTGGCAGTGCCTTCGAAAAGCCATGTAGTCGATATATCGAGTATTTATAGTGGTATGGAAGAACCAGCAATAACACGTTTGCAGGGTTTAAAACGTGACGGCTTCTTTGAGCCATGGGATACTTCATTACGTTGGGGAAGTTTAAATACATTTTTTGAAAATGCATTTAACAATCGTTCGTCCAATATGAAGAAAATTGCAAAATGCTATCACAGAATTAGATCAAATACGCAATCAAACGCTGACGCTTGCAGAAAAATAGATACTGCTGCCATTCACATTCCGGAGCCTATTGCTCAATTAAATAATTATTACGAAAGGATGCAGCAGCAACCATCTCAAATTCATTCTCATTCAACTATATTTGGAAAACGAAAAGGCGTTAAAAAGTTACCATCATTTATAACGAACTAATGAAGTTTGAAGATTTAGAGCTTTGAAAATTGAGGATGTCAAATTTTGCAAAAAAAAAAAAATATATATATTTTAGTATTTAAAAAGGAGTCTTTATTAGGGAGATTTTCTATGTTTAGAATATATCGTTGCACGGCGCTAGAACAGCAGAATTTCAAAACTTAACCATTTTTGTAACGAAAAAAAAAAAAAAACTTTTTGTTATTTGCTATTTTTGCACCGTGCGATGGCATATGCTAGATAGCCAGAACTCCCCTATTGTGTTTTTATAAAATGTGAAAAATAAATAACTGTGCATACTTTTGTGTAAAACGTTTTTAGGTTCAAAATTCTGTTCTTAAGAAATTTCATGTCATTTTCGTTTAAATAAAAATATATTTGCAAAAAAAAAAAAAAAAAAACTACAATGAACTAAGTAAGCCAATGGCGATAAGAGCAAATGTATAAAAACATGATACATTTTTTTTTATGTGTAAACATTGTAAAATGTAAGAATAACTGTAACGTAAGATGTAATATAACTGTAACGTCCAATTCCCCTCTCGCTCACACTACTGCGCGGCATGACTGTGCTACTCTAAACAACAAAGAGAAAAGAAGAAGAGAGAGAGAAATTAAAATACGAGCGGAGTTTGTTTGTTTATGTTTCGATCAACTTACTCACACATACAAACGAAACATACGAAAACAAAATGTGTGTGTACATTTATTCGTGGCAGAATTTTTTTTATCTATGTAAATAGCAAAAATGTTAAGCAGAAAAAATCAAACTTATTTATTATAAAATCACTTATTTACTTCAATAAAAATACATTGTTTCTTATTTTTATTAAATGCAGTTAAGGCAACTCTTTGCGCGGTGCTTTTAAGAAGTAGTGGGGTGACTGATCACCCCTGTTGCCTTTCGAAGGTTAAATGCGGACAGCACTTATCGTCGCATGAGGATTGATTTGGCGTATGTGTGTACAAATTCATATACCTATACGCCAAATCAATTCTCAGGCGACGTTATGTAAAATTTCTACATCTAATAAAATTTCAAATCGACAGGAAGAAAAACTTGAAGCGCAGAAAAAAGGATACAATTGCAGCTGCGTATATGCGAGCATATAGTGCCCGATGCATTGAGTAAAAGAAAAATAATGCAACTACAACATATCCGCCCTATTCACGATTTGGTGCAATTGCAAAATATTTCTGATATCACAACAACAAATATATGCAATATGGAATAAAAATTTGCATTTGCAATGATGCAAGACCATTTGCAATTTATGGTGAATTGGGCTATTATATTTAAAAGATAATGATATCTTTTTTTAAATAAATTTTTAAGTTTATAAAAGAATTGTTTTAATTTTAATTATTTACCTAAGCATATAGATTATACATCAAATCCCTATATATGCCCATACATATGTGAGCTTATGTATATGGCATTCAGTTGGCTTAACTGTTTACACAACAAATATCTTGCGTGCAAAGCACGCATCCATTGTTTTTTTAATATGATGCATTATTTCGCAATACATTAACCGATTTCACGAATCTCAATTGCATCTGAGCAATTGTTTTAACCCAGCAATGGGCACATTTTGCTGCTTGCGCGACGTCGACACACGTATCTGAAAACTTCTTCGTGTGGCTTTCGATCATTGGCGTTCATCCGTTGCTCTTCGTTTGCCTTTCAATTGTAAGCGATCGGCTATTACTTTGATTTTATTTCGGCGAAGCAAATCAAATCAGTTGCTGTTCAGCACTTGCTGAAGCAAAACCTCGCTGAATGATTTTTCTTCGTTCGATCGTTATGGTATGGTTCCCTCATTTCAACAATCTATATAAGTGAAACTATTGTAAAGTGAATGAAAATTATAAAATAATTACTTTCAATGAATTGTATTATTGAAAGAAACTACCACTACTGTTCCATATAATTTTTGTTATTCTTCTTTGGCACATTTTCTTCTTCGACTGCCAAAGTCGAAGACTTAGATCGCAATAATAAAAAGATTAAATTTATATACTTATATTTTTTCGCTGGAAAAATTGTCATTCTATTATTTTCAAAATTAAAAATCAAATCAAATTTTTCGGCAAAACACACAATAAAAACACAAAAAAAAAAAAAAAACACCTGAACTTTAAGAATGTCAAAATTACCTATATTCAGGCAAGTAATACACGAAAAGCATGATTTTTGTTCGCATAACAAATTAGCCACCACTGTCAAAACCGTTTACAATCACGCATCACCAATACGTTTGCAGCAGACGAAACACTTGCGGAAATTGGGCGAACACGATTGCTACAAGGTTTGTGAAGAATGTCATCAAGGTGTATGTAGATGTTTGTGGTCACACCTCAACTATGAATTGAATAAAGGTGAAAAGCGAAAATCGCCCATGAAATGGAAATTAGTACCAAATACGAAAACATTGATACGAAATGCCATGTTGGAGAGATTTCGCGATTGTTTCGAAAAATATCGAAATGATCTATTAATACATCCAAAAGTATATCACAGAGAGTCAATGGTATGGATATTAAAGCCGCAACGACCTTTGCAATATTCGAAAACAAATATACTAGAAGCGATTAATTATAAGACCGGGACGGCAGTAGAAAAGAAGAAATCACGAAGCATTAGTGTACCACCAAAATTGGGAGTATCACGGGTAACCATAACACCAATGCAATTAGAAAGCAATAATATATCATCGAACGGTCGGAGAACGATAAAAACGGATAGGGATACTGTTTTGATAAATGATGGATTAGGGGACCAACCTGACATGGCTGCATCTGCTAGTAGTTCAAAGGGGGTGTCACCGTGTAAAAGTAGTAAAAGTACAAAGGATTATTTCAATGAGAGGCGACGAAAAATTGCCGAGCAATTAAATCGCACAGATTCTAGATATCATCAGCAAAGGATACAGATGCAACAGAAGCAGCAAGAACGTAAGCAGGAGTTCTTAAAACTAAAATCAAGCATTGTGAGGGAGCAACAACAAGAGTCTGACATGGACATATTGTCGCCAAATAAGCAATTCGAACAAATATATGAATGTCTAAGTAAACATTATAGACCACCAAATCGAATGGAATCAATAAATAAGGATTGCGGCGACGTTAGTGGGAAGAAAGATATATATAATTTTAATGAGTGGTGGGGCAGTGAACATATCTATGATCAAAAATACAAAGTGAATGAAATGACACGAACGATAGCTCCACCCTCTACTCCAATGCCAATTTCGGTGTCATCGCTAATGTCGAATTCAAAACCATCGACAATGTCAACTTTAGGGTCATCTCTAGTGGCAGCTCCAGTGCCATCTTTAGTAGCAGCTCCAGAGCTATCTCTGAAGGCAAGTCCATTGGCAGCTCCAGCGCTATCACCAGTGGCAGGTACATTGGCAGCTCCAGTACCACCTCCAGTGGCAGCTGCATTGCCATCTCCAGTGGCAGCACCAGTGTCATCTTTAGTCACATCTCCAGCGCCATCTCTAGTAGCAACTCCAGTGCCATCCCTAGTAGCAACTCCAGTGCCATCTCTAGTAGCAACTCCAGTGCCATCCCTAGTAGCAACTCCAGTGCCATCTCTAGTAGCAACTCCCGTGTCATCTCTAGTGCTAACTCGAGTGCCATCTGTAGTGCTAACTAGAGTGCCATCTGCAGTGCTAACTCCAGTGCCATCTCTAGTGCTAACTCGAGTGCCATCTCTAGTACCACCTTCTGGGTCAACTCTAATTTCGATTCAACAACGAGTAGAAACAAATAATGTATCATACATTCTGGATAGTTTAAAAAGCTTAGAAGATGAAGAGATGTGCATTTCTAGATTAAAGGCACTTTTGCTGGAATTCACCAAACCCATGGATATCGTAACCCAAACATCAAGTTTTACTAAGCAGAATATTAGTGATAGTTTCAGCAGCATAATACCACGATATGGTAGTAGTAGTTGTAGTATAATACGTATGTTAGATTTTCATTATTTCGATGACGATCACAATGATAATGATAATGATGACGATAAAGATCTCAATGCTGATTTTGAGCCTAGCAAAACAGCCAAAGAATTGAAAACAAAAACAGAAAAACCAGCAGCAGCGACACCACACACTATAGAAACACCAGTATCATCAAAAGCATTAATATTTGCAACTATCAGCAAATCAATATCAACAGCAACAATAACAAAATCAATTACACCAGTTAGTAAACAAAATGAAAGATATGCTGCAGGAGAAGAGAGTCCTGTGGACGATAAGGGCTGTAGTGGTAGCGGTAAAATGCGTATGCATAAGCGTCGAACGCGTAAACAACGTAAACACACTCAAAAGCATAAAACAAAAGAAAATATAACTACAGCAACAACAACAACACCCATATTGTCCAAATGCAGCATAATCAACAATGGTGTCATGGATGATGTTAATGATGCTGATGATGAGGATCACAATAACAGCACCACAAATTTTCGGAATATCGGAAGAAGAAGCTCGAAACAAAACCATCGTCACTTATTGCATCGCTCAGCAAAAACAGCAAATTTATCATACCACCACAGTGGGAAACGACAAGTCGTCAGCGCAGACAGCGTCCATAAATTATATGGAAAAGCTAATATCCGAAAGATGGCAACAAATGTAATGGAATCGCGACGACCTGAACAGCAGCAACAACAACAACAGCCACAACAGCATCAAACAAAAACAACAAATCGCAAACTGAATTCGATAATTAAGACCAAATATAATGACATTAAAATAAATGGGAAAACTGCAGCAGTTGCAGTCAAGACAATCGAGGAAGTAAAAGTGGAACCGAACTCATTTATAGGCCCACGAAAAGAAGCTGGAGAAGGAGCCTGTGGCGCTATTCAAAAGAAGACCAAAAAAAGGCAGAAATATCATAAGCATAACAGTGAATCAGCTTATTTGTATCCAACAGAGTATCGCCCATCAGTTGAAACAATTCACAACGGTCGCCATACCATATCATTTCATACACCAATTAGTTTACAATTGCAACGTCAGCAGCGAGCATCCGCCGCAGCGTCAGAAGCAGCTGCAGCAGCAATCTCAAAAGCAGATGCAGCATCAAAAGCAGTTGCAGCGGCAGAGGCTACAGCATTCCCAAAAAAATCAGTAACATTCTCAACAACGAAAACATTCCTAAAAGCTACAACACCATTCCCGAATTCATTCGCACCATTATCAGCTCGTCAAATTTATAAAAAGTTGACAAATCAAAAATACCTTCCAACACTTCCATTTATTGATTAAATTTTAAATTATGTGCATACGCGTAATAATTCGCCAACCAACGTTTGCAGTGTCTCAATTCTTTTTTATGAAATAAAGCAAATTTTTTTTATATTTTAACGATCATCATTTTTTTATTCTAGCTCTTAAAAATAATTGGGGACATATGGTCTGAAATCTTTTCGGTGGTTGGGTTCCCTGCTAGAGCATGGTAGTATTTATACTTCCAGTCATTATCATGAAACAGCAAGGACCTCAACATTATTCACTAACTGTAATTTCAGGGGGAATAAGCTGTTAGATTTCACTCTGTCATCCCGACTGATAAATCAAAATGTTGGCCCCTGTCCGATTTTTGTTACTAGAAGGAGTCAGGCGGTGATTGATATGACACTATCAAACAATATATTGGCTGCTCAAATCACCGGATGGCGAATTCTTAGAGATGACTCTTTTTCGGTCCACCGTTCCTGTGAGCTGGAAGAAAGAGGTTGGCTCTAGCACCAGAAGGCTCGATCAGTATATAGCCTAGAATAGCCACTGAAGAGACATTAATGTTTGCCTTCTCGTCATTCGGTGACTTTAAGTCCCCTGGATCCGACGGCATTTATCCAATAACGCTGAAGCGGGAAGGAACAAATCTTATGAAGGTTTTGGAAAGAATCTTCACGACTTGTGTCGCTCACGGATATATTCGGCGCTCGGTTAAAGTTGTATTTATTCCTAAACCGGAAAGGGATAACTACGCTATACCGATAAGCTTGACATCGTTTTTGCTTAAAAGTCTGGAAAGCATGGTCGAGAAGCACATCAGGCTGGAAGTTCTGAGTCAAAATCCTCTCAATTCTCGACAATATACTTATCAGAGTGGAAAATCCTGTAAATCAGCTCTTCACGACTGTGTTAATAAAGTTGAACAAGGGCTGAAAGTAGGGACCTACACCCTGGGAGTGTTTGTTGATATTAAAGAGGTTTTCGACAATGCTACCTTCGACTCGATGAGCTTTTCGGCCACACAATATGGTGTTGAAGAAATCGTCATTTTATGGATTTATGCCATGCTATCACGCGGGGAGAAAACGAAGATAGTGTCATGGTCGAGGTTGAGAGAGAATGCTCTAAAGGGGCATACTCTCACCTCTTCTATGGTGCTTGGTTGTGCACTCCCTTCTTAATGATTTGCAGAATCTTGGAGTTCACATCCAAACGTACGCTGATGATGTATGCGTACTAATCTCGGGTCGGTCTTTACAGATGGTGTGCAATAAAGTGCCAGAAATTGTGGAGAAGATCAATGTTTGGTACGATCTGCAGACTTTCAGTGAATCCTAATAAAAGCATCTTAGTCCTTTTCACTAGGAACCGCAAGAAGGGTTTAACAGGCCATCCTATCAATTATGAAGGGATTAACACTGGAGTTGTCTTTTGAAGTTAAATATTTATAATATTTGTGAGACTTATTATCACGTATGCCTCCGTAGTATGGTGGACACGAACTTTGGTTAAGTCTACAGTATCCTCTCTGACCAGGCTTCAGAGAAATGTATGCCTGGGAATCACTGGTACAATGTGTACTACATCTGGTGTTGCCTTCAATGCCTTGCTTGACTTGCTTCCTCTGGATCATCAAATCCGTAAAGAAGCGATGAAAGCGGTCTACATACTCCGACTGATCTAAAGCCTGGCGTGCTATATAATTGAGAGGAGATGGCATTAGAAGTGCATAGGCATCTGCAGTGATAGCCAAACTGTCTGTCGCAGAAATTTTTTATTTTTTGGCATTACTTATTCGCAACGAGGAATTCGGAATCGTGTATGGGTACTTTAAGTATTCTAAAGTTTGCGGAAGCTTCTATATTTTCGAAGTTAATTTTCTTTTAACAATTCATTATAAAAATAAAGTAAAAAAATTATAGTTTTTGGTGGATTTTTTATTCTTATTTTTTTCTTTTTTTTTTGGCTGATCCTCTAGGCTCCGTGGGCATACTTTGGGAATCATTAATCTAGACCATTGGTTTTCTAACTATGCCTCATGGAGCCCCGAACTTCGCGGGAATATGTTTAATTTTTAAAAGAGCTTTTAGCCTGCGGCCTCTTCACTTTTCAGAATCTAATAGAAATGCTTAGATTGCATAACTACCAAAATATATGGTATATTTACGATGCTATTGACAAGGTGGCGCAGTTATCAGAAACTATAGGAAGTGTTAAGCATTTACTCTAATATATTTTAAAAAGTTGCTCTTGAAAAATCGGGGTGCAAAAGCTTCGTGACAAACCATTTAATATGAACGTAATTAACTGAGATTTTCCGATTTTTAATTTAATTTTTTTTTTAATTTTTAATGTCTATTTGAATATTATCACATAATCAACTTTATTGTATTCCGCCTATAAATTCATGTTTTAATGTGGAATTCTTGTTTTTATTAATGTATTGTATATAAATATTTAATTACAATTATTCAAAATTATTCTGTCATGCTCTGTTAGTAAACATTTATAAATAATTTATAATAAATAAATTAATGAGCTTGTGTGTGTTTTTTTTTCTTAACTAGGTGGTGCTTTGCACCTCTTTCAAACTCCGTTAAGTATTTATGTAGGCACTAGCGGATTCTAGGGAGAGGTGTTGGGGATAAATAAATTTTAATATTTAAAATTTCAATTTTCTTGTAGAAAAATAACAAATTACACAATAAGACGAGAGTGGCGACTGAAATTTTTGTTAATGTTTTCGATTGCCATTATAACCTATCGTATTTCTTGTTTTTTTTTTTTTTAGTTATTGTCACACGTTAACAAAAGCAATTGAATTTAATTATGGTTAATAAAACATTTAAAAATTTTTATTAAAAATTTCAAGCTGATAAGTTGATTTTGTCACACTTCGTTGGTTCTTCGTGGGCAATAATAAAAACAACATTTTAATTGGAATGTTGAAATGTACCTATCGCTTATTTGCGACTATACCGTCATAACTAAAAATTTTGGATTTTTTCAGTTCAAGCTTTTAAAATTTTTAATTTTATATATTTGTATGAATGCGATTTCGATTTATTTACTCTCCAGCTGTGACTTATGTAAATAGACAATTGAAATTTTGCCAGTTGAAGCATCATCTATAAACTGTTCATTCTGCTTCCACAACTAAAAAGTTTAAAAATTTTGAGTTATGACGGTATAGTTACAAATGAGCAATATGCATCTACGAATATTGGATTGAAATTTTATTTATTATATGTATGGCAATACCGCTGCTACAATCAATATAATTACTTTATGTGATTTTAATTTGGTCGCACATTTATCATTAGTTTGCTGTTACTTAGATACAGACATGGTAATGAATACAATGTTCAAATGAAATAATATGTATAATATAGATTAGGTAATATATAGGGAAGTTCAAAGCTAATACTAATTACAACTAACTGAAAACAAATTAAAATTCAATGAATTGCTAGAATCATCCAAATAATCAATCACATATACTAAAATGAAAAATCGACTTTGCTTTTTGTTTGAAATCATGCAAGTATTTTCATACCTACTAAAATTTATAACTACAAAATTTTCAGGACAATCTGTATGGGGTTAAGAACCCTTATGAGGTTATAAATTTCTATGGGGCTAGGAGAAACTATTTCATACTTTTTAGTCCGTTTTAAAAACGTGGAATATTGGGTCACATAAAACGTACTTCCATTTTATGTCACAAGATGGTGTTAATGGCCTTACATCAGGCACCACTGATCCGATTCTGTCAAGCGAAAGCGCGCTACAGAATCAGGCTACATTTTTTGCAAAGACAGTTTTGTAGTTTGTCATTCGTGTAAAAAGTTACATTGATTTGAAAATGAGTGCAATTTTTGGAGAAAAACGCTACTTGATGCTTTTTTACTATAAAAAATGTAAAAACGCTGCATGAACATTCCAAAAAATTTGTGCGGTTTACGTACCGTCCTACTTTGGTTTGCTCGATTCCGCTCTGGAAATTTCGATGTCAAAGATGCACCTCGCTCTGGCCGGCCAGCCACTGAAAAAGCCGGTGAAATTTTGCTGCTGGTGGAACAAGACCGGCACGCAAGCTGTCAGGAGATAGCAGAGGCACTAAACATCAACGACATGACAGTTTGAAATCATTTAAAAAAGGCTGGCTACTCAAAGAAGCTCAATGTTTGAGTGCCATATGGATTAACACAAAGAAATTTTATTGACCAAATTACCATCAGTGAAACGCTGCTGAAACGCAACGAAATGTAACGATTTTTGAAACAAATCATTACTTAGTATATTAAACGAAAAAAATCATGGTCAAAGCCCGGTGACCCTCCACAAACAACTTCAAAGCCTGGATTGACGGCAAACAAGGTTATGTTGCGTGCTTGGTGGGATTTGGAAGGGAATTGTCTATTATGAGCTGCTACATCCTGACCAAACAGTCAATTCTGATCTCTACTGCTCACAACTTGACCGTTTGAACGAAGCAATTAAGAAAGAGTGAACCGAATTGGCGAACAGAAAACGTGTTGTGTTCCACCATGATAATGCCAGGCCACAGACATCTTTGATGACCCGCCAAAAATTTATTGCGCTTGATTGGGAAGTTTTGATGTAGCCACCGTATAGCCCGGACATTGCACCGTCTGACTATCATTTGTTTCGGTCTCTGCAAAACTTTCTTAATGGAAAAAAATTGGCTGACCGAAGAGCCGCTGAAAATCACTTGACCAAGTTTTTCGCCGATAAACCACAGAAGTTTTACACCAATGGGATTACGAAGCTACCGGAAAAATTGCAAACAATCATAGATAATAATGGCCAATATGTACTTTTTTTTTTAAGTTTTAAGGTTACTCCGTTGGCTTTCCCAGGAGAAGGTGTGGAGATTTATTTGGGTCGATTTCCAGAGGAAACTATATCGCCATAAATTATTTTGAATTTGTTTATATATTTTTTATTTTGTTAAATTTATTATTATTATATATATCTAGGTTTAGTAATGTATTATTGCTATTTATTTTTTGGATGATCTTGTTGACTATTGAGTTATTGTTACTGTTTTTTATAGCTAAGGCCCCGCTCAGACTATCTGTAATTATTGCCGCCTTTGTATAGTAGTTTTTTGTAATATAATCTATTGCTTTTTCTATCGCTGTAAGCTCAGCTGTCATAGAGCTCAATATTTCCTGTGCATAGTAGCTCTCTGTGATGTTTCTAGCTTCATGATAGAAGGCGATTGCTGTGCCATTCTGTTTTATTGATCCATCTGTTTTCACTATTTAGTTTATCCACTTTTTCTTTGTACAATTGTGTTATTTCTTCTTGGAATGCATTGGCCTTTTTTATATTTTTTGGAAGAATTTTAACTCAAATTTAATTTTCTCATTATTGCAAATTGAGTTTCCTTTTATTTCTTCTACATTATCTATAATTTTTTTGAATTTGTAATATATTTTTGTGTAACTTGTTTTTAGATCTTTATTGTGTTTTAGTATTGTCATGGCCGGAAGTTTATATGCAAATATTTTTGCAATTTCTTTTGCTGTGGTATACTGGAATCTCAGATGTGGTGGTAGCTCTGCTGCCATGTGATAGATTGTGTGAGTTGGTGTTGATCTTATTAGTCCAAGGGTTCTTTTGATGATATTGTTGTTGCATACAGTTAGTTTGTTTAGCGCGCATTTGTTTATGTTGCTGAATGTTGATGCAGCATAGTCCATTTTTTACCGCAGAAATGCCTTGTATAAGTGTAGTCCTTTTGTTGGATGAACTCCTTCTTTGCAGTGATTAATAGTTTGTAGGAAGTAACATGTTTTGTATATTTTATTTACAATGTAGTTTTTGTGTTCTTTTGAAGAATTGTTTGTTGAGATTATTCTTCCCAAATATTTAATCCTTTAATCCTTTGATTTTTTGCGTTCCTATACTGATTATACGAATGCTTAGGTATGAGTCAATCCAGTTTGATATTTTGTTGATTATTCCAATTAGATTTAAAATTTTAATCAATATGGGTTTATCTACTGATTCGAATGTTTTGCTTATGTCGACACACACTGCTACCACTTGTTTTTTGTTAGATTTCCAGTATTGTATATTATTTATTAGGTCGTTAATGCATATTGCCGTTGATCTGTTTTGTCTGAACGCGTATGATCGGTCCGGTAGTATTTTATTTATATCTAGTTGTTGGTTTATATCACCTTTTATTTGGTTTTCTATCGTTTTTAATAGTACCGGTAGTAAGTTGATTGTCCTATAATTTTCTATCATTGCCGGGTTCAGATTTGGTTTTAGGATGGGGATTATCTTAATGTATGTCCACTCATTGGGTATTGCATTTGTTTCCCATATTTTTAGGAGGCTATTGTAGAGGACTTCTTTGTTCTTGTCTGATTTTTATATGATATGTATCATTTTATATATGTTGTTATAACCTTTTGCTGAGTTGGGGTTTCTATTGTTGATGAATTCAATGAAGTTTTCATAGGTAAATATCGATGGCCTGGTTATCGAGCTGCCTGTTATGTTGGTATTCACCTCGCTTACATTGTGGTTGTTGATTGTTGCATTTGTGTTTTGATTGTTTGCAATATTTTCTAAGTATTTTAGTTTTTGGGTGTCTGTCCATGTGTTGATTATTTTCTTTTCTTGCTTATATTTTTTGAGATTATTAATTTGTTTCCAAAAATCTTTGATATTTGAGGGTTGTCGATTAATGAACTGAAATTTTTCTTTTTAACTTCTTTTATGTAGTTTCGCAGATCAATTTCGGCTTTTGAGAGTGCTTCACAGTTTTCTCTTGAACGTTGATGTACATATTTTTGCCTTGCAGCGTTTCTAAGTCTGTATAGTTAAAGGCATTGGTTATCCCACCAGTGTTTTGGTACATATTTATTGTTATCATTTAATTGAATTGAATGTTTTTTTATTATTTCGGTAATTTTCGTTTGTATTTCTGTGATATTGTTCGGCAGCATAGTTGCATTTAATTCTAGCAGGATTTTTTCGTGAAATATTTTTCATTCTATTATATTTGTATGATATAAGATTTATTTCAATTCATTAACATTTATTTTAATTAATTTAGGGAAATATGTATACGTTCAGCGTTGCCAGCTTTCATTATAGTTCGTCTATTTTTGTGCGGCCAACACCTCTCCTTTTTAAGAGTGGTTATGGAGATGTAATGATTTAAGCAGGTCTGAATCGGTCAACAGGTTTACGAGCACGCTGCCGTCGTATATACAGTACTTCTATCGTGTTGCGTCTTTCAGGCCCCATGCTTTGTTTTCCTTCATCACGTAGCGGCACATCAATGGTTGTTTCTGACGAAACTGGTATCGATTCTGAAGTTTTGCTAGGTATTTCAACTGGCGTGGAATCATAAAGTTCAAATGCCTCAACTAGGCATTTTCGGTTGTTGACAGCTTCGGGAGCTAGTGTTGAGCTTTTATTTTCTTGATAACGTTTTCGTATTTGATTGGCGTAAGCGCGAATTAGCTTACCATTTTGTAACCGTACGTTATACATTACGTTGCCAATGCGCTCAATAATTTCTCCTTCTACCAAATTAAAGTTGTCTTTGTTTTTGTGTATGCTGACAAATACGAGTTCTTGGCTGTTGTGGAATCTTTGCTTTGCTGCGTGCTTTTTGTCAAATTGCTCTTTCATTTTGAGTTGAAGATCGCTGTTGATCGCAGACTCGGTATGTGTAGCTGGCTTAAGTAGATCGAGTCTTAAACGCATTTTCCTTCCAAGAAGGATCTCAGCAGGTGACTTGTTGTTATCGGTTTGCTTATTTGGTGAGGATTTGTAGATCTGTAAAAATACTAAAAGATTTTGTGCAGTTATCCCCTCCCCATTTAACTTTTTTAGTGCCCGTTGGAAAGTATCTACAAACCTTTCTGCTTGGCCATTTGACATGGGGTAGTAAGGGCTGCTGCGGATGTGTTCGATGCCGTGCTCAGCTAAAAATTGTTGGAATTGATGGTAAACTGAGTACCATTATCTGATACTATAGTTTTCGGCAATCCAAATCTGGCAAAAATTTCGTTTAAATTACAAATTGTTTGCGCTGTTGAAATCCAATACTTTTTATATGACCCAATAATATTAAAGAATGTTTTTATTTAAATTATTTCTTGCATGTACCTTCTTCATCTTGTATTTCCATATTTATTTGCCTATATTTACATATATATATATATAACATATACGAAAACAAAATATGTTGTTCACGTATAGAACACAAACAAAAATATGAGTCGTATTTATTTATAGATTAAAGTAATGTAGAAAGCCCAACGTGGCAGGCACTACAACCTAAAGCACTTTTTGTTCAACTCCCCAACTTAGGACAAAATACGCTTTACTGACCTAACAAAGACCAGCACATCTTTTGTAAAAGAGGATTTCACATCTTTAACCGAAATAAATGACTTCCTGAAAATTCCGTTTCTGAGGTAAGCCAGAGCCTGACATACACAACAAAAGTGAGTTGTCGTCTCGTCATCTTCCATAAATAGATGACACTCTGTCTCACTGCTCAGACATGAATCCCACTGACAGAATTAGTTGTTGTTGTTGTGATGACTACATTTGTTCATTAACCTGTTTATATATAACTTTAGAATTAGATTCCATTATTCGATCTATTTTTTTTAGCCCATTCTTCAACGATAGATTTTAGAAGAGAGTCAGCCGAGTCCGCAGAAAGGATTGGGTCCAATGTACATAGTCGATTAACCTTTTCTAGCAACGAACCGTTCTATAGCATATATAGAAATTTTGATACAAATTTAAGCTTTTATTGGAAAATATTCTGATTCAGCCTCAATAAATTTCTTCCATTGTGATAGGTGGCTGGAGTCACAGTATACAGTATGCCAGATAGCAGAAAGTAATCTGAAATATTCTCAGGTCTTCTGAGATTTGACAATTATGACAAGTATTCGCTCAATAAATTTTGACAAATAATTTTGTTTATGAGAGAAAACTCTCTTAACCCATTTTCGTCAGCTGTACACAAATAAATAAATGAAATAAAAGAGTATCAAAAAACAAGAAACCTTTCGTTTGTTGTTTTTTTTCTGAAATAAAAGCTCTCAAAATATTTTGTAGAGTGTCGTTCTATAAAATATTTAAATAAGCAAAATACAATACTTTTACAATTATCATCTTCAAAAATGTCCTCTTTATATTCTAAATAGTTTTATCGATTTCAAAAGAGTTTTATTTAAATTTCGGAGAGGTAGATTTTTTAATTGAATAGCATACATAACAAAAACACAAAGTTTTGGATTAAATTCTTGGTTCACATTATGCACATGGTTGTTACAAACGCCTTCGAAGATCTCGTTTATCAATGTCTAAAAATTTTTCTGGCTTTTAAAATTTTTCTATTTTATTTTTATATTGTGCTGGTACCAATGGGTTAATATTTTTTTATATTTACTTCTGAAATATCAAATGTTTCGGGAGAAGTAAGAGAATAATTTTTAAATTTGGCAGACGTCAGTTATTTCACTATGGTTGGAGTTCGCATTCACTTCTCTTCCTCATTTTCGTGATTTATAGATTTCTAAGTCCATTGAATAATTCCAAACCGTTTTGGGGCGAGATCTGAAACGACGATCGGTTCTTTTTGGCATCGAATTAGAAAGTTTCAAAACCAAAAGTAGAGTAAAAGGCCATATAGTCAGCAGAACTGATGTTGAATCATGATAAAAATAAACACTGAATGTTAATAAAAATAAACATTGCTAGATTTTATACATTCGGTCAAAAGTGGTCATTGCCTTGTTGATCCTAGTTTCGGCATAAATATGTAAATTTTTTCATATTCATGTCATGAATAGATGGTTGGATGAACATTAGAGTGCCTCTTATTTTTTTAAGTTTTTTCTTATTGCATAGGTTCTAATTTAGTTTATTCTAAAATCATGGAATCATTATCGGATTTTTGTAAATTAAGTCTTATTTGAAAAATAATAGTGCAGGTGAATTCATTAACCTCATTACGTAAAACTTATTCTGCTAGTGTTTTATATAAGAATACACCAAATTAAATAGAAGATATGCTTCTTAGAGAGATAAGGAACACTCTAATAGACCTATTGTTTTTTTTTTTTTAATACGTTTGTTCAGAGTTAATTTTGAGGCAAACCACCTTCGAATTGATTTTGAATACATATCATATTGCTCAAAAGCAGGACACTGCAGTGGATATCGTCAAGAAAAATTAAAATCAATATCGAGGACAGTAGGCAACTTTGACGTACAGAACGGGACTAATGAGATCAGTGGTGGTTCATAATTTAACACTGTATAACTTTTATTCAGACAACAAGCATGACCGTGATTATCGACGTTTATTAATTTGGCCAATATAGACAATACAGCGATATGTCAAATGTATCTTAGATCAAAATGTTATTTTTATTGATTTTATTACGTCTATACACTGATATACAACTTGTAATAAATGATAAAAATAAAAATTATTTAAATGTAGGTAGAGTGCAAACGAAAAATTATTTTTTAAACAAAAAATAATAATAATAAAAACTAAATAAATCAAAGTGTCACAATAAGTAAAACTGATTGCAACATGAAAAACCAGAAAACTTTAACTATTCACATTTATTCAATTTAATTGTAATAAATTTCATTTAAAAATAATTGCAATACTAAACTCTTTGACGCTTCTCACGTTTATATGTCACGTGTTTGCTCTCATTTGAAATGTATATTAAGGTGGGCGAAAAAAAAATTCATGTTTCATGCCCTCTTGTTTAATACATCGGGTCATAAGCCATATTCAATTGCTAACCCTCCAAGTGAGTTGGAAGTTCTACAAAAATGGGTTTCTATAGACACTAAAAAATTAAATATGTGAGTTTTGGGTGAAATTTGCTCTAGCGTTCACTACAATGAGTTTGTACACCAGAAATTTGTCATCTAATTTTGATAGATAAAGACTTGTTAGAAAGGTCTCAATGAGATATATCGACTAATTACAAACAAGCCCATGGTTTTGATTGTAAAACTTAAAATTTTTACAAATCATTCAGCTCATGAAGACTGTTCGCAATCGAAAAACAAGTTATGATGCTGGACTCACAATGGCTCAATGTATCAATCGCAGGGACAAAAATAAGAACTTTTTTCTTCGCCCACTTTAATGTATACCTATATACTTTTTCTTTTGTCATCGCTTCGGTTCTATCAAAAAAAAAACATTTATCAAACACTTAAATAAATTACAAAACACACCGAGAAAAAAGTGTGGAAGTATTTAAATTTATATTTGTTGAAAGTTCAATTTTGGTATTGTATTTATTATTTATTTTCACGTAAAATATATGAAATTAAAAGAAATTTTTACAACAATAAAAATGAACTTTTTGAACTGTAAGAGAACATTATAAAATCAATTCGAAAAACAATAAACAAAAATAAGCGATTGGTTCAAGGTGTGCAATAATTGCGATCAAATTTAATTAATTTCTGCATTAGTAATGAGTTATGGAGTCATAAATTTAGCTTAGTTTTCAAAGTAAAAATAATAATAGTTCGTGATTTAAATTAAAATCTACTATTTTAAAAACAATCTTTGTATTATTCCACTCAATCATTTTATATGCACTGTACATAAAGCTTTTGCATTATTATGAGATTATTGTATTATTTTTAGTACCAGCAATAAAATCTTATCATTTTAAAAATAGGTTCGAGTGTTTTAATTGGCCTTAACAGATGTAGGGATACTCTTTAAAAACAATTTTATGTGGAAAGTCGTAGCATTACAACTAACTCTCTAAAAAAGTTTTATTTGAGAAAGCAAAATCTTTACTCTATTTCTGAAATAAGCTTTTTTTTATTTATAAACAAGAAGAGAAAATAAATGAGAGAGAAATATTGATGGCAATTACTTAAATGAAAGAGAAAATACACGCATTCGACTGCGCGGGCATACCCAGTTTAACATAGGATTCATGTTTGCAATTTGAAAAATCAATTAAATTGGATCCAAAAACATTCTGGAATTTTGTGCAGAGCAAAAAAACCTGCTCCAGTATGCCTAGTTCCATGTTCCTGGATGATAAAGTATCATACTCTATCCATGATACTGTTAATTTTTTCTCTGATTATTTCATGGCTAATTTTGATCCTCAAGTCGAAGTGGATGATTCTAATTTGTTGAATATTGTATCATCTGTTGATTTCGGTTCGTTAATACTAACAGATGCAGATGTTATAAATAGGATCTAAAATCTTAAAAACTCCTCTAAATTAGATATTGATGGTGTATCGCCACTGTTAATAAAAAATTGTGCTGACTCTCCTGTTACGCCATTGAAACTTGTCTTTAACAAATCACTCAGCACTGGTATTTTTACTGACAAATGGAAAGTTGTATTAGTTTCGCCTGTATTAAAAAAAGGTAATTAGTATAATATTTTTAATTATAGACCCATCTTTAAGCTCTCAACTATATCAAAACTTTTTGAAAGCATTGTCAAAGACAAAGTATTTTTTGCAGTAAAAAGATTGATCTCTCCGAATCAACATGGTTTTGTGTTGGGTCGCTCAACTGTAACCAATCTTGCAGTTTTCACAAAATATTGTATCACTTCATTTGAATCAGGCTGCCAAGTTTACACTATATACACCGACTTCTCGAAAGCCTTTGACAAAGTTTCGCATAGTATTCTGATTTCTAAGCTGTTAAAAATGGGTTTCCATTCTACGTTTCTGCAATGGATCAAATCATACCTTCATCAAAGATGCTGCTATGTATTGATTGATGGAGTAAGGTCAAAGTCTTTCATAGCAACATCTGGTGTACCCCAGGGTAGTATACTTGGTCCCTTACTATTCATATTATTTATTAATGACGTGGGGGATTGTTTCTCTAGAGTAAATTATCTTTTATATGCTGACGACTTGAAATTACATCTTGCCATTAGAAATTCATCGGACATTAACATCTTACAATCTGAACTCAATAATTTTGTTAATTGGTGTACAGCCAATTATTTACATCTTAATTATAACAAATGTTCGCATATTACTTTCTCTAGACTGCGCAACCCAATCTCATCCTCATTTAGTATTGCTAATAACTGTCTCAATTCGCTAAAGGAAATATTGGATCTTGGAGTTATTTTTGACTCTTGCCTTTCATTTGTGCAGCATCTCAATTATATTATTCCAAAAGCTTACTCCGTTATGGCATTTGTTCGTCGAAATAGTTCTGAGTTCAAGGACCCATATACACACAAGTTGTTATATAGTTCTAATGTCCGCTCAAAGCTAGAATATGCAGCATTTATTTGGAACCCGTTCTATGCTGTACATTCCAACCGTCTCGAGCGTATTCAAATAATTTTCATTAAATACGCTTTGCGATCCCTAAATTTTGTGGAACCACTTCTATCCTATAATGCGCGATGCTTGCTTTTGAGCTTAAATTCGCTTGAAACTAGAAGAGCAACTCTCTCATTAATGTTTGTATATGACATTATCTGAGGCAATATTGACTGCTCGTATTTATTAGAATTGATTACTTTTAAAGTACCTGCACGGAATTTGCGTCTATGTCATACATATAACGTAAATCTCCACAAAGCTAATTATGCCTCAAATGAACCCATTACCAGGGCTTTAACGATATATAATAGAATCGCTGAAGAACATTTTTTAGATTTTTCAATTGCAAAAAAAAGTTTTAAAATGCTTCTCATAGAAACTATCTAGCATTAAGTCTGTATTATTGTATGAATTTGCACTTCAATTTATTATTATTAGCTGAATTATTATACCTAGTCTGTAAGGTCCCCTTGGGAGTCGTCAAGAGAGGCATCTACCTGCATTGTCTTCAACTGGCTAATCGGAGGTGGAAGTCACTAACATCCTGTATTACCTTGCGTGCGACATGGCCCTCATATAATGAGGATAGGTCTCGCGAGTTTTTAACCAGGGATCGTACCGATACTGCTAGGTTAACACCAGCCTACACCGGCCACTGGTGTACAGGCACCCTCGCAGAGAAACTATGTATCCCTTTTAACACCCAATGTATAGGTTGCGGAAACTTAGAAGAAAAAGAAACAGTCTCCCACTTTCTTTGATAATGCCTAGTCTTGATGAAGACAAGGTATAGGTACTTGAGAAAGTATTTCCTCGACAATCTGTCCGATTGCTCGGCAGTCCGTCCAAAGAATCTGCTATGTTATCTAAACTCCACGGTGTGGGTTTAGTAAGAGTCAAGCTTTAATTTTAGTTCGGTAAGAAAGTGGTTTAAAAACGGCGCTATAGTGCTAATTCTGACTTACAGTAGGTCTGTTGTGGTCAGCCACCTTAACCAACAATGACTATAAGTAACTTCAACTTTTCGAGGTGGGGATAAAATATATCCCACCATACATAAAAAAAAAACTAACCAAAAGTCAGGACAGTTTTTACCCTACCTAATTAGACAAGAGAGAGTAAGATATACAAATTTGAACGACTCAATTATGTTGTCTTTGTTTATCATTATTTTTATAAATAGCCCATATAAAATTAAGAAATTGTGTTAGTGAAATTCAAAAATTTTAGAGTTTTTCGTTTATGTATTGCTGTGAAGAAATCATTGCTCTTTTGAGGAGTGCTCACTATTTGTGCAACTGGGTAAAGCTGTGTATAGACGATACAACATGTGTGCATGCTTGATGAGATTGCGTGCAAGTTGTATTATGTATGGGTGCATGGTGTGCACACTTGTCTCATTGTACAATATGTGCGAAAGTACAAATCAAGGTTCGCTTAAATTTGTTCATACCAAGCATGCACACATGTTGTATCGTTCTCGATTGATTCGGTTATTTCTGTCGTTTCACTTCCTACCACCTCATGTGTTTCATTAATATGAATATTGCCAACATGTTGGCAATTTAACATAGGAAATTCTCCCTAAAGCATTTCACTTTAATACTAGGCAAATACATATGTATATGAGTGAGTAGATCACTGTTTTTTATTATACTATGAATGATTCATTGAAATCGATTGCAAAACATACACTTTTGTTTCTCTCTCTCTCTCTTTCTATCTCTCACTAATACTACGTTCATATCTAAATTGAAGCATTGCGTTATCTGTCAAAATTGTCTATTTTTCTATACGTATAAGAGAATTTTGACAAATAAACGACGCTAACGTTACAATTTAAGTATCGCTGTTTCACCAGTCGTCGTACTGTAGTTGCAAACGTATGTTTAGCGTATTGACTCATATTATAGATAAAAGTGATAAACGATACGGTTACAATTTCTAAGTATATACTATATAAACTTTAAATAAATAAATATTTTTTTTTTTCATTCCAAATGCATTTTAAAACTTAATTTAGTCATTCATTATCAGTTTTGTTTATACCTACTAGTCATGCTTACTTTCTTCCAGCAATACCCCTTATCTTACTTTACTTTTCAGCCTATAATTAAGCGCATGCTTCCATTTCACATGTATATATGCATCGAAGTAAATGATAACAATTGACTTAGCTGTTGTGTAAAAGTTTGTCTAGCTATTTTTTTCTTTATAGATACGGCGAGCTCTTATCTACAATGTATACGTAAATACTCACTCGAACACTCATCAAATGATAAAATGTCATTACCGTTTAGTCTGTGTGGAAAATTTTTGGCTAGAATTAAAAAAAAAATAAAACAGTGGCGTTTTATCTAGTGTCATATTTTTTCACTTGTCCTTTTTTAAACAAAATTTTGCTGTGAATATCTCAAATGTTTTTTAAAACGGCGGTAATATTTTTAAATTTAACTGCTGGTTTTAATTTAAAAAATCTTATTAAATTTTATGAATTCTACATTTTTGAAGTGAAACTTCTTTTCTCTTGTCCCTAGAGTAAAACCAACCGTATGTGACGTCGCGCGTAAGCTTGGAATGCGACATCATTTTGTCGAGCAATGTGCATGAGGGGCTAAACATCAATATTCCGTAACTGAATTCACGAGCAAACTATATAATAAACGATTCATAAATAGTTTTAATTCAATATAACATATTAATTACACACACACACACGCCTATGGCAGAAAGAACAAAGTGTAGCGTCGCCATATTAAAGTTTATGACAGTTATACATTTCACATACAGATGGCGCAAATGTCCATGGAATTACATGAAGATGTCGCACACAAAGAGTTCGTCTACAATTGTAATCGAAATTACCGGTACAGAGTTGCAATTTTTGTTCTAGCATTGTGTATTAACGAACACAAGGCAGAAGTGAAACTTCTTATGAACTAAACGAAACACAAGCAAATGAAATTAAAAAACACAAGCCAATGAAGTAAAAAATTTAGCGATTGAAAAATTTCATTTGCTTGTGTTTCGTTATTCGTTATTTATAGTTATTCGTAGTTATCCGATTTTAATAATTTTTGCGTGATAGGGTACATATTGAAATAATTTTTTTCATTTGGTGTCAAGTTTAGAGGTTATTGCAAAAAGATTGAAACACATTCGAAATGTAGAGAAAATAGGTTTTCCCTCCTATACGAGGAAATTTACTATTTACTTATCTTGACCTCCTTTAACATCTCCTTTCATGTTGAATATCGAGACGGAATCACCCTGTATATGTATATATACTTACGGCGCCTAGTGTTGATGCCAATGAAGTTTTTAAGCCTCGGTGACACACAGGTTTCGTTTGTAACATTCGCCGCACATGAGTCTGGCGAGACCCACACACATTTCAGTGCAATTGTATGGAAGTATTGCGATTTTAGGCTTGAATTCGGGCATATTTTTATGCTTTACTTACTTAGTTGGCTCTATAACCAACGATCGGTCTTGGGCGCCCCGCATACTGGCGCCAGTTAGTAAGGACAAGTGCAGTCAGGTCCCCTTGTACCTTGTCTTTACAACGGAGATTAGGTTGTCCTCTTCTGCGCGTTCCACCTCCGTCGCTCGACTTAAGCACCCTTCTCACCGGAGCATTTTCTTTCTTTCGCTCAACATGACCCAGCCAGCGAATAATACAGAATAGGGATGGTAAGAAGTACATAAATTTGGTCAGGCTCTAGTACCATAGCTGGGGATCAAATCGGAATACCAGAGTCAATACTATTAGCAATCGTGATGGTTTGTTTTTTATGATAAAATTTGTTTTTATGTATAAGGCTTTGGAGTGAATTCAAAATGTTTTACTAAATTCAATTGATTTTTAGGCTAATTTTTCTCATTGACAGCAATTAAAACAAAGAAATTTTACATAATTTCAAAGCTTTAAAGACCTCGATAGTCTAGTGGATCGTGCACAAAACTTTCACCGAGGAGATTGCGGGTTCGATCCCGCCTTGGTCTGGTGTTAAATTCTCATAAACTTCTTATATTCACTATTGATATGAAGTGAATGAGAGTTATAAGAAAGTGTACAAGTACACACCTTGATTGGTAATGGACCACAGAGCTGAACAAAAAACTGCCACACAGCCGTTCGGAATCGGCGTTAAACTGTAGGTCCAACCATCGCTACTGTGGTCTAGTGGCAGAGTGTCAGACTCTTGTCTCCGGAGACCCGAGTTCGATTCTCGGTTTGGGTATGTTTCTTATCTATCTTTCGTTGTCTCTTACTTTCTTTCTTTCATAACGTGGGGCTTTGGTACAATAGATTTTATAGGTCGCAGTGTCTGACTTTCGAGTCGTCCTTCCTTCAAATAATAATAACAATAAAGCTTTAATAACAAACATCACATCATCTAATTAAGTATTTTTGGTAATACGCAAAAAGTAAAACCATTCATTATAAAAATTATTTCATCGATTTTTATACTTTTATCCTTTAGCTTTCACCTCGAAGTTGACCTTAAAAACACTTAAGTACTTGAGGATTACATTTGCTGGTGCAATATAATTAATTACGGTAAAGGAGTGTATTAAAAATATATTATGAGCACATAACACACAACACCCACCAAATACATTGCGTATATGTTAGTAAACACCTACAACAAGTGGAAGAAAGTAGAAAATCAATAATGCTCATACGCCACAGTGTCGCACGCAGATTGGAGTGCTGGATGGTGTAGAAGGAAATACTGAAATACTCCAATTATATTTCCATTTTTTTTTTTATCAGATTAATAGCTTAATACAAATAACAACAATAAATAAAAACGACTGTAATAGAAAATTAATGACAGTGAAAACACGACAATAACAAAATGCATATCATAAATTATAGTACCTATGCTGTCATATAAAATAAAAATATGTGCTTAACTACAAATTATTTGTTGATGAAACAAGCACCTGGCTATGACTCAAAGAAATAAAATATTCTTGAAATTTTGGGTATTAAGTAGTTAAAAACAAAAAACAAAAAAAAACTACTCTATTGATTTTCAAACAAAATAAAATTTGAACTTACTTGTTAGTGATTTCCATAACATCGGACATCATTAGTCGATATTTTTTACGAAACTGACGTCCGTGTGGTGTCTCTAGTAGATATTTATTACAAAAATCCGTTAATGAAATAAAATAGATGAAGCCCAAAGATGTTAGGAAGAGTCCACGTTGCAATGAAATGCGATCTGTTGTGTTTGGTATTTGCAACAAGCTACCACAAGCCAAACTCATCGAACCAATCGAGCAGGCTAACGAGATATAGCAGCCTCGGCCGCGTAATGATTGCTGCAGTGATTTTGTACCCATTTTTTTGAAATGGGGGTATAAAATTTATGTGCGTAGTTTGCCTTTTTGTGTGTTGATTAGGTGGGAGTTTTGTTTTCACTTTATAATTGGAAGTTCTGCTACCGGAAGGATGTAAGTTATACTCATAAATATATATAGAAGTTTTCACTTTTTTGTGCTCAAATTTTTTTTTTTTTTTTTTTTTTACAACAATTATAGTTTCATTTCATATAAATTTTTTTCTCTACTAAAAATTATAATTAAAATAAGATTAGAGGAAGCCACAGCAAATAGATTAAGAGAAATAAATCTAAGATCTAAATAATGTAAATCCATATTAAAAATATAAATATTTTTTGCACACCACAAAATTTATATTTTTTAACATGCACATTCAGAAAAAAGCCCACTATATTTGTTTTTTAACTGCAGTTGTTGTTGTTGGGCCATATCTAAAGAAGACCTTGATTGGAAAACAAGTTCTTAATCATAATTTTCATATATTTTTTATTGATTAGTGGAGCCATAAATCACCATTAAAAACGCGCTTGATTTATTATTAGAAATAGTGTCTAGTTCATGTCAAAAAAACTGATAATATACGCCCTATGCACTTGGTGCACATTTGTTTTTGTAAAAGCATTACGGCATAGGCTGCGCCTTCTAATACATACACACACATCACTCTGTTCTAACCAATACGCAATACACAAACAATTTCGTCTTTTTCGTTTCTTATCTCTCTTCTTTGACTATACCAAAGAGCAAAGCAACAACACTTTCGTATGATTTGTTGGTATACATTGGCGAGAGTTATCTTTAATGTAGATTTTATTGTTGTCTAACATATGATTTTTTTTTCTTTTATAATAATAAAGTTTGTATGTATTGGTGTTTGCACTTTTATAAGAAACTTTTGGGCACCGCTGAAGTACAGGGAGTAAATAACACACACTTTGTTTTGAATTGACTAATTACAATCGTTGGTTTTCGTTTCTCTCAGAGAAAAAACGTGCTTTCTTCAATATGCTTTTAATTAGTCAATAAAAACCGTTAGTTTCCGTTACACTGCGAGAGAAAACGCGCTTTCCAATTTTAAATCTGCTGGATTTATTTTAGACCCTGAGCACATGACGCCGATTTATTTTACTAGATCTAAATAGTAAAGGCATCCTGTTGATTTATTTAGAGTGTGTCAATTAAGTCAAGTCTCTTGATAGTTTGATGACAAACTAAATTAACCGGAAAAACTAATCATTTCATCTTACATTAATGAAAAAAAAAAAACGTATTAAAATAGTAAATAATTAATTAACTTTGTTTATTAAATTACTAGAGAATTTAAATAAAATACAAGATTACTTTAAAGAGTAATAATTTTAAATCACAACTAGCACAATTTAAAGCATTAATTACATATATAAATATATATAAAATACAATTCGTGTCTGTTTAAGAAGAAACAAACGAAACGAGCAATACAAAACAATATTTCAAGTGTTGCAAATTAAGTTTGTAGATAAGATAAGGAAAATAATGTCGAGTTGTTGTGACTGTCGTTGTTGTTATAGTGTTAAAAAATCACAAAGTCACAAGTGCAAATGGAAAGATGATAGCACATAAATACTAATAGTTTGAAAACAATTGAAAACAACAAAAAATAATTTTGTTAAACTTATGACATTATATACTAAAGGGATAAGAAATAAGATAATGAATTTGTAATACTATTTTAAACTATCTTTTGACTTATTAGTTATTCTAATAAGCATCTAAAATTATATTGAATCTAATTAGCATTTAAATATTTGTATGTATTTTTTTTATCAACGTGACTACTCTATACTTTATATACTATTACACATTATTTCTTTTAAGAATTTTATTATTTAGTATTTATCAGCATCACAAGCTTTACAATTACATTTTTAATGTGTCATTATTAATTTTTATGAATAGGTTTTTTGTACAATTATAATCAGCACTCAGATTCTTTGAGGGAAAAAAGTAGTTTTGGGATTATTTTGACTAGGAACAAAGAGACCAGTGGATTTTTCGCCGACCCTCAGTAGAAGCATTTATAATCCAAACTATTTCACAAAAATCAAACCAATTATACTGGTTCAATTTAATTTTTTTCGAAATTGCAGTAATAAGTTTTTAATTTATTCTGTCTCAAACTTTACAAATAGATATCAATTTTCTATACCTACGGAGTTATGATTTGTTCAATTTTAAAATTTGTTGTTGTCATGAGCATATACATGAGAAAAGGCTTCTCTTCTAAAATAGGTGGCCGAAGCCGAAGCTGAACTTCGGCCATTTATCTAACCTTCGGCCGAAGCCGAAGACCGAAGGATTTTTAAAATATAAAAAATAAAAATTTAAAAGTAAATTTTTTCTACCTATGTATTTGCAAACATATACAGAAAAATATAAATAGTAGATACACTAAATGGAGTAACACTAAATAACTGTTCACTGTCGAAGGAGCTGACAAATATTATTTATTTCAAGAATCATTTAAAAATTTGTTTACATCAAAATATACAGTTACATCGACTATATAGAACGACTGCCGTTCAACGACACCTATGTCAAAAAAAAAAAAAGTTGGCCGATGGCTGCCATGATTCTGCTTATCTAAAATCAAAGATTGAATCAGCGTATTAATCGATAGACCTGTAGCCGGAACCAGAATTAAGCCTCTAGTTCCCAAATTTTTGATTGATTTAAAAAAAAAATTGGGATTGATAAGTTTTAATGTAAAAAGCATAAATTGGATCTCAAAACCCTAAAAAAATTTAATGGGCGTGGTTTTATGAAGCCGGAAAAGTTGAATGCCTAAAAGTGTTTGTTGTTGAATAAACTTTTTATCAATTTTTTTTAAATAACTAAATATTTTGTATAAAAAATTTAAATTCCTAGCTACTCACAGTTAGTTTTTTTATCTGGCTAGATGACGGGAAGTATTTTATCTATTTTTTTATTTTTATCTCAAATTCAAACAAAATAATTAATTTTGCTGTTTTTGACAAATTTTGATTTTGACTTTCCCTAACATCTGTAATACGCATCATAATTCATAACTAATGCATTTTTTTAAAAGCTTGGGAAATTCCATAAACGATATGATAAAATGTAGCACCAAAAAACTATTAAGGTGGTAAATACATCCGTTTTGATGAAGGCTGTCTAGAGACGCGCTTGGGAACTAGAGGGTTGAGTAAAAATATTGACAATTCAATTTTTGGGACTTATGTTCTTTTAGTTAAGTCATTAAAAGTTTGTATTTTTATCTATCTAGTTGTGACAATAAGTAAGTGATTTTTGTAATTTTTTTTAACTATTTCAATTCAACCTCTAACTATGGAGGTGAATTTTTTAACTTTACTAAAAAATTTAGTAAGAAAAAGGCTTTTTGATAACTATTTGTTCTTTGAAAACAAGCTAAAAACATTTTTAATTAAAATAAATCTAAGATTTGAAAACTTTTTTTTAAGTTCAACAAAACTGGCACTTTATTTCACAAGGTGTTGTAAAATTTACCACCACCTCCACAGTTAAAGGTTAAATAAAAAACATTGAGAGATATCACAATGATCCTGGTTCGGACGGAGTAGAACTATAGATGCATTGAAGATACGATGAAAATTTTAGCGCAATCACTTCATTAGTTTTGGTAATATCATGGCAGCCATTTCAAAAAATGCTGTTTTGAGAAAAACCAGTTTCAAAGTTCAAATATGCATGACTGCTGTATCAGAGCCTGCAAATAAACATCTGTAACTTGAAATCGATTGTAAATTTCAAAGAATCCCTTCACATATTGGGAGTATGAATGTATAAACTCGTATTTTTTTTTCGTAATTTGTACATTTATTGTGAAAAAGTGATTATAAATTTATTCTTTAAAGTATTGTCCATTGTTAGCCACAACCTTTTGCCATCTTTCTGGTAGCATACGGATTCCGCGTTGAAAGAACTCCTCATCTTTTGAGGCTATCCACGAATCGACCCATTTTTTGAATTCTTTGAAGGAACTGAAGTGCTGTTCAGCCAGGCCATGTGTCATCGATCGGAACAAGTGGTAATCAGAAGGAGCAATGTCTGGAGAAAACGGCGGGTGGGGTAGCACTTCCCATTTCAGCGTTTCCAAGTATGTTTTTACTTGCCTTGCAACATGTGGCCGAGCATTGTCGTGCTGAAGAATAACTTCGTCGTGTCTATTCTCATATTCTGGCCTCTTATCCTTTAATGCTCGGCTCAAACGCATCAATTGTAGTCGGTAGCGGTCGCCAGTGATCGTTTCATTCGGTTTCAACAGCTCATAATACACGACACCTTTCATATCCCACCAAATACATAGCATGAGCTTGGATCCTTGGATGTTCGGCTTTGCCGTTGATGTTGATGCATGTCCGGGCGGTCCCCATGATTTTTTACGCTTTGGGTTATCGTAACGTATCCACTTTTCATCGCCAGTCACAATACGATGCAGAAAACCCTTTCTTTTCTGTCGTTCAATCAGCAGTTCACATGTGAAAAATCGTCGTTCGACGTCTCTCGGCTTCAATTCGTACGGCACCCAATTTCCTTGCTTTTGAATCATTCCCAATGCTTTTAATCGTTTAGAAATGGTTGATTGATGAACTTCTAAAGATTCTGCAAGTTCTTGTTACGTTTGACATGAATCTTCTTCGAGTAATGCCTTCAATTCTTCATCTTCGAACTTTTTCGGGCCGCCTGAACGTTCCCCGTCTTCAACATTAAAATCACCACTTTTGAAACGGGCATACCACACCTGACACATTCTAACGTCTATAGCACAGTCAGGATAAGCTTCAGTGAGTAAACGATGTGCTTCAGTTGCGTTTTTCTTTAAATGGAAGAAGCAAATTAAAACTTCCCGCAAATGTTGTTTTGTTGGCACGAAATTCGACATTTTCAGCTATAGTAAAACACTTTTGTAAAATTATGAAAATTATTTGGCAGATTAATTCTTATAGTATTTTTGGCGCTCTTCGAGATAGAATAGCTGTCAATGTCAAAAAAATGGCGCGTATGATAGATATGAAGTTAGTCAAAATTACGAGTTTATACATTCATACTCCCAATATATACTCTAGAGCGATTTTAGCCAAAACAATTTTCAATTTTTTTGACCTTCTTGAAAGCAAAAAAAAAAAAAGTGGAGCACCAGTAATGGAAAATGTCGGCTTCTCTAACAATTCACGCTTCTTTTCAATACGCTTCAAGTCTACCTTAAAAAGTAAAAAAGTTTGGCTTGCTTCTGCTCCCTCTAATTGTATTAGCTCCAGCAAGTTGTTCGTTAAAAAAAATCACTGATTACGGTTTGTACGGTTGTAAATCTGTGGGTTACTTCAAAAGTAAAAATGGAACAAGCAAACGGAGAAAATATGACACAGAAATTGTAATGTAAAAACTTTATATAACCACTTCACATTTATTTATTTGCATAAATTTTTACTGCCAATCTACAGTAAAAATTTAGCCATTTTTTGCCGAAGACGAAGGTGCAATTTTAGGCCGAATAGATGAAGAACCGAAGCCGAATATTCGGTCGGGCACTAATCAGAATTGCTGTTGTTGTTTCTTCTTTTATTACAACAACGGATATAAACCAATGAGTACATGAGAAGAAACTGAGAGGCTTATTCTGAAATTTTAACATGATTATAAAACATAGTTGGTGTCTTGCTTTTTTATATGGGAAGTGTAATTAGAAATAGTTTTGTAAGAGCAAGACAATAATATTACCTATGGGGCAAAGTTAGCGAAAAATCCTCTGAGTTTATACACATGTATTCATTGATATAAAATAGCGGAAGAGTGTTTCCGGAGAATTACAATAACAAAAAACAACAATGAGATGAGCATATAAGCAGCGTGGCCAACTCAGCGCTTTGTCATTTGTTGTTCCCAAGAGAGCAGAAACATTAGGGTTAGGTGCTAAATAACTGCATGCGCCAAATTTTTAGCTCAAAAATTCTGGAAGTTGAGGGAAATTAAAAAAAAAAAATGTCCATATCTTTTCGTATGGGAATAAAGCATTGGCAAGTGTTAATTTATATTAACTAATCGAGCTTTTATTTATTTATTTAGCACTAAATAAATTTGCAAAGACCACGCTAATAAACATATAAACGTTAGAATGCCCCTCTTCTGAAATTTGATTACATACTACTAGGTTTGTTATTGCTTTTATATTTAACAACGGATATAAATTATTACGACTGCTTTCAAAAAATTACGACAACCAAAAAGGACTGAGATAATTATATAAAACTCAATTGAAAAATTGATTCTCCTCGGTTTGTTTATAATATCACGCTCTTCTCCCATGACAATTCCACGAAATCATGTAATTTTATGACTCTTTCAAACAAAAGAATGAGGTGACAATTTATTGCAGCGCATTAATTTTACGACTTGTTGGAAATTAACTCTTGCGTTGATTCCTCTAAAGTGCAATACCAGCAGGACTTCTTTTGTCTGGACAGGCGAGTAAAATAAAGTTACCCATAAAGGAATGCTATAGAAATGAACTGTAGCAAATTGATTTGAATTAAACAGAAAATTATAAAAATCGTCACTCTTTGCTAATACGACATACCAACATTACTAAATAACCGAATTCGTTTTCTTATTTTACAAATCAATTAAGAAATATATAATTGAGAATATCATGAAGTTTGAGCTCGATATGTGGTTGTCTTCATAACTTAACACCATTACAATGGTGAAATATGTCTAGCAAGACATGGGAGTTCACATAAAGGTTAAAGATTATATCAAAAACTGGCAGAGGCAAGTAATGTTTTGCTATGGCAACGATATGTGAATGTAGGCAGAAATTTATATGAGTGAAAAACTAAAACGAATGCTGAAATAAATAAGTTAAATGACAAATTTATTTTAAGATATTTAAAAAATGTTACGAAAGTGTTCAATTAAACAATGATTGTAAATTAAATTATGAAACCATTGATAATAATTTGCATTTAGAACATTTAGCAACTAAAAACAAAAACTTCACATGTCTAGAAAGATACAATGTATGTAGATATGTTATCATAGAGTAAATATGTAGTATATATGTACATATGTACCTATGTAAAAATATGTATATTAATTTTAGAAAAATAACACACCCAAGTTATTTCTTCAATGTCAAATGCAGAAATTTTTTTAGAGTCGAGCAACCAAACACTCACTATCAATTATATACATATGTATGTATGTATGTATATAAGTAAAGAGCAAATGGTAGCCAAAAAAATAATATAACTACAACAAAAAAAACTGGGTCACCACCTCACTTACAATTTATGAAGTGAAATAGTAATGAAACTAAAAAAATAGATAAAAAGTTATTTCGAAAAAGACGAAATGAAATACTAAAAATGCATAAACAAAATCTTATTCGAAATCAATTCACAGTAAACAACGTGATGATGACAATGATGATATTTATGGATGATGTAAGAAAAATACATAGAGCTCTTTAGAAATAAATAATAAACAACAAAAGTACTAAGTTGCTATTTGGTTTGTTGCTGCGATTGTTGTTGCTTTTATTTTAATTTCAGTAAGAACTCATAAAAAAAGAAGAAAAATACAAATGGATTTGCGTCATTTTGCAATTGAAATCAACTATTCTATAGCTTTAATTGGCAATATGAACTAAGAATAGAGAATGACAACAGTGAGATAGAGGGAGAAGCAAAAACGTGGCTGCCAAAGAGGAGGTGTGAGAGTTGTTTGGAAGCTGTTTGGCTGTTAGTTTTTATGTGATACACTTGTGCTACACTAAAATTATATGGTACTTTGGAACTATGTAATATGTATATGGATTGTTTTGAGTGTGCTATGTAAAAGCAAAACAATACCAACAACAACACAAACACATGATTCATATTATTGCTGCCGTTGCGACTGTAACTGTCGCAGCTATTTGCTTTGTGTGGGTGGTTTGGTTAGTTTGATGAGTTTTTGCTGCTGACTTCCCCCAAATTTGTGCTGCGCATACACAAATAAATAAACATCAATGAAAGTAGCAGGCACCAAGTTACGCAATTTTTTTTTTTTATTATTAAAAAGAAACCATTTATAGTTTGAATATTGTCTCAGCAAGTATTAATAATTTTAACATTCTTTCAATTGAATATAACACAATTTAAATCAAGAAAAAAAAAAGCACACATATTTCCACTCTTTAGTGCGCGTGTACTCTAAAGCGCCACCCCTTGTGTCTCAAACAACTTCGATTGCTTAAATTCCCGTTTCACAAGTTTTTCACAAAAACTTTGAAGCGCATTTCATTTTGAGCCGGTGTTTCTTTTGGATTTCATTGCAAACAATTGAATTAAATATATTATTATTTGATTGGTTTTGTTTAATAAAAGCTTCCGTTTTTCAATTTCAGTTGTCGGTAAATGTGTTTAATTTAAAATTTAATTTTTTTTTTTTTTTTTTTGCAGCACTTATAATTTTCCCCATATGTTTTCGCAAGATTTTAAATTTTGCGATTTACTAAACATTCACTATTTGCACACACATTCACGCACTCATTTCTTGTTAGCAAAGTGTTGATTATTGCAATTTTTATTCCATAGCTTCTATGCTGCAAAAAAACTTTATTTATTTAAAAATTCGTTTAATAAACACTCAAGCATTATTCACTTTATTCCAAATATCGCGCTAATAAACAAAGTCGGCTGCAATTTATAACCCCACTCGTTTCAGCTGTGAGAAAAAACTAAAAGTTTTCTACCGGAGAGAATAGTGTCAAATTGAATTTGACATTTGCGCAAGTGTTGCATAGATATAGATATTATAAGCAGGGTTGCATTTTCTTAAGAAAATAGTAGACATGAAGTAGAAATATTGAATAGAAGATTGAAGCTTTTGTTTATTCACGCAATAGGGCCGTTTTGAAACATGTGGAACCTAGTAAACCTCGTTAACTGCATAAAGTGTGTATGCTTGTGTTTACGTGTTTATGCGGCTAACAAGGCTTTTACATGTTTCGCTTAAGGCCCTTAATAATTTTACGTTATTTGACGTCAAATTTATATAACGCGTAAAAATTATAAGTTATAAAATGTTTCCGTAAAAGTTTGGAAATTATAGCTATTATCTGATTTTATCTGGACTTCACGAATGATCTATAAAATAATTATTAATCACAGGCAGTCGCAGCTTTTGCGCTGTTGAAGAATTTTGAGTTTGGATTATTATTCTCTAAATTGTGAACATACATAGGTATGTCTGTGGTCAAAAACAATAATCGCTTAAGTCGACTTTAAACAGAATTGAGTTATAAATACTATTGTATTCCTCTTATTACAATGCACAATGTTATTTCAGCTGAATGCAGCTCAAGGAAATCATTTGCAAATACAATACAATACTAAAATTACGCAGATCAAAATATCTTCTACCTTTTGCAACATTTTCAAAATTTGATCCTTCTATTCAGTATAGAAAAATTTTTATTTTCTATTTTTAATTATTGAGCGTGTGTTGAACTGCGTAGCAGTCCAAAGCACTAACCAATTGGCTACAGCAACCATTAAGGTTATTCATCCCAATTTTTGCAACTCTGTTACTCTACAAAAAGCTTGGAGAATAATAGAGCTGCCAACACAAAATATATAATGATAGTATTTCAATTTCCTTTATTTGATTTAAATTTCCAATTTTTGTAAGGGAAACGGATGCGACCAATATCAAATAAGTATTTTTCATTTGATAAAATAATTCTGTGCTGCTTTCATTGGAATGCAGAAAATTAAGTTATATTTGCTTATACCATCATCTCTCAAATAAATAAATCTATTATTGATTGCATTCAACAGGTTTATACACTTTATTGTGTAGAGTGTTAACATTTTCACTGGTTACAAATAAAACTAACTGCTGGAGTTTATCTACCGAAGATTGATTCCTCAATACATTTTAGGTAGGCAGTTTTTTAAGAAGAGAACAAGAATATGGCTGACTTGTGTGCAATAATGACTGCAACTTTCGTATCAGTTTTGAAATCAAAGATTTTACAGCTCCTTTTTATTAATAAGGCATTAATTTACAACTAGACTAAAGGCAGCCAGACGTAGTAATTTTTTCAGTATATGTACTGATTTTCTTGAGCAAAATGAGCAGTTCTTTCGTGACATCGGCTACAATCAACATTCCAATGGAATGAAGTGATTTTAGTGCCTAGGGGAGACAATCCACCAAACTGTCCAGAACTAAGGCCAATTGAGAGATACTTTTGGGCTTAAGTAAAAAGATGAAGCTAACAAAAAAAGTGGCAAAAGACCTTCAAGACTTTGAAAGAAAGTGTCTTCAGCTGCTGTGAGGGTGTAGGAAACTACCATAAAAACATAAATGGACGGGGTTCCTGACAAATTAAAAGTTTTTATTAAAAAATAATAGTTCTTAGTTTCTTATTTTTTTTTTTTTTGAATCCAAAAGCAATTTACAAAATAAAATACTTAAGTTTATAAAAATCGGACTAATGGTTCATTTTTGTAGCGGACTATTTTATTCGGTGCAGTTCTTAGGGTTGCGAGGATTTTAGTTGGCTATGGTAGAACTTTCATCCCATCATCATCTCACATCTTTTTTTTTTTAGTGTAGCCAAAATAAAAAGTTCAGCACTATCCATTATAGAGCAATCGATCGTAAAATGTAACTCCCTCTCGCTTAACATTTTCTATATAGTATCTCTAACTTTATTTATAAAACATTTAATACATATTTTTTTGCTTTGTTAATTAACTTAAAACTTATAAATTGCATTTAATATCACAATAAATAATTGCGTATATATGGGCAAAAAACAGTTCATGTTTTTGCCCTCACGATTAATACATTCGATCATTGAGAGTCTAGCGCCATAAGCCGTTTTTCGATTGCGAACTACTTTTTGTTGTTGGTTTTATGATTTACGAGCGATTGTAGTAATTTGCTAGAGTAAATTTCACTCCAAAAATCACATATTTCGTTTTCGGTTGCTATATATTTTTGTAGCATTTCCAGCTCACAAGGAGTGTTCGCAATCGAAAAACTGTTTATGGCATCAGACTCACAATGACCCAATGTATGAATCGCGGGGCCAAAAGCATGAACTTTTTTCGCCCCTACATCTTCGCCCTCCTTAATCTACACACAAAACTCTTCATACATTTGCATATGTACGAACGAGAATCTTTGAATAGCTACCTGCACATGTTACCGTATGCATTTCAATTAAAATCAATCAAAATACAACAGTTTTGGTTTTGTTTTACTTAAACTAATCTTAATTTATGCATAATTAAGGCATTAATTCAGCTAAAGACTCAGCAATTGTGCTATCACGGAAACGTCCAATACGTAAAGCATACGATATAACATGAGCGACATAGCTTTGCTCGTGAACGCCATGGAAAAGATAGGCCATTGCACCTAAAAAGCAAAACAAAAGTATTAAAACACATTAAATAAGTGCAATAATATTTTATAATTACCATCTGCGTGAATGGTTACATCTGAACCACCATGTTTATTTTCATCCGTATTGATAGCACCCTGTTGTACATACTCCCAATCGGTTGTATCGACCAGTGCAGGATTAACACGTTTGCCATTGGCATCCGGTTGGAAACCTTTATAGGTTGTGGCATATGTGAGCGTAGTGTAGGGAGTACCTTCAGTTTTCGAATTTGAAGCGATACCTAAAATGTCAGCACCTTTCTCAGGATGTCCATTAATCGACAAACTGTGAGCATGATCAGCGGTAACAATAATAAGAGTCTCATCCATTTGTTGCCTACAGATGCAAAGCTAGTTTAACATTTTTGTTAGCATTGCAGTTTTATTAATTTCCGACTTACCGCATTTTCTTAGTTGTCGCTTCAATGGCATCATTGAATGCCAGGACCTCTGATAGCGCCTTCCGTGCAGCACCGCGATGATGCGCTTGATCAATCATCCCACCTTCAACGACTAATAAGAAGCCTTTATCCTTACTACGCAGAATATCGAGTGCTTTTAAAGTCATCTCCTTTAGGGAAGGCATGCCCGCATCAGTTTTATCACGTTCATGTTCGTACTTGAGATGCCCATTAGCAAAAATACCTAGACAAGTAGAAAACAGTAAAGTATTAATGAAAGTTTATAACGAATGTAAGTAAATGAAATTTTATTATTAACACTAACCTAAGACATAATCAACCCTATTAGTATTTAGACGCTTTAATTCACCAGCATTTTGTACTACCGCATAACGTTCACCTTTCTGCCGCTTATGATTTTTCCAATCGTTTATTAAATTACGACCATCTTTGGAGTTGCAAGACCAAGTATCAATTGGATCTTCAGGAGAATCTTGAACCCCTGAAACTAGAGTCTGACGCCCACCACCCATAATCACCTATGATATTAGATAAAATGGAAAGTTGTTGAAGTGGTAAAATTTTTAATCGCAATTACATTTCAACCTACATTAATTTGCCTGCCAGTTTCTTCTTCAATCAGCTGACGTCCAATATCCTTGCAGCCCGCTTGAAGTGCATCCGCCGACATTGCTGCTTCACATTCCCAACGTCGATCAGGTACATGTGCATATAAAGCTGCTGGCGTAGCATGCGTCACTCTTGTATTTGTCACGAATCCGGTATTCATGCCATCAACTTGTGCCCATTTTAGTATAGTATGTACATGATGATCCTCATCGAGTGATGCTGAACAATTAGCCAAATTAACAGTCGAATCAACACCTCCAGTTTCATAGTTAGTTTTAACGCCACCAAATAAAGCGGTCGCTGTTGAAAATGAGTCGGGTACTTGTTTGTCAGCACAGTAGGTCTAAAAGATTGAAATGAAATAAAATATTGGAAAGTTTGGTATAATGTTTAATTTTTCGGATAAAAATCGACTACATATTTTCGCGGTCATAATTAAGCAATATTCGCAATTATTTCAATTTCACTACCTAAGCTTAAAATCACGAGTTCCAGTTCCGATATCAAGCTTACTCATAAACGGATCATAACAAAAAATCCTCATTTAGATTGCCGTTTACACCATCTAAACAAGCAAATTGACAGACGTCAGCAGTTATCTTTTTTGTACGCTCGGTGTAAACAACACAACAAATGAAATTGAATTGCCATTCAATAATACCACAGAGCAGGTGATATGGAATGAGAGGGCTATAATTTTTAAAATTTTAAAAATATCAACGATTTCCTAAACATTTTTTAAGGAGAAATACCGAGTATTTCTATGCTTGAAGGAGAAAATATATAGTACTGAAATTTTACATCTTATAAAATCAAAATATTTTGCCAAACAATTTGATGAGAGATCCCAGGACACGACTATTGAGGTATTGGCAAAATGTACGCGTAAATGAAAATCCCAGTTGCACAAACAGTGAGCACTCCTCAAAACAGTAATGATCTCATTGCTCTAAAAGGAGCAATAAGCGAAAAACTCTAATACAGTAAAAAAATTCTTGAATTTCATGGTCTATTTCAAAAAAAAAAAAAATAACAAACAAAGTCAATATGATTGAGTTGTTAAAATTTGTATATCTTACTCTTTCTTGCCTAGTTAGAAAAATAGGCAGTAAGAAAGAGATAGAAGTTTTTCGCAGAAAATCACATTAAAAATTAAAAATCCGCACAAACACGCATGCTTCATGTTCCAATTGTATTTTAACAGCTTTTCTCAGAAATTTTTACAAGCCGAATCGACAACATCAAATAATAAGAAAATGTCGAATTGGAATAAAATTCAAACTGAAAAGCTAATAAAGATGCACGAAGGGTATACGAATTTGTTCGACTTCAAGGATGCAGAATATAAAAACAGAATCAAAAGAGTTCAAAGTTTGCGTGAAATTTTAAAAAGGATGGAAGAAAATCGTCCGGGCACAAATATAAACGATGTGAAATGCAAATTAAGAATCAGCGCAAGTGTACACAAGACAATCATGAGGGTGACGATCATCTTTACGCTCGTGTAAACAGCTTCTATGAGTGCAACAATGCGACTTCCGTTGCAAAATTTTCAATTTACCCCCGCTAAAGAAATTTTACTTAAAAAAAAAATTTAATTTGCAGGTTTTGAACTTAGGGAATTTTTAGGGATTTGAACCTTGGCCCACAAGTGGATGTGTACTTACTGGCGTTTTAGAGAACTAGTCCATGTCGTCATAAATTTTGGCGGCAACTATTTTCGAGTTTTGTTTTTGTATGAGATGCAAATGAGATCGTGTCCTCCTTTATTATTGGAGACTAAAACATGCAGGACATGCAATATTAAAAAGAAGTACAAAATACAAGAGCTCTGGAGCAATAGGGAGAAATTCATTGCTCGCTTTGAAGCGCTCGATGATTACGTTTACTATTTTTCTATCTATCAAAGGCTATTTTTTACTATTAAGAGCTTTTGCATTACTTTATATATATGGAGCTCTAGGTAGCTCTAGTTACTCCACTGTAGCATCAAATCGTGGAAAAGGGACTACTTTTTTTTTCTTAAGCTTGGCTTAAAAGTTAAACTTATGCAAAGGCATGATGAATGACTTCAAAATAATGTTATTGTTGCTTACAAAAAAAGTTAAAAGCAACAACATTACGTTTCTTGGCATACCTTACGATTCTAAAGAAATTTAAGCATTTCCATATAAATTAAAAAAAAAAAACGGTTTCTGAGCACGTTTCAACAATGCAGGTGTTGCGAACACTAAAGCTGGCCCATGTTGATGATGCAATTCAATCAAAATAAATACAAAATTCTTTTTCCATTTATTTGCAACAGCAGCAAAATTTTTTGGTCCATAGTTAGTTGTTAAACATTATTATTTATTTGCGGTCATGAATTTGTATTGTTTTCAATATGTATTTTTTATTTTATTTGAAAAGTTTTATTATTGTTTATTTTCTGTATGTGATAAAGACGCTGCAAACGACACGTTGCACAAGGGACAAAAATGAAAAAATTTAAAGTTATAACATTAAAAAACTGTTGTCGATCGATACAGAATTTTAAAAAATTATTAGCTCAAAATTCCCGTTCGTTTAAAAGTTATGCAGCGTCAAAGTTTAATCATTCAACTCAATAATTGTTCAGAGTTGGGTTTAATTCTAAATTTTTTCAACATGGTAACTCTAATAGTTTTTTTACATTTCTTTAATATGTCAAGAATCGTTACATTAAAAAATTTACTTTATTGAGAGTTAAGCAAATTAATAAGCAAACTTTACAGGAAAAAAACATTAAAAAAACGTTTTTCTATTAAACAACGTATAAAAGTATGTAAAAGCATAAGCATAGTGGTGTTTTCAAAGTGTGGCGTGCGTCTGCAAGGAGGAAAAATTTCACATTACCTATTGATTTACCTTTGGAAGGTGTTTTCTAAGGCGGCTATAATAATATTAGAAACAAGAAGCTTGGACATATACAAAAAGTTTCAAGAGAAGCTTGCAATTTCGACCTATTGGTATCCATATGAAATTCGCGCGATTTTACTCAAATTAACACAACACTTTTTCTAATAAAAATAGTTAGTGGGCAAAATTTCAACTCGATCCGATCATTTGTACTATTTTTGGTTTTGTATAGAAGTGAAACACTGTAGATGCTGCTGCGCGCTGTAGACTCGGTTGAACTTTGAGGTTGAACACTGAAAAAACTTTTGTAGTGTTATTTAGGAATGTTGCATATTCCATCCATGACTTATTTGCGTTTCATAGCGACCACGAGCAACCACAACAATATCATGCGGAAAGAGAAATCAGGCGAGTTGGTCGCCTGCTTAACGTATCCAGAAAGCATAACAACGTTTGAGGACAAAGAAAGAAAAGGCATTCTGACCAGGGTCAGCAAAACCACTGATGTACCGATAACAGCAACTTCGTTCAATCTGAAGCACCGTAAGGAAATACTTTTGCACTCAAATAAGTACTTTCATGTCAAATTTCGTTTATGTGCCACCATATGGGTAGCGAAACCTGGGCCAGCACTTAGTCGGGATTGTGCTTTTATTATGTGAACGCACGGCCGCCACATACAAATAAGAAAAGACGTTAATGTCAGTTCCCTCAGTTGTACTCTATGACTAATACAAACAGCCTCCCTATTTATTTCCTCTCTATGTAGTAAAATATTTATCAATTTAACTATTTAATTACTCACCTTCAATAAGCCCATATGCGGAAAACGTTCCCAACTCAGTAGACCTTCTTCCTTGTAAGCGTAGATACGTGAAGCGGTCACCGTATTCGGACCCATGCCATCACCCACAAACAATATTACATTCTTCGCGCGTCTTCGATTGATATCACGTCTCAAGGCGTTCTTCAACTCATCGATACCCTTTTCATACCATATCTCTTGTTCAGGCGGTAAATGCGTATTCCAGAATGATACTTTCTCTGTATCGGAAACTTCGCTACCCATTTCATAATGTACCAGAAAACTAATACACATTACAGTCAGCAGAATGCACGAAAATGCAATCGCAATAATAAATATTTTCGATTTGAAAACATTTGGTTTTGGAGCGTTCGCTTTTGATTCAGGGATGTCATTCGTAAAGCCATGACTTGAATCTAAGCTATCCATTTGTACTTCAACGATATCGTGAGATTGTCCGTTGCTGTTGGGCGGAACTTTTGTAACTTCCATGCCGCCAGAGGAACCCATTTTTGCTGAGCTGATGTGATGTGACGGTGTGACTCTTGTCTATGATAGAGAAAAAATGAAATATTTATTAAATGGAAAAATTACTTTAGTATTTTTAAAGCTTGTTAGAAAAGCACAATGTGAAATTCTAAGATAAATGGATGGATGCCAGTAAAGTAAACTTAATTTGTTTACCAACATTTTAATCTTTATGGTAATTATTTTGAAATTAAGTTTATACTTATTTCAGTTGATGTGTTGATGAAGTAAGTGTGTGAAGGTACTTGATGGTTAAAGTTTGTTTTTTTCGGCTTAATCGTAAATTCCTTATTTGCAGAATCGTTAAACAATTTTTAGAAAATTTTTATGATATTATATTTACATTTAAAAATAATTTACTTTGATGTTTCTCTTCTGGTAATCTTTATTGTGCAATACACAAATATTTCATCAAAATTAGCATTAATATCAGCAACTGGCAAGTGTGTTTATGTTTACACGTAGTCTTTATCTTGGAAGTTTAATTTAACCGACGTTTATTAATTTCATAATAATATTGTTACCTATTGCCTCTTGTTTTCCCCCTCAATTCCTTCTCGTATTATTTTTTTTGGGGAAATTCTTTACACTTAAAAATAAGTAGTTAAATTCTCCCAATCTTCGATTAGTTAAATTTTATCTTGGCAATATATATAAAATATTTTTGTTCTTTTTTCGTCCTTTGTAACATGAAATGAAAATATTGAAGTTTTTTATTATGCCTCAATAGAAAATAGAACTTTCATTGGCCTCAATTAAATACCTAAGTATTTCGATTATTTTATGGTAGTTATATATCATGAGTAGCAGTTTGTAATCTTAACAATTACATATGTATTTTTAGTTAAATTTTATTGAATCGTTAAATGAAATGTGTACACGTTTCTAATGCTTATGAATTTTTATTACCATTCAGGTTCTCTGAACTTGGTTTTTATAGGGATATATCCTTTGTTCCCTCTCATATGACTGGTTTTTTAAAAGCACTGTATTTTCTCATACGTTGCTCGGAATCACAAATACTACTTCTAAGTATGTTTTTAATTGAAATCTGACGTACTGGGCGTTTAAGGGTTAAGCTTTCGCACCGCTATATGGAGGGTGGTGAATTGCATCCCGAAAGTATGCAGTCTTATTATTAGTATAAAAAGATTGCGGAGGTGAATTTTTAATATTAAAATAGGGTCCTGCAAGTATACATTTCTATTATTTTTTATGTAAATATAGTGGTGGTTATTTTAAAGTTTCGTGCCGTCCGGTGAAGGGTGGTGAATCGCACCCCGAAAGTATGCTGTGTTATTATTAGTACAAACAGACTAAGAAAATTGAATTTTTAAAATTAAAAATAGGTTACAATAAGCCCAAAAGTATACAACACATAATTTATATATCAAAAATGGTTGTAAAACACATGGACTTTGTTCTTTTTGGAATATAAAAGCAAAAACTTTTATAATGAAGTAAACAACACTACGCAACATGTGACAAGTGCAGAAGGTACTCATTTTATCTTTTTCTTGATTTCACAGTAAAATCAAATTTTTTGTTTGAAATTTCACAAATAACACTGTACAAAAAAAATTTAAATTTAAAACAGTATCTGAATTGTGGCCTAGTTTTTCTATTTTTAGCCGCTGATGACGATTCTTTAAACAAACAGCAACTTCAACAGAAATGGTTCAAAAAGTGAAAGCCAGAATTCGACGAAATTCCAGATGCAGTGCAAGAAAAATAGCTGCTGCTTTAAAAATATCCAACTGAAGCTCGCGAAAGATATTACAAAGCAACCTCGGGAAACCTTACAAGATCCAATAGGCGCATAATCTTACACCGAAGCAGACACAGCAAAGAGTAAAGGTGTCGACAAATGGCCAGTTGTCAAATATTGTCTTCTCAGCTGTGAAAAAATGACGTAAATAAGCAAAATGATCGAGTCCGGTTACAAGAGAGAACGTCGAAAAGTTGGAACTAAGAATGGCCACTCGATCATAAGCACGGGCTCAAGAAATGGTTTGAGCCGCAGTGACCGCCGATGACCGTTCCCTACTCCTATTTTTGGAGCCTGGCGTCAAAGTGAATGCGATTGTGTACCGTTAATCGATTTTAGAAGGTGCATAAAAGCCTTGGGCATGCAAGTATTTCGGCAATAGACCATACACGTTTCAATAGGACTTGGCACCGTCGCAGAAACCGAGATTGGTTAAGAAACAATGTTCCGAAATTTATTTCGGTAAAACTCTAGGTTCCGAATTCACCAGACGCCAATCTGCTGAATTTTTCTTTTTGGGGGATTTTGACTGGATCGGCCACATAATCAAGGCTAAAGGAGGTTATATCAAACATCTGAAATGACTTTTTAAAATTCAATTATTTTTAAATATTTTCTCTATATATATATATAATAAAAACTGTTCATTGATTTGAAAGTTATAGCCTATCGAATTGGTAACACTTCAATCTCCGCACCTTGTATATACAATTGCTAAATATTCGATACTACTCACTCTGCATTATACTGTTCACCAATTCTTCTTCTTAAGTGCAACCAAGGGTCTTAAAAACCCAATAAAGTACGAAAAAATTAAAAACTTTTCTACTTAATAATTTTTTCCAATTTTTGCTTGAAGAAAAGTCGGTTAACGAAAGTTTTTAAATGAGCGAAAGGAATTTGTTATTAATTGAATTTGATTATTGTCCTAGGCTCTCACAATCCTCTAAATATGGAAACTGATACGTTATTAAAATTATCTACTGACGAAGAAACAAATGTAAAACGAACACACAAAATCCGAGAAAAAGTTTCAGGACGTTTACATCACTTTATACTAGGTAATAAAATCATAAAAACTGTAGTGATTTATACTAATTTTCATTACTTTCCAAATTTTAATATCTTGATTTCGCGGTTCAAAAATCTGTCTGTCATAGTTGTATGTAGCTTCCTCCTCTCTCATTTTAAAAATATTACATGAGACGACATGTTTTGTTATGTATTCTATGAGATATATGCTCTTAAGGGAGCTTCTCTTTTGCTTATTACTTTATTTTTTCTTTTTTTGTTGACTCTTCCCTTGTTAATCTTACCAATTAAACGTCATGAATTATTTTTTGCCCCCCGATTATTGATACATATGTTTAGCTTTCATACTTAACACTTGCGAACACAGTAAATACTAAATTAATAATATTTTACTAAAACGTTAATTATCCAAACAATTAATTAATTGTTTAGTTAAAATTTGTACGCTAATTTCACGAATTTTGTTGCAAACAAGAAAACAAAAAGATAAAAAAAAAGCAAACACATAAAATTATTAAAAGCAAAAAAAAAACCCTAAAATTGGCTTACGCAATCATTACCGCATATAAGTAATTTTAAACAATGAAATAAAACGTTATGCTTAAAACAGTTAACTACTTACATATGAATTGATTATTCAGAAACCAGATAAGTGAATGATATTGCACGAAAGAGTAATATTTTAAAAATGAAATTGTATATTTATTGTTTACCAAATATTACGATTCCAACTAAATATATTCATTTATTTATTTGTTTTTTTTTTTTATTCAGACCTAACTTCTTTTAGAAGATTTCCATCCAATGCTCCGGAATGAGGCACATTTACATTATAATATTAAGATGTTCCATGCAAGTCATGTAAAATAATTTCATCACTTGAGTAATGAAAAGCAATAATTTTGAGATAATAACATTTGAAAAATATTTTTTTTTTTTTAACCATTGTATGTAGCAAATTTGTTTTTACTTTAAAAACATATCACAATCAAATTTTGTTAATAAACGGATAAAAGTCGTAGATAGAATAGACTAAGGGGAGCTTAGATTAATGGCGCTATGGTTGAAAAAATAAGTATAGTCATTATACATAATTTCATTACTAAGGAGATGATTTATTAGAATGACTTGAATTAAAGTAGACATTCGTTCCAGGTTATATCCCCCAAGCTTCATTTTACTAGTATGTCTTAGACTACTTGTCTTGTTGTTTGATAATCTTCCCTTTTAATCTCTCTATTTTACTTTACTGTTTTGTTATATTTATAATAAAAAATACATGATGTAGGATGGTAAAAGTATTTAGAGGAAGATGCATTTTTTCAAAAAGTAGCCATTTTGAATTTTGGACAAGTAAGAGGAACATTTTAGAGGTACATTTTTTTAAATGGGTAGAAAAGCGCGAGTAGTAGTAAATTATTAACACTTTTATTACTATGTACTAAATTATAAATTTTATTTATAATAAAAAAAGTATAAATAATGTTAATAAAATTAGTTTTCTTTATTAGCAAATACCTTGAACATATTAAGAGTTAAAAAATAATATAAAAAGTAGTAACTAATTCTCCCTACGTTCATGCAATACTATGCAAATTATTTTCTTATAAATTCTCACATAAAAATTTAACTATGAAAGTACAATTCTGTTGCAAAAAGAAGAATAGTATCAAAACAAATGTTTTCCCAATTGTTAAAGTTCCTCTTACTTGTCAAAATGCATCTACCTTCTTAATTCTTCTGCCATGTGATGTAGTATAATTCTATTCAAATGTATTCCTGTAATTATAAATGTCGCTTCTGTAGTATTGCCAACCTCTAAATGTAAAATATTTTAAAATGACCGCCAAAGGGAGAATAAGAAGAAGAAGATTATTATGTAATTTCCGGTAGTGAACCCGCCGTTGTTAACCTAAGAAACTGAATAAATAATTGTTGTGCATCCGCAGAAATTTAAGTATTTTAATCGAAATTTACAATGATAAAATATTTTCCATCTAAGCCGAGTTAAGAGCTGTTTTCCATTTTTACCACAGAAGTATCTCTATAAAAAAAATCTGCTAGAGATCTGAGTCTATTCTTCTATAAATAACATAAACCTTAGGAGTCTAAGGTTGATCGACTTTTGACCTATATCAACCATAACCATTACTATCCAAAAGGTTTTATAACCACAACTAAATAAATTCGGCTGAATTCTTTACCTGGAAATACATATTTTGTAAATACTCGTTTGTACATGCGTATAAAAATTATCCTGATTTTATAAATTTCCGATAACAGTGGTTTATAGATTATTTCAAATGCCACTTGAACACAACATTAAAAAAAGATCATTAAAAATGATTAAGTAATATACAAAAATCACAAGACAATACATTTGATGACGACGATCTATAATACAGTGTGCAAATGTTATAACTTTTTTGACGCCATAATGGAAAATGTTATTTACTAATTGGTCATGCTGAGCACGATGGCAGTTTTAGTGTTCAGTTTTTAACCAAGCCAAGAAATAATCACTGATTTATATGTTTCTAATTTCTCAAAATTCGTTTGAGTGATTCAACTAAATGCCTATTTTGAGGTAATTTATTTTTCAGTATTTGCCAAAGTGTTCATTTGAAAAATTACTTTTTTTTGATCTGGCAATGTCTAAACGTCACTCAAGATTTGCATTTTTATCATAGTAAAGTTAACGAATGTGCAAAGTAAAGAAATTAATAAAACTACTACCGATATTCTGAGTCGGTGGTGGCTACTTTAAGAGCGCTTTCTCAAATTTTCGGTCTATCTGTTATTATAGTCTCATCAGAGACTGTGTCATAGTGGATAAATTCGAGTCAACATATTCACTATTGAATATTCCTCTGCCAGTGAGACAATATACCGGTTAAAGTACCGAAAATATCGCAGCCGAAAGTGCTTCAGTTCAAAATGAGCCAATTCAGTCCATTTCACGTCGTTGACAGGAATTGGGAATCTCTCAGTCCACATTGTGACGAATTTTGTGTAAAGATCTTGACCTACACCCTTTTACAAGATCAAACTAACTCAACAAGTGAAGTCTCGTGATCATTTGAAGCGCCAAAACTAACTATTGTACTCTGCAAAAATTTGAAGAAAATCCTGAATTTCATCGAAAAATCATCTTCAGCGATGAAACTAATTTCTGGTTTAATGACTTTGTCAATAAGAAAAATATGCATTGTTGGAAAAATATGCATTGTGCAGAAACGAAACAAAAATTTGCACTCAGGCGGCTTTGTTCTACTTCCTTATTCTTGTTTCGTTTTTGCACTCAAACATTTTAAATGCAGTTTCGCTAGTTATAATTTTTTACTTTGCTTTCAGCCTGTGAATTTCTCTTCCACTCTAATCCGTTTTGGCCGAACCTTAGTCACATTACCTCCATTACAAACATCAATCTTATAGTCTCGCATATTCAATGTTCTACTGTATTTTGTAATTATATCGGTACTTGAAATGATAAGGTGTCAAATTATCAGCACCACAATTATCCAATACACCTTATGTATAAGCGGTGGCGGTACATCCATATAAGCCCAAAAGCCGGGCTTGCCTAACTGAAAATTTGTACGAAAAGTATTTACAAAATTACTACTTTGGTTTCAAACTGAAAGAATAATTTCTAAAATTTTTTATTTGTATTAACTTGTTTTTCAATAGCTAGTATATGTACCAAAAAAAAAGCATTCATGCTATTGCAGTTCATCAAGTTGGCTTTTACGAGGCTTTTAAAATTTGAAAATGTATGTTTTCATAACATGCCATCTCGCTTATTCTAATAGGAAGTTCAATAGCATTTTTAGTATGTGCAGTTCCAAAAAAAGTAGCAGCATACCAATTTTCTACTACTATGTATGATTTTACATAGAATTTAAAAGCTGGCTTTCAGTTTTTGTTTGCCATTTGGAAAGTATTTGCTCCTTTTTCTTTTACTCCTATATTTTTGCGCCATTAGATTTTATCAGAGTTTCGAACCGGTTAAATTTGGGTTCGTGTTTAGGTTCAGGTTCAAGCAAAAAATAACAGTGTGTTCCTGTTCCTGTTCAGGTTCAAATAAAAATGAAGCAAAACAAGGTTTTTCAAAAAATAGCTTTACTTATTTGCATACATCAATACATTTAGTTTACATTTTTTCATTCCGTTGACATTTTTCTTATATTTGATAATTTGCTGTTTTATTAAACATTTAATAAGGCTTATATTAAGGGAAATTATCGTTTAGATTAACAAATAGTATATCTCTTAACGATTTGTTTTTTAAATGATATCTTTGCGGAGCCAACATCAATTTTAGTAAAGAAAATGCCCTTTCTACGTTCACTTGTGTGGTTGGAACTGGTAAGATCATTTCTGAAGCTTCAAACAATAAAGGAAGCTCAATTTTTTTATGCTCCCACCATATTCCAACAGGCTCTCTAACACATCAAAAGTCAAATTCCATCCTGATTTCCAATTTTAGCCTTTTTGGTTTACAAAAAAAATTCACTGGGCTTACCTCATCGGTAAGTGCTAGGCACGCCACTGTGTATAAGCATATAATTACAATGAAGATATATAATTTAGGGGCATAACTACTGTGCAACAAATAAAATAAAATTCATTTTTTTCTATGTTTATCAATGCTAATTTATCAATATTTATTTTTATGTTTATAAAAAAAAAAAAAATTTATATTTGAGTTGTTTAGTTGAACAATTGTTAATCACTTATAATCATTTTGTTCTATCACTAATAAAATGTGAATGTGTATATAATTTTTAATAAATTGATATCTGGTGTTTTTAGATTCAAGATCTGAAAAAAATTTTGTGTGTTATGTGTAACATATTTCCCAGTTTGGCATAGTACTGCGTGCTATATTATTTTCTTTCGTTTTTTTTTTTTTTTTAAGATATGAAAAAATTTTAGTGGACATTTTATGAGTAAACCACAAAAATACGTCATACCACGTCAAGTCTACTTGAAAATGATCTATAAAATATAGTTTTCAACAGTTTTATGATTTAAGATAAGATTACAAGCGATTATATTTGTGTTAGACTCAATAAAAATTGAGAAAAATTTTGATTTTGTTAATGATATGCAACCATGTGTAGAGGGTGCTATCCAAAATGAATATTTCTACAATAATACAATTATAAAATTGTACTACTTAACTTTTTATCAGACCTTATTGCAGCCTGCCTAATTTCGACGAAGTTCCCGTCGGGAAATGAATTTCCGTCACGAATACGAAAGAAATGGCAATCCCAATTCCGACGAATTCGAACATAACGTTGCCAACTATCAAAAAAAAATCAGCTGTTTTGTGTCAATAGTGAAAAGGAAAAGTATTTACAATTTTATTTTTTTTTTGTGTAATAAGCTATAAAAAAGGAATCTCTGGCAGCAGCGGTATTTTTAGTAGAGGAATAGATGGAGTGTAGAAGTAGATGCTTAAAAATGGAACTCAAGCTATTAAGGTTAATGCTTGCAATTCTTTTAATATAAACAACCGAGCATGAGCAGGCTATATATATACCAGCATAAATACCAATTAATTCCTTTTTTAGGTTTGTGAAGGGTCAACAAAAACGCATTCAAGTACATTCTGATTGTGGGGGAGGATGAACTTGGGCCAAATCGAAAGCAGGGAGTTACAGCTTTGGGACGCATTGCGAATATTTTTCGATTTCTAATGAAGGTTGGAAAAGATCATGAAGTTGGAGTGGCATAATCAACGTTGTTGAAAACAATGAAACGGAGCTTTAATATTTTGGAAGCGATGCTTTATAAAGTAGATAAAGGTAGATGTGACTAATGAAGAAACATGCGAGGCCAAAATATATTTCTATGCAATAATGCGATTGCCTGTTAAAATTAAAAAATTCTTGCTCGGACCTATCGATATTGCCGCTATTACAACCTCACACAATGATGCTCTCTTGGTTATCCTATTTTAATAAATTGTATGAAAGATATAGGCAAATCTCACGACATCGTGTCAGATGTTTCCAATGGTTGCCGAGAGCTTTTTTTATGTCCGAACCATTCTAATATCTCTTTCAATACTGTTGGCCGATGCTGGATACCAAACGATGATTTTTCACCCGCTCTAAGTCATTCATTTGTTAGTTTGGCCAAAACAAATACAAAAAAAATGGCACAAAAATTAATTTTTTTATTGTCTGAAATGGCAATTTTTATTGCTTTTATCGTTGAGCGGTCATTATTTCTCGACTCTCGGGTTAGAATATTAGTTTTTGGAGTTTTAGGAAAAAAAATCCGACCGGCTAGAATAGTGTGCCCGAAGCAATCTACTCGGAAAGAATGTAAAATTCGTGCGTAGCTCCCTCTCAAAATATGGGTTTTTGATAAGCACAAAAATAAAAAGAAAGGAAAATGCCCTAAACCTCGCTGAATCCATTACTCTAGTACTAACATCTATCGATAAAAATCGTTCAACTGCAACACATCACCCAGTTGAATTGAAAGCTGATTTTATATCGGAGAATTTGAATTTGAGAAGAAAGTTGAATTCGGAGAATAAGTCGTCAACAATCGAAGTGACATTTCGTAGAATCCATGTAAATTTCCACAGCTAGGTCTTAGAAACGATTGACCTATTTTTGCATGCATTTTTCAAATTAAAATTGTATATGAGCTGTCAGACGTCGAGCGAAGAAAAAAAAATTAATAAGGAGTCATGGAGTATACTTCTAACAAGATGAGGATCAATAATTTAGCATGAAAAAAATGTTACCCCCCATTTGAAAACCAATATTTTTTTTTTTTTTTATAAAAAATTACACATGTGGGATTTGCCCATATATCGTGCAAGGTGAGTAAATGAAAACCTTCATTATTTAATTAAGAAAAAGTTAAAAATATTATTAAAAAGAAGAATCGATGTTATAGAAATCGAACACAACAGATTAGAGCTGCAAATATACAGTTTCAAAGTTTAGTATAAAAAATATTTTGCTAAGAATTTCCGCAACCTCACTCACGCATATTGCTCTGTGTGGCTGTCCTTGGCAGCCCTTATAACATACAGTTAGGAGAAAAACTTTATGGTGGGCGGCCATATTTATTTATACACAGAGAAATATAGGAGAATAGAGAGAGAAAATTGCAACCTTCTCTATTGAGCGAAGAAAAAACTATAAATAGAAAAGGATTTTGGTTACTATAGAAATGAAGTAAATAATAAGATAATTCCATAAGAATCATTCAATATGGCAGAAAAGTAAAAATTATTAAATGCAACAAAAAAAAAAAAATATATAGATAAAGTATCAGGAAAAGGTAAACAAACTTTTAATTGGTTTATAAAAGATTTATTTACATGGATTTGTTATTGCTGCTGCACTAAATAAAAATGAACACGTGTGCAAGAATACACACAAACGCACACTAGAAATAGAAAAAAAATTAAAAATAAATATATAAATTGTTTCTAAGAAACAATAACAAATATCATTCTCTCATCTTTTCTTATATTCATTACGTTTGTTTAACTCTGTTTATTTATTATTTTGCGGCCAACATCAATTATTTTCATAAATGCATTTCTTCGTTTCAATTACATTTAATTTGATTAATTTTAATTACATGCTATATTGCGTTTGTATTCTTAATTTATTATTATTATATTTAATTTTTTTGTATTTTCTGTATACTTTTCTTTTTATATATTTTTTAATACAAATCTTTTATTTTAATTATTTAAAGGAACACTTACACGATTTCAGTTGCAATAATAAAACAAAATTTTTTTAATAATTTTCTTCTTTTTTGTTTGATTAAAAACTTTTTCGTATGTACATATATTTTGTGCCCCTCGCAACGTCAACGCAACAAACCGAACTGAACTAAATTTATTCGCAACATTTCGTTTTTATTGCGAGATTTATAACAAATAAGCACCTAGATACTTGCATACTACCTTAACTACATATGTACCTAGTCTACCAACAATATGTACATCTCTTTCCTCTCATTTGTCAGATAAGTGTAAATATTGTATAAAAAGGTTTATTTAAACTTTTAATTTTTTAATGCATATCTCTTCCATTTAACGGTTGTTTCTTTGAAATACAAGAGAGCGCCGCGGCATACGACTTTATGAATTTGTTTGTTTACAACAAAAAATTCGAGTACTAAAGAGTGTGGAGCATAAACGAAATGCCTCTACAATAGAAAAGCTCCATACTATGGTAGAGAAAAGCTACTGCATACAATGGTTATACAGTAAACACTTGTTAAACATTGTAATGATGAGTTTCAGGAATTTGTTGACTGAAATAAATACCGAGATATGTAGGTATGATTATGAAAATTATTTACAGCTTTGCGTTATGAGCGTTCTAAATGTGACAGCGTTTGTACGCCGCGTAAACTCGTCGATACGCCTCTTCTCTGTTTTATGGCAAAACAAATCTAGAGAGAAAGGCTTGAATGAGGACTCTAAATGTGTCACATAAAATAGTTTTGCGCAAGCATCCAAAAAAAAATAAAAAAAAATTTTACTTGTTCCAACAGCGATTTTATTGAACCCTATGTTCATGTTATATTTATCTTTTCTTCGCAAGCAAGAAATTTCTATTATTTATTGAAGAATTTGTTTTATTATTTAAATTGGTCATTTCGAAAAGGGCTCATATTGAATTTTCCGCCATTCTGGTTTTTGTTTTTTTTTGTGAAATATGTTTTTGAAAGCATAAATCTATGGTATGAACGTGAAAACGGCTCATATCTTGGGTTCTGAATTTTGCATATTTCAATAATTTGGTAGTACAGTAGTTTGGTAAATCTCTTTACAGCCAGAGGCATTGATAGTTTTATCACTTAAACGGGAGCTTATTTATGCTATCAGTTTGGAGAATGAGAACCAATGAAATTTCTTTTTCACGGCCTATTCCGGAGTGAATGCTTTTATAGTTTGAGCAGAATTTTTCGTGCAACATGTGGTTGAGCATTGCATTTCCAGAGAATTAGCCGGTCTCTATTAATGTAATGTTAATTGATATGCTTAACAAAAGGCTACAACGAATAAAAATTATTTCTTATATTTTTAGTAGACTATGAAAATTAAATCTAAGCGTTAATTTTTCAAAGTCTTGACTACTGTTCCATGTTTTTAGTTTAATTTTAAGTAATGTATATAACAGTCTTAAGGAACGTATATGTATATGTAGTCATCACAACAACAATGTATATAGAGACGGTCGTTTCGGAATCCGCCACTATTCCTCATCAGTGATCTTAGTGATAGTTCTTTGTCTTTCAATATCCTGTATAAGCTACTAATATTTGAAATCGTAACCCAGAATTACAGATTTGATTCCAAATATCTTCACTGAACAGAGATATTAAAAGAAACCAACACTACCGTTCTATATACTTATAGATTTGTTGTGTTTTCTCTTTGTAACTAGTCAACATAACCGTTCGTTATTAAAAGTCTAGTACATGAGTGTGTGTGTTTGTAGAAAAATGATTCTAGGTGTCGTTTTTCTGAATCAGGCCACATTTAATCAGTTTATTATACTTTCTTCATACGCCAAGTACTTAATTTCGCTATACGACTTTTCCATGAAATTGCCTGTCCCTTTAAGATTTGTTTTTGGTTCATGAGCTCTAATGAAAATGTATGAGATAAATAAAATAATATCAACTTTTAAACCTTACAAATATTCATAGCCATTTTTTCAAATTAAAATACATAATAATTTTACACAGATTTGTATATATTCTTACCATTTCACATTAAATTTTTTCTTTTTTTGTTCCTGTTTTGTAAAATAGCTCATTGCCACCCTGTGTTTATTTCACCGAACATTAGTGTGACCAACTCAGCGCTTTTCCTGCTAAATTTAGTGCTTTTTGAAAATCAAAATGCGGAAAAAAAATGAATTAGCGCTCAGCGCGTTTTTTAACGCATTTTTCAATTTAAAAGACACTAAATGCGCCATTCTTGTGATCATATTATTTTTCCGCTCTTTTATGCCAACATGTTGCCTGTGTTACCTGAGCTGTTTATTTTTATTTAACGGCGGTTTTGTGAAATTCAACGGCTGATGGTAGCCGATATCCTCTTTGTTTCGGCGGCTGTAATAAAAATTCTCAAATATTATCTTTTAAACAATCCCATTATAATAAAATGTATGTTTCTAATAATATTCACTTCATATTATATACTGTGTCGTTCAATTGTACTGCGGCTATGGCTTAGCCGATAATTTATGACCGGCAGAAAGCAAAAAAAAGGCTTCGGCACGAATTTGACTGTGAATCGCACAGCTCAGGTCTCTGGCTGGTCTAGAATTTTTTATTAAAAAAAGTGAGATTTCAGCTGCAAAACAAGCTTCAATTGAATACAGTATTGAAGAAAGTGCTATCAAGGCTGCAGAATGTTAAATTTCTATCCTTATTATTTAGTAAATTGTAGTAACCTTGTTTTATTTTAGACTCTAATTCCCTAAACGAAACGCAAAGCCAAGGCTACTGAGGATATGCACAAGACCTTGCAAGAGACAAACCAGCTGCTCAGAGAACGTAATGAGTTGCTACGCACATTAATAACCATGCGAAGTGCTCCAACAACAGCAATACAAGAAGCAGAAAAAGGCAAACAAAAAGAAAAATAGAACGTAAGAATTGCTTTATAGCTTTATATTCAAGATCAAAATTTCGAAAGTTATCATCTTTTACTTTTGAAAAAAGAAAGGCTTTTAATGATGAGGAATAACAAAATTCGAGGTAGTATGTGGGAACGGTCCCAAAAAAGTGAAGGAAGGATATATAAACATTTAGATTTCAATATCGGCAAAAAATATTTCAGTGATACAAAATCTCAGGTACAAAATCTCCGTAATATTTAGAGCAAGGTGCAATTTATTGAAATTAAATGGTATTTATAATAAAAACTGCACACTCTGCAATCTAAATGAGATAGAAAACGTTGAGCATTTTATTGGGAAATGCCCCATTTTAACAACATTCCGTGTTGTAAATTTCCAAAAAACAACTTTGACACATTCTGAAATAGTGAATGTATTGAATGGGAAAAATGATGAGTCTTGGAAAAAACTGGTTTCTTACATAACTGGTGCGCTGAAGTACAGAGAATTAATTGAAAATGAATTTACGTGATATGTTAAAAGTAGATCGCATATTCCGGCAGACGACCTTTAAGGCCATTGCCGTATATTCTTTATTTAGTTATTTAAAAATATTGTTAGTCTGTAAGCATACATTGTGAACTTTATACTATATAAAAATAAAGAACTTTTCTATTCTATTCTATTCTATTCATCTTTTACTTTTTCAGGTTTTTTCGGCTGCTGTCTTTTTTTTTATTTTGAATGTTTTCTGTTTCTCATTTGATGTACCTCATCGTATCCCGCAATGTCTCTGACCACAATTTCATTTTTTGGTTTTTGGGTTGCGAACCCAATCCTTCCTACAAAGGTATATTTTCGCAGACCTGAACGAACTATAACTCCCTGTTAATTTATATAAAATAATTGAAATTCCATTTCATTTATATTGAATGCAAATCATTTTATTGCATTATATTAAATGCCTTTTAATTTAGTATTATGTACATATTTTTTTTTAACTGAATGAATTTAACTAAACATGCATCGTTATGAAATAATAAATGCAATATAAATAATGTAATGGTAGCGTATGTAATTAAAAAACAGTGCGTGCGTAATTAAAAAAAACAGCATTACAACAATGCTTCAACGATTGCGAGTCTTTTGGATACTGCAGGAAGGTCTTCCGTAGCTGCTTCGTTTATGGTCTTGTCGTGCTCTTCACTTTCAAAATTCACCTCGTTCCGCTCAATTAAAAAGTTATGTAATACACATGACGCATAATCGCCTATGGCTGGAGTGCTAATGTCCAAATACTTCAACCTACGAAACTTGCCTTTCAGCAGACCAAAAGTTCTTTCTATTATTGAACGAGCACTGCTTTGACATTGTAGTTGGATTGTCGTCGGATTAATTGTCCATTGTCTCGAAACGGAGTCATCACATTTTGCATTAATCGATAAGCAGGGTCACCCAAAAAATGCAAATGTAGAGGTAGGAGTGGTGATGAACAACTCGTTCTGTTTAAAAACTCTTGCGTCATACATCCGTTAAAAACGTTAATGAAACGCGCCTTGTGGTCGCTCGTACATTTGAATAATATATGTTAAATTTTATTTCTCTGATAGATGTGTATAAAGTACCAACCTTATATTGCATGGTTAATCAAGTGAATTTTATTTCTGTTATAAAAGTCCGTTGGGTTGCCTGCGGGAGCTACAATTGATTGCGCCAACAAGTATGCGGTGTGATTGAAAATGTGTGAATAATATTCTATTAACTACCAAAAGACGTTTTAGTATTCACAGAAGCCTACTTGTTATTTTTCTTGAGATTTTGTGAAAAAATTCAATCTTTTTTGACTCTGCCAGAGCTGAAAAAAGGAGTTTTGAGAGCATATCAAAAAAAATTCCGATTTTTTTAATGAAAATATACAATAATTTCACTATCCAAACCTGATCTCAGATATTTTGTCATTTTCGCTCCGGCCTAATACTTATCTCTACTTTAGCTTGAAAAACCCCAATTAAACTTAGGATGATCGTAGGAGTAATCATCGAGTGCTACAAAGCAAGCAATGGATTACTCCCTATTGCTACAGAGCTCTTGAATTTTATACTCCTTTTTAACATTGCATGTTCTAGGACATGAAGTACTCGTTTTAGCATCCAAAATACAAAAGTAATAAAGGAGAACACGATTACAAACAAGAGCTCACTTACATCTCAAAAAAAAAAAACAAAAACAAAACTCGAAAATAATTGCTGCCGATATTCATGACGCCATAGACTAGTTGTCTAAAATGTCAGTCAGCGCGCAACCATTTGTGGGCCAAGTTTCAAATCCCACATTTTTTTTTTTAAATTTGTGGCCAAAGTAAAAATTTTCTTTTTTTAATTATAATTTTAATAGTTTCATATTCATTTGCTCATTTACTTATATTTTTTTTATTTACTACTATCGTTTTATTATCTCTTGAGTTATCTTTTTCCAGGGTCGACCCTGGTGCCGAAAATCCGCATCTTGAATGTTAAACAACGCGCTTACCAACTGAGCCATATAAGAAATGCAATACTTCCATCACTAGTTTACTGTTTTTGAGGCACACGATTTTTAAAAAAATAAAAACCCCAGTTGCACAGAATTTTTTTTCGTTTATAACATTGCCAACTAAATGAGAAACAAAAAAAAAATGTTAACTGTATGACTGTAAGCAATTTCAATATTCGAGGTGGGTTAAAATATAACCCACCATGCATAAAAAAACTAAGCAAAAGTTGGGACAGTTTTTATCTCAAAATACTCAAATAAAAGGCAAAACATTTTGTTTTTTTTTCTTTTTATTTATATTTTTGTAGATATTTTTATTTATATTGAAAATTGCATGTTGCTTGGGACTGAATAAAAATATCGTGGCTGATTATAGTACACAAAAAACGTATAAGAATTATATTTATATATTCATAAGTGTAAGTGGTTTATTTGTTTATTTGTGTTTTTTGTTTTCACTTGTAATAGTAATGAAAAATGTTTGTTTATTTATTAATATTAAATTTAATTATTATACATATATATATATATTTTTTTTTTTGTTATGGTATTTTAACAAGAAATAAATATAAAGGTATATTGAGAAAGAGTAGAAAATTCCTAGATATGGAGAGAATTAAGCAAATAAAATCAAATATTTTTCAATAGAATGTAGAAGAAATTATAATAATTACATTCAATAATAAAATGAAAAATAAAATCATTAAAAAAAAAATAAAAGCTTAGATAGATTTATATTGTAAGTTTTATAAAATTTTGGAAAAGGCTCTAGATATATGTGAAAAATACCATGGGATTTTATTTTTTTATTATTCTTGCATTATTTTTATTTTTAATTTTTTTTTTTTTTAATTTTATTTTTTATGTATTTTTTTTTTTACATTTTTTGCTTGCATAATAAATTTCAAAATTACGACAAAATTAAAAACGCAAAAGCTTCATATTTTTCGGGATCTGTGATTTAGCAGTTTTTTTTTTTAAGAAAAAATCAAACGAAAAGCTATAAGCGCATATTTCTTTTTGGTTTTTCGATTTTGTTTTTTTTTTTCGTTTTATAATTTGTGAGCATAGACAGACAGAAGAACAAACAAACAAAATTTCAAAGCGTTAAAGAAAATTGCAAAAATCATAAGCTGCGCTTTTGTAGTTTTAGTTTTATTTGTGTGTCAAAAATGAGAAATAATCATGAAAACCAAACAAATCAAAAAATAAAAACTAGGAAAAAACATTAAATCCTTCATTTTTTTGGAGATATTTGAGAAATTGGAAAACTCACAATTGAAGGCGAGTAGGATGAGCATAAATGCAAATCAAGGAGAATTTCATACAAAATATTAAGTATAAAAAAAGAAGAAAAATCAAGCGTGAATTGTTCACGACATACACAAGAAAAAAGATTAATTTTAAAATTTATATTCAAACAGAAATAAAATCAAATAGAGCAAAGAATTAGCAAAAATTAAGAACTAATGCGCGCGTTTCGGTTTTTGTTTGTTTTTTTTTTTTACTTAAAAAGTGTTTTGGTAGTTTTTGTAAATAAAGTGTAGTTGTTGTTTTTGTAATTTCCCCTCAAAACTGCTGCGCTACTCCACCCATCCATCATTGCCTTGTGTGAGTGTGTGTTTTAACATATATGTTGATTCCCCGCATTTCCATTTGTCCCCGCAAAATTCTTTCCTTTTCTTTTTCTTACTTTAGATATCATCAATATCAATCTCATCACCCTCATCATCATCATTGCTGATAATCTTCTTAGCAGTGGTTGCCACAACGGCAGCCTTAAGCGGCTCGACACGTGCACGATCATTATACTCGATCTCAACATCAGAATCATTTTCATCTTCTTCCGAGGATTCCTCCTCTTCGGCTTCCTTCAACCATTGTATGAACGGTTTGGCTTTCTCATGAATCTCAGTGGCAACCTCTTTCGATACATATTTCTTGCTAACCTTTTGTGCCCATTCAAGTATGGCCTTCTCTTCGAGTATATCGTAATCGTAGAATAGCTTAAAAATGCCAGCCACTTTGCTCATCAGCTTGGCGGCATGCAATGCAATAATTTGCTCTAATCCACCAATTAAATAGCGTTGAGCTTTGGGATTATTGTGAGTGAAACGCAATAGCAAATTACGATTTTTGCGCACCTCGACCGTAATGTTCTCGGTGAATAGCAACTCGGCAAGTACCAAGGTGGCCTTGTGTACAATATCCAAACGTTCAGCTTCGATCATCAACTCCTTGTGCACAGCAACAGCATCGAGTGCGCCAGCATCACACTTCTTCTTTACCATTTCATAGAAGATATCAATGCGTTCCTTTTCGGTTTTATCATAATCATCGGAGATGGTCATGCCCTTGGCGCCCTCGGTTAAATCCTGCAAACGTGCGCGTATAGCTTCCTGGAAAAGGAAAACAAGAAAAAGATAAAATAAGTGGAAATTTCAATTTTTGGGGTTGGGGCAATTCAAAGTTTAATAGAGAAGTTAAATGGATACCGACATTCCCTATTTGGTATCAATTTGTATAGCCATAATTCTTCGAAAATAATACCTTGGAATACAGTTCAAATTGCATGTTTTAATGCCGTCCAAGTGGTACTTTTCTGTACTTTTTTTCAAGAGCTTTTTCATACTGTTTACGGATTTTCCCTTCATACATAAAACGTACCATTTCCAGTCCGCTTTCGGATGGGGAAACTTATGTGAGTATACGTCTATACGGTACTAAAACGTACCATTTTCAGACCGAATAGTTTATTGGAAATACACAAACAAGTTTGTCTTTTTCGTTTCTTATCTCTCTTCTTCGCCTATACTAAAGTGCAAAGCAGCAACACTTTCGTATAATTTGTTGGTACACATTGACGACAGTTATCTTCAACGTAAATTCTCATCTCTCTTCATTGCCTATATCAAAGAGCAAAGCAACAACACTTTCGTATACTTTCTTGATCTTTAACGTAGATTTTTTGTTGTCTAAAGTATAATAATAAAGTTTATATGTATTGGTGTTTGCACTTCCATAAGAAACTTTTGGGCAGCCCTGCTTTAGAACATGCCGCCATATTAAAAATGAGAGCAGAAAGTGGAGAGTATGAAATGGATAGTGAAAAGAGACTGTCATTGCTGCTTGTTTAACTTGTTGTTAATATTAAGCAATGAGTACTTTTACAAATGGATGACTTTTTTTGAGAGCGAGAGAGATGATCGGAGAGGAAAATAGAGAACACTCTTTTTTCCTTTCCGTACGTTTTATAAGACAATGCTGTTCTTTTATGCGTTCGTGCTTGACAAAACAAGAGAGTGACCGATGGTGTGAAAAAAAAACATGTAAAAGCCAGTATTGCCAAATTACTTTTCGTCGTCGTGTTTTAAAATAAAAAAAAACAGTCATTTATTTTATTATTCGAATTGTTTGAAATATTAAAACCAGATGGCTTTGAAGGTATCTTTTTCAATATTGTTTTACTCTTTTTTATGCATAGTAGTCATTAAAAAAAAACTGAATTAATCAGCCTTTTAATTTTTATAAATTAATAATACAATAAATAAAAATCGGAAAAGTCGTCACTCTCTAATTATGTAAATTTTTCGCATTTTAATGAGAAATCGTCAAGATGTTTCTATTTATTAAGTACAACATAGAAAAAAGAAAGAATGATGCAGGCAATGTGGACCAACGATGTTTTTCAACCATTTTTGTTAAATTTAATGATTTTTAGCTGTTTGGCACTATATTGGACAGTTCTTTTGTTTGCAGAGCGAGTAGATCAATCAAAATCCGACCACACTCTTTTGAGTGCTCTTTTATGTGAGCGAATTGAGTTTTTCTAATGATAAAACACTTACTTGTCGAGTAGTGATGCCATTTCGCATTTCCCCTAATATTTTTAAAAGAAAAATAATTTTTTTTTGCAGTTATTTGAAGTTAATAGCAAAATGTAAATAAAGCCAATAGAACAGAAAAAATTGAGTAGAATTTAGAAAACGAATAAAAAAATTCGAATTGAAAAAATATAACAATTTAATAGTTGCTTCGCTAATACAAAATATGTGTGTAGCACTGTTACTGAAACGAGCTTATCATTGCAAAAACTTCATAGCGATAACTAAGGAACGAGCGAAAAACTTAGAGCACTCTATAACTTTTTTTTTTTTTTTGAGGAACGCACTCTGTGAGCAATAACTATTAAAGGGCAAGGGTCCGCTGCAGCGAATATATAACTTTCCCAAATGACGATTTTGTTTCCCAGATATATACAGCTTTACCTAATGGTATTTAAAAAAACTAAGGAGAGAACTGCATAAAAATCTCATACCTCATATTCCAAAACTAATTTCAAACACTTTTCGAATCCCCATCTAGTTTTTACAATTTAGCACAGTTTAAGTAACGAGAAACATTCTTCAAATATCTTTCAAACACACTCACCTTTGATACATCCACACTCCAGCCATCGTCATCATCGTCGCCATTCTTTTCCGGTATGGCTGCGCTTATTTCCGCTTCCGTTTGACTTGCTTGATTACCGCTACCACCATCGGACTCACCACCCGAATTATTGGCCATAGAATTGTTAGCCGAACCATCGGTGCAACCATTTTCACCATTCTTCTTGCCACGTTTCGAACGTTTACCTTCAGTGAGTGATGAGCCTTGTGCGGCTGGGTTCACCGTTGGTGGATTCTTCAAGATGAACGTATTAACTTTATGATTAACCTTAATCAAACCATGGAATCCGCATGCCTTGCAAGCTTGCGAGATAGTTTGATTCTTAGCTGAGACAGTCAAATCGGTTTCAGGATTATCACATTCTGGGCAAAGTACATATTTGCGAATGAAGCCATCGAGCAAATCTTGTAATTTGCTAGCATCGTGCGATCCATTGACAATGAAACGTTCGTTCTATGGGGCGGGGGAAGGGAGAGAAAGAAATTAAAAATAGAAAAACCAAATTTTCTTATGATAACAACATACCTTATAATCAAATTGCGTTTGAGCGCCCAATTCACAGCCAAAATACTTAGTTGGGTAGGTGGCTGGACGTCCGATGGCGCGTGCTACTTCGGCCATATTGACAATAACGGTTTTGATGCCATTACCTTTACCCTCGACCTTGGCCAAAATGCGTGGCATCTTGTAGCGATAGAAAATGTCAGTGACATTGCGATTTACATTGACGGAACCCATTTTTAATATATATGTGGTTATTTTCCGTGCTGATGCTCCAAATACAAAAATGTATAAATTTGCGTTTTTCCTTTCTAAACAGATTTTTCTTTGTTTAGTTTAAATTCAAGCTTTTCTGCGGCTGATGCTGCTGTTTTGCTTTTGCTTTTTAAATTTTTGATATTTCCACTCCAACATATAAAAGGGGACGTTGACGTTTCTTGAGTTCTTAAACTCTCTCTCTCTATATATCTTTCTCTCTTTTTGCGTGATTTGCACTCTAACGAGGATATGCACTCTTTATAACTCTATGTATATCTCTCTTTCTCTTTTCTTCCGTGTTTTTGTGTGTGTGTGTTGGTGTTTTCGCTCAGCGTTTTGACTTTAGCTCAAGCTCCTGCTATTAACCTTTTGGCAGTAAAGGACATCAGTATCGTTGCTGATAATGATGTTGTTGTTGTACCTGTTGTTATTCTTGATGTTTCCAATCGTATTTATACTACAACAGTGATGGCCGATATTAAAATCCTTTTCCTCAGTTTCGTTGTACGCAGTTTTTATTGTTGTTGCTGTTGTTGTCGTCGTTCCGTTAGAATTTCGAAACGCCCACCAAGACGATAACGTTAGGGGATTTAAATTTTTATTTTTTGATTTATTGTATTTATTTTTTATTGATAAATTCATGAAGTTTGTTTTTTGTTGGTTAATTGCTGCTTTTTTCAATATGACGTTTATTGAAAACGTTACTATGATAATATTGTGGTTGTTGTTGTTTTTTTATTGCCTCTACTCGGGCTTGGAAATTATTTCTCTGTTGTATTCAAAAACAAAAGTTAAAAACACAACAAAATTAGAAAATTAGTATTTCTTATTGTGTGATTATTTGTTTTGTTTTGTTTCTGCAATTTCTTTAACTTTATTGTTGTTGTAGTTGCTGCTGTTGTTGTTTTACTTCACGAATTTTCTTTTTCTTGAGTTTTGAAATTTTTATGCAATTTTCTTTCACTCCGTTAAAGGAGGTTGGAATTTTTTTTATATTTTTTTGTTGTATCTTGTAGAAGATGCTTTTTTTTTTAATTATTGTTTAGGTATTTTATTTCTATTACATTTATTTGTTTAGTGTGTTGTATTTTATCATTAAATATTAAAAGTTGTAGTAAAAAAACGTTTTTGCCTAATTAAAGGTTAATTGGCTCACGTTTCTCTAAAAGGTTGCAGCTTCCGATGTCTATTACTGGAAAATTTTGAAGTCCTAGAAGGGAGAGAAGAAATTGAGAAAAACCATTAATATATTTGTTGCATAACAATAATAATAAAAAAGTCCATAAAAAAGACTATTATATATTTTTATGTCGCTTATATTGATTTAAATGTAATCATAATATGTGTTTGCACTAGAGAGTTGCACGAGTAAGTACGGCATTGAACGAGTACAGGCATAAATACGTATACGAATATGTACAACGATGCGTTTATTTACTCGAATAATCGTCAACCTATTTACGATTAGTGATCGGCATCGTGGCATCGCATGAATATTAATAGACATCGTCATGAGAAATGGGCAAAAAGAAATTTTTTAATTGTAAATAGATTCCATACAAAAAATTAACAGATTTTTCATATAAATGAATTTAAAAATTCTTTTATTTGCAAAATTAAATTAATCGAAGAAAAAAAAAAAAACTTTTTTTTATGCGAATACAAAAATAGAAAATAATTCATTTATTTACAAAAAAAAATTTGATTTGAATATGAATGCAAAAATAGTGAAATAATTAATATATTTAGGAAGTTTAATTAAAGGGGGAAAAATAATAATAATTTTACTATTTTTGCTGTGACTTCAAATTACAATTGGTTTCAATTTGACGATATTTTCCTTCGCAATATAGGGCACGCGATCATCTGTGTGCAAAATTGAATTTGCAAAGAACGATGCGATTACGACGATGCTGAATTTACAGTTACGTATTCGCATCGTTGCGCATTGTACTCGGCCATTATTAATTGATTACATTTTTATGTACTCGTGCAGGTCTCTAGTATGTACATTAAATGGCGGTATAACATTGCTATCATGATGATCAAAGTCAAAAGAATTTGTTTTTGTTCAGAAATAATTAACCACTCCCTCAATTGACAAGGAGTTATATTAGCCTTTCTCATCATTTAATGTTGTTTTTGTTAGAATTGAATAACAAAGAGAGATGCAGAGAGTAAAATGAGCTAAACAGTGTTGCTTACGTGAAGAAAAAAGGTTATATTAAAGTTTGAGAGGAAAGTAGAGCAGTTTTTAAGAGGCCGGCAAAATTAATACTATTAAAATTTGTGTAATTACAGGCCTTCATTTTTCACTCAGTAACTGGATCGATATTGAGGCAACAAAACTACATACGTTATGTTAAAAAGCAAATAGGATAATTAACAAAGTGTCGGTAAAGGCAGTGGCTACCAACTCAGGGTTGGGACATTAAATTATCATTGTGTGCAAAGAAATCAAACTTTACCACGCACGGTAGATTTTTTAAATGGGACAAGGGCTGATTGAAGCGTAATATATAAACTCGTGAATACGCCAAACCCTAGAAGAGAAATTTATCGGTACACACTATGACCTTTTAGTCTCACTTTTAAACTTACTCTTAGTTTTAGTTGTGGTCGAAATCTTAGTCTTTTGATTGATTTGATTTTGATACGGGTTTGGTTTGAATTTTAGTCTGAAATCGGTCTGAATTTTGTTTTAAATTTTGGTCTAGTTTTTGTTTAATTTGTTCTCTGAATTCGGTCAAAAGTTTTATCTACTTTTGCTCTGTATCTGAGTTAAAATTTTTTAAGTTAAAATATTTATCAGATATTTCCACTGGTTTTGGTCTGTATTTTGGTTTGTTTTCGTTCGGTATTTGGCGTCTTTTTGGCCTAATGTTTTGTATAACTATTAGTCTGAGTTGTAGTTTAAATTTTGATCTAAATTTTTTTCTGAATTTTGAACTGATTTTGGGTTTTTAGTCTGACTTGTGGTCTGAATTTGCTCTCATTTTGATCGATTTTTGTTGAAATTTTGGTCCCATTCCTGGTCTGAGTATTGCTTTTTTTTCGATCAAGGTTTTAGTCTGAATTTGGTCTCATTTTGATCTAGATTTTCGATCTGAATTGTCATTTTCTTAGTTTGAACCTCGATCTGAAAAAAGTGATTGAATTTTAGCACTAGTTTTTGGTCTAGGTCTGGATTTTGGTCGATATTTATCCTTTAATTTAGAAAATTAGCCCTCCCCAAGCCCAAATCCTAGTACCGCCACTAGGTTTTACTCAGTTTCCAGGAACCTTTGTAGCGTCGGTAAACTTCTTTTACGATTCATGTTAGCTTCATAAAATTAACTCTTTAGCATGGGGCGGTAACAATATTATGGTTTGTGAAGGTTTTCCTGATACTGTGATCGCATTTCTATAAAAAGATATCTTGGAAAACATTGTGTTCACCCTTTCAGACATTTGTTCAATATATTGGACAAGAGCATGTGAAGAAAATCGTGATACACACACTAACGGTGTACCATATATTGTCATATGAGCCACTTTACCTGAAATTTTATTAGTATACGTGCAATTTTTAGATTTTCGTATCTGAGAGGTTTAAATAGGACGTTCCAATTCAAAAATTAAGGATTAGATTGTAGACAATCTTGGGAGCTATCAACTGGCTGAGACAATCAACGAAAATAAAATCATTCAAAAACATTTGCGCAGTTTTTAGACCTTGCTCAAATAAAATTGCTACAGTACTCAAACTAAACAAAAATTTTGCAGCGGAAGAAATACTCGTTTACTGTCCAAAATGTAAGATATTTTCAACTCAACCCTCATAATACGAGTACGAGCCATACAACGTATACAAATTTCCTCAAACTTTCACTTCTTCAAGCTGAACAGCTTTTTGAAAATAATAATCAAAAGTTTTGACCTTCAATTTACATAAAAAAAATTACTTTCATTATTTCTAAACATGCAAGTTTAATACTTACGGGAGCATTTACATATTCAAACACAATAACAACAACAAAAAATCCAAAATTAACATACAAAGTTATCATTTAATTTGACCATCATACACACACTCATATACACTTAATATGTGTACATACACGCATGTGCCTGCATACATTAATAAAAAAATCAATAAAATTCAAAAGGTATGTGAATGTGTGTGAGTCAGTGTGTTTAAATCTCATCATCATGGGACACAAAACAAAAATATGTTCATTTATATCAGCGCATAACGAAAAACCACAAAACATTTGGTTAAAATTATTGCTTTTTATACCAACAGGAAGATTCTGACTCTCTGACGCGGTGATAATGACATAAAATGGTGGCAGCAGTGCAGTGCAGTGGTCATAAATTAAAATGAAAGTAAATTTCATAGCATACTTTTATGCCGCAGCGCACAATTCAACTGCAACATTGCCAATGTGGTGCCAGTCAGTCAACTAGCAGCAGCTGCACATGGCGTGTATACAAAAATATATACTGCAGTAGCAAGGCACCACAAGCAATTTATTTTGCATGTTTTAAACGAAAAAAAATATATATATTGATTTAGTTTTAATAGAATTTTATCATGATATTTTCCGTTTTTTTTTTTTTTTAAAAGGGTACAACTTTAACACTATACGATACTGCCTACTTTTAGGATATACAAAATCATGAAAGAACTTTAATTTTTATAAAGCAAACACGTGAGGTGTTATTTTTTTTTTTTCAACATTTCACTTACCTATGACTTAGATATCGCCTATGTGAATTCATGCACGAACTAACCAACTTGCTCCGTTGAGGTGGAGATGGAGGTGCTCCTTTATATACTGGTGTTTCTATATAAAATAAAAGAAGAAACAACATTTAAATAAAAATTCAGTAAGAACTGTACATTTTTGTAATAATATAAATATAATATAAGTAAAATAATATTACGAGTATCTAATACATATCATAAGCTTTCACCTCACAGGAGATATTTCAGTTAGTTTTATTTCTTTGTAGCATACCTTTAGGCGTTTTTAACTTTTATTTGTAGTTGAGCTATGCACACACATTTATTTATTTACTGCTCTGCTTTATTATTTATATTTTTATTTCTGAGTTCAAGGTTTTTTTTTTCTTTTAGTTCTAGGAAAATTTGTGTAAACTTTTGAAATAAATTGAAACCAAAGTTTTCTGGCATACTTTTAGGAAGAAAAACTACTCATATAAATAGCATTTTAATGTAATGAAAACCACGTAAGTTGTTGAGTTGAATATGATTGAAAAGTTTTATTCAAAGAAACTTCTGAGAAAAGTGAAGGTTTTTGTATAAGAGTAGAAAGGGTTCACAGTTTCAAGTGCATATGCTTGTTAGCTGGAGTGCATTGAATTGTTAAAACGTTAAAAATTATATTTCTTAGGTTTGGCATTACGGAAGCTAATTATGTATACTAATATCAATTATATCTCGTAACTGAGAAGTTCATTCTCGATTGAGTAAGTAGAAAGAGGCTGTGTTCATTCATATATTCAAGACAGATCCGGATCATGGATATCAGAGCTTTGGGGCGGAGCGCGGAGCTGGAGCAAGCAGCTGTGGAGCACACTGTTTTGATCGGAGCTAGTGCTGGAGCTGGAGCAATGAAAATTTAACCGCTCCGCTGCTCCGATTAATAATTTTCCCAAATACATTTCGTTCGTTTACAATTAATTGTTTTTGAACTCTTCATTGTCATTTCCATTGAAGTAATGAAAATGGTAATTGAAATATTCCATTGTCAGTAGAGTAATCATCATCATCATCGAAATGTACAATTTTAATTGCCAGGTGTGGCGGTTAATAATTTTTAATTTTTTCAAAAAGTGTCATTGGAAATAAGGAATGGTTCACAATCCTAACTGGTTCTTTAGCTGTGACAGTAGCCTTCAAAACGTTATAGTTGTTGTACGATTTAGTATCATATTTTTTCGTATGGTAAACATGTCGAGTTCTGAGCCTAAATGATTTTGTAGCAAAATAACGCCTCATTACACTCATCTGTGTCGAAAGTTTTTGAGACATGTACCCAAAACTTACGATTTGTTCCTTAAATTGAAATTTCAGGAAATACTTCTCCAAATTTGGGAAATGGGTGTTAGGGCAAATTAAGGTAGCGATACATACATATGAATTTAAAATAAAAAAAATATCTTTATTAGGAAAATTATATGCAGTTGGAGCTCGGAGCGGAGCCGGAGCTATACTTAAGAGGTTGGAGCGGAGCTGGAGTGGAGCAACCCCAAAATTTGGCTGCTTCAAGTCCCTGATGGATATGACATCCGAATAAAAGATCCGATCTATCCACATAGTGTTGGAACTTAAGAGACGAACTTTGAATAGTTGCTATCCAGACAAAGTAAGCCTCTAGGCAAAAAAAAAAAAAAAATATTGAAAAATATTTGACAAAAATGTAAACAAGCGGTGAAGCATGAATCTATGCTTACATACTGTTCGAATATCTAGTCAACCTGATATTCCAATTATCCGGGTATTCGAAGAATGTTTGAACCTCTAATCAGAATTTTAAGATCAATACAGAATCCATATATTTTCTTATTCCATTTAATTAAGCTTTTATAATAAGCATACGATTAAGCGCCCTAACCTCTACACCTTTTTCGTGGTTCCAAAGGTTAGCCTTGCAGTGTTTTTGTTTGTATGTCGCAGAAGATTAACCAAAATATTTGCCCTAACCTTGCTATTGAGAATTAGAGCTGAATACGACTGAACAATATCTAGGGATGATTTTTGATCTATTCTGAACAATCCGCCCTCCTTTGCCCACATTGAAATAATCGGTCGATCGACTGTAACCTAAAAAATATTTGGTAGTGATATCTTTAAATTTCCGCAAGGATTTCCTTGCTATCACAGAAGTTTAAGTAACAGATTCGTCCTAACCTCGATAAAGAGACTGTCTGATTGCGTCTTTGTGCTGTAATTTCGGTACAACCATCTCCAATTTCGTTACAGCGACATTTATTCTGAAGTTCAATGTGGGATTAGATCAAGAATGATTATTATTATTTGAAGGAAGGACGACTCGAAAGTCAGGCACAGCGACTTATAAGATCTATTGTACCAAAGCCCCAAGAAAGAAAGAAAGGAAGAGAGAAAGAAAAAATTGATAAGAAACATACCCAAGCCGAGAATCGAACTCGGGTCTCCACAGAGACAAGAGTCTGCACTCTGCCACTAGACCACAGGGGCGATGGTAGGACCTACAGTTTAACGCCGATTCCGAACGGCTGTGTGGCAATTTTTTATCAGCTCGGTTGTTTTGCCATTACCAATCAAGGTGTGTACTTGTACACATTCTTATAATTCTCATCCATTTCATATCGATAGTGAATATAAGAAGTTTATGAGAATTAACCACCAGACCAAGACGGGAATCGAACCCGCAACCTTCTGGATGAAAGTCTACAGCACTATCCACTAGACTATCGAGGTCGTCGTCAAGAATGATAGAATACAAGATTACGCCAATAAGTTGATCAAAATTGCCTCTCTCTGCGCAATTCGTCACAAGCCAAATTTTTAAAGAGAGAGAGAGCGATGGAGACTACATACATTTTATACGTGAACAATTTAAGCATTGATATGAAATGTGGAAATAAATGATATTTATTAATTTTAGTTCGGTTATTAGCAGACACAAATATAAAATGAAATATTAATTGTTATTTATCTTCATTATAAGTTAAAATATTTAACTTTTCATTCATAATATGTGCCAAAAATGTAGCGATAAATCTTAAGAATTAAATAACATAAAACATCGACAAGATGACAAATATTGTAACATTTTTGCTATAATTTTTTGAATCAGGTTTGATAAAAAAAAATTAAAAAAATGAATGTTAATTCTACCTAGACGATATTGCAACTTTCGACGCTCGCACAACCAATTGCTTTGATACTCAATTCTATGAACTATACAGACTCGATTTAGATTTTTATTTGGTTGATTTTAATAACAACCTTACATAACCCTTAAAAACAATGGCTGCTTAAAACTTCTGAATTCGGAAGGAGATATCATGGTGGATGCACTATAATAAAATGTCTTTCAACACAGTGAACAAAAAATAATTCCAAAGAAGGTGAGAACAAAATAAAATTTCCAACCATTACACAAAAAAAATAAATATATATGCAAAATGTAACTTTCAAGTAAAACCAAATATTTATATTTCTATTTTCATGTTATATATAATATGAAAAAAAAAAAATATTCCGTAATTTGTTGATTGAATGCTAAAGTCAATTTAATGTGTAATTTTCGAGCAAATTATCTTGGTTAATGAGGTGACGACGCAATGTAAAACACACACAATTGCATGTATTATTAATTCATGAAAAGATTGCCACCACCACCATAAATATGTAAATATTTACAATAAACAAAAAAAAAAAAAAAAACAACAAACACGAATTGATTATGTGCGACGACTTCGCTAAAGTTGAAAGTTGTCATGCAAAAAAAAAAAAAAATTCCAAAAGCTAAAAATTTTTGTTCTATTTAGTTGTTAGTAGGCGTAACGCAAACTATACAACTTTAAGTTGTATAATTTTGTTGATAACTGCTCATAGTTAAATAAACAATTGGGTTAAAAGTTGAAAGAACCTTCAGTATGAAAACGAAAAACGAAGGTAGTAATCAATGTAAAATCGAAAAGTAAAGAAATAGTGAAAAAACAAATGAAAACAATTTATTTGTTGAAGCACTGTAAAGTGGTGGATGGAAAAGAAAAAGAAACACAACGAGACCAATATTCTATAGTTGATATCCAAAAGCGCGATTTCGTCATGAAATACCTCACTGTGATGCTTTTCATCCACTAGCTACAAAAAAAACAAGAATTCATGTGAAGTTCATTTCAGTTGTTGCATAATTTTAGGCATAATACATAAAAAATCGATAATCTGCCACAATTTCTTAAAATTTATTCATTTAGAATTAATGAAAAATCAATTATAATTTTTATTTAGCTTTTCTCATTTCCGTGTTAAAATGAGTTAATCAAAAAAAGAAAGCACAATTCAATAACTAAATTCCACAAAAAAAACAAAACAAAAAAAAACAACGACCTTATTGCATAATTTTGTGCGCATTAAAATTTAAAATGCTCATTTCAATTTGGAAACAAAATTCAATACCATTTTTTAATTTCCGTTTATTATTTTTCTTATTTTGTTGGGACAGCTGTCCATTCTCATTTCTATCATACCATAGCCATTTTTATATAAACGAGAATATATTTCAGTATGTATGTGCTCTGAGTACGTCATATTTTTAAAGAAAAAACCAATTTGTTTAATGACATGGCAATAAGTACTATACATGTGTATGAGTATGTATGGATACAAAAGCTTACAGACACACACAAATACACTCGTTACAGCTTACTAATGAAATGTAAATGAAGATATTGTAGTGATGAAATTCTAGATATAGGCAACTTTTATTTAATTTATTTCATAAAAGATACACGCACGTATGAATAGATTCGATTTGTAAAAATTTAGCATAATAGTGTATTAAGTTTAACGAGTGTTTAATCTGTTAAGAAAAGCTTCGAAACTCAATAATGAAGTGAATAAATAAGTTGAATACTGGGGGGGTTTAACAACAGGAATTGGGTGGGTCCATCGTCAATGAGTTTTGATATATTCGGTTCGAGTGTTATATGAAGTGATTTGGGGTAATAACAGTGTCAAACCTCTATGTGGTAAATACAAAATAAATCCCTGGCATTATTGTTCATTCTAAGTCTAAAATTAAAATATCAAAGAAATCCCTTTTGTATGTTTCAGCCGCACACTGGTCGGAAATGAAAAAAAAAAAAAAAAACTGGTCAAAACTCGTTTTTCCGTACATAATACAAATTTGACAATTTAGAAGAGCTCGGTCTTAAAATGGCGGAAAAATTTTAAATTTTATGATTTTTCCAAATAAAATACATTGAATCATCCATTTTGTTTTTCAAAAATCTAAATTTCAGTTTGTAATCAACTAAGTGCCTTTAAAATCGGGTAACTTTTAGGAAAAATTATCTTCCATACTGAATCCGCCATTTTGTGCTTCAAAAAATTAAATCTCAGTTAGTAATCAGCGACCTTAAAAACCCTTCAAATTTAACGATAATTCAGTATCATCTACATGTCATGGCCAGCTTTTTTATAGGTGTTTTCGACCAGTTTGCGTAGTTTACTAAGATATGTGACGTCATGATCAGAAAGAGATTATTTCCTATGGTTATAAGTTGGAAACAAGTTAACTATGATCAGGTAGACTCGCATCGTATGAACAACTAAGGAATACCCCAAGGGGAAGTCTTATTCCCCTTATTGAGTACCAAGTTCATAAGCGAATTTTTTGTAAATTAGGAAGGAAACTAAGGTTTCATTTCTCAGGACTATGCAGATGATGTAGTAATTACAATTAGAAGCACCGGTGGCTCTCCAATATCAGACAGAATGCCGGAACCTCTCAATATCACACTTGATTGGTATTCTGAAAAAGGGTTAACAATAAACCCAAATAAAACATTACTTGCATGAGAAACTGTAGCGGGCTCCGAAACTATTGTCTGATTTGTTTGTTCTATTACTTTAAGGTATTCTTCTGGCATTGCTGTTCATTTAAGCCTATTAATTTACTCTAATATATGTATAGCCAAATTTGGCAAAAGGTTGAAAAAAAAAAAAAAAAATTCCAAATTAAAATAATACTCGTACTAGGTTCTTTCACATTACGGAGAAAGCTTAATCTGAAAATAATCAGACTAAATGGGCAGGAACAAGGCCCCCCGAAATGTGGAAACTTTATTCTAATTTTTAGATTAATTGCCAATGGATGGAAAAAAAGTCAAAATAAAATCTATTTAACAATATTTTTTACTTCCATCGGTTTTTTTATCTAAAGAGTCAAACATAAAAAATAAATTTGAAATCTTAGTTACACTATGCGATCAAATCCGATTTTTTATCTTCGACATGAGGTTTGACTACGGATTCAAAAAGAGAAGGTGATACTGAGCACTCCTGCATTCATAGTTTTTCTAGGTCAGCAACTGTTTTTGATTTAAGGTTTCGTCCTGAATCAGTTTGAAGTTTAAAAATTAATAAAAATAGAAAAATTGTCGGATCCTTGTAAAATAAGACTTGCTTGAACCCCATTTTTTTCCTAAAACGTTACGTGATGGGAAGTTTTTCAACGAGAAAAATTCTTTCGCAAAAACTCCATCTTATTAGCAAAACCCATCTTAAAATTAATTTTTTAACTCATTATTGCTCAGAGCACCACGACTAGAAAGATCTCTTTCAATGCTGTGACTTCACGAATTTAGGGAATATAAGCCAACCTCATCCGGGTTCCTTATCATTGATAATGGCTCAAATTCCCAATGATGATCATTTGAAAAAAATGAGCCTCTACTATTTTTGGTAATTTTTTTGAGGTTGGGTACATCATCAGAAGTGGGAAGTCAATGAGTTAATGAAATTATGTCCCTCGCGATAAAAAAAAACTGCACTAGAATGCACATTGAATAATATTTATTTGAAAAAATTTAATTTGATTATTGTCACTTTTGGCCATTTTTTTGAGGTTAAGATTAAAAAAAATCGGAAAATTTTTCCTAAAACTTAAATTTTATCGGGTCCATCAAATGTATCATTGATTTAATTTATTGTATTTAAAAATCAGTTTGATAAAAATTATTTATGAATATTTTCTTTGAATAAAGAGCGGCAACTGGTCACCGAGGCCTCAGTTGCGCCTATTGTGACAAACTCTATAGATTACAAATCATCCCTGAGTCTTGCATTCGTTGACGGTTCTAGGTAGTAGTTTCCTAAGTAACGAAGACGGGCCCATATTAGACAATTATAGTGGCACAATAAGTGTTCAGTTGTTTCCTTTTCTTCGTAAGATAACCTATATAAGTCATTCTGACTTATTTTCATATTATATAGGTGTTTGTTTACTCTACAATATCTAGTTAAGAAACCTAAGACAATGCGAATACCTGTTATTGTTAATCTAAGAATATTTAAAGTTCCCTTTCTAGATATATTTGGCATGAAAGATTTTCCGACTCTAATACTCTAATACTTTTTGTTTCCATCCAGTATTGATGGGATTTACCATCAAGCCATTTATTGAGCTTGTGCTTCGTGGAACTGCATGGCCGCCCGCAGGATTGTTTGCTGCCAGCTCGTTTTCTATCGAGATCAGCTTTTTCGTTCCTCATATGCCCACTATGACCTGGAACCCATATCAGATGAACTCTGTTTGCAGGTAGTTAGTCTATTCAGTAGTTGCACACAGTCCCAGACTAATTTTGACTTAATTTTAAAAGCGTTAAATGCTAATAATGCGGCTTTACTATGAGAGTGAATAAGGAAGTGGCTATTAATAGTGTCACTGTCTAAATCTTCTCGAAGCAGAGCTCTATCGCATGTATTTCGGTCTGAAAAACTGAGTTTTCTTAAGCCATACTGGTTAATAGGTGTCTTCCTGGTCTTTGCCTATAAACGCCTGCTCCAACACCTTTATCCCTTTTAGATCCATCTGTGTACCATACATGAGAGTTATGCGGTGATGAAGGTTGTTCTTTTCTCCAGTTAACCCTGTCTGAGAATGTTATCTTGAATTGGTGTCTGAAGTTATATTTGGGATAACAGCAGTCACTTAGGGCTAGGTTAAGTGTAGGTTACTTCGTTTGAAAAAGGAATTCTTTCACCAAAAATGGAAGGTCCTTTAATCTAGTCCTTTTTCCTTTTCTTGGTGAAGAAAAGGAAAAAGGACTAGGGTTAACATTAACACACTAAATTAAGACTGTATTGCAATGCATTGTACATCGGCATCTTGAAGTTGTTATATCTATTCAAATTGATTATTATTTGCATATGAATAGTTCAAGTAAGTAACGTTGCAAACGGCGACTTGCGCCACCAAAGTAAGATTAGTGGTAACTAATTTAGATTTGCATATTAGATAAGCAACTTTTTACCAAGGAAATGGTGTTTTGAAGTTGACAGATTACAAACTACTATCTGTTTCCGAATTAAGGTGGAAAAAGGTTAAATCAGAATGAAGAAAATGGAAGAAGTTGCCTCTTTACAAGGGGCTAGAGAGGACTGCTTGTCATAAGTTATGATTGTGCAAATAAAATGCATCCAAAATAGTAGGAACCTAAAGCGTTCAACGAAGTAGCCGATGAACTCAACGTACACCTTGTATGGGTTCCAGGCCACTTTGAAATATTAGAGCTGATGGATTAGCTAGATTAGGCACAAAAATGCCGATGTTACAATTTAAAAACTACCCGGGTATCCCACTGGCAACCTGCAAGCTTAATGTGAGATGGCAGACAGAACATACATGTAAAATCACCAAGTATGGCCAGAGTTCTTCCTGTAGAAGACAAATTTACAAAGCCGTATCGGTAATAACTGGCCACTGCCTTATAGGTGCACACGCGGCTAGATTGGGTGCGCCCTCAATTAACTTTTGCAGAAGTTGCAGAGATGAACAGGACGAGGAATCCCTTTCATACTTCTTATGCTTTTGCCCAGCCTTGAATATTTGTAGGAAAAAGGACCTGGGTCAATATTTTCTGCCCGACTTGGGGTCAACTGACCTTGGGGACCTACTTAATTGTATAACAAAGTCCAAGTGGTTCGATTAATCTTGGTTTGCATTGGATGGAACACAATGAGCCGTATTCGGCCTAAAAGTGTCTGATTGACAGTTACTAAACCTAACCTAACCTTAAGTGTTCCCAATAATTTTGTATTCACTCTTAAAATTTTTTATTTAAGTTTGAAAATATCTTATTTTTCATAATTTCATTGCCAATTTTTATTTTTCATTGTCATTTTATTTTGTTTTCAGTGTTTTTCCACCAAGAATAAAAGAACATATATATTTTTTGTGTGGGCTAAAATACCAAGAAATAATTTAAATTCTCGTCGGTAGTGATTAATCTAGATTAAAAATGTAAATGCAAACATCCGATAACGATGTAAAAAGTTTTATCGAAACACTTTTATAAAAGGATTTGCAAAAACAACCACACCTACCAAGTTATAAAATTGAAATAAAGTACAGCTGTGATAAAAATAATATCATTAACATAAAGAAACGATTTATATCAAGGAAACAATACTTTTTAATGATATACTAGTCGGTAAGGCCCCAGGTAACTGGAGCTATTTTTTTTTGTTCAAAAAATCTCTTTATGAAAAAAAACAAATATCAAAAGAGAACTAAACTACTCGTTGGTGTTTGTTTTGTTATTTGTGTATGCAGATAATTCGTTAGATAATTCTGAGAAATGCCGTTACTAATGTCTTCCCTTTCTCTCTCATTTGTTATTTACTCCCGCTTAAACAATGATTTTTACAACGATGAATGTAATGCTTTGTTCAATGAGTGAGTTTTAAAGAACCGATTTTAAATCTGATAATTTTTGGCTAACCTACTCGTCAAGCTCTTTAAATTGATATTGTAGCACTTCTGAAATTGTAGTTACACTTATGAATGTATAAATTGAAGAGCTTGCAGTTAGCCGTGAGTGTTCAGGACAAAAATAATTTTTATATTCACAAAATGCTTCTAATAAACCATAATTTACAGGATTTGAAAACAAGGAATGTTTTTAATCAAGTTCAGTTCTATAGATCTGGAGATTTGTCATCTGGTGAAAAATTCTTTTGAGGGACATTTATCGCAGAACGCAGCATAACATTTGTGTTGACATTATAGCGACGTCTATTTTACTATTAATGTCAACCTTGATTCAAAGAATTGTAAGAAAAGACTGCTGAATTATTGCAGCGTTTTATGAAAATTTTCCATTATTTTTTCCTATGCTAATATTTTTACCGCAGCTGTACATACACTAAGAAGGTTTACAACTAGCATCTCTTCTCTCAATCTATTCATTAACTTAAATCATTTCAACCTTTGATATTCTGATTTTACAATCCTCTACATACTTATATATAAGTTATTCATGAATAATCCTTTAAAAGGATCCTTTCAAGTGAAAATTACAAAATGAGATACCAATTAAAAATGCAAGAAATATGTATATAAAAGACAAGAGAAAAATAAGAAAAGGCAGACAGACAGAGAGGCTTAATAAAAATGGCACGTAAATAGAAATTTCGAGTAGATACAGCAACATCCAACCAACATTGTTTTTGAGAAAAGAAAACTTTACTTCGTCTCTCCTCTGCTGACTATACTCACACATACAAGTATAGAGTGAGAGAAAGGGCGATAGAAAGAAGAGCAAAGAAAAGATGAAATTAACCAAGCAATGAAAGCAGCACACGCCACAATTGGTTGCAAAAAATTGACTACCAAATTGGTACAAAACACATAATAAAATGAGAAATAGGATAAATGAATTCAAGTAGATGGAATAATAGAATAGAATTGAAGAAAGAAATACGGCAAAGGCATGCAAAATCACATATGAAAACAGCATAAAATAAAGCACCCATAAAAATAACACCACAAAGCGCACAGCACAAAGAAATACTAAAATAAAAACTGAAACCAAACACAAAAACAAAAAAGAAGAAAATTATCGATTTTATGTGAAATTTTCATACGTTATATAGAGGAGGCAAAAGCAAAGCACTGAATTGCCCAAAAAAAAAATAAAAAATAAATGGACAACGTGAAACTGGTACGAAAAATTGCGCATAATTTCTTTGAAAAAGTAATAAAGATATTTTCTATCTAAAAATATCCAGCTACTGCTCAAATATTTATCAACTTACTTGTAAATTTAGCACCGAGGGCGTTTAAGGCCACAGATGATAGTACCAACAAATCGCCCACCATATGACGCGATGCTCACCTCAAGAGGAATTGCAGAGGCTCACACACGCAAAAAAAATTTGTTTTTCCGACGTAGAAAAAAAAAGAAGCAAATTGAAAATGAATTCAATTGAAAGTTTTTAAGAACAATCTGTTCGTATTTTTTTCCTTTTCTTTTTACAGTTCTTTGTCACACATACGAAATGAATGAAAAATTATTGTTTTTCCCCTTTGTTGTTCTTGTGTGTTATCCTTTTTTTCCGTTTCTCTGATGATTGTATAAAATTTCTCACGATTAAAAATAAATTGCAGACGCGCCCACTAGTCGTAAAAATTATTTTCCTTTTATTACTTTTTTTTTACTATTTTTTCAACGAATATTAAATTTTTAGTGTTATTTAAAAAAAATTTCAACTTAATTTTCAAAGAAAAATTGATTTTCTTCTACAAACTGAGATTGTGTGTGTTTGAAAAAAAGTTCTTCTCAAATTATTTATTTCCGTTTCCTGTGTAGTACTCGTGGTGACTGATGACGAAGCGCTTTTAAGTTGTATGCGATAGAACAAATTCGAGACGACTGATTTCTTTCTGAGGGTTTTTTTGTTTGTTTTTGTTTTGAGTTTTTGGTGGTGTGTGCGTGCTTGAAAAGTGCAATAATCCCGTTTTGAGACTGAAGTATGTACTGCAGATACAACAACAACTTCAGTGCTACACAGTTTGCATGTTTATTTTTATTGAAAGAGGGTGGTGATTGGTACACAAACAAGGAAAACTATTTTTCTTTCTATAGGGTACGGAGAGAAAGCTTTCAAAAATCAGCCTGCCTGATACAAAGTAATACAATAGTAACGGTATGGAGGACATTTTGAAATGAGCGTGAGAGAAACAGCAGAGTGCGTACGAATCCAAAGAGAGAGAAAGATAGAGAGAACGGAATGAAGAGATACAGAGAGCACAAAACTTTATTTACAGTGTTTTTTGAAAGTAAGCGTACACTTTTTAATGTATAAGGACTGTACCGAAATTATGTTAGCTTTGCCAACCTCGTATAATGTAAATGAGTGAATTTCTTTCTATGGCCATTATAATTTTATTACTTTTTTAATTAAATCGTTATTCTTCTACAAGCTTGCCAAGAATTATTCAACAATTGGACTTTGAATGAAAATGCATTTCATGCAGAACAGTTGCAAAAAAAGTGAACATTGCTTTGCGCCGTCAACAAAACTATCACCTTTATAACAACTTAGATCGTAACAGTTACAAATTTGTAAGCTGGAGGTAAAATGGCGTGGAACTTAGGGTTGGCTTTTTAATTTTAGAACTTTATTTTTTCCCATTAGCGAAGCTAGCTACGATACGACACTGAGTATTACATATTGAACGAACAGTTTTAGATCTGAAAATCGAAAAAAAGATATGCAACTTGTTCAAAGTAAAAATTTATAAGTCAGTTCAAGATTCTTCGAAAAAAAAAAGTAACGCGCCTACAAAAAAAAAAAAGCACAAAAGAGCTATTCTGCAAACCCATCAACAAAAATAATTTAAATAAAAAAAAATATTTAATATACAATGTTTTTAAAATGGTCTAAAAAGTATAAAATAATTTTTTCTAGCCCCATACAGATACATAACCCCATACAGATTGTCTCGGAAGTATGTAATTGTGAATTTTAGTAGGTCTGAAAATATTTGCATGATTTAAAACGAAAAGCGTCTTTTCAAAAGCTTCATAAATACGAGGGCACTTAGATAAAGCAGTAACTTTAAATGCAACACTGCTCCTGTAAACTACCATACTACTGTCAAATTTTGAGCAAGCTGCGTCATTTTGTTTGTGTTTGACAGCCATTGAAAGCAGACAACTTCGTGAATTTCAACAAAAATGGAAAAAGTGAATTTCTCGTGCTTATCAAGCACTATTTTTTGCGTGAAAAAAAAAAACAACCACTGAAACCAAGAAAAGGCTTGATAAATACTATGAGGACTCTGCATCATCAACTTCAATGATTAAGAAGTGGTTTACTGAATTCCGTTCCACAAGTGATGCCGAAAGTTCAGGTCGCCTAAAAGAGGTAGTCACGCCAGAAATCGTCAATAAAATCCATGGAATGATATTGGAAGATCGGAGAATGAAAGTGCGTGAGGTAACTGAGGCGGGTACATTACATTTTACATGAATATTTGGACATGAAAAAGCTATAATCGCGATGGGTGTCGCAATTGCTCACATTCCATGCTCGACCATAAGCGCAACCGTGTGTTCCCTTCAAAATAGTGTTTGGACACAACCTGAAGGTCATGGTGATAGTTTTTTGGTATGTATGCAGTACCACTCACATCAATTATCTTGAAAAGGGTAAAACGATCACCAGTGAATATTATTTGCAGCTGTTGGACAGATTTGATATTGAATTAAAACAAAAACAACCACAATTGGCAAAGAAAAAAGATATCTTACACCTTGATGACGCACCGGTGCACACGTGCGTAGTCCCAATGGAAAAAATCCATAAATTGGGCTACGAACTGCTACCCCAGGCGAGCATATTCTCCAGATCTAATCCCCTGCTACTGTTTCTTATTTCCAAATCTGAACAAATGGCTCGGCGGTAAGAAATTTGGGTCGAATGAAGAGGTCATCACAGAAGCAAACGCGTATTTTAAGGACCTTGAGAAAACCTATTATTTGGGAGGAATAAAAAAAAAGGTGGAAAAATGATGGACTAAATTTATTGAGCTAAAATGAGGCTATGTTGAGAAATAAAACCTTTTTTTTTTGCCAAAAAACTTGAATTTTGGTAGTATTCAATAAGTTGATGTGGCGTTTCCCATGTAAGCAGTACATCTAAAACATATAGTTTCTGACAGTTTCAATAACGTAATTAAGCAAACAGACATAAGTTTACAATGAACTTCTCTGAACAAAGTGAAAGCGGTTGGCGTGGAACTTCCTATGCAAAACAAATATTTAAAACAGAACATCTTCGAGCCTGAGCAATCTGTGTAATAGTCCAGCATACTACGGCAACCACCCATTAATATTTACTGAATCATATTTTTAGGTTGGAAAAAAATGCTATTAATGCGCAGTGCACTTCTTAACTTTATCCTATGGTATATTTTTTTAAAATTATTTTAAATTTTTTTATTGAAATTATGTATTTAAATCGATATTTTTTGATTTCAAAATAGAACCATTTATTTTTAAATTGTTTTGAGAAGAAAAAAAAAGCTTCTAGATACGAGTTTTAAGTACAATCAAAGCCACTACTCTAGTTTTTTGATAATAAACCTTAAAAAGTTGATTTCTCGAAATAATTTCTGAATGTAAACATTTGAATCATAAAGAATCAAAGTACTTCAAAACTTTTTCACCTCAAAACATGTTACATACAAAACTTGACCCTAGAAGACCAATAAATACAGTAAAGTGGGAGAAAGTAAAAGAGTAAACAAAAGTGGATGAAGCTTTTAGAACTTAAATATTTGCACCGCATGCGTAATGCTTTTAAATAAACAGCTGAAATATTAAAGAATAAAAAAAAAAACACTATGCACTTGTATTTCCCCCTCTTCTAGACAAAAAAGCTAACATATCATAGTCTGTTGAGAAAATTGAATGATACAAGAAAAGGATATTCACATACACATACATAGAAACAATTTCATTACAATTATGTTAGGTTGAGGTTAATGCAATTGTAAGTGAAAAAGCAAAGTAATTATGGCCAGAATCAGGAATAAAGGAAAAATATGTGTAAGAAAATAAAGCATAATATTGATTAAACAGAAAATAAACAGAGAAAAACAAAACCCATTATACTTATTACGCTATCATAATGAATAAATTAGATATTGTCTAATGAATAAAAATAAAAAAAACCTTTCATTAAGCACATACAATATTTAATGGCAGGAAGTTGAAAGCATTTTCAAGGGCAAAAGTTAATTATGATGTAGAAATTAAGTTTGTGATTGTAATTTGTAAGAATTAGAGGGAGGGTACTAATTAGATGATGATTGCTTTAAAAATTAAAAACAGATAATGCAAAAATTTTTCCATGATGAATCGGCAATTGATTCGAGTGGAACTTAAAAGTTCATTGACCTTCAAAATTTAAAGATTCTGAATAATTTTTAAGCGAGAATTGAATTTTAAAACTTGGTTGCTTAGTGTAAAAAGTGTTTTATTTCTATAACTACATATTAAAAAAAAAAATAACTCGTATTTCATATGCAAATAAGTATAATTAAAGTTTGTTTGTAAATATGTATTTATTTTATATTAGAGGAATGAAAATTGATATTACAAGTCATCATATTTTGAAAAAAAAATCATTAACAAAAAAAAAAAAAAAAAAAATTATAGAAAAAAAGGCAATACATATTTATTTAATGTAAATACAGAATGTTAATTTTATAAGTAGAAACTATGACGAATATAAATTATAATTTATTTAAAATTAAAAAAAAAAAAAAACGGGCATTTCCATTTAAAAACTAATCGATAATACCCAAAAATATTTCATTGTTTTGAACCATAGATGGACGTTGTTATTTATCATATTGTGATAGTTTTCGCATGAAAGAAATATTTATCAGCTTATGTGAGTCTATCGAATTTTGTTGTAATCGTGCCAATATTTTCCATTTTACCCACTTCAGAACTTAATCTCCTCCTGATTATAAAGAATATTTGTGGTAAGTTCATTTGAGATTGGTCATGTTTTATATACAAAGTATGTAGGAGGTAAAAAATAAAATTGAGAGCTATATTGGATCAGAAATCGGTTCAACTCACTTCTTTAAAATTATTGGTTTTTATTCAAAAGTTTTAGCCTTCTAATTCCCAAATTTTTGAGGGACTTAAAAAAAAATTTAAACTGATTAATATTGGTGTAAAAAATCCGATCTCAATACCAAAAAAAACTAATGGGCGCGGTTTTATGAAGTGGGAAAGGCTGAATGCATAAAATTATTTGTTGTTGAATGAACTTCCCCGAATTCCCAGCTACTCAACTGGTATTTTTCATCTGGTTGGTAGGACAAAAGTATTCAATTCATTTTTTTTTTATTATTCTTAACTCAAATTCTCAAATAATCATTTTTCTTGTTTACAGATTTTTGACTTTGCCTGCCGCTAACGTCTCTGATACGCATCACCGCTCATAATCGATACATTTTTTGAAAAGCTTGGAAAATTCTCTAATTGGCTGTTCACACAGGCGCCATCATGAACGCTTGTCTGAAGGAAAGAGGTAGAACAAATACGAGTAGGTAGTAAAAATGAGGTAGAAACTCGCCTGTCTTTTTCTAACTTGCTATTTTCTATTTTCTACCTCTCTCTTTCAGAAAGGCGTTCATGCTTGCGACCGTATGAACAACCACTAAATGGTGGCTATGGTGGCCATTCCACTCCTTTTGATGAAGGCTTACAAACTAGAGGATTAAATAAAAAATGTAAATGGCACATTTTTATGGTGATATGCCAAACCAACTGCGTTTCATATTATCAAAAATGTATGGATTTCTTTGACTATTCTTTTTCTTAACCAATGTTAAATTAATTAACATGATTTTGTCGTGTCGTTGACATTTTCAATTATTTTTTCTCAATGTTAATACGTTCTAAAAACAGCAACCAAAAAAAAAACATACAGTGGAGTATGAACACAGTAAACACTAAATCCATTAATACGATTATTTAAATAAAAAATATTTATTTAACACTATGAAATTGTAACCTTCTTTACAGTTCGATGGGTTAGGGAATCATGTCTGATATTCAGGTGCTCACTTTGGTCCTTTATGTGGAATATGTTTGTCGAAGAAAATTTTAGAGGAAAGTGTAAAATAAAAAAGCGAAAAAAGTGTACAGAGGAACTAAAAAAAAAAATGAACTTTTCATAATGACCTGCCATTACAGTTTTATAATTTTTGAAAATCACAAACTTCACCCCCAATTTTCATTCACCGAAACCTAAAAACATTGACCGAAAAAAAAAATTATGACGCTACAGTCCACATGTGTTTTCAGAACAATAGATCGTAGCAAATAGATCCACTTTCAAAAATAAAGTTCATTCAACGCTGCGGAAAACTTATTGTTGTACTGTATAATCAAGTTGTATTGTTAAGAACAATACGAAATTGGGTTACCATGAAATATTTGCGATATCTTTTTAACTCCACGTTAACCATATGCTCCACTGTATTGATATACATAAATATATGTATATACAGTAGAACCTCGATAATTTGAATCTCCAATAAAAAGTTAAGTTCTTTGAATTTATATTTCGAATTTAATAAAAATTCGAATTATGGATGCTTTTTTATTTTTTTGTACTAGAATGTTTAAACTTTTTACAAGTGAAAGAGAATTGACCTACTTGTGGTGATTAAATTTACAAAACATTTTTGAAACAGAGTAACTGAAAAATGTATGTAAATTAAAATGCAGAAGAAAACAAACACAAAATCACATGAAAGAGAAAATTCTTTCCAATTAGAACGAACTACACGCATATGCGTATACTTTACTTTTATGTTCCATTTTTCCCTAGAAAAAATCCGAAATTCCAAAATTTCGAATTATAGAGGTTACAAATATTAAATTGAAATATTGAAGTTTTCGAGCTCAAGCTTTCATTTTCGGATTATCAAGGTTCAAATTATAGAAGTTTTACTGTATATGTATTTATATACCAAGATTAAAACAAATAATTTACTCATGTTGATAAGAAATAAATCAGATTTTCTATATATAAAAATATACAAGTACCGTGGAAAAAAAAATTTAATTACTTAACAAAAAACAAATGCACTGACGTCAATGAAACAAACCAATAATGCAATACCAAAAAAAAAATTTCGAAGAAAAAAGAAACAATAAAACGAATGTTAAGAGTAACTTGGCTTTTGCAACTAAGAACCAATTTGAACAATAGTAGATTCTCACTATAGCAAACCACGACTTAAAGGTTATGTGCATGGTGAAATTATGTATAAGGTGATAAGATTACAACAATTTCACCTTGACAATAAAAAAAACACATCTTTGTTGTTGCGGCCATAATGCGGTGGCATGTAGTGAATGTCAAAATAGAGAAAAAAGTAAACAAACAATCAAAAGTAAACAAACAATCAAAAGTAAACAATGATTCTGACAGCCTATGGTGTTGACCACGAAGAAAGAAGAAGTTGCTGGTTACTTCACCTTGTATAAACTTACCTTGGTAACGAGTTTATACACAGCTGATAAAAAAAAAAAAAAATTGGCCACAGACTAAACAGATTCACAGCAGATTCACCGACCAAGAGTCGCTCTCTTTTGGGTTTTTTTTTATATGAAATTTTTACGCTATCAAGATACAGATCAACTTTATATATAAAAAAAAGAAAAACGAAAAGATAGTGCGGCACTCTTTAGGTGAATCCGTCTCTAACGTTTTTCTTAAGTAGAGTATGAACATTTTAAAGGCAGTGATAATTTGGCAATAAATATATATGGCCAATTTTTTGGTCTTTAACGTTACAGTCGTACGCATATTTTTGCAAATATGTCGAAAATATCCCATGAAATCAAAAAATGTAACGTTAAAAACCACATAAAACGGTTATATCTTTAAAACGGCAAAAGTTAAAAAAAAATTTGTTCACATGAAATATAGGCCTTGATGCCTATTTTCATGTCAATGTAAAAAAAATTTGGTTTCATGGGATATTTTCGATATATTTGCAAAAATATGCGTACGTTAAACGTTAAAGACCAAAAAATTTGCCATATGCGGTATATTGTACAAGGTTAAAACGGATACAGAGATTCCTTAAAGAAGGATCCCCTTGGATTCGCTAGTGAAAGTAAAAATTTGTTCAACAATAATGTGCTGACAATTAACAGAATATTCAGAAGAAAGAAAAAAAATATCAAACATTTTATAACTTCCAATGAAAACAAAAATTTACATCAACTAAATTTTTGTCTTGCTCAATGAAATTAATTTTTTTTTTTCACTTAATTGCTGTCATTTCATTTCTATCGTTAATTTACTTTAAATAAATCATAAATTTATCAATTTAAAAACAATACATTATTCTCATATTCATTGTTTATCACGTACGTACGTAAGTATGTGCCAATATTTATATACATACATATTTATACTATAAATATGTATATAAAATATTGGCCATATAACACATATATGGTATTGTTATCTATTAATTCACAATCTTTAATAAAATTACATACATACATAAATTCTTATTATGAAATATTTTTTGTATACTGTTGTTTTGAAATACGAGTATAAATCTTAACAAATAATTGATGTGAAGTTAATTTCTTATAAATAAAAAAAAAACCCCAAATATGCGAAAAATAAACCAGTGAGAATTTTCACATATCTGAAATTGAATAACATCTTTTGTTCAATGAAAAATAATTCCATTGCTGGTTTAGGCTTGTGTAAATAGGCGAAGATTCTGCCGATGTTAGCCACCTTGAGTAACTTTGTGATTTTTATTTAATAAATTGATAATCTAATCTCTTCTAAAGGCTTTTGCAAATTAAGGTTACATTATTAAATATATCAAATTTTATCCAAACCTTTCAGTGAATCATTTTAATACTATACTACTAGGTAATAGTTTTAATTAAAGATTATATCGCACTATGAATTTAAATGGCAAATTCTACACAAATGTTTGTAAATGTATTTCATTTCAAGAATGACTTTAATCAGATAATTTGCAAAATTAGCAAATAAAAAAGGTTAAAGTTGAATAAGCAAATAAAATAAAAAAAAATAAAAATACTTGTAATACATTATAAAATAAACGAATAATACTCAAAGTTCAATCGAACAAGCAGCTCAGTTCATCAAACGAATGAAACAACAAAACGTAGAGGAATAAATATAATTGAAATATAAAGTATAAAAGAAATTGTGAAAAATAAGATCATGCATCATAAAATTATATATATACAAAATTATTCAATACGTAGATATCAATTTTTTTTAAATTAAAAATAGTGATACCTGCGATGGATATAATCTTAGGGGAATCACCCAGTTTGCTGCATTGAATTTATAAATGAATGAAAAATCAAATAATGAGCGTGGCACAAAATAAAAAAATCCAACCATATTATTAGGTATATAATAATAATTAGTGTATAAACTAAAAAAAAGTGCTAACTTATTTCAAGAAATTATGAAATTGCCTTCAGTGAAATAAGCACATATGCATGTACACTTGTGGACATACAATTAAGTCATACACTTATGAGCAGAAGAATTTTAAGAAAAAATAAAGTTTCTATTAAAAAAAAAATCAACTTTAAAATAATAAATAAATAACAGTTAAATATTTAAAATTATAAAAGAAATAAATAGTTATAATGTCAAATATGTAAAACTTTTCCAAATTATCGTTTGTCTAGGTTGTAATTTGCGGTCATATAATTAAGTCATATGCTAAACAAAAATATTTAAAGATAATAAGTTTGATGATTTTTAATTTTGAACTGAAATTTTACCTTTGGTACTGTTAGTACTTTGTGGAAAGCATATTTGCTTGATAATTTCTGTACATAATATCTTCGACTAGTACCAGAGCATTGGGCAGTAGTGATTTGATTCTATTCCTCCTGAATGATAGCCCATAAGAAAGTCTTATTTGAAGGTTTTTGCGCTGCCACGACCCACGACAATTATGGACTTTTTGCTGGTCACTCGAGAATTTTTATTTTAGTCTCATTTAACCAAGACTTAACGACCCGATATGTGTGTTTCGGGTCGTTATCATACTGAAAGATCCAACCCAAAGGTAAATTTTCACCGTATCCTCGGAGATGATTTTTAAGGATGCTTTTGTACTTTTCTTCAGTAATTTTGCTATCGATTTAAGCAATTGGACTAACTCCAGATGAAGTGAAACACCACCAAACCATTACACAAGGGCCCCAAGTTCTACAGTTTTTTTTTTTAGTAAATTTTGGGTCCAGCTCAGTATTTGATGGATGCCTAAAAAGAGCCTTTCATCGATCCCAAACACATTTATTTTGGATTCATCGCTTCAAACAATCGTTTTCTAAAAATGCTGGTACTAGTGGAGATATCATTTAGCGAACTACGCTAAACTTTACGCTGTGCAATATTTTTTTTTTTTTTGACCGTTGGGTTTATGGCAAGTACTTATCTTCAGCTGGAGTCGTTTTAAGTGATTTTTTGCGTTGCAAATTGTGAAATGATTTGAATTTTTTGTAGTTTCTTATCTTATTGATTATTTTTCCATGTAAAAAAGGTACGACCGACCACGACCTTTGCAATAATCCCAAGGTTCTGGAAAGTTTTCCAAATGAGATCCCTCTTCGAGGAAGTGGAACTCTTATTTTTGCCCATCACAACCAAAATCAAAAATTGTTCAACTAAAGTATACAGAAATGTGTAAATTATCAATTTTATTGGTTTTTATGGAATTTAAGAGCACTAAGTCAAGTTGATTGCGAAAGAATATAAAATGACTTAATTATATGTCCACTTCTAATCTTACTCCTTCACACACAATTGCCGACTACGCGCAAAATACGTCACTCTTTTGTTTTTTGCTCTTATTATTTTTTAAGGCTACTAATGGTACCGCTAAATGACATTATAAAAAATTCTTGGACTACTAATACAAAATATTTTTCAAATTCAGCATAAAATATTGTTCTAGTGACTTAATTATGTGACCACAAGTGTATATGATGATGCATTAAAATGTTCATTGTTCTTTTCTCGAATAAAATAATGATTTTTTAAAACCATAAACGTATTTATGCGAATTACCGAGAACAAAAAGAAAAACGATATTATATTATATACTTATACGGTAAAACCTCTTTAATTCAAAACAAGTACAAAAATTTATAAATCGAAGTATTTCTTTATTCCCTTCCACTCGAGCTCAAAAATCTTTATATTTCAAATAAAAACATTGTAATTGTGATTTTTTACAAAGCTGACCTCTACAACTTGAATTTTTTCTAATGAAAAAAAAAAAAAAAAAATAGAAAAGTATGTGTGTGTAAGTTTTGTTATCGTGTGGTTCCCCGCATTAGTGTGATTTGCATATTAGTTTATTTACAACAATATAAACAAAAACGAATATGTATACACAAGGAAAGAAACAAAGTAATGCGACAATATCATCAGGTTTAAAATAAAACAACAAATCTCTAACAAAGAAATGTGCAAACAAAGTTAATCTGGTAAGAAAACTTAGCTTCAACTTCCCAAAACAGATTTTCGTTATTTTAAATGCCATTGACATTAACAAAGTTTTCAACGACAAATTAATTGAAAACATTTTCTCTTTAGTAATATTTGTAGCCTTTTAATACTTAATTTTAACACTGTTTAAAAACTCAGTTTCAATGCAAACACATGAAGATTTTTTTTTTTTTTTAATGGAATACATTTTTGTTTTCAATTTTTATGGACTATATCCTCTATCTGAACTCTTGACCTAAAAGAGGAAAATAATGAGGCAATCGAATGAGAAGAGAAACTTATTGAGCGAGAGAACTGTTAGAACGGTTTTTCATTTAATTCAGTGATAGCTAAAACTAATACAAACAAATTTTGCGCCTATGTGAGTGCTAAGAGAGTACTTTATAATATACAATTCCCTGTATGTGGTACACTGTGAAAATTGCGATAAAAGGAATTAGTTTTCTCTGTGATTTAAATGAAAAAATATTTCTCCCCAATTTATATTAAACATTCTCTCAGTGTATTCAACATCGAATGAGTGCTTTTGCTGTCAGCTGTTACACACACACCGATTTCTGCTCGATTTCTCTCACCGATATTCTGTTTGTTGGAAAGGGAGGGGAAACGAAAGTGAACAAGTTAAAATCGGCTGTACCAACGATTTTACACTGAATTTTGACGTTTGCCTTTTATAAATTTTGCATCTCTGTTCCACTTATGTAAAACGAATAACATAGAAGCAATAGAAATACAAAATCGGTCGGTCGAGATTATAGTGTATAAAAGCTATCGCCGATTGAACAAGATAACAGAAAAGAAAATGTAAAAATCTTGGAGAAAAATCGTTCTCAAATCGGTGTGTGTAAAAGCAGACTATGAACGATCGCTAGCGACGGTGTGAAAGCACGACAGCCATTGTCGTATATATGTAAAAACACGAGAGAAAAAAATATGCAAATGTGCCTATGGGCTGATTGAGTTCAACGAATTTTTAAAACAAAACGTAAAAACAAACCGTAAAAGACTTCTAAAATTTGGAAAAATCGCTCAAACCTCATCACAACTTTTATATTTCAAAACGGCAAACTTAAAATAAAAAGAGATCAAAGAGGAAGTAAATGAGAATTTAAACCATCAGTTGTGATTCCCTCCTTGATTCGCCTTGGCAAAGAAAAAAAATCGTATACATAGTACAATATAGGGGAAACCTGTTAAACTTCATATAAAGCAGAAGCGAACACAAAAAGAAATTAAACCGAATATTATTAATAATCATACGGAGCTATAAAAAATATCAAATGATTGAAAATTAAAGTGGTAGAGGACATAAAATGAGAAATCTGCAACGGGTTTGATATCGCTCATTTGTGACTACATCCTCAAAACTAAATATCTTTTTAAGTTATTGATGCAGAATGCAGAATCAAACGAAGTAAATGGAAGTGGATCGGTAAATAACCATACTCTATGTTGACGACAGGCACTTGAATGGAACCCGCAAGGTAGCAGATAATAAGGAAGGCCTAAATACACAAGAAAAAAAAACGATCGAAAAGGAAATTAAATCTAATGGAATCTTTCAAAGAAGCAAAAGTAATAACGAAGAATCGGGATAGATGGAGGAGTTTCGTGGAGGCCCTATGTTTTACAGGGGACAACAGGACTTAAGAAGAAGATGCAGAATGTGCCGCTTAGAAATGATCCATTTTTCCTCACTAAACTCTTCGACTAACATTAAAGGGACGCGAATTTATTGTCCTATCACAGCAATTGCGTAAAAGTATAACTTTTATAGTAGGCGTGGCAATACAAATCATTAATTAATGCAACGAAGCAATAAGTGAATATTGATTATTTAAGATTAACCTGTTTTTCTGATTGCAATTTACAAAAACCAAACAAAAAAACAAACGAAAACATGAATTGAAGAGAAGAGTGATTGAATATAATAACGTTTTTAGACAGGTTTCCTTTTATACAAATAGACACACACACACACACGCGATATATGTAAATATGTATAAATAAATGGTGTATCTTTTTGTTATATTTATCACTATTTACTTGTTATTGTTTTTTTTTTAATATAGCGTGCAGCTTTTTTACTGTTTTTATTTTTATCGCCTCTTTTGCGCTATTATTCCATGAATTTTAAATTTATTTTTTAGCCACGTTTTGTATATTTCTTGTTATTTATTGTACCAACCATACGTACGTACGTTTGTTTATATGTATCTATATATTTTAGCTTACTGTAAATGCATTTAACAACGTTGTCAATAATAGACGAATTTTTATTTTATTTTAGATTAAAATAATTAATGCAAACACAAACCGAAATAAAAGTAAGCAGTTGTCTACTTGGTATGTGGTATCTACTGTTTTTTTTTTTTTTCTTTTTTGGCATTCAAATGTATCCACCACAAAAATGCTATAAATGGCTTTATGCAAAGTGCAATATTTGCATATTTGAATTGTATATAGCGCTCTAAGTTGTTTGTAAATTTTTGGTGATAAATGAAAGTAAAATGTATTTTTAAAACCGAAACTATAGTAGCCCTTGAACCAAAATTTAACAATTCCAATAGGAAATGAACAATATAAACAGCAGATTGACAATTCACTAATATCTTTTTGAATTAAGATAATTTTATTCAGAATTTAATATTTACAAAGTAGACTCTATCGAGGGGTTTAACACTAGCGAGCATAACACGGAGGAAGGTTGGTCCAACGGTTCTTTATTGCGTTTACACGATAGAACGTCGATGTTGTCGAACCTGGATTTGAGATATGCACGATCGTGTAAACCCCTCTTATATCGTTCTTCAGCAACTGCTGAGAAAATCAAACCAGATACAAACAATAACATGTTTTTCGTTTTCAAAAATCACATTGAACTACTCATTTTTCGAGTTTTTAAAGTACACAAATCAATTCGATTAGAAAAGCTCAAATATGACCCGCGCTTACAATGAGAACTTTCTTTAAGAGCGAGTAATACTGCAAGCTATTAATAAATTTGTTTTTTTCTACAAAGTTGAATATTTTAATTGCGTGCACAACACTAAAGTTAGTTCTAAAAATTAATTTGTTTCTTTCTATTTCTGGAAATGCACTATGCTCTTTTAAGTATTTGTTGAATATTTTCATTACATTTCAACTCTTCAGAGACCTTTGTTTCTAATAGTGAAATTAGATGTGGTAACGAATTATTATTACGTAAATTTTATACAGAAAATTGATTTAGCATAGCTCATTAAAAATAAATATGAAGTACTATATGTATATCAGTCAATTTAATCTGAAATAGTCGTGCGGTCATTTCTTAATTCAAAATATATAATTACCTACTGTTGTAATAAATATTTTTCAGTAGTTGTCATTATCGTCAATGGTTTTATATTTCTTTCAATAAATAAAAGTAAAGAAAAGCAGTTGTGTTAATTTACCTCCGCACATAAATCACAAAGCATGAAATAATTTTAAATGTAAAGTGACACCTTAGAAATTGCGCTTAAAACTGCTACAACAACAGCAGCTCCATGCTGTACTCTAAACACAGGAAAAACTAAAGTTGTAAATTGTATTGTTAGAGATCTATTATACATCTTTGTTCTTTATCAGGTCTTATACCACAAGTACCTACTTCGTCTATGGTATTGTGGGTGAGGCGATAAAAAATATGCAACTAGTTGAATATTTGCAGCCTTATCATGAATTCTTGTGCAGCACTGTGAACTTGGAGCAATTCTTGGCATTTCGTTACTTTTATGCATCATTGCTCCATAATGGCTCAAAATATGTTTCGAACATTCGTCTTCCTCGTTGCGAAGCCTTTATATTAAGCTTTACTCAATTCCATTTTTATAAGGGTATTCTTTGAGCACAGAGTACCCAATCAGATACGTGCGTATCTAATATACGCAAACTATTTTGGTTAAAATCCAATATAAAAAACATAACTTTTCTTTTAATAATCAGTTAGAAGCGTTTGGCTTTCCTGAGCACTCCCCCAACTAAAGTCAAAGTACCCCATATAAGAATACCTCAATTCTGATATTTGCTTACATGTGAGTTAACACTGAATTATTTTTCTTATTTAATGCTGAGAATCAAGGTGAATTTATACCAAGTGAAGTTACCAGCAACTCATTCTTCTTTTTTCTTCGTGTTTTTTTTTTTTTTTTTTGTCTCTTCTAAAGTGATGAAAAGATTACAACAATTTCACCTAGGCAAAAACAACACATATTTATTGTTGCGTTAGACACCATAAAATATCAAAATCGACCGTACAGCAAAACAATAACACTTCTTTGTTGTTGCGGCCATGATGGCGGCATGAGTGCCAAAATGGAGAAAAAAGATAAACAATAAAAAGTAAACAATGATTTTGACAGCCTATGGTATTGACCACGAAGCGGTAAACTTATGACCATCGATATGTAGGTTCTTACTAAACTAATTCCCACTGAGATCAATTAACCACTATGCGTTTGTGGAAAGGACATGGCTGATATAAAAAAAAAACTTAAGCAACTAGAACTAGAAATGTAATCCATAATAATTTCAATATAATACTCACCACTTATTCTTTCAAAAGTCATATAAAACAGGTATCTCCCCTGCTTGGGGTGCGCAAATATTTCACACGAAATTAAAAAAATTTGCCAACAAGCGAAACGTAGATGTAATCGACTCCAATGAATGAAAACAATATCTAATATAACTTGTATTTTGTTCAAATTGTAGATGATGTCCGAAAGTTTTCTTGGATTTCGAAAAATCAAAAAAAAATTATAAACAAAATAAAAACTCAAAAAATTTGTATATTAAAATTTTCTGATGAATTTTCTGTTTTGTTGATAAAAACAAAATTTAAGACGAAGAAAACTTGAGCTTGAATCTCTCGTTGTTTTTCAGAATGTGTGATGAGATTTGGTGTGTTGTGGTGATGATGTGTATAAAAAGTGTAAACACTATGCCACGTGAAATTTACACAGCGCTTTTGAAAATAAACTGCAAATAAAGAGAAGAAAAATAAAGAATAATGCAAAACAAAATAAGACACATGCATTTACTTTTTTCTTTTCAATTTTATTTGTAAAAAGGCAAAAGCGAACACAAAAATATTTAAAATATATGGTTTAGAAATTATTTAATTTTATTCCCCTAATGTCCCCTGAGATTAAGGAGGGGAAAGTGTCAGCGGGGGGTGGCTGAAACTAGTTGAGCCGTTGCTAGGCTAGAGAATTTGCAAAAATTTGCTGCTCCGCACACTTACGTACATACATTCATAAATATATACGTATGCATAGATGAAAAAAAGAGCATGGCATAGAACGAAGACGACGCTGCCGCCAAGAAAAAACGGCAACCGCCGCGTGCGTAATCGGTAGTCACCACTTCATTTTTAGCAAAATTTACGTATTCAGTTTCGCACGAGCAATAATTTCAACGACAAAAATGGTCAAAAATGTGTTAAAATAATTTATTTTATATATTTTTGCAACGTCATTTGCAATTTTCTTTTCCAACAATTTGAAAATACGATTTTAGATACAGCAGTCTTGCATATATATATATAAATATATACATGCATATAGTATATAGGTATATATGTATGTCATGTCTATATGTATGACATTTGGAAAATTTTCAATGCAAATTTTCTTCGCTTTTGCCTTTGATTTTTAAAATTATTTATTGCACAAATTCACTTGAATTACCTGTTAAATTTATTGCAAACACAATTTAATTTTGATTTGCAGTGAATTCACAAAAATTTTGATTCTTTTTTGCTGAAAAAGCACAATCCAACCTGGCTGATATAATTTTTTTTTTCAATTGAAATCGAGTTCAGTGTTGCATTTATTGGTGCAAATATTTTAGTTCTAAAAAGGCAAAAAGCATAGTTGCACCAATAAGCGTTTTAGTACACGTGGTAACGTTATTAGTACATGAGCATATGAGGCAGTGATGATATTACGAAAATTTTCGATACAATTTGAATAAAAAAAACATTAGTATCCCAACAATTTTGGTACATTTGAATTCAAAATGCAGCAAATCAAAGTTCAAGCGTGAGTATATCTTAGGTCAGTAGAAGAAATTCTAGTTTATGTACCTACTTTCGGTGATAAAAATTACCGAAAAACATATAAAATTCTGTTCCAGCAACTGAGAAAGGTTTTAAAAAAGTAGTGAGCTATAAATACTAACGATTCTGTAGAAGTAAACTATAAAAGTAAAACATTTTTAAAGTCTAACAGCGGCAAAAAGTTGGCGTGATTTTAGAGAACCAAAAACAAAAAACAACCCATTTGCAAAAAAGTGTTGGATATCACTTTTTAACCGCAGGCCCTTCATATACATAAATTATGGCACTGCATGTCGCCTAAGCCGTCTGCAAATGTCAGGGTCTGATTATAGAAACTTAACGTAACTTTTAAATTTAATTGAGAGTGTTGGGAACTGAAAATGTGTATATAACAATCAAAATGTGAAAGAAAAGGTTTGGAAAGAAATCGCATTACACAAAATAACATCTTCAGATTCTTTAAATATTTTATTTTTTTCACAACAAAATTTCTATTGTTTGATAGTTCACTAATGCAGACATAAATACATAAATCTAAAAAAAGTTATGTGTCTGCAAGCACTCACAGTAGAAGTGAAACTATGTTGTTTATTAGCAAATTGTTAGAAAACATTTATAAAACATTCTTTTGGAGTTTTTGTAGTATTCTTCTCTCTATTTTTTTTTTTGCTTTTCCTCTGTTGATACTCTCTACACTTATAGGCACAAACACGACTTAGTTCACGTATATAACACATGAAAGGAAAGTTCAGTTATATGCAACCAAACCGAGACTTTTATATCGACTCTCTTACTAAAGCACATGCGATAAAACTGCACTCTTCCTCTTTCAATTTTTTAAAGCTTTTTTTCTTTTGATACTCTCAACATTTATCGGCACTAACATGACGAAGCACACGTATATAACACATGAAAGGAAAATTCAGCTATATGGAATCAAGCTCTCTCACTACAGCAAATGAGATAAAACTGCAGAAAGTCGACTATCTGCATGATTGTATGCAGCCGATCCCCATATGACTTCGTTCTCTAAATTAACAACATCACAACTTCATTTCATATTAGTTTCGTGCGAGTCCTTGACCTTGACTCAATAGTTTTTAAGATGGGTTCGAATCAGTTATTAAAACTCTTGTTTCCAGGGTTTTTCAATTGCACCGACCATCTCGTATAAGGCTGTCTCAGGAGCCCAACCTAACAAATTGAGCAATCTCTTTTCTTGATATGAGGGCATGTTTGACACCAGATACGAACTGATTGCGCGCACTGAGCAGATGTATGAAGAATATTTCAAGTTCAGCAACAAAATTCAGTCCAATCGCAGTGCATTGTGCACCCTGGTGCAATAGTAGTATGAATGTGGAGGAAATGCGAACGTGGACTAAACGTCAAAGCAAACAAAATAAAAAAAAAAAAAAAACGAAACGACGACAGATCTCGACAGAGAATTTATTCACATTTCTAATTTATCTTTGCGGCTCGTTATACTTTTCGAAAGAGCGAAAATTAATAAAAAAAAAAGTAAAAAAGGAAACTAAAAATTTTTCAAATTGTAATTTAGCTAACCACATTCGACTGATATAATAAAAAAACCAAAAAAATTAAGCAAAAAAAATTTTAAAAACTTTAAACGGCAAAAGTTTTTGCAACGTGTACGATAAGAATACAAACTAAAATAAAAATTAGTAATTGAAAATTGAATAATCTTATGAAATAAAACAAAATTTTTTGAAGAAAATTTCATTCTTATTTGTGTATGTTTATTGTCAAAAGTACAACAAAATTATTAGTTGCAAAAAATTTCATTAAAAGAAGCTACGACATCAAAAACGTCGCTTTCAACCAAATTTCATTTAAATATCAAAATTTTCAACGTGTTCAGCTGCTAGATCAACAACAACAAACAATAAAAACATATAAATTCCAAAATCCCACAAATTCATTCATTAATACCATCATCAGAAACAACATCACTCCACGAAAAAACATGGTGAACTCAGAAGCTGTGACTTATCTTGAAATCCCGGACAAATCAGAGAATGATAAAAAAAATTACAAGTAAGAAGATTGACTTTTGTAATATAAATGTAAATTGTCTATTTCTATATGTATTCTTGTTTTGACAGAACCTTGCTCTTGGCTAATGGGTTGCATGCATTGCTCGTCTCGGACCCAAGCCCTGTGCCACATGATGGCCTAACTAGTTCATCTTCCTCGTCGTATGATTCAACGGGTGACTCATGCGCAGAAGAGAGTAGTGAAGATGATTCAATGGGTACATCAACGACAGAGGATGGTGAAAGCGATTCAGATCTTGAATCAGAAGAAGGTAAAGCAATAATTGCCGGCTTTATTGACATATTCACTAACGTTTCCAAAATTTAGGTGATGAAAAACTTGCTGCCTGTGCGCTCCTTGTCGACGTTGGCTCTTTCACCGAACCTACCAATTATCAAGGACTTGCACACTTCTTAGAGCATATGATTTTCATGGGTTCGGAAAAGTATCCCGAGGAAAATGCCTATGATGCGCATATTAAAAAATGTGGGGGTTTTGATAATGCCAATACCGAATGCGAAGAGACCTGCTACTACTTCGAGGTATCCGAAGAACATCTTGATACGAGCATGGATTATTTTTCAGCACTGTTGAAAGCGCCACTCATGAAAAAAGAAGCAATGACACGTGAACGTGATGCAGTCGATTCTGAGTTTCAGCAAACACTACACGATGATGAGGCACGACGCGATCAACTGCTGGCCAGTTTTGCTGCGAAAAATTATCCGCATAGCACCTTCACGTGGGGCAATCTAAAATCACTAAAGGAGGGAATAAAAGACGATGATTTACATGAGGCACTTCATGAATTCCGTCGTAGACATTACAGCGCACATCGTATGTATGTTTGCGTGCAGGCGCGTTTGCCCATCGATGAGCTGGAGACAATGGTTGTGAAACATTTTTCGGGTATATTGAGTAATAATTTACCAGGTTTAGATTATGGACGATTCAATTATCGCGAAGCATTCTGTCCTGAATTTTTCAACGAGGTTTTCTTGGTGAAACCAGTCGAAAATGTATGCAAATTAGAGCTGACGTGGGTAATGCCACCAATGGCGAAGGTGAGTGTGTTGAAAATTTAGAAGCTAATATTGGTACAGATGAAACTTTAATTATTTCGTTTTCTTTTTTTTATGTATGTTTTGCAGCTGTACAAATGTAAACCTGATCAATTTCTATCATATTTGATTGGCTACGAAGGCGAAGGTAGCTTATGCGCATATCTGCGTTCAAAGTAAATATAAACTGTTAAAATTGAAATGATTCATTTATGTATTTTACTTATTTATTTTTTTTTAATTAAATTTTTCTAGGCTTTGGGGACTTGAGCTAATTGCAGGTGTTGACGAGTCTGGTTTTGATTTAAATTCAATGTATTCATTATTTAATTTATGCATTTTTCTGACTGACAGTGGTTATAAGCATTTAGATGAGGTAAGCTTTCATATTGCGGTTTTTTTAATAACAAAAAATAAGCAAAAACAAAAATCTATTATTCAAAATGGTCCAGTTAAAATCTTCATAACTTTAAGACGTATTTCTATGGTTACCTCCATTGAGATACAGAGTGTTTAAGAAGATTACTTAGGAAAAATTAACAGAATTAACATCATAATTTCCTTAATATTGAACGAAGAGAACACACAGATGATATCAATATTTTTTGCACTAAATGTTCAATTTACAAAATTTTATTTAATCAATTACATTTAAATATTTCTTAACTTAATTTCCCATACACGGAAATTTCCCATACACCCCAAAATCTCGTTTTATGGTCAAAAAAACATTTTTGGGTAGGTTGGTGTGAACAATCGCTCATAGTTTGAAAGGGGAAAAATAGTCCTTTCCGACCATGTATTGTTTATTTTCATGAATTGAAAACTGACGAGACTGCTGTTGAAAGTAGTTGCGACTTTTCTATTTTTGGATTGGACGATGTTTTTACGATATTATCCGATCTTGGACATTTTTTGCGACAAAACACTTTCAAAGTAAATTTAATGCCGTGTTGAATGATCTTTTTTTGAATGAAATTGGGTGAAAATTGACGGAGTTGTGTGAATTTTAACAAAGTTATGAGCGATTGTTTACATGAACCTACCCAAAAACCATTTTTTGACCATAAAACGAGATTTTGGGGTGTATGGGAAATTTCCGCCATACCATTTTTCTTAGCATAACTAGACCTACAATTTGTGTTAGGTCTCCATAAAAGTGCAAGATCACTGTCACACAGTGTTATTAATAATAATAGGATTATGATAACTAAAGTACGATACAAAATAATTCAAATCTATATTATTAAGCAATAGTTGAGCCTCAGGCAATGAAAAATTCACATTGGTCGCATTCAGAAGGTGCATTATGTTGACATGTTCCGTGTCAATTCGCCGCTGTTGCGTGTATATATTTCGCGTCTTCTGAATGGCATGATCCATCAGCTCTCCAGCCATCATTGCGTATATATTTTGGTTTACCTAAAAGCCAGAAAACTATGCCGTGCGGCTTGCAGTCAACTTCGCGCCGCCCACTTTTTTTCTTGTCGGGCGTAATTTATGGGTAAAGCCGTCTACACCATAGGGACGTGCAACTGGAAAGAAAAATTGATTTTCGACTTTTGAATTGATCAGAAATTCAAAGTTGATTAATCGACTTTTTAATGGAATTAAAAAAAAAAAAAAACGAAACAAGAGAATTTTGATATGAATTATTTATGTATGTGTATTTATTTACAATTAATCGATACGCTGCAATTTTGTTAAAAGCTTTAGATTGTTAAAAATTATTCCCATCATTTTGAATTTTTGGTTTTGCTGTTCATTTATTTTATTGATCCTTTTACTCCTCTTTGGAGCTTATGGCTTCTACGGATGTGATGATCAAAAGTCATTGGCATTTCACTTCTAAAATCTAAAAAAATATAAACTTAATGTCCATGCAGTTGATTTTTCTCATATCGCATCTACCCAGATTGTAATACAAAATATATATCATATTAGAATTAAAATCTTTTTCCTGAAACTTGTAATAACAATTAAAATTCTCTCCCATTTCTTCACATTTCCAGGTTCTTGCCGCTACATACGCCTACATTAAACTCTTTTCACAATGTGGTTCCCTAAAGGATGCATACACCGAATTGCAATTGATTGAGGCCACTAGTTTTCGTTTTGAATCTCAAAGGCCTGCTTTTGATAATGTACAAAATTTGGTTGTTAAAACAAAATATTATCCTCCAAAGGATATATTAACTGGATTTGAACTTTATTTCGAATACAACGAAGAACAAATTCAAGATGTTATTAAACATTTAAATGAGTTTAAATTTAATATAATGATAACGTCACAACAGAAATTAGATGGAAGCGCTAACTATGAGAAGAAAGAGAAATGGTTTGGCACCGAATATTCCACAATGCCAATGCCACAAAAATGGCGTGATCTCTGGGATGCATCACAGCCAATGAAAGAATTATATTTACCCAAACCGAATCGTTTCATATCGAATGATTTCCGTTTGTTCTGGCATGAGAATGGCAAGCCAGAATTGCCGCTGGCACCAAAGAAAATTCTACAAACGGACATTTGTGAATTGTGGTTTAGGCAAGATGATAAATTCGATTTACCTGATGCATTCATGTATTTCTATTTTATATCACCATTATTGAGAAAAAGTCCAAAAAAGTAACTATTTAATTGACGGGTTTCTTGCATTAAGTTTTTATAAATATTTTTTTTTTTTTTTTCAGTGATGTTTTGTGTGCGCTGTATGCTCAACTGGTAAAATTCCGTTTAGTTGAGGCTTTGTATCCAGCTACTGTCGCTGGTTTGAGCTATCAATTTTATTCAGCTGAAAAAGGAGTTGTACTAAAGGTAACAATAAACGAATAATTAAATTTTTTGATTGTTTAATCACATGTTCTTGCTTCTCTTCCTTCCGTTCTAGGTTAGTGGCTACAACGAGAAACTACATCTGCTCGTTGATATTATAACAAAAGCTATGGTGTCGATGCATGAGCACATTAGTGATGGCCAGCTTGAAGTATTCAAAACTCATCAAAAAAAGGCGTACTTCAATTCTCTCATTAAGCCAAAAACTTTAAATAAGTAAGAGTTATCATATTAATTAAAATTTTCTATGGATGTATATTTCATTTTCCTTTATTTGTGCTTAATTTCTTCAGAGATATACGTCTTAGCATTGTGGAAAATATACGCTGGCCAATAATTGATAAATATAAATGTTTGAATGATATCACCTTGGCTGATATGCTAGACTTTGCTCAGAACTATACTAGTGAAATGTATGTGCAAACATTAATGCAAGGAAATTTAACTGAAGAATCAGCGCATAATGTTATGAATTCGGTGTTATCGACATTAAATTGCCAGAACATTAAAGAGGTATGCTACAGTAAAATTTTTTTATTTGAAACTAATATCGTACGATTATTTCATAATTCAAGATTTTTGATTAGACATGTTAGTGTTGTTGACTCTGATTATTTGGTTAATAATGATTCTAATTAATGATCAATTAAAATTAGTCAACATATCAAAGCTCTGGTTAATTAATCAAATGATTAATTGATTCTGATTATCAACTAAATTAATTCTGTGTCGATTAATGCAACTTATGTTTTATCGATTAATCAAGATTCTGATTAACGATTGATTAACAATCTGAATAATCGATAAATTAAGCTTCTGATTAATCAATTAAATGATTTATTTTTCTTAGTTTTCGAGACCATTTTTCTGCCTGTCAAATCACACTAATTTCATATACACTCAAAATTTTGAATAATCAGTAAATTACACTTGATTATTCAGTTAATAATCATGATGATTAATTAAGTTTCTGATTAATTGATTAATCATGATTCCGATTAATTGATTAATCATGATTTAGATTAATCAAGATTTTGATTATACATTTAATCCTGCTTATTTTTTATACGTAAAGGTCATGCTTCGTCGAAACGACGACGGTATTATTTAAAGTGGTCATAGACATGGCCTATACATCAACAACTTTGAAAATTGATTGTTTTCCATTATTTGGTTAATTTAGCATATAGAAAAACAACAACGGACATTTTTTGTTAATAATATTTATTTATAAATTAAATTTTCACTGCTTTAGTTCATTAGGCTTGTTTTACAAAACGCTGTATATTTAAGTACAAAAAAAAAGTAACTAAGGTACACATAATTCATCAAATAAGTTTGCATCTTAAAAGTAATATACTGAACTAAAATGGAACGAGTTTTCGTGAGAATCAAGTTTCATTATATGTAAGACGCACAAAGCTCTATTTTGTGCTTCTCGCACAAGCTTTAATTACATTTTGAACAGGACGATTTTGTCATTCGTCGCTTAGAAGAGGGACAAATGACACAAATCATTCTATTTTGCGCTTTGTACATACATTTTATGGTTGTTTTGTGTGCATAATGGATGAGATTAACGAAATTATTTTCGACTTTCGTCTTTAATAATGATATACCTCTACATAGAGGCACATTGTCTATATCGGATGCCTCCATTGACAAACTTTCATTTTGAACCTTTTCGCCATTGTTGCGTGTATATATTTCGCACCTTTTGAATGGCATGGTCCATCAGTTCTCCAGCCATCATTGCACATATATTTTGGTTTACATAAAAGCCATCAACAATAAATTTTTCAGTTTCCTAATCATTCAATTACTTTATCATGCTCATTTCGAATTCTAACAACAAAAACTATAACATAAGAAACACCATCTCAAATTGCAAAAGTTACACAAAGGTCATGCTTCGTCGTTTCGACGACGCACATTTAAAAAAATCTTACTTTCATAATGTTTATTCAGTTGAACTTCTGCACACGGCAACAGCTTGCCCACGACTGGCGCTGTATGAAAAACCAGCCCAATACGAACAAAATTTAGAAAGAAAAACTGTAAAAAGTAAACATGTGTCGTCGATTCGGCGAAGCATGTCCTTCCAGGGTTAATAAAGATTCTGATTAATGATTAATAAAATATCTTGATAAATCGAGATTCTTGCGATTAATGAAAATTGTAACTGATAAGTTCAAAAAGCTTCCAAAATTTCATTTCTTATTTTCTAATTTTTTTAATCACATTTCTGATTAATGTGTTAATCAATATTTCGGTTAATAGATAATCAACACAGGATTATGAATAACCGATTAATGAAATTTTTGGTTAACCAAGACTCTGATTATTAATTAATCGTTTAGATTAATTGAGATTCTGATTAACGATTAATCAAAATTGTGCTAAATCGATTAGCTATGATTCTGGCTAATCGATTAATAAAATTTCTGTTTCATCAAAATTTAAAAAATTCTTATTATCCATTAATCAAGCTTCCGATTAATCGAAAATTTCATCACCTCTTAATTGTTATTTAATTGCTACTTCAATTCTAATTTAAATCTATTCCTTGCATTATTTCCTCATCCACAGACAAAATACATTGAGAATCGAACTGTTCAACTGCCGCAAGGTTCACACTACATACGCTGCCAGGCTCTCAACGATAAAGACGTGAATACGGTTGTCTGCAATTTCTATCAGATCGGTCCGTGTTCTGTGCGCATTGAGAGCATAATCGATTTGTTGATGATGTTCGTTGAAGAGCCTCTCTTCGATAATCTACGTACGAAAGAACAATTGGGTTATTATGTTTCATCATCGGTGCGCGTTAACTATGGCATAGCTGGCTATTCAATTACCGTCAATTCTCAAGAGACGAAATTTTCTGCCTCACACGTCGAAGAGCGTATTGAAGTGTTTCGCGGTAAAATGTTAACAATTCTTGAAGAGATGACCACCGATGAATTTGATCATGTACGCGAATCGTTAATTAAAATCAAACAGGTCGTTGATATGTCGCTAAACGAAGAAGTCTCACGTAATTGGGGTGAGATAACATGTGAAGAGTATCTCTTCGATCGTAGACGCAAAGAAATTGATGTGTTGCGTACGCTCACCAAACAGGACATTATTGATTTTTGCCTAAACAATGAACGCACCAATTTGCGTAAGCTCTCTATACAGGTGATTGGTAATAAGACTGCAAAATCGACAACTGAATTGACAAAAGAAAAATCCACAAAAGTCGATGGCAAAAAGGAAGAAAATTCTAATGCTGCACATGTTGACGGTGCCGATGACGCTGATGATGGCGGCGATAGTGATTATGATGATGCTGTCGATGAACCCGATGAGGAACTTTTTAATGCTTTAGCGAATAAATTGAATGTAACATTCATACCCAAAGAGGGCGATGCCACGACAATTGTAGATATTAAAGATTTCAAAGAGAATCTGCATGTATATCCTATAACTAAAACAAAACTAGATTCCGTTGTCGATGAGCAACGAGATCATGCTACGCCAACAATGGAAATTATCGAAGATTGTTGATGTGAGTGGGGGATGTGTGAAATAAAAGAGTTCATGAAGAACGAAATTTTCATATTTAAATAAAAAAAACAGTAAAATTTATGTAATTATATGTTCGATTTTAGTGAAAATCAATTTTTTTGGTTACCTTTTTCATTGAAATTTATTTAATTTAACGATATCAATAAAACTGTGTAAAAAAAAAAAATTATGTTAAAATACGAATTAACAATAAAGCAAATCAACTACTTAATAAATTGGATGCAAAACAGAAATTCTTCGTCTCGGAGTTAAGGAGGTTTTCTCTTCCATTGATGTTGTGCTTATTTGCACATCGACCTGCAGTTTTATGATGAATTCGATGCGCGAAGTGAAAAGCTTTTCTGAAGCAATTTGAAAGTTTTCCATTGTGATACAGTGTACAAAATTTGTTATTTTCTACTTCTGGAGCGCTGCTTTTGAAAAAATTTGTAAAATATAATATTAAAATTTCAGTTATTGGGTTATTTTTTGTAATTTTTATTTAATAAGTGTGTTTTTTCTTTAATTGAGCAAAGCGAATTAGTATAAACATGGCACAAACGCATTTGGTTGAATTGTAACTACTCTATTTTTCACTACTTTACAATAGATGGCGGTAATAAAAAACAATATGCCAGTTGATTTATTTTTTACATTATTTTATTGCAAAAGCTAGAAACGCAAATTTAATTAAATGGCGACTGCTCAATATAATTTTTGTTGATCATAAAGTGATCAATATGCGTTCAGAAGACCCACAGGTAGCAGTGGTAGAGTAGAGTCGTCTTCTGAACGTGACCAATAATAATAACGACCAATATTAGGTCAGTTCCCGTACTTTTTGGGTAAAGTTTGGTAAACTGAGAGTAAACGAAAAATGCTCTTTCTGATACACAAAAATGCACAAAAGTACGGGAACGCACAAAACCATTTTTCTTGCACGAAACAAAACGTCAAATTTTAATGACAGTTAAATTCAAAAAACAAAGTTTCTGTGATATTTAATAAAATAAAAATTACTAAATTTTACAAGAAAATAAATAAATAATGAAAAAATTAAACATAAATTGTTCGCCTGCCTACTTTTGTAGAATCTTCTGGTTCACAATCACCATTTGCATTATTCAGAAATGGCAGATGCTTCACAGCGTCCGAAGTTGAACAGACAATTGCGTCGTTAACTTGTGGAGAATGTAGTTAAAAATTAACTAATATACTATTAATTAATTTTCAAATGTCTTTTAAACATTTTCTCCATTTTAAATATCACTTATTTTTCTAAAAATTCTTTATTTATTTATTAATTTCAAATTTTCAATTTATTTTCACAAAAGCAAAAAGCTGATAAATACAAAAAAGCTGATAGTTTGACACTTTTAACATTTTTACCCGAAGAAAAAGTGCGGGCTATTTCGTGCAAGAAGAAGAAGACAATTACTCTCATCTCTGCTCTCATTTGCAAGTTTTTTGAGTACGGGAACGCTTTCTGGGCTGTTTTGTAGTACGGGAACGGAGCTATTATTTTAATATTCTTGTTCATAACAGTAATCTGACAACAAATAATTTGGCATTTGCTATCGTGTCCTCCAACGTAAATAGAGAACGAATGCGTAAGATACAGAAAGAGAAAAGCGTTTCGTTTCGTGTGCACACGAACGATTCGTAAATTGTTCGTTCGGAATACAGAAAGTTGCTGTTACCTTGTGTTTCGTGGTGACCATAAATCACATATAAAAGATTACGCTCGCGGCTTTCAAAAAATTTTGCATTCTACGCATCACCGTCTACGTCATCACCATCTCGAGCGCTGATTGGCCGAGGTTTTTCCATCAGCTTATTAAAAAAAAATACTTGCTACTGCAGATTTCACTTTTACTTCACTATTGCGCCTACGAAAATCTAACCATTTTTGTTGCTGCTCCTGCTCTTTTTAATTACTGTTTTTACACCTATTTACAAACAACACAACGCGTTTTCACAAAAAAACACTTTAAAGTTCGAACGGAGCTTTTTTCACATTCTTTGACTTCACAAACGAACATATAAAATAATTTAAATAAAAAATATTTTTAATATACCACGTTTTTAAAATGGACTAAAAAGTATAAAATAATTTCTCCTAACCCCATACAGATTCACAACCACATGTAGATTCCTTATCCTATACAGATTGTCTCGAAAATTTGTAACTTTTAGTAGGACGAAAATACTTGTATGATTTAAAATAACAAACGTGGTTCGCATGCAATAGGAAATTGATGGATGAATAGTTCACCTAAATGGCTAGCAATTTTATCTCTATCCATATGCGTCCCACGTTTTTCTTCGCATTTTGATTTCATGAAATCAGTAGAAACAGATTTAAAAGTACTTATATAAAATTCATAAAATCAAAACAAAACGTTTACATATTTGTATATAAAGAATATATAAATACTGTAAATGTTGAAATTTATTTGCTAAAAGAAATGTTAAATATTTACTTCATCAAACACGTCAAACTCATCCATTCAAACATTTCTGTCTGCTGGATGTGTTGACAGCCGTCGCACCATCGGTATTGCATCTCGTTGCTGTTTCTACGGTTTTTTGTTTCGATTCCAGCAAGAGCAAATTGCGATCTCTTTACAATCTATACTCTTTGTAAGCGGAACAAAACGAAAAGAAGAGTTCGTTATTGTTTGTTTTTGTTCTCTCTCTCATTTGTCTTTGAATTTGTGTATGTATACACATATACATATATTCTACTCCCGCTAAAGCAATGATTTTAACAACGATGAATTCAATGCTTTGATCTATGGAAAAAATGGAAAAACTTCCTACGCTAATATTTTAAATATTATTATATTTATATATATTTTAGATACTTCATATTGCATTGTCTTCCAGTTCTGAACTATATTTAAAATTTCAAGTCTCTAGCTCATCGGGAAGTTAGTTTAAAATCGATTGCAAAATTTGTACCGAACAGACAGACAAACAGACACCATTGAAAGCGAGTTGATATAAACGTGGTAAAAAATATTCGAATGAAGTAATTATGACCGTCTACGTCATCAAAAAACATATGTTATCGTTCGGCATGCTCAAAGCGTAATCTTGTTTATAAGATTTTTGGGTGGTGCTGAAAAATGAGTACATTAGGCGAAACTGAGAGGATTTTTTAGAAGGAGCTGATGATTCCGCCCATGGTGAAATCATGTAGAAGGTGATAACAAGATTACAACAATTTCATCTTGGCAAAAACAACGCATCTTTGTTGTTGCGTCAGACATCATAAAATGTCAAAATCAGCTGTACAACAAAATAACAACAACACTTTCTTGTTGTTGCGGCCATAATGGCGGCGTGAAGAGAATGTAAAAATGGAGAACAAACGTAAAAGTAAACAATGATTTTGATAGCCTTTGACATTGGCCATAAAAAAGAAGAAGAATGATTTGCTGGTAACTTCACGTGGTATAAATTCACTTTAATTCCGCCCACCAGCTGATTATAAATCAGAATTGCTCTTTCTCTTACTCTTATGGGAAGTTTCAATAGAGTAAGAGTTGTGGGGCAGAATTAACAGCTGTTTCTAAAAATCCTCTCAGTTTCCCCTCATCTACTCATATTGGTGCCAAAAGCAAATATGCTGGGATCCAGTTTTCCCTAGTTTCCCAAATGATGCCAGCTATGCAATGAAGTTAAGATAAGTAATCTAGAATCAGTCCAAAATATAACCTATTAATATTTTCACTTTCGTTTAGTTACTGCCGCATTCGTCACGTATATCTTTTACTTTTACCTAAACAGCGCAAACAAAATAATAAAACCACCACTGTTTCTTAACAACAACATAAAAACAGATGTTAAATAAAAAAATATTAAAAAATCAGCAATTAGGTCTGGGATTTTGATGTAATAAAAAACAAAACACAAAAGAATTTTTTGTTTCTTAAAAAATATGAAGAAAAAAAATAAAATAAATATGTTACGTGCATTTGTGTCAGAATAGATAAAATATTTATTGTATTCATAATAACAATAATGAAAGCAATTTGTTTCATTGTCGTCATTAAACTAACGTCATCATCAACCAACAACCAACAACATCATTAACTGCCAAATAAATTGATTAGATCCAAACAAAGAATTGGTTCGGCTGGCAGATAAAATTAAAATTAAAAATTGTAAGACATTTTTAATTGTAAATTGCAAGAATTGTTTGCTCAATTTCACTCCCTTCTTTTCGCTATACTTTATTAAAATGTTGCCCTGTTATTGCATATTGTAAAGAGATAATGAAATTGTCAACATGCATAAGAATTTAAAAAAAAAAACTGAAATTCATGTGAATATTTAGTTATAGAAAACACTAAGCAACTAATTGTCATGCTTTTTTTCAGCCTCACCGGATATTAGTAACGTGCTGCCTGTAGGTAATTGATAAACAAAAAAAAAAAAAACAAAAAATTACAAGAAATCATAAAAAATGTTTATGAAAAAATTTAAATAGTGCATGGTGTGGCATTATGTATGTATGTGCCATAATCTAAAGCATAACTTTGTTTTAAACTATTTATTAAAGTTTATATAAATACATAATAGCCTTTCACTTTTATTTCCTCTCATAAACTCGTACCATAACTATTGTTATATATTTATTTATATTTTTATTTTGTATCTATGTCTATGTATATATAAGTATGTTTGTAGTAACACTTTGCAGGCATTCACCTTTAAAATTCATTCAATTAAAATTTGAAGTTGATTGTATACACCGTTCCTCACCATTCACTCTTTTTCACTTGTTATTGGATTATATTGTTGATTGAATGAGTATGTGTTTCAAAAACATAAGTAACTAACTATCTTTAGTAGGTACTAACTATGTGATAAGAAGATTAGTTTCAGACTCTATGCATTTCTGAACCTTGTATTGTTATCAGTTAGAAATATGTACTAGATATAATATAAATAATAATAATAAAAAAAAAAAAATAAAGCATATCAAAATAGGTTATCTAATGAAAGTTAGAAAAAAGGTTAATTCACTTAAACAAACAAATGAATTTCTCAGATCTTAAAAATTAGGTATGGAAAGCATACATCTCTTTGTCCGTTTTGTTTGGGTAGATTGTGTCCAACTGAGTTTCTGTCCAGTATTGTGTCACAAACGCTTTTAAAAGCATTAACTTAATATATAGTGGGTTGCTAAATAATTTAGGACAGTGTTAAAACATACAATTTTCATAATTAAAGGGAAGAAAAAAAAATAAAAGTAAATTAGATTTATTTGTTGGATTGTTTTAGTAAGAACAAAAAAGGTATTTATGTTAGTATTATATTTAGTTTGTTTAAAAAAAATAAAAACGTAACAACACAACGAAATTCCTAATATGTATTTGCTGATGAAACCATTTGCTCATAGATTGCTTATTTGTTAATTGATCTTTGGCGACTTCTTCCTCAATGAACTTCTTAAGATTTCCAATGGGGCTCATGGTCACACGAGAATGCATTTCGTTGGTATTCTGCATTTCAAATTTAGGTGAACATACGACAAAAAAATTTCAAATTAGTGGGTTTTGTGTAAATAAAAAGAAATAAAAATGTTTCCTTTGAATCGGATTTGGACACCAAGAATTTATATAGCAATTATGGATAATTAGTTACTCTTTGACTTCGTTACTTTATTTTTCCAGTTAAAAAAATATTACAAGAGCAGCTCTTATGAAAACAAATTCCAAAATATCTAAAAAAATGTAATTGGAAGGCGGGGCTTCTGTAAAGAATTAATTTAGCTCACGATCAAACTATAGCTATGAAATCGTAACTTACAAGCTATAATAACATTCTCCAAGCTCTACAAGTCGGTTTAATATTTTTATTACGACCACAAATCCCAAAATACCCAGAAACAAAGCAAAAACAGCTCCTAAAATGCTCTTAAATTTATTTTTTAGTATCTCATTCCAAAATTATCATAATATGGAATCTTTTTAGGACCATAAAAAGTGAGATTTGCAAGGCTCCCAATTCGGCTCCTATAATAGTCTTTTGAGATTCTTAAATTAGAGCGCTCTGATAATCATCGCAAAAAGTGATTTTTAGGACTCTTAGGGGCGTTCCTAAAATTTTTTAAATGGGTAGAGCTTAGTTTTTTGCAATTGAAATTCATACAAAGTTTTTAGGATTTGTCTTATTTTTTATATACTATTTCTGCAATTTACAAGGTGTCTTATTTGGTGTCGTATCCTCTCATTTGTCATAAATTTTCCCATTTATCATGCAAAATTATACGACAGTATATAACAGTGAATCAGCCAATTGTAACATGTTTTATCAAATATTCTATAGAGCTGTTTTTTACGCCAAGATAAGTCAATGATTTAACCCTTTCAGACAAGAAAATCAGCCGCTTGTAATAAAAACAGTGTGGCCAACTTTTATTTTACAAAATCCGCCAAAATGAAGAATAAAACGCGTATTTTCTTAAAAAAAGCGTTAAATTTTTTTCTTTGTAAAAGTGCGAGAAAACTCAATACATTTAAAGTTTTTCACTAATACAGGGAAACATCTGATACTTCTAATCAATGAAAATTTTTTAGATTTTTCGAAAATGTTTTAAATTGAAAAAACGAGCTGAGCGCTAAATTACTTTTTTTCCGCGTTTTAATTTTCAAAAAGCACTAAAATCAGCGGGAAAAGTACTGAGTTGGCCACACTGAATAAAAATCTGAAAATTGCGAGAACACTAACTTGATGCCAGTAAACACAGATCTGCAATTAAATCTCAGGTAAAGTGGCTTATATGACCGTTAGGTTATGCCCAATGTATGGGACACTGTTACTGTGTGTATCACGATTTTCGTCACATGCTCTTGTCCAATATATTGGACAAATATCTGAAAGTGTTAATCAAAACTAACTTAGGCAAAAATGTTTACTCTCTCTTTGATCCTTTTTAATTATTTTCAATTACAACAGTTGTGATGGATTGTGAACAATTTAAACTAAAATTGATAAAAGTTTTTTGAAAAACTAAAAAAGTTGTTCATTTAATTCATAGCTTTGTCATTCATGGCTTGTTTTAACGATTTGTTTTAAAAAATGTTTGGATTGTGAACAAGTTTTGGGCAAAAGTACTGAAAGTTTTTTCTATATTCTTTATTCAAACAATTTTTCTACTTATGGAGAAAATAATTACAATTTTCGGAATAAGAAGATTTTTATTGTATGTTTGATGTTTAAGGATGTAGTCTGGTGTTTGAGTTTCAAAAATTCGATTATTTTTTTTAATGTATTTCGAAACTGTAGTCGAGAGCGTCTGTTGTTGAAACGTTATCTGTTTCTAAAACTTTAAGAGCGTTTTCCTCGAAACAACGTTTTTGTTTTTCATCGGCCCAGGGATCTGAAAGAATTCTATCAAGCCGATTGGGCTAAAATTTTAATATGTTATTCTAAACGCCAAGGGTTCTAGAATTGTTTATTTTTTATCATTATTTCCAATTTTTTAACCGTTTTATAATTTATTATTATTATTTTTTAGAAAAATGTTTAAATCTACGATCTGCCAGAATGACAAACCAACGGAAAAATAATCTATTTAAATTTTTTGTTTCAGTTGAGTTCAAGTACCGTAATCACCCCGGCCAATTTCAAACCTATTTTTTAGGTATCCACTTTGGACGTAAAAAAAAACTAAAAAATATATTAAAATAAGCTCAAACAATTTTTTTTGTACAGTTAAAGAATCCATTAATAACATATAAAAAACTTTAAATGATTGTATTTTATTTTGCTTTAATAAAAAATTGCCGAAATAACCTTGAGAATTAGGCCGGAACACCAGACTATATCCTTAAGTTTTATTTATATATACTTCCTCACATAAATATTTCATATCTTGCATGTAGTAGACTTGTAATCGAAAAAAAAGAACAAATAGGTAGTTGTCAAGCAATCAGTAAACATTGTAATTTTATCAAAAACTAAATGAACAAGATCTGATAGTAATAACAGTGGCAAAAATTATAAAAAACAGTGCTGCTGTTATTATTTATTATATTTATGAATATGCACCTACGATATTAGGGGCGGCCCTGATAAGAGCTGTGCAAGTTTTTTGAAGATTAAACAAAAAGAACAAAAGCATTAAACTATTAAGGAATATATGATTAATTTTAAAGTGAACAGCTATAAACAGTAAGTAATTGGGTCATCACATTCTTTACTTTTATATTATTTTGTAATCGAATAAAGCTTCGCAATTATTAAGAATCTTGCAAAGACACACATGCATAATTCGCAGACTTTATTTGCAAAATAATTATGAAGTCAAAAACACTTATTGACAGAAAAATAGTTTCTGTTTCAATGTTTCCTTATTTAACGGAGAAGTATAAAATTATATTTTAATAGAAATTCTTTTTAGAATATTCGAAATATGATAGATTCTTATATCTAAATTCAAAGCATTTCAACTGCAAACGGGGATCCAACATTTTTTTCGTTTCCTGAAAAATTTTCAATTTTGAATTGTACCCTTTTTGTAATTGCATATTTTTGTAGTGGGGTTGTTTTTATCTCAAGTAAACCCACTTTTAAAATCGATCGCGCTCAAAGTTAAGTCCTATTGGGTAGTAATTACCACTACCACGAAATCGGCCAAAAACTCGCCGAGTTTGAGGGGTAGAATTTTAACATTTTGCTTAAACAGCCCCTGTTTCGGATCCAGATGATTAATCACCTATTGCATTTAGAAAATTTTGTCTAACAAGTTTTTGACAGATTTTTATTCAATCTTTTGAAAAAAGAAAAAATCTAAAATTTGACTGTTTTTTTTTTTAATCAGAAATAGTTTTTCAAAAAGTAACGAGAAAACTCAGATCTTTTCCTTTGAGAACTTAGAGGTCCAAAAGTGCGCTGAGACTTGTTTATCTATCAAAATGAACGTAAAGTAACTCGAAACATCCATGACGAAAGCTCCCAAACATTGTAGTGTCCCTGTCCTCATGATTCACACTCGAAATGATGGTATCTTTGTATTGATGATGGAACAAAATCATGTTACAAACGAGGTGAATGTCTCAGTAATCGTGCCAGTCCCAGTGATCGTTATTGCTATTGGTAAAAAACCAGAGCAAATAAAAATATGCGCGAAAAAATTTCGTTATCTGTAATTAACATTGATTTTATTTTTGATTTTTAATTTTTTTTAATCTTTCTTTCTTTTTCTTTCTATACGGACTGAAAATATAAAGTTTAAATTTTAAATTCGATAATCAAAGTTAACTAAATCATGGATGTCTCGAATTACTAATAGTGCGGACACACGAGAGTCCGCAAGCAATTTTAACATTTCGCTGAAATGCGTTGGAAATGCAGAATTTTGCTATACAAAAAGTGTCAAATGAAATTCTGCATTTCAGACTCATTTCGTTAAAAGTCGGATTTCCTTGAATTTCATGAGTTTTTTGGCTTCTAAAATACGAAATTTTTAGAATAAAGAATTGAGCGAAGTCCATTGCACAGTGTATCATGTCTTCAATATTTGAGTGACATTTCAGATCGATTGGCTGAATGGTTTAGCGTGCTCGCCAATTGCCTAAAGTGAAAATCGATCATTTCAGTAACTGAGTATACCGTGTTTTAGGACTATACGAAGAACTTCCTTTCTCTACTCTGCAATTATCCAGGCTAGCCCCTCAGCCTTATCATAAACTCCTAAGCTACTGCATGAACTGCTTTCTAGATAATGATAAAACAGCTTGATGAAGGATATATCGATTAAGCATGCTTGTCCGTTAATTTTTGCTTCTATTTTTATCAACTCGAGCAGGTTATTAGTTTTCTTCAAGTGCCATCCACTTGAAAATTGTAGTTTGGCACGTTTTCAGAAATTTATGAAACTTCTCTCAACACATATGCACTTACATAATTTCATAAAGTCACAGATAAGAGATGGAAGAAGGTTTACAAATCGTTGATGTCAATATTTTGGTTCGAAAAGTAAATCAGCTTAACCCTTTCCCGCCGGCACATAGATCCCGTGATCAGAATTTAATGATTTTTTGTGTATGGGCTTGTTTTACCTTCATAATTACAAAGCCTGTTCTATATAGAGTACAGTCGGCGGAAAAGCTCCCAAAATTGTTTCACAAAAATATATATTTTTATTGAAAGGAAACTATTTTTATATTTATGGATATCTGAACTTACCTTTCAACAATAAATTTCTGAAGAGTTCAAGCTTCACTAACTTTTCAAACACTTAATTTTAATTTTTATTTCACGACCTCTCACCAAAATTTAATAATTTGAAAAAGCATTTTTTACGGGAATATAAAATGTCATCAAATGACTCCGCAAAAGCTAAAAAAATTGTGACGTTAGATCCATCTATTATCTTCCAAAACAAACACAAATGAATGCGATTTGCCGCATTTTTTCAGTAAAGACTATTGATTTTGCTGTACTATATATAGTACAGCCGGCGGGAAAGGGTTAATTACGAATTTATAAAACTTTCTTTTTAACAGCGATTCCCTATAACTCAGATTGTCAATTGTTTCTTTTTTATATTATTTCCAAGTATATTTTTAATTAAATTTTCACGCAAAGTATCACATTCGATTCTGCTTCCTCTTATCTGAACCTCCCCCTTAAAAAAATAAATATTGATAATAATGAATTGCATGCTCATTTGTATATAATAAAAGTTCTGCGCTATCGTCGATTCTCATTGTTGTATTTTCATTATTATCAACAAATCCCCATTAGATTTTGTTTACTTAATTTTGATAAAGTGTGTCTGAAAAAAAATTGCTTGATGTCTGACTATCTTCTTTAGTTACAAGATACAAAATATACATATTTGTGTATTCTACATAAATAAGTTTATTTGTGGTAACGATGATTTATTATATAAACCTTCATTTCATTTCGCAGAATATGGGGTTTTTTCGACTATGGCAACAACACATCACCGGGACATATACTTAGTTAAGTAAGCCGAGAGATGCAGACTCTCTGCAGGATTTCTCTGGCATTCTATAACCACTGGAAAATGATTTTTTATGATTTCGAAAACCATTTTTTTTTTATCTCACTGAATCAAGTTTTCGTCGGTGGATTGAGCAAGACACATTCTAATTTGAATTTTGTTATGAGAAAGTTTTTGGTCCTTATTATGAGTTGCTTTCGACGTTCGATCTTCACTGGTTATCGAAGATCGAATATAAAATTCTTATTATGAGCAGTGCAACCCTGTCGAAATTCTCATTGCGCATCAAATTTTCTGTCTAACACAATTTTTCTTTCGATACGGTGCATGCTAAGTAATAATTGTTAACATTTTTTAGTAATTTGCCATTTTTTTTTTTGCTTTTTGAGGGCTAAAAACTAATTTTAAACGTTTTTTGTAAATTTTATGCAGATCTAAAGTGGAGAGCAACGAATTGCTGTTAGAGAAACTTGTGTCATTGATGGAAGCAAATCTTCTGATTGCAAAGAGTATTTCCTCAAAAGTTCTGGCGACGAAGATATGGGAAGAATTATCGTTGGAACTGAATGATTTAGAACCAGTCAATAATTCCAGGCATTCTGCTTTTATTAACAACATATACATTTTCTTGTTGCAGTTCAGCCTCCGTAAAATTGAATTGTATCTATCTTTAGCAAATAAAATTTTCCAGGACATCTAAAGTCTTTGATAGCACCACAGACACCGTGGACTGTGCAAGTCCAAGAGTATTCTCTTTTCAATAATGCTTAGTTTGTGTGATCCCTGAGCCCAAAATCGCAGAACTGTTGCCAATTTTAATGTCTGGAATTGATCTTGCTCATGTGCATTGCTTCAGCAGTTCATCTGTAGGGGTCATCAAGTCCACAAACGCCTCCTTGGACTGTACACAAATTTTATAGATACCAAAGCTTCTTCGAAAGCCTGCACATAATCGTCTTCTACTTCTGGCTAGTTCTATCAAGCTCTCAGTCTCTTCCGATGAATCGTTCAACCATAGATCCGTTGTAGTCATAACTATTTTGCTCTTATTTTTAAACAAATCGTATTTATTTTTCAAAATGGCGATCAGCTGATAGAAAAATACTATCGTGAATAAACCAAAATGAGCGAAATTCACAATAGTGCTGTTCTCTGTTGAAAGTACTTCATAATACCTTTATCAATTTACTTGGTAACATAACTGTAACCGCCTTTGTTCCAAAGAATCGCCCTAATAATTATGGAAAAACGTTTTCTAAATGGTAGATAATTTTTGCATTGCTGTACCTGACAGTCTTAGAACGATTTGGGGATAGCGTTTAAGTCATTTTAGTTTTCAGATATATTATTTGGAACCAGGTGAAGCAAAAAACAACTCCTTGGACGCATCTCAAAAAATATTCACTTTTAGCAAATCCAAAAGTCCACAACCACATATAATTTTCCGGTGTATTTAAGAGTTGACAAAGTACATATAATTTGTTCAAAATACCAATAATGTACGTCAGCATATTTGGTAGCTTTAATTTGAAGCATACACCAAGTCTCCAGGACTTTAGGTTCATTCTCTACATATATTGCTTCAAGCATGGTTATAAACGATGTTTTTTGTCGCAATATGAAACATTATGAAAGTTATAGAACCAGCTCGGCAACCACTATGATTCTTCATTGTGATCTTTGTGATAGTTCCCTCATTTCAACAATTTATATAAATGAAAATATTGTAAAGTAGAAGTTCATAACTTACGGGAACGATATCAAGGGACTTGGGGACTAATTTTTTTCTTTTTATTTCATTTTACTCAATTACAGTAGGAATTTCAAAATATGGTTCGTGAAATCCGATTTCAATTAGATTAAATAATAGCATTTTTTCAATAGAAATTCAGAATATTGTGCTGCTTCCAAATGAATTGAATATGAACATTTTGCAACAAGATTTTGATTGAGATCGTGTTGATTCCAAATTTCAAATGCTTCTAGAACATACCTTAGAATAAGTGATTAAAAAGTCTATTTTTCTTCATGTCAATATCTCAGAAACAAAACATCGTAACCAACAAAATCACGTGAATACTTCCTTTGACGTTTATGACCAGTATTCAATATTCCAGCAACAATGTTAGCTACGATGTTTTGCTTCTAAGGTATTGGCATATTTAAGTGTAAATAAAATAATTTTGCTGATACAGGGTCATTTATTTGAATTTGTATAAAAAATTGTTCATTGTACATTCGTTTTTGAATTCGTTTTTATTTTTCTAATTTTTATAATGATGGTAATTTTTTTTTATTTTTTCTTTTATTATCATTTATACAAAATAAGGTTGAAAAATAGCAACAAGAATATCGAAATGAAAATATATATATAGAAAGATATTTGTTCTTTTCATAATGGGGGTTTGTAAATAATAATAAATGTATATGTGAATATAAGCATATACAATATAAAATAATCAATTATAATAATAATATAAAAAAACCAAATAATATTAAATAAACTCAAAACAGTAAATAAAAATATACAAGCTGGTGTAAGAAATCGTAAATAACAATAATATTAAATTATCGAAAATTTCCCACACATTTTACAACTAACATTTAGACATTTAATATATTTATACTCATATATATGTATGTAAGCTTGCATATACTTATATATACATTATAACAATAATAAAAATTTCTTCTTTACACTTGCAATTCTTACAGTATAATATCGATGACAATGATAATTTTGATGATGACGTTGGTGATGTGATAATGACTGGGTAGTTACATTTAGTATACGCTTGCTTAACTACTAAAGTTTCTGCATTTCTGTGACCTCTTTCAAGTTTTTCGTTTTCACTATTTTCGTTGATAGATACTCACGTCCTTCTGCATCCAGTAGACTATCCTCGTTTGAATCTACCTTTGCGCTACCCGGACGTAAGAATAAACGCGATAACATTGAACTGGTTGATGTATTAAAGTTAGGACGTGGTAAATCTTCTAAGCCACGATGTAAGGATAATTTATCCGGCTCACGTTCACGCTCCATGGCCAATTGTTGTATGTATTCGGGTGTACGCAAAGATGCAGCAGTTGGTTTACGATAAAATTTCAGAAGCAATGAAGAACACACAACAGACACCGAACTAGCTGCCATAGCAACAGATGCCATCCAAGGCTGTAGCGTAAAACCGAATGGTGCAAAAATACCCGAAGCCAATGGTATACCTAATAGATTATACATGCTGGCAAAGAGGAAATTATAACGTATACGACGCACAGTACGTCGAGAGAGATCGAGACAGGCTACCACATCGAGCAAATCATTACGCATGAGTACAACATCTGCAGCTTCTGCGGCGACATCTGTGCCGGCAGCAATTGCTATACCGACATCGGCTTGCGCTAGCGCTGGGCTATCATTGACGCCATCCCCTACCATAGCGACACGAACACCACTCTCTTGAATGAGTTGAATTTTGGCCACTTTATGTGAGGGCAAGACTTCAGCAAAGATGCGCTTAATGCCGACCTAGAAGATAAATATGCAAAAAGGGGTGTGGTTGGATTATGTATAAAACAGAGTCAGCGCCAAAAAATATTGAAAATAAGTACCAAAAAGAAAATAATTGATTATTTTATAGTAGTGACGGCCAAACGTGCACTTAGCGAAAAACAGCTTTAAGTTCTTTAATAAGTATGCAATTGATGTGGTTGTTAAAAGGTTTTCAGCTATAGTCGTCTCTTTTTTTCACACATATTTTAGTGCAAAAGCTTTCTTAAGCACTAATACATAGGTACATATATATGTATTTTGTCAATAGTGTAAAGTGGCCGTCACTATTTTACAGCTTATATTTTAACGAATTACATCTAAAGAAAAAAAAATAACATTAGTTTTCTCACCTCCCGTGCAATGCTCGCCGCTGTGTTCTCATTATCTCCCGTCAACAATATAACATTGATGCCCATCTTCTTCAGTGTATAGACAGCTAAATGGGCTTCCGGCTTCACCATATCCGAAACGGCAAACATACAAATCAATTGTCCATTTAATGCACATAAAACAGCCGTATGTCCCTTGGACTCTTCATCGGTCATGCAATCGCTAATTTCTGTTGAAACTATAATACCATTACGCGACATCCATTCACGATTACCGATTAGCACATTAATTTCACTTCCCAAAACCGAAGAAATCGCATCATTGCCTGTTGCTCCTATTCCGGTACGAGGGTCGTCACTGCTTAGCGCTTCATCCAATTGCAACAGCTGCTGCTGTTGTTGCATTTGTAATTTCTTAGATTTTTGTGCGTCACTGCTCAAAGTTGGTATGACTTCCTCAATGCATACACCACTTTCCATATGCACCGCATGTGGATTTGTACGATAGTTATTCTCGTAATTGATAATTTTCTCAGCATTACATGCTTGACGCAACGATTGTTCATAATTTGACACAGTGACCTTAATGCCACAGCCTGGTACAGCTTGGAAGTTTTCTGACTTTCCAAACGTTTGCAAACTCAACATTTCCTTTGAGAAACGCACTATCGCTGAGGCAATCGGATGTTCACTATTCAATTCAGCTGCACCGATTATGGTCAGTGCACGCGCTATGCTACAAACGGCAGGTTTTACGAACATTATAACTTTGGAGGTCATGGGAGTGCCATGCGTAATGGTACCAGTTTTATCGAAGACTACTGTTTTAACCTGATGGAAAGGGGGGCAAAAGGGCAAGAGGAAGAAATATTTTATTTAAATGTACGGAAACAAATTCTATTTAATTTTTAGATTTTTGAGGTACAATAATCAAATTTAAGAAATAAAATTTACCAAATTTTGTCTCCAACTAAACTAATGTAGATTTGCATTTCGGAGAAATTTTCACTTTAATTTTTATTCGGCCTACCCAAAATTTAACATAAACATAGCTAACAGTAGGTGGAGAGAAACGTAGACGTGCTCTCACATAAAACTAATCTGGCCCTCCTACAACCCAAAGAGGTAAAATTCCCCTGTTTCGCTAAAAATATTTTTTATTAGCAACACTGTAGTAATAATCACTGGTCAATATGTAATCGGCAGACATGCCAGCAGATTGGGGCTACCTACAAATGCCTAGACAAGGAAGACGAGAAAACTACTCTTCAATTTCTCTGTAACTGTCCAGCGTTTGCCACACGTAAACTAAAATCTTTAGGTCAACTCTTTTACAGCAATTTAGCTGACCTTGAATCTGGTGACATCAGAGATTTAGATAAGTTTATTAAAACTACAAAATGGTTCAACTCTACTTCAGCTATTTAGCTTACCACAGAGTTCATTTTAAGATTAGGGAATTGTGGATTAAGCACGTGGTATTACAACGGGCCTTATTAGCCTAAACTATATAACCTAACCTACCCAAATTTTAAATTCCAACTCACTAACTTATAAGCAAATCTCAAACACAAGACTTTTGAGCTTGAGATTTATATATATGCATGAATATTCATGCATTATTCATTAAAACCTAAAAATCACTCACCTTATGCGCATTTTCCAATGCGGTAGCACCTTTCACCAGCACACCATTAATAGCACCCGTTCCGGTGGCAACCATAACCGCCGTAGGCGTCGCAAGTCCCAACGCACACGGGCAAGCTATCGCCAGCACGCTCAGGGCACATTTGAAAGCATAACTTATAACAATTGTATTTGTGTCCATATGATTTTTATGCTCCATAGCAACCGGCACCATGCTAGCATCAATGAAACCAACAATAATCCAACCAATTAACGTTATACTCGACACAACCACAACGAATGGTACAAAATAACCAGCAATACGATCGGCCAATTGTTGTATGGGTGCCTTTGAGGTTTGTGCCTCCTCAACGAGTCGTACAATTTGTGCTAACGTTGTATTCTCACCGGTATGTGTTGCATGTATGAGTAGCACACCATTCTGATTAATTGAACCACCAATGACTACGGCACCCTTACGTTTTGCTACCGGCATTGATTCGCCTGTTATTAAACTCTCATCACATGTAGAGTGTCCGTAAAGTACTTTGCCATCGACAGGAACTTTAGCACCTGGTATTACTTTAAGAATATCGCCGCGTTGTACATAATCAACTGAGATGGTTTTTTCTGAGGTGATTTCAAAATCGGCAGAAACTTCTACCAATAAAGCATCGGCCGCTTTTAATGACAGCAACTTTGAGAGTGCTTCTGAAGTTTTACCCTTCGCAATGTGCTCTAGCCAACGTCCCAATGATATGAAAATCAACAGCATTGGTGGCGTATCGAAGAAGGTGAGCGGCGATGAATTCTGTTCCATGAGAACGGCTGCAATCACCACTGCCACTGAGTAAATGTACGAGATTGTAGTTACCATTGAAATGAGTACATCCATATTTGTGGTGCCATGTTTAATAGCACGATACGATTGCACATAGAAATGCCAACCGCCAAAGAATTGCACAGGCGTTGAGAGTAGAAACATAACTAGATTTTCCATTGATAGACCTGGCACTAGACAACACATGGCCGCATGCCCTCTATTGTTCATCTCAACCATAAAGTATATCATGGCAATCATGCAGGGACCACCAAATACCAATGAAATGAGAAAAGCATTACGCCATTTGCGTATCTCTTCGCGATGTTCCAAATAGCTGTGTGACATTTTATCCTTACCCGATAGAAGATGGGCATTGAAACCCAATTGTTCGATAGCTTCGCAAATGTTTCGTGGTCCGGTTTCTTCGGTGTTGTAACGAAATTTACCTGAAATTACAAAAGCGCAGATGGTAAGGTGTAAAAGAGCTTGCATATGAGTAAAACAAAGAAAAATACAAGTAAATTCACATTACAAGCGAAAGTTATAATAATAATAACAATAAATAATAATCGTATTAAAAATAAACATTATTATAAGCATTTCACATGCATGCATTTTGTTATTATTTATCGAATCTTGAACTTGTTGATGGTGTACGGTTGTGCACAGTGTGGCAAAACGTTAGTGAAATTTCATAAATATTTTGATTTTCCAAAAAATAAAGGAAAAATATTAACAATATTGTATTTAGTATTTTGAATATGTTTAATCCAATGGCTTTGCTGTCTTGATATAAATAAGAAAGTTGATAAACCATGATGCCGTTTTTTGAACCTTGCCCACTATCTTCTTTTGAATAACTTTTTGAAGAGCTGCCCGCCAAATCATTATGCCATAAAATAAAATTAGTCTATAAAACCAGTGACCAAGAGATGATTCCATAACCTTGTATTTGGACTACTGCTTTCTTACATAAAGGGCCAACGTATCCAATTAGCTGATTGCTAAGGAATGCCTTTGCTCATCCTGCTTACCTACAGATCTGATCTAATCTAGCTTAAATTCCTAAAGTCCAGGATATCTGGTCTCACGCTATAGCCTTTAAAGTGACTCTATTAACGATCGAAATAATAAAGGTGGAGATTCCATTCTATAGCACCAGTTCGGTTTACCCTCAAGCAATATTTGCTGTAATATCTGATCAAAATAGGAAATAAATTATTAAAGCTCTTTTTATATCGAGAAAAGTGATTAGAGTAAACTCAACAAGGAGGAGTAATTTACACTGACTTGGTATATGTATGTATATTCAGACTTTGATATTATTTAGGGGTTTAAAAAATGTATCTATCAGTCGTTTAATCGTCTTAAGAAGATATATCGATACATTCTCGATAGAACATCGCAACCATTATTTTGCCAATTTTTATTTTTTATTACCTACATTTTTGAAATCCTATTATGTTTGGTCATACTTCAAGGAAACAATTTTGCATGTAATATTAATCATAAGGAAAAAAATGTAACCCATATATGCCCGATGACTTATATAACGCACTCAGAACAAAAGTGACTCATATATTTAGCGAGAGCAAAAGTGAACCAACTATTTTTCTAGTGCAAAAACTAACCTTCACTGTAACATTAACCCGCACCATTAACGCACGAACGTTAATTTTTGCTATAAAAAATTTATGGCTTAATTTTGCTCTAGCAGAATATTCGAGTCATTTTTGCTCTGAGGGGGTCATATGCGGTAACTTTAGCGGATCTAAGGGGACAGAGGTTAACTCCAACCCGATGAATATGTTACATTTTTATCGTTGGTCATGTATAAAAAAGTTTTAAAGGAACGAACAAATTAAACCGAAAGTTGAATATATGAGTTGATACATATCAAAAGCGTTTAAGTTCACTTCCTTCATTTTTTTGGATTTTTGGCTAAGCAGATATTTTTCTAACATACAAATACTTTCAATCGCAACACATCATTTGACAGATTTTCTGATTTCTGCTGAGACTTGACAGTTTTAAGTATTTATAAAAACTGTTTTGTGAAATTTTATCAAAATTACTCAAGTCCAAGAAGCTTTATTTTTAATTATATCAAAACCGCCTAAGTTTAAAATAAGAACTAGTTTATTTCGCATTTGTCTTAGCTTTTTATTTTGGTTTTTCTTCGCGAACTGTTTAAAAGAACTATTTTTACAGACAAATAGAATGCAAGAAAAGTAAGAAAAACATTTGCTGTGTTGTGTGAGGCTTTCCTTCCCTTGGGTATGAAAACGGTTTTAATTCAATATAATATTGGAATATAGCTTACTTCTTAGGGACTTCAGGGACTACTTATACACAGTTTAGAGGCGAGGGAGTTATAAGAAATAAGGGTGAATTGGTTGTATGAGAGCTGAGATAGTGGATATTCGATGAAAAGAATTCTTCATTCAAAAGCGTTTGTAATCAGATGGATAACGCAAGATATGTATATAACTGTATGAAAACAGGACTACAGTGTTTTCAACATGAGCGTAGTCAGTCTAAGGCTTTCGGAAAATTCCCCAATAAGCAAAAATAAATCCAAATTATTTTTAAACATTTTTTTGCTTAATACGCTGCCATATTAATGTGGCATCCAATCACTGCTACAAATTCCACTACGTTGACTGGCTAAGGGTTCATTAAGTACTGGGCTTTGCGAAAATCCGAAAACGCAAAGTTTGTAGTTTTGGCTGTGCTAAACCACTGACGGAAAAAATTTACTTGACAATGACTAGAATTAGCTTATAATTGATTATTATAAATTATGTTACATTTAAATTTATAAATTTTTAAAATTCAGCTAAAAAATATTCTATATTTTCTATAAATGGAGTTAACGATTGTAAAACGAGTTGCATCGTTAGTAGCGAAGGTGTATAACTTTTTTCGTTTTCGTTTCATTATTTAATCAATTTCTATTGTTTTAATGTAAATGAATGACAAAACCTTACTAAACCTGTAGTTATATTCAGATTTTGCTCGGCGAATACCATAAAATTGTTGTTGCAACAAACACAAAGTGAGAAACTTTACTCAGCTCTCTCAACGAACACGAAATGCTGGGTGAAATGATCACCGAGCACGCCGAGCATTCAAGATGGCAATGAGTTATTTTACAAAGCAGTACAATTACATAAAAAATAGTATTACGCAAAGGAGAACATTCCGACCAAAAGCAACTGTGCAACGAACTCAATGGTTGCATTCAGAAGACACATCGGGGGCTGAACATGCTGAGAGTAAATTCGCTTTTGCTATGTATATACATTTTAAAGGAACACTCTCTATATTAATTAGGAAAAAAGAAGAAAATCAAAGGCAATTATAGTGGGAACACAGACCAGGATTAGAGTATTTGAAAGCACTATTAGAAACCTATAATCTAAAACACTTCAAGGAAAGTATGAATTTGCCAAAAAAAAAATAATCTTAGAATCATTACAAAAATTCTAACAGGACATTGTAGGTTGAACTATCACCTAACAAAACTGGGAATTTTATCTAATGAATCATGTAGGTTTTGCAGAGAAGATAGGGAATCTGCGAAGCACATCTTAGAATAGTACCTAAGTGCGGGGCATATTCGTAAAAGAAATCTGAGTGATCACCAAATACCAGATGCTAATTTCAACTGCATAGAAGTAGAATCAATACTAAAATTTCTATTTGAGGCTGGACTTATGGAAATACTATAAGTTCATGAAGGAGCACAATAGATCTTAAAGATCGCAGTGCCCTACCCCAACAATAATAATAAAGAGTATTGTTATGATAGCTGTGAATTCAAACTGAAATTCCTTTAAATCACATCAAATTGTATTGAGGGCGAATGTCATCAACTTCTTAAGGTACGTATTTTGCAGTACCTACCTAGGGCATTTTAGGTTCCTTTGGATGTGAGCAAAGAAATATGAATATTAAAATCAAGTTGATACTTAAAATTGTTCGTACAATTTAGTCGGGCATGGTCTGTTAATGGATAATTAACTAACTGTCGATTTTGCCACACAAACAAGTATTACTGCAAAAGTTTTACTTTAAACCGTAAAACTTCAATCGAGAGAGAACCGATTGAGCATCACTTTCGTAAAAATTACTCACTTTTCATATTATTATTTTTATTATAAAGTTTATACACTGTAAGTGGCCATAGGTCTTACTGTACAATGGATTATATTAGAAACAAAATGGGGGACCCCTTAAACAACGCTATGCAAGAAATATTTAGTATAAGTAAACACAAGAAGCTGTCGTATTAATATTAAGCCATAGCATCTATGAAGCAAGCTAACAACAATACCCGTACAAAGCAAATTCTAAAATTTCAGGAATATATCTCTGAAACTACAAAACTTCATATATTCAGAATTGAAAGAAATTTATCAATACGAGTACGTTGTAATAAAGAAACAAGCAGGTGCATGCTTTGGCAACATTTAGTAGCATTTTGTCATACTGTGTGTGCAGAAGTACGATAAATGCGAATGTTGTATTGTGCTCAAGTTTCACATTTTTCGATTTTTGCGAATTTTGATTGCACATACAATATGAACTTTTTTGTTTATGTGGAGCCATAGCGTCCGAGTCGAGTTGATTTGTTTCGAATATGTGTGTGTGTGTGTGTGTATGAATAAACCAGTTTCGGAAATGTTAATTCTTGAATGATAATAGTTGCTGCTAAAGTAGTAGTATCTCTATCTGGGCTGAGTTTTTGCAAAACACACATTTTGAGTGGGTTCAAATCAGAAAAACCACATTATATTATTTCGTTTTATTTTTTTTTGCCTTACATAAAACTAGCAAAAAATAAATATAATAATAACAATAGAGATAAGCATATTAACATGATAAGCAAGTACGCGAGTTTTTTTTTTAAGAGCATTATTGACACGGGTGTTTCTTTCTGTAAGATTAATAGAGAATAACAGAGGAATCATAAAATATGAATATATAACTACAGAAAATAAAGAGTAAATAATGAAACTATTAACTGTTCATGCACTTGAATTGATTTGCTAAAATATTGTAATATTGTACCAGTGCATGAAGTCATTTTATTTGAGGAAAGATACAGATACAGTAAATTGCGTTTAAATATTTCCGACAGGTCTTGGGAGCATACAGAAGCGGGAAAAAGCCATTTATTTCTCAAAGAATTAACTGGCAAGGGTCGAAATGTAATGACTCATATTAACTAAGCTGCTGCTGCTCTTTACCAATGAATCTAAATTTAATATGAAAGGTTTTAACGGATTGAACCAGTAGGCAAACGAAAATTAAGTTCACGTTATTTGAAAGCCAACGTAAAATACGGTGGAGGCAACGTAAATACCTGTGGATGTTTTTTCTTTGGTGATGGAATTGATTCAATTCAAAAAATAAGAGGTATAATGGACTGTTTCAAGTGCAAAGATATTCTCTAGAATGCAGAGGAAGAACTGCCCTTAAAAGTGAATTTAACAGCACGATAACTATCCAAAGCACACTGCTAAGTGTATGAAAGAGTGGAAGAAGTTGGCTTCCTAATCATTCAATCTCAATTCCATAGAAAGTCTATGGAAAATTATCGATCGGAAAACTTTTAAACTAAGTATTCCCTTTTCACCAAAGCAGTTATTGAATGGAAGCGCATAAGTTTAAGGCATATTCTAAAATTTACTGTACAAAATGCAAAAAAAAAAGAGTTAGTGCTTTTGTTTAGTCCGACACTGTATATTGCAATCAAAAAAATATAATATAAAAAGAATTACAAATCGAAGGTATAGGGCAATGCACTTTAAGTATATATGTAACCAACTTTACTTATATGAGTATGAAAGATGAAAAACTTTTATGAAACAGATGTTTAATTTTAATGTTTCCACTCTTAATTCAATTTAAAAATTTTCTCAATAAAAATCATAAATTTTTATTCAAATTTTTTTAGTGAGATTGTCCCATTTAGTGTCATTAGTTTCGAATGTAAAGGTATTCTTCACTGTTACATTGTAGTCGTTCCTGTAAAAGACCGTAAGTAATTTAGGAAGGGATAAATATGTAGGAACTAAAGTCATTTAGGTCTATTCTATAGCGTTTTATTATAATCATTTTACAAAACCAGGGTGAAATTATAACTAACTATAACTATTTTTGAACGTTGGAACGTTGACTGTCAAAAGCCCTATGTTTACATCAGCTGATTTTGACATTCAAGGTTCTTTGCACTAACTAAGCACATATACTAGACCGACACCCTAAGATTATGTCTTGCTCTCAACCTAAGAGGATATCCATAATTTTTAAGCTGTTTTTATTCAGATTCAGAGATTTAATTGTTCAATTTGTAGCTTTTGCTGTTTCTTTTTACGATCGTATTTAACCTTAGGGAGGCAACACTTTTTTTCTCAATGTAAATAGCAACAATGTTAAACAGAAAAAACCAAACTTATTTATTATAAAATCACTTATTTACTTCAATAAAAAACTCTTTAAAAAATTCATTTTTAATTTTAGTACAATTTTTTACATTAAATACAGTTAAGGCAAATTTCTTTGCGGTGCTTTTATCAAGTAATGGGGTGACTGGTCACCGCTGTTGTTTTTTTAAGGTTAATAGAGTTGGCTAAAAGACTATGAGCTATGATTATAAAATATTTTGGGGTATTCACATTTTCTTGTTATTTTGTATGTTATTTATTGCAAAACATCTCAAATTTTCTAATTTTTCATACGAAATCTTTTCACATTACTATGAAAAATTACTACAGATTTACAATCAACTCTTAGGACTACAATTATGTAGATTAGAAAAGAGAGAGGAAAAGGGAGGAGGAAATAGAAAGAAGTAATGGTAAAAAATCACTTTGAAATTTAAGGCGTTAATAGAGATGGAAATCTTTCCGTCTTCTAGATGCAAAAATATACTAGTAGTCTATGATACATATAATAAAAAGATAGCACAGTCCTCAACTCTTTTAACTTCATATGAAAGAAAACATTTTTGAAAACAGACGATCAGTTCACATTACTCAATTATTTTAGTAGCTATTATTTGAAAAATAGTTGTTAAACTCCAGAATAATTCGAAAGCAACTAGACCCAAAGTACATTGTGTTATTGAGTTGATCAGTCAAAAGGATAATTACAAATACTAAGTTTTGTCATAAGCTTCAAAGTGAAAGCTTGTGATAAAAAAATCTCTACCACATGGTTAATGTAATTAACAATTTATTTAAATTAAAAGATATGTGAGATATTACAATTTGTGGCATATTTACTACATAACTATGTATGTGGCTTTATTGTGGATTTCGCAGCAGACACAATAGCTTTTAAAAAATTCTTTTTTTTAGGATTTAAATGAAATTATCAGACGGTATCAGATACTACATAAATGATATACAAGTGTCGAAATAACAGCATGGAGATAAAAAGAAAAAAATTTTAGATTAATTTGCAATTAACTTTCAATTCACAATGTAGTTTATACATATGGGTATACTCGTACAAATGCATAACTCAATAGACCAACAGACATACAGCTTATGTACGGATAGCACTAGCTTAAAAGCAACCAATTGCCATCAAACAAGTTTGTGAAATAATTATAGAAACATTCACACACATGCAGACACGAAAAAAATGTAGCAAAATCTTTTGTGAAATGTTTCAAGGCTTTAGATATACACAAATTCATAGAAATAAGTAATAAAAAAAAATATAATAGTAACAATCGCACACTCCCCCACTTACCTCGCTTTGTTATGAGCGTCACTGAAGCGGCAGTGACACCCTTCAACTTGAGAACATGCTGCTCGATTTTATTCACACACGAGGAACATGTCATGCCACCAATTTCAATTTCCGCTTGTGATTCACCGCTATCAGGCTCATCGATGATCTCTGATGGGAATCCTAGTTCCGTTATGGATTTGGCAATATTCTCTGCAGTCACTACATTTGCATTGAATTTCACTTCCGCTTTGGCAGCGAGCAAAGCAACTAAAATACTATCTAATCCATAAATTTTGCGACAATGTTTTTCAATGGTTGCCACACAACTGGCACAAGTCATGCCGCGTATATGTAGAAAACATTTGGATAGTTCCTGATCAACGGGGACTGAAACCGCATGCCCATTGGGCGAGTTGTGAGCAGGGGCCACCTGTTGCTTGGTGGGTGTAGTCGAAGATGAATTTGTGTTTTTTGTAGGCGATAAAAGCGTGGGCGTTCGCAAGGAGTTTTGCTGCTTTTGTTGCTGCTGTTCCACCTCCTCTTTCTCTTCTGCTACGCTTGCTTCGAAGCCCATGTCGTCAATCATTTCAGCTATTTGTGTAGGTGTTAGCTGTGTGCCGTCATATTCGACTGTTGCGCGTTTATCCTCTAAATTTACACGGATACTGTGTATACCACTCTTAGTGCCAATATTACCCTCAATATTACGTACACACGATTGACAGGTCATGCCAATGACGCGTATTTGTGTTACAGCTTTGGTCGCCATCGACGTCGCACTCTTGGCAGAAGGCAAGGGACTATTATTACCAACTGATTGTTGCTCCACATATGGGCATTCGAAACCCATTTCATCAATTTCGAATGCAATTTTCACTGGGTTTGTTATATTTTCATCATAATCAAAATAGCCTGCGTTTTCTTGTAGCTCTACACGAGTATTTAATATCCCCGGTTTCGAGCCGACCGTGCTCTCAATATTCCTTACGCAACTCTGACATGTCATACCCAAAATGGGCAATCGTATTTGTTTAACATTCATTTCTACTGTTCCCTGCTGTAGCAGAAGCTGTTGTTGTTCTTCATTTGTTTTTCTTTCTTCACTTCCAGCATTGCCTCGTACTTCTACTACTCCACCACTGCGATACATTGGTGATCGTACTCGTGGACTGGATCGTGCACTATTGCCGTCATTGTCGTTGTTGTTGCTAGTGAAAGGAGCTTGCTGTTGCTGTTCCGTAATTCCATTCATTGTCGTCGTATTTTGTCCCTTACTCTTTTCTCCACCACTACTTCATCTAGTTTATATAGGTCAATTTTTTCACATTTCTCACACTATCCCGTTAGCTGCTAATTTCCTCTCTAGGCACATGCAATTTTGCTTAATTTTTCTTACGCACTTTAACAATTTTTATTTACATTCAATTTAAATTTATCGCAAATACTTTTAATTTTTCACAAATGATTAGCAACTTAATTTTTCGTTCTCTAGGTTCACTCACGTACGCAACACACTCCTCCCGCAACTGAACCAAAATAAAATCCCCATAGATTAAAAGCAAATTGAATGACAGCAACTGTAAACTCCTTAGTCGATGCAGCATAACAAGTGACGGCGCAATGTAACAAATTCTAAAAATTTCAGCCGCTGCGTTAAAAAAAGTTTATGCGGCAGGGGAGAATTATTAAAGCTAGGCTGCCATATGAATTTATAAAGGAAATTTCTACTTAAATTTTTTTGGAAAAAATACCAGGTTAGAGAAAATTTCATGCTTATGCCGTTTACACTGAAAAAAAAATAATTCGAGTAAGGGCACCAAAAGATGATTGAACACATTCCAAAATAATCGAGTTTTCCTGAATTGAGAGCTTCCGAAGCTTTTCCAATTCCTTAGTCTCACCAACTGTTTCTAGGTCAGCAATGAAAATGATCGTTTTACATGTGAAATTTTTTATGTCCTTATGCTACTTTTGGCCCACGCTCCATATGTAGACATAAACAGCATCCATTGAGAAAGTGGACAAATGGTGCAAAAACGTCATTTAAGCCTTTAATAAATTCCAACAATAGAGGAAGTATCCACCTGGGGGCATAATTGTCGTTTCCCCAAAGGAAAATAATATTTTTAACATGAAGCCCAATTTTTACATTTTATATGGCAAAACAATAATTGTACACAATTTAGGACACCAATAAATACCATTTGAGATTTCAACTTTAACGAATGCATTTATTAAATAATACATAAAAAATAAATTCAATAGCTAAAAATTTTACAAAAAAAAAAAATTAACAAATAATAATAAAAAAGCATTTCCTCCAGTATTATTGCAGCACAGCTGCATTGGCAACAACACTGGGATTGTTTACGACCTCACCCAGCGTATCCAGAACCTCCTTACGATAATCATCGAATTCACCTTCGATTTCGTTGATCGTTTGTTCTTCTATAACATACAACGTACAACCGGTTTCGCGTATCAAACGTTCGTCGTGAGAAACGATTATCACGCCTCCCTCGTATTCGTTGATAGCTTCGGCCAATGCATCGATGGATTCAATATCCAAATTATTTGTAGGTTCATCGAGAATGAGTACATCTGGTCCGCTAAGGCAAAGTTCAGCTAAAGCGACACGCGCTTTCTGACCACCGGAAAGATCTTTCATTTTAATGGTGTGCGCATGTGAGACTAAACCAAATGAACCCAAAGCTTTGCGTGCCTTCTCGTGTTGCAAATTGAAAAGACGTTGCAGATATTCAGCAGCGGATTCTTCGGCAGTTAAATGTTCACCTGAATGCTGATCGAAACGACCTATACGTAAACGATGATTTTTACGCTGTTCACCCTGTTTCGGTTCTAGCTCACCAACCAGCAACTTCAGGAATGTCGATTTGCCCACACCATTGGGACCGACAATGGCAACACGACTAGTTAGATCGATACCAAAGTCTGTGTTCTTGAAGAGTGGCTTTTGACCCTCAAAGGCAAAGGTGCAATTATGCAAACCAAGTATAGGCGGTTGCAGTTGTGATGGCTCTGGAAAACGAAATTTGACAATATACTCCTTGGGTCGTGCCAGTAATTCTTGTGGACCATCCTCGCCCTCATCTTGTTTCTGTTGTTTCGATTTGTTCTTTTCCTGTTTGCGTGTAAGCACTTCCTTTTGTTTCTTTTCGGCTGCTTTCTTCGACTGACCGTGAGCTTTCAGCTCTTTGATACGTCTCTCTTGCTTTTCATACTCTTTGATCATTTCACGTCGCTTTTGCACATACATCTTTTTGAACATAGAATAGTTGCCTTTGTAGTAAAACAGCTTCTTCTGGTCCAAATGTATAATTTCATTGCACACATTATCGAGGAAACTTTGATCGTGAGAAACTATAAGTAGCGTCTTCTTCCAGCCCTGCAGGTAATTATCCAGCCAAATGACTGCATTCAAATCTAAATGATTTGTCGGTTCATCGAGCATCAGTAATGTTGGCTCGAGGTACAATGCACGCGCTAATGATACACGCATACGCCAACCACCTGAGAATTTATTTGTTGCACGATTCTGCATTTCCTCGTTGAAACCCAAACCAGCGAGTATACGACGAGCACGTGCCTCAGCGGAATATGCACCAATAGCTTTTAGCTCAGCAAAGGTGTCATTAAGTTCATCTTGCACGCTCATATCACCGGCAGCAAATTTATCTTCCAGTTCTTTTGATTTCGCTAACATTTTGTTGCGTTTTACATCTGCCTCCAGGATGGTTTCAATGGCGCTCTTATCAGTGGCCACAACTTCTTGTTCACAAAGTAGCACATCAATGTTTGGCGGTATGGCAAAGGCACGTGTTGCTATATGTCGCAGAAGCGTAGTTTTACCATAACCATTAGGACCCACTAAACCATAACGACGTCCATGCGCGATTAGGAGATTTGCGTTCACAAAAAGATCGTTGCCTTGAAAAAAGAAAAAATATTAAAATTTTAAGCAATAGTGAAAGTAATTTAAGATTTTTAAAAGGCATATTACCTTTTGCGGAGATTGTGAAATTTTCTATTTTAATGTCGACTGCAAACTCCAGTTGTGCCTGCTGGCCTGCAGTTTTTTGGACTTGTGACATGGTAAAATTACTATCCAAGTCAGAGTGACCAGCACCACCTTTCTTCGTCATCAGTTCTACTTGTTTCTCATATTCCTGCAACTTCTTTTGTTTCTTTTTTTCCTTATGGGTGAGCTTCTTTTCTTTGAGTCCATCTGTTTCAGCATTTGCTGTTGATGCATCGTTTGCTTCTTCTTCTTCGTCATTATCGGGTGCTACTTTTGTGTTAGGGGTAGTAGGTCTATTTATGGCATCAATTTTCAATTTTTCGACTTTCTCAACAAGTTTTTCTTCGTCTTTTTGTACAGTGGTCGATACATGTTCTTCTCTACTTTTTATTACTTCTTTAGTAACCATTTCTGCCATTTCCGGTTGAATAGTATTTTTGGTCAGCACCTGGACTTGTTCTTCATCTTCCGGCTCCTCCTCCTCCTGTTCATCATCGCTAATGTCGAATTTATTCTTTTTCTGCTGCTTTTTAGATGATTTTTTAGATACAGGCTTTACTAGCTCGTCTTCTTCTTCATTTTCCGGATCCTCCTCCTCCTGCTCAGCATCGCTAATGTCGAACTTATTTTTTTTCTGCTGCTTCTTAGATGCTTTTTTAGACACAGGCTTTGCTGGCACATCTTCTTCACTATTAGTTTCCTCTTTTCTTAATACTGCAGTCGAGATTTCGTCCACATCATCGTCATTATCACTGAAATTATCATTTTTTTTCTTATTCTTTTTACCCTTTTTCTGTTGTTTCTTTGCTGCAGATTTTGGTGCTTCCACTTTTGTATCATCTTCTCCTTCCTCCTCCTCATTGTCGTTGTCACTCAATTCATGTTTCTTGACACCTTTTTTGCCTTTCTTGCCAGATTTTTTCCCTGGTGCTTGTTCTTCATCGCTATCATTATGCTTGGCTCCGTTTTTCTTTAAAGCCGCCACTGCTTCATCATCACTCCAATCGTCATCTTTTCGTTTACCCTTCTTCCCCTTTTTCGCTTTTCCCCCTTGCGCTGCTTGACTGCCAGATTTCACACTTTCCAAATCATCCAGATCATTGTTTTTCGCTTTGCTATGGTTACTTGGAATTGATTCATCTTCACTGGATTCACCTGCACCCGCGCCACGTTTGCCTTTTTTACCTTTTTTGGGTGTCTTTTTATTGTTGCTGTTAACGATTGGTGCAGTTTCATTATTTTCTTCGTCATCATCAAATCGTTCCTTCTTTTTACCTTTGGATTTCGACATGTTGGTCTAAGTTTGTGTTGCCCTGTTTCTTATTAATTATACAAATGTGTATGCTTTTTACAAAGTTAACTAACTAATTTGGAATCTTTTTTACTAGAAAGCTATTGAGTTTCTGCGTTTGAAGCAAAGCAGTTTCACCAGTTTTTCTTTTTTGATCTCACGTGGAACGTATGCAATTTTCTAGTAAAAAGCAATGTCAAAAAAGTGTGTGCAGGGTTGCATGCGCGTATTATTGTGAAATACTTTCTGAATAGATTTTTGCTTCGAGAGTGATGTGTGGGTGGATAATTTTGCGCCCCATTAGCCCCATTCGCTGAATTTGAATACTTTAGATTTTAAATTTTATTTTGCCTATTTTCCGGTCTCTGATGATAAGTAATCAATGGCAATAGTATGCAAAGACAAGGAAACTGATTTCTTTAGTTTCACCTCTTCTTTCCAACTCTTTGCGAAACTAAAGATGACCACTATATTAAGTGTTTTAAAATGGCGAAATATAAATTTGTTACGTTACTTAATACGTTTTGTTACGTTGCGTTACAACCTGGATGGAAGGGGCTAAATTGCGTTACGTAGTACTTGAACGGCTTAACCTAAGAGGTTAGGTTGAAGTGGCAGTGCCTTCTGTTGAAGTCATACATTAACCTTATTGTCGACGATCATTTATGGAGTGGAGAACCGTGGGGATTACATAATGAATCTAGTTATGTCGTAATATGTATGGATTGTTTTCTCAAAGTAGTTTTGCAGTTACCTGAAATATCCAAGGTAAATAAACCTGCGAGCGACTCGACTAAAAGTTGAGTGAAGATCGGTAGTCAAGATCAAGTTTTGATGTGCCAATAAATAATATAAGCATCGTAGGAAAGTATGGCGCTAAGACATTGACGATGATGACCAATGGTAAGAGTTTGTTGGACGAGAAAGATATTTTGCAAGATCCATTGTCAAATATAGGTGTGAAAGGTGTACTCTGATTGAATTTTAAAAATTAAATTTTTTGAAAGGCAATTAACACACGAGGTAAAAAGCCATGTTTTGGTGGCAACCGAACCCAAAACTCGAAATGAAAGTATATCATGTTGCCACTGCCCTATAACTGCACTAGTGAAATACTATAGAGCGATCATTTGTTTCAGTACGGTAACCACTTACAAGCACTCCTTATATCACCGAAATCGTAAAGTACTGTATTGTATTATAGAGGTTTCTGTCGTTGTTCCGCGACCTATAAGATCGTAAAGTAAAGTTGAGCTCTACAAATCGGAAGCGGATACCACAAAGTTCCATTTGATTAGACTATATAGAATGCATAGCCTCTTATAGCCAGACTTAACATAACATAAAATGAATTCCCTATACTTTGAAATGTAGGACTCTTTTAAGACATTGCCATCTGACTTTGTCGCTGTTTTTTATTGGTGGTTAATCGGCTATGCTCATTTTCATCCAAAGAAATTCTTTAATAGCAAAACTTCAGAATTAAATACTATCCACAGATTAATCTAGTTCTTTAAATGTTTGACGGTTACCGCTGTAAAAATTATTTGCAAATAAATATTTATAACCCAAGCAATCGATATTCCTTTGCTACTGTTCTAAAGCTTGCATCGTCACATATCATCTTTACTTTGCTTAAACTAAGTTAATGCCAGGTTCTTCCCATTAGATTTGAAAGCACTTTAGTTAATGAACAAAGTTCTAAGCCCAAAAAAAAAAATAAATAAATAAAATGCAAATTGAATAAATATTCAAATACGAGGCTGTCCATTTGATTCTTAGTAGATACATGTATCAAACTACACTACTAAAAAGTATTTAAATATCATATAGAAAGAATTTTTTAAAAGTAAGCTCGAACACTAAATCCGAGACATACAATACAAGTGCATACAATTAGAGTTAGAGATATAAATTTAATAAGAAATTAAATAAAAATTTCTTTATCCGCTTAAGCTATGTTGTTTTTTGTTAAAGAATACATTTCAAATCGCATTTTTGCGCTGAGCGCGCAAGCGTTTTATGTATCGCTCTTCCAAAGTTTAATAGTCTTATCATTTTCCAGAGCTGCTGATGCGATGATATTCTCTGTGGGATGGCAAGCCGTGCAGAGGACGGTGTCCGTGTGGCCTTGCAGCTTTTGTACAACTTCTTTGCTTTGTAAATTCCAAATGTAAACCATATTATCTTCGCTGCCAGATACGATCCACTATAATTCACAAATGTATAATATAAATACATATTTGAATAAAATTTCAGCTTGTTTTTTACCTTGCCTCCTGTCACTGAAAAATTAGCAAAAATGCAATATTTTTCATTTTTATGTCCCGTATAAGTTTTCAAGCATTTGCCTTTCGAATAATCCCACAGCTTTAAGGTGTTATCAAGCGTTGCCGCTAAAATGTACTTGCCATTCGGAGAGAATTTAACAAAACTCACTGGTGGATTGTCATCGTCAATAAGCGTTTTCAAGCATTGGCCGCTTGCTGTATCCCAAATGCGGCAGAGACCATCATAGCTGGAGCTGACGATCAGTGATCCATCACGATTGAAATGTACCGCTGAAACGGGATCCGAATGTGCGGGCAGCGTTTTTAAACATTTACCGGTGCGTACATCCCAAATGCGCACGCTTTCATCAAAACTGCCGGAAACGATTAAATTCGATTGCGGATTAAAATTGCAACAGAAAACATAATTGCTGTGACCCTTAAGTGTCTTCAGGCATTTGCCTGAACTTAGTTCCCAAATTTTCAACGTTTTGTCATCACTACCACTGACCAAGAGACGAGAATCAGAAGCCCAGGCTACATCGCTTATGCCTAGCTTATGCCCAGATATTGTTTTTTCGAATTTGCCATCGTAAGCGCCCCAGATTTTGATGAGCTTGTCAGCAGCTACAAGAGACATGCAATGGATCAAACAATTATTTTAATAATGTATACAAATTGTGCATAAAACTTACAAGAACTGGCCAACCACTCTCCATTTGGGCTAAATTTAACCGCCGACACTGCCTTAGTATGACCAGCCAACGTGAATTTCAACGTGTAATTGGGTTTCTAAAACAAAAATAACATGCACATTTTCTTAAATGCTCCCCACTATTTTCACGCTGCGTACTCACCACTGACAGCGAACTTTTATTCGACTGCGTGTTCGATGAAGATGACGACGACTGCAGTGTATTTGGACCTGAAGGCACTGATTGCATTGGCTGCTGCGGATGCACACCCGGATGACCATGTACTGCGCCAATGGGTACCATTTTGATATCGCTGATGTGGAATTTCTAGTGATATTTCAAATCTTTGCCCGAATATGTTTATATGTAGGTAAACTGATTGTTTTGTATGTAGCAAGCGGTTGTTGAAAAGCGCACGAGCACCACGCGGACGCGGCTTTTGCTTTTGGTTTGCCTCAAAATTAATTTGGAATATTTCGCGCTTTGTGAATTCTGCTTATCTACATGAAACTCGTTTTGTCTGCTATTTGTATAGGATTTGTTGTCAATATATTTAAATTTTATATTATTGGTGCAGTTATATTTACGCTTGCTTACTTGTTTTTAACATGGAAAACTCGTGAAAATCTCTTCGAAGATGCCAAACACAGTGTTGCTTTACATCGTAACAAATAAACAGTTACAAGAACATACTTAACCAATTGTAAATCTCTTAAGTGTAGTGCGATAGATAAAATATAACCATTTCCAATCAATCTTTTTAATAAATGCCAACATTATTAGTCCAAAAATCACTATATATCAAACATATATCAAAAAATGTTGAAATATGTAACTAAATTGTCGGAACAAAAATAGTACGGCAATTTTGCAACCCTGTCGATTGGAACTGTTCGGAAACTTAAAATTCTATATTAAAAGAGTTGCTTTCTTAGAATTTTGAATAAGAATATTTAAATAAAATATTTCATTTTTCGTTTATAAAAGATAAAGATTTTCACGAAATTTTCAATTTATTCAATTCATAATTGTGGCAAAATATCAAAAAAAAAAAATATCAAACGAATTAAAAACTTTCCATTGAGTCTCATTCTCCTTTTCAAATTATTTAGCATTGCTCATTTTCAACAAATAAAACTCATACTTTTGAATGAAATGAATGAAATCTTTTGACCTCAGCAGAATAAAATAATTTACATTTGAGACATGAACGAGCTTGAACCTTTTAGTCCAAGAAAGACGCTTGAAATTTGTATAGGTAAAATGCAAATAATGACATTGTGCAACATTTATTTATATTTTTACAAACTAATGCAGGCTAAAACATTAGAGAAAACTTGCTTACACATAAAAAATGTTTAGCCATTAAAAAAAAATTATGTGTCTGCAGGCACTTATAGTAGAAGTGGAACTTTGTTCTTTATTAGAAAATTATTAGAAAACATTTATAAAAAAATCTGTTGAAGTTTTAGGAGTCTTTTTCCCAAAAAAAAAATTCTTTACCAAGAGAATGGTCTGAGAGAGGGAAACTAGTCTCTTGAACACGGTTGCCACACCAAAAATTTTTTTGGGGCCAAAAACAAAAGCAAAAAGGAACAAAATGGAAAAAAATGGACCAAATTTTTTTAAAATTATTTTGTTTATTTAACAAGTAAATATAGCAAATTATAAAATGTGTATAACAATTTTATAATATTTTTTTAGTGATTGCTAGAGAATACATTCATATATCACATCAAACTAAAACAAAAAAACAAAAAAAAGTGCTCAGAAATTCATACAGCACATATGTAATGAAAGGTATATAAAAATTACTTATAATATTTTAAGTGATTATTATATAGTACAAACATAAGTATATCACATTATATATTAGCAGAAAAAACAAAAAAAGAAGTGCTTACAAGTTCATATAGCACATATGTATTAAAAAATGTGTAAAAACTACTTATAATATTTTAAGAGATTGTTATATAGTAAAAACATATATCACATTAAACAATACCAAAAACAACTACAAAAAAATGGTTAGCAATTCAGATACAAAGAAGAACATTTTTGGGACACGATAAATAAATCAAGTATGTCGACAAATCAAAAAATAACAGGGCAGAAAGTATATTCTTTTATAGATGAATACAAATGTAAAGTCATTTTTGAAATCAGATATCAAAGAAAAAGGAAGATGTGTCTTGAAAGCCCCGAAATTAATAAAAAGAACAGTGCCATATACTCCTCAACAGAATGGCGTTGCTAAATCTTTACTATTCAGTAGTATTGAAACCAAAGTAGATTTCGTCAGCAACTTAGATGCTCTTTCTTCGACCGGGTCTGTGTTTACATCTTTATCAGAAGCATGCAAAGACTTGGTGTGACTTCGGCGAATTTTGAGTGAATTTAATCAACAAATGAGCGCACCAAAGTTGAACGAAGACAAAGTTGCTTGAGACCGATTGAAGGAGAGAAGTTTTCAGGTTTCTGGCCAATAAAAGCACAAAGACGCGCGAGTTTGTTTTCAAAAGGACTAAGTAGATAAAAAGTTGCACTTACTGTCCGACCGAAAACATGATGGCAGACTTACTGATTAAGCCATTGCCAGCAAGGCGGATTCAATTAGGCAGGCGTATGGGAAAAGAGTTATTCTATTGTTTTCAAATTATTGGTAAATGTTCAGATTACACTTCTGATTGGGGTTAAAAATCACTTTTTGACTCAAATTTACACTGATTTTTTAACATCACATTTTTTAGTCACAGAGTGACTCATACATTACATATGAAAGTTAATTACTTAATATTTTTGAAAAAGGACCAATTCAGAAAAAAAAGGACCAGCGGACCAAACGAAAATAAAAGGACCACTTTTGGTCCAAAAGGACCAAAGTGGCAACCGTGCTCTTGAAGCTGTCCAATATGTAGGTAAGAGAGAGAAATACCCCTTTCATATCACTTCCTCTTTTTAACACAATTTGACAGTTTTAAGAGACTATTCTCCACACCTAAAGCCGGGTAGTCGCGAAGAACAGTAACAGAAACCGAATTCAGTGCATTTGCGAAAGAACTAGAGTTGCTTCAGAAACAGAAACAAGTTCTTTTGACTTGTTTCTGTTCTTTGCGACAATCCGGCTTTACAGCAGACATATATATCATCAGCAAATAATGCTTATGCCCTAAACACAATTGTGGCAGTTACCTTGCTACCCGCTGGTAAAATTTAAAAGCACTTAATCATATGAAATGGCACAGTTGTGGAGGGGATGCATTTTTCGCCGACGGGTACCCGTCGACTTAGATTTCTTTTTATTTCCTCCGTCGAGTAGCGACGGCATAGGGCTGTTTATTTGGTCAGCTGATTGTCAAATTCCTTTAAATTCGGCGCAAAATAATAGAATGTAAATTGTGTGGAAATAGTGTGAAAAATAAATAATATACTTATATAAATAATAAAGTTAATAAATAACAATAATATATAAATAAAAAAAATGAACTTCAATGAATTGCTGATAGCAGAAGTACGCAAGCATCAATGCTTGTATGATCCATCTTTGAAGGACTATCGCAATCTGCAAAAGAAAGATGCGATTTGGAAAGAAGTCGGAAAAACTTTAAATTCAAGCTGTAAGTTAAATATTAGGATTTATTATAATGATTGTATTAATTACATGTATATTTTTTATATTAAAATGGAAAACTTTTTCAGCGGATAATTGCAGAAGGCGGTGGAAGACACTCCGCGATACTTTCAGAAAAACAAAGCGTGCTAATGAGCTAATTTCTGGCAGCGGTACACTAGTTCCAAGGAAAAAATGGAAATACGAAGACGAGTTATACTTCTTGGACAACTTTAAAGACTCAAAGCCGTAAGTATTAAAGGCTTGTGTTAATAAACGTTGCTCATTTTTAAATATTAACATACTTTCTTTGAAATTATTTCCATTGATAAAATATACGCTTATGCTTTTAATTATTTTAACCACATAATTTATTTCTGTTTTTTCTTCATTAAGAACTGTCGAAAGTGTTGAAATAAAAGAAGAAGAAAATTCAGTAAGTTTTTTGGACTATGGGGATACGATTTCAGCAGAGTCTACGATGCCACAAGATGACCTAAATTTTGAACCTTCATGTTCTGTACGGAAGGATAGCGGTGAGGTAGAAACTGACCTGGATTCACAATGTTCTTCCATAGGTTTGTTTCTTTTTCTTGTTGTAGCGGAAATTCACTGATTTAAACCCTTCTCTTTCCTCAGGTATGCTTTCTTCTGCACATTCAAGCGAAAAGGCAAAAAAGAGGCGCGCCAATGATGAACTAAAGGAAACTTTTGTTAAAGCTATGGATAAATGCGTTGCATCTATTAATGAACTTGCTAAAGCGCCGAAAAGAAATTCAACGTTCCTGCTTTTCGAAAGTTTTGCGGAAAAAATAACTGATGCCAACCTATCGAAAGCCGATGTAAATAAAATAGAAGCAAAGTTATTATCTGTAGTGTATGAAGAATTAGCCAAATGTGATGAAAACAACTAATTTGTTACCACAGTATTAAATAAAATAATTTACTTTTAGACCTTATTGATAAACAAATTGAACTGAATTTTATTACAAAAAAAATCAAACATAATCATTTACATAAATATATACATAGTGTATTCAACATAGAAGTATTTACATATACATATTTATATATATACTAGTTGGGTGAAGCACGGCTGTCCAGCCCTGGCAAAGTTTAGGCAATACGATTACATTAATTAATATTATCAATTCATCATATTAAATACAACATCAAAAAACGTTTGCAAAATAAATAACCATGGCAACCTCCGCGCGCAAGCGGGATAAATTAAAAATATGATGGAAAAAATCATCAACGTCAGGATATGGACGCATTAAATTATGCTTCAGTGGAAATACATTATGTTCAAGAAAATAGTCCTGGAGATGGTGTGTTACTAAAATTTTGGAAAAAAATAATTATTTTCAAAGTTCTTATCATTCATTATTCATCATTCACACCTATCATTTCAGTAATTTTTCCTCTATTACTCTGACTTCCCAGGGCACCGACGCAACATCCACAAAAGTAAATATACATACATAGTTAGAATTGCAACTTGTCATTAGAACGATACTATTAAACTATAAAAATAATAGCCATAGTAAAAGAATCCGTTCCATACTGGACAAACTATATTGATGTGTTTGCCATCAACCGCTCCAATACAATGTGGCATTCCCGCGTTAATGTAAAACTTTTACAAACACAACACAAATGAATTATTTTAATATGGAAACCTAAAAGTTCACATTAAACCTGTCTGAGATTCATAATGATTGGACTGGGCAACGTAGATGCCGTGTAGTTTTGTCCAGAAGACATTGTAGGTATCATAAATAATTAGCATTACCGTCAACACTCCCATTTTGTGCGACCACGCAAGATATTATGGATTGCGTCTTTGCGATGAGTACCTGAATTGAAGCACATTTTTACTTTACAATTTCGTTGTATTTCTAACTGGAATTACTGACAGCAATCCTAGTGTCAACTTGTGTTCTCCTGGAAAAAACATTGAAGTTTTTTTTTATTTAAGGCCAACTAATTTCAAAACTTGGGAGCATTCTTCCTAGTGTCATTAAAAAAGTATTCTTGGTCTTTCATTTTTGTTCCAAAAAACACGTTCCGTGGAACTCCAACTTGTTTTCGGTCAAATTTACAGGATGCTCCTATCACCTGCTACTTCTTAATCACTTGCTTCCTTCAATGTACATTTTGTACATCGAATTTGTGATGGTATTATTCGCGATAGTCTGTCCGTGCTGGTGTTAATTTGTTTCAACAATTTGCACGCACGTACTCACAATTTAACTTAAAAATAATTTTCTGGAAAATTGAAAATAGGTATGTAGGTCGTCCGGCCGTTGTCAATGCGAACGGATTTTGCAAAGGCATCGCATCATCGATGGTTAACCTTAAATGTCAAATATGGAAATTTACAGAAAAGCAGATTTTGTGTTACGAATTTAAATTTTTAAGTAACTAGGTACCAAAGACAGATTTCGCAATTTTTATAATATTCGGAATGAAATATTAGTATTTGAAAAGAAGAATATATTTTATTTGTGTAGCACAAATAATTAGTTTAACTCTCAAGTAATGGTCGCATTCTAGTACATACGCTAAATATTTTTATAGCAGCTCTTTAAGCAATTGCATTCTGGTATTGAAAAACTGTTATTAATGCTTTATCTTGTATAAAAAATCATAACGCTATTTTAAAAACGCCCCTCGTTAGAAGAGTATGTGTCGTTATTTCGTTTTACGTATCACTCCAACGGAATTGAATGAAAATTTTAAATGAGTTTTTTTCAAAAAATTGTTTTTGCCATATGTGATATTTAAATACAATTTAATAGTTGGTAAATTATTTATATCTTCAGTTTAGTGAACATTGGAAAAAAATTAAATAATGAAACTGCTTCTACAACAAATGACGGCAAAGAAAATCTCTGAAATGTTTTTCATTAGTACGAAGCTTTAGCTTTGTTCAACCAAAAGAAGATACCCTCACATTTTAACTTTTTGCAATGCAATGAAATATTTTATGCGCTAACCTACTTGAAGACGCTGTAATAGTTAGCGCAATTGCAACTTTACCTTAAATTTGTATGCAATTTTATATTTAACATGAATTGCGAATTTTTTATATTTTAGCAATTCGATACTAATTACAAGTCAGTCTGCCAGTCAGCCATCGCATAAAGCTATGCTTTTTCGCAATCAGCACTTAATAAAGGTTGTTGAAATACATAATTCATAAAAAATTTGCGCATAAGCAGGAATTATAATTACAAATTCATTTATATAAATAATTCATTATTTTGCACCTAGCACTATGTATGTTTATATTCTCGATATTTTGGGAAAATATTTCTCAACCCTTTTTTTGAGAAATTTACATGCAAAGATATCTGAGCTATCAGCTTTTGAAGTACTGAGAATTGTTTGGCAAGTCGCCAATTATATTGTGCGACACATTCGAATATCTACTGAGCAATGGACATTCATAGTTTTTCTAGGTTAGTAAAATAAAGGACTTAGTTTTTTTTTTATTTGAACTTTTCGTCTTGGGGCAGAGTTTAACAAGTTTAAAAACTTATCAAAAACAAAAATAAGGGGAAGGGTAATAATAAGGTAGAGCGGGGGGTGGGGGGGGGGGGGAATCATCATAATGATACCAATAAGACGAAGCATCTGCACAATTTTCATTTTTAATTTTTAACTATTTGAACTGCGCTCCGTTTAAATGGAAGAGTTTTATTTTACAAATATCGCAATCCTCTTATTCCTCTTCCTTATCACCTCCTTTTTCCTCTTTTTGTAAATTTAACTGCTTTTAACACACATAATAATGAAGGTGATAAAATTCTACTTATTGTTGTGAAACATTTCTTATATCATTAGTGTTCAAAATAGTCAAAATCTACGAAGATCCCATAATATTTTCCATTTCCAACTTTTAAAATTTTAAAAATCCGCCCCACCATAAAAAGGTAAAAAAAAATATTACTAAACGTTTAGCTGATTTAATACAATAATATAATACTTTTAATATAATTTTAACCTATTTGAACGAATACCTCAAGTGTACAATAGCTTAGAAAACCATCCGACTGGCGGAATCGCAGTTTTGAAGGCATAACACTTTTGGATATACGTCAATCTGATAAAAACCAGGACAATAACAGCGTACACAATCCCCCAAGTGATAGTAAAAAGAAACTTTTCATCGATCTTGCCCAGCAGACAACAATGGGAAGATAACGCGGTTATCAGTAACGATTTTCAATTCTACACTGACGGGTCCAAAATGGAAGAAGATACTACATCTGAGGTATCTGAGCGAAACACTAAAATTTATGGAGTCTTAAAAATTCCCTGATTACTGTGATAAAGCGGCGCAAAACATGATCCCAAAGAACTTGGATCCTTCAAGAATCACTATCTTTGTGGGCAGACAAGCTGTAATCAAAGCACTAGATAACATAATTATAAGATCCAAAGCAGCATTAAGCTACTAAAATGCTCGCTCTTAAAGAAGTGGGTAACATCCATCACGTTAAACCTTGTTGGGTTCCAGGACATAGTAATATAGAAGGGAATAAAAAATTAGATGAGCTAGAATGTGAAGAGCCTTAGGTTCTGGAAATAAACTGGTGTTGATAAAGATAGCTATAGGAATAATGAAATCAAGTCTGGACAAAAAAGCAAAGGAAACAATAAACAAATCTTGGCAAACCAGGAACGATTGTAAGATACATAGTCGTAAGTTTATATCCCCTTTTTGATAAGAAAAGTATACAGAGCTTCCTTTTTTTAGAAAAGGAACAAGCTTGAATTTTAACTAGAGCACTCACAGGCTTTGGTACAATGTACTTAAGGATTGTAGTTGCACCGCTTGACTATTGTAGAAGTTGCTAGAAGTTGCGAAAATGAAGAAGAAATGGAAACTATCCACTTACTCCTCCTTGAATAACCCAACCTTCAGATCCGTCAACTCCTCTTCTTAGGAGACTGACTGTTCGGAGAACTGGAGGAGTTTCCGCCAACAGACCTAATCCGAGGGGGCTTACAAAATCAAAAAATGTCAAATGATTTGGCATAGTATTACATTTTAAGTTTCGCTGCAAACAATTAACATGGACATAAGAAAACGAAAGGCTACTGAGAAAGAGTTGGGAGAAATTCCATCGCTATCACAGCAAGAGATTCGGTTTGTCATTCTTTACGGATTTCGGCGTAATAGCAAAATAGCATATGGAGAGAATATATCATCGCTTGCGAATGCCTCGATGTGGTTACGGAGATAACAGACCTGACATTTTTCTGTGGAGGACGAATTTCGTAAAGATCGTCAAAAATTTTCGCCGGATGACATAAGTGCGGTTCTGATGAAGTCCAAAATTGACGAAGATTCAAGATTGACCCAGGAGAAATGATTGACGGGACCATGGTTGTATTGCGAATTTTTAGGGATCATATTGGATGCACGAAGAAATCACTATGATGGCTTCCTCGAATTTTAGCTTGGTACTTCAAGTACGGCTCAGAAGCCCAAAAGGTGTTAATCCAACCATTAAAGCCAAACCGTAAAAGTCAGCGTCACCAGAGAAAAAACTGTGGTTGTTATTTCTCTGAAAACTAAACAGACGGTAACTGGTAAATGGTATAATGAAATCTGCTTACCACAAGTTTTCGAAAACTTTTAGGGAAACCAGAAAAAAGATGAACTGCACAACTATTTTTTGCATTACAATAACGCCCCAGCTCACACTGCTCTCAGAGATTAAAGAAATTTGTCCAGCACCATATTCCCCGGACCTAGCGCCGTGTGATTTCGGGTTGTTTCCAAAAATAAAAAATAATTTTCTGACTCCCGTGAATCCAATCAGACCTTCTTTAATAGGTACTGAAAGTCGCGGTCTAATTTTGTGTTTTTTGGAAGGGTGTAGTAATTGGCTTACTCCGAAAAAATGAGGTGACCATTTGTGTAACAAAATATACATACTCGTAGCCAATATCAAGAACAATAACTTTTCTCTCTGATCAAATACGAGTAGTATAAAAACATTTTTTAGAAGTTGATACAAGTTAAATGAAGCGAAATTGGGAAGTATACACTTTTGCTGAAATGTGCTAGTTTTTAAATACATTTTATTTTTAAAGTTTGGTCAGCTGGACTTTTAGAAAAATGTATGGAGGGAGATTTGTTAAGTTGTAATTTCCACGTGAATTTCGCTTTCTTGTCTAGAAGAACTTACAAATTCAAATGCACAATGAAAATATTTACCATTTTTTATTTATTTTTATCAAGTACTCTAAAAATGGGTATGTCTGTTTACATAGCATTAGCTAAGTATTTTTTTATTTATATTTTGAAATTATGGAATGCAGCTTTAAATTCAGTATATGTAAAAAAATCAAATAGTGATTTATTTTTTAAATAAGTTTTTACAAGTATTTTTATGACTGCTGTATGAAAAATCGTACAAATGTTCAAAATGGGTTAAAATGCAAATTATTGTTCCATTTTTTCCACTCTTTATAAGCAATCTGTATGCCGTTTATAGTCGGTGATTGAGGGCTTTACATATTTCATATTTCTACCATATCTGCTTACATGCAAAAGCTTTATTCAGATCAAATATAACAAGTTCCTTGAAAAGTATTGATAGATTTTAGTTGGTAATACCCGGGGTATACAAATGCATGCCTTTAAATTTTATTTTCTGTATTGTAAATACAACGTATTCCTTATTTGAATTATAAAGGGTTACCCAAAACATTTTAACCTCGAACATATTTGATAAAAGCTAAATACAACAACGAGTATATTTACTATGACATTCTTTCAACTTATTACGTATTAAAACAATGTATTTACTACTTATTTTTGTTATATTTTTTTAAATTCTGCACAACTTAATTAATTCATTAAATTAATTAAAATTTCGAAACATGTTCCATCTGATAAATTTTTCCATGCATACTCATACCCACTCGCGTATTCATTCAATAAACAATTTCAATGTCATGAACATAAATAAAGTGTTAGAAGATGTCAAAAAGAATAAACAGTAAGTTTCTTTCTTTTAGTGAATATACGCGGCGCATGCGTAACAATAAAAAGTTAACTAGAGTTAAAAACAAAGCCTTAACCAAAAACGCATAAGCCAAAACTAACAAATCTCAAAAAAAAAAAAAAAAAAAACAGCAAACAAATAAAAAACAAAACAATTTTTTCAACTTTATTGTATTACAACGTACATTTTATTTAGTTTTGTTTTTGTTTTATGTTTTCCATATACCATAAGTTGTAGTTAATTTTAGCTACATATGCACATGTAACTTTAACATTTTAACAGCGGGTTATTTTTAGTTCCCGGTTAAAATCACGCATTTAGTTGCAGTTTGTGTTTGATGTGAAGCGGTTGTGTTTTTTGCCTATCATCATAACATTTTAGCGGCTAAGCGTGGAAAAACTACATACTTATACGTGTAACTAAGTACTTAAAGGTGCAACAAGTGCAAAAAAACTAAATATAAAAAATTTTATTTAAATTCACAACAAAGTCATAAAAAAAATATTGTCACTCATAAGCATAACAAATTTAAATATAAATTTAAAAAGAAGCTGACAAGTAATAAACCCTTTTCACCTCATTTATCGATGGTTATGCTCACAGATGTGTTAAGTGCCAAATGTAGAAATTTACAGGAAAGTAAATTTAAATTTTTAAGTACTAAACACTGATTTCAATTGCGACTTTTAGACTCAGTTATTGGTTAGTTACTTACAACAATTAGACAGGTAATATATTACTAGACAGATAATATATTATGTTGAAGGCTTGGAAAACGTAGTTAACTTATTTTCACTTAATACATCTGTGAGCTTAATCATCGTTATAATAGAGCAACAGCAAAGTGAAAAACAAGTGTTAAATAAATAACTTAATAACATTTGCAAAGTGCTTACTTTTAATTTCTAGAAGTTAAACACATATTCTATTTCTTGGTGTTTTTTTTTTTAAATAAATTATTGTGACATTAAGTTAAAACGTAAATAAAATTACTTACGAAAATGGTTCTTAAAGCTGATTTTGATTTGTTGGTTGTTAAATTGGAAGAATGGATAAAAACTCAACCGCATCTGCCGCAAATAATTGGTAAGATTTTAAAAATTTTTAAGATTGTTAATTTTGTATTGAATGCGAAGAGAATTTTTTGTTTAAAAGTGTTATTACTTTAAGTCCTTCTGAAATGAATGCCATTTACATCGCTATCTTCTTATATTGGCCAGTTGCAAAACTGGTGCGATTTGAGGACATCGTTCCATTGATTACACAGTGAAACAAAATTGTAAAAAATTACGCACGTTTGACTAAAATATTGTTATCTAATAAATTTACGTTATCACTGATTACGAATTTGGCATTAAATTTACTGAGATATGTAAATGTATCGTTATTAGCAAGGTTCGTACGCCATTTTAAAACCGATTTAAAATGAGAAAAACTTTTACTTATTACAAAAAAAATAATAAACCTTTGCAATGAAGTTGAAATAGCTTGCGACCCGGAATTTTCCAGTTATAGCCAAAAATATGAAGCAGCTTTTAATGTTTTTGAAAATTGTTTAGCTTTAATAGCTCGTTGGTATCAGATTTTTTCCAAATTGTACATTTTTTTTTTTTAATAATAGAGTATTCAAAATTTAACCAATAGTAATGTTCAGCGGATTTTGTTGACTTGTTATCTTTTTTTTGCTTTATCGTATAAAGTTCTACGCTTCATATAAACTCCGTTTATGACCTTAGAACTCGAAATTCGCAAAGTTTTTAGGTTATTTTATTTGTTTAGTGTTTTTAATTTTAGGTATTTTTTTCTACTTTCGGGTCAATTTTATCCAATTTTATTACATTATATTTTTTTCGCATTTTGAAAGTAAATGTCTGCTGTAAAAAAGTAAAAGTTTATTACATGAATTTTGAAATTTCCGTGGCATTTTAAATTTATCTTTTTTTAATTTCCAATCCTCTGTTCCCGTGTAGAAGTGAACTTTATTTACAAAACTGAGATTTGTGCTTTAAACACAACCAAAGCAGCCGACTTTCGACTGCTTATTTTTTCAAAGAGAATAAACACAGTAAGAGCGTCGAATGTGGAATAAAAAATATAAAAATGCTATATAAACATTTTTTTAAGGTTTTTGTGAATTTGAGTATTTTTTATGTTATTTTTAAGGTAATTTTTAATAGTTTTTTAGGACATATTCGATGCCAATGAGCAGACAATATTTGATGTTTCTGCAAATTTGTGAGAAAACAAAAACAAAGTAGAGCAGAGCGAGCAAATTGGTAGAATTGAAGTGCCTGACATTTTATTGGAAATGAATTGGCATGATAATTGGCAGGACGTCTACGTCACAAAAACTATTTTTCTGTTTTTTGACACTTAATATGTATTCTCAATTGGCATGCCAGCACTGACAGAAGTAGACGCAGTGTAAGATACCGAAACGAGCTCTGATCCTTGAATTTCGGGTAGTGAAAGATTTATGCATCATAACAAAGTTTTATTATTCCTTTAAGTAATGAAGGCATTTTTTAAAAAAAATTAAAAGTAAATGTTTTTTTTACAACTTTTGGGCAATTCATTTTTTCAGTCATTATTTAAATTAAATAAATTAAAAGCCGTCTATTTATTACTAAGGGATTTCTAATTTTTTAAGAAAATTTAAATCAAAATCATGTTCTGGATATTTTATACACTGAGCGCATTTAACGAGATCGCTTTTAGCGTTAAAATTTTTAACTTAAGCTTAATTTGCCTTTTTCAAGTTCTCTAATACTTTTTTTAATCAAATAAGTTATAAAAGAAAAGAAAAACTAATTTTGTTGGAATTCAAATCTTCCCGTTTAAAAACTCCAATATTTTCTACTGTTTAACTGAATTTCCTGGATGCCCTTGCTAAAATTTTGAGCACACACAACCAATGCTATGCCGATAGTTTTTTGTGAAGTGAAAAGTGTAATTTTAAGCAACTCGAAAATCCAGAATTTTCAAGTTTGATTGGGTTTTTTTTCAATTCTCTGAGAACCGAACCTTTCGAATTGGTACTCAGGTCAAACATTTAAGAACTAAGTCATCGAATTTATTAGAACAATCCATTCGTACATTTTTTAAGAAATTACTCCTCGTTCGGGAAACGAATCAGAGGCAACTGGAACTCTATTCAAGCACACATTCGTCAGGCCAAGGAGATGTTGTTAACTTACAAAGACAATGGATATCACTTTTTTTTATCGATTTTGAAATCATTAAAGGGTGAATTTATTGCATTTGTTCTTACAAAAAGGAAATTTGTCTAGGAAAATCAAACTATAAATTAAATCGAGTGTCAGTTTCTATTATACAGCTTTCAAACAGCGAGATGGTAGAACCAAAATTTTTTCCGTGTAACATTGAATTTATAAATAAGAAATGTAGTTTATTGATTAATATAGTTACTGGGAACTGTTTTTGGAGCATCACTTTGAAAATTTTGGTCTAATAATATCCCTGAATATCCCGGATCATATACTACCCACAACTTGTAAAGAAAATATCCTGTTGTCTTGTTATGGACAAATTGAAATTCTGAATTTCAAATTTAGGTGGACACACGACAAAAAAGGAATTTCATTGAGTATCGAATTGAGTATTTACAACTTTTTTTGTTTTATGAAAACAACAACAATTATTCGCAAAATGTAAAAAAAGGAATAGAACTTATATTGCTTGCGATTCATGGACGTAAAAATCGAAAAGCTAATTTCAAAATGTGTTAGAAACGCGTCGATGAATGTTAGATGACATTTTTGTAATCATATTAGTTTTCTGATTTTTTAGTTCAGCATGATTTCTCAAAACTTTGACATTTGACAAACTCGACACAAACTCGAAATCTTTCATAATTTTTAGAAACAATTCACAAACTAGAATTTAATGATTTTCAAAAATTTTACAAGTAATGCATCAAGCCGTTTCTATGATGCAAAGCTAATCACAACACTGATTACTTATTAATCATTTTTTGCGTCCGCGACACGCAACCATTATCTCTATTTTTACAACTATGTGTTTGAGGGTTGCTGGAATACTTTCGACATTTCAAGTGAATGTCGATGAAATTTTTCTGAAATTCAGAATTTCATTTGCCAGTTTTTATATGGCGAAATTCTGCATTTCAGACGAATTTCAAAGAAATGAAAGAAAAGAAACTCCCTTTTGGGCATTTGCACTATAACCCAGGAGCTGTTGTTTACAAACCTTGAGACTGAAAACTGATGCAGAAATAATATAACTTTAAAGAAATGAAAAAATAGCAAATAAAAGTAGGGTTAGGTTAGGTTAGAGTGGCTGTCGAGAGACTCGCTTAGGCCTGAACGGCCTTTTGTGATACCACATAGCTGGACCTTCACTTTAACGCCGATTCCGAACGGCTGTGTGGCATTTTTTTTATCAGCTCGGTTGTTTTGCCATTACTAACCAAGGTGTGTACTTGCACACTTTCTTATAATTCTCATCCACTTCACATTGATAGTGAATTTAAGAAGGTTATGAGAATTAACCACCAGACGAAGACGGAAATCGAACTTCCCGGGTGAAAGTCTAGAGCACTGCCTACTAGATTATCGAGGTCATCCTCATAGAACTAACTATTGGTCAATTAATGCCTTTAGGGATGTGTTATTATATATTTTTATATTTGGTATAAATTTCGGTATGTTTAGGACCTAGAAATAAATTTTGGGACTTTCTAAATTAAATCATTAAACTATTTTAAACTTCTGAATGATTTTTCACACAGCAATTTTAAAAGCTTTTCAAAAATGCATTTAGTTAAACATTTTTTCCTAAAGTAATCACTAGCTTGATAAGTATACAGACTATTTTTTGGGTGTGGTTCATGTAAGTGTTCATCATTTTCTCCAGCGGAATGAATTTTGAGCAAAATTTCGAGTTTTCGAGAATATTTTATTTCTACTCAATCACTGATTACTTTGTCATTTTTTAACAGATTGCTATCATTTTTAGATTAAAAAAATAAAACATTAGATTTTGTGATTACTTTTTGTAAGAAAGAAATGCTTAGCCCATGACATGTGTGAAAATTTTTCCGAAATTGAACTTTCAGCAGACATATCTCTGCCATTTATAGTCCAATTTAAACAGACTTGATAACATTAGACGGATCATTAAATAACATTTTCAATGATATATAGTTTAGCTCGTGCGAAGCTATAGTTAATGAGATATTTGCCTGTAAGTAAAATTATAACCTGAAAAATCGTCATTTTGTCATATCTTGAAAACTTACCCATAGAAAAAAAAAAAGAAATGAATGCAATTTTCGTGTTTAGCGACCTCGAATTAGTTTAGAAAACCTACTTTGGTTCATGTTATATTTTCTTTGTATTACAGTGTAATCAAATCAAACATTTTGCACAGTTGGTTGACTTATTTTCTAGGGGCAGGACAATTACTAGTGTATGTTTACTCTACAATACGCGAACAATTTGTTTTTAGAGCTGAAATGTCGTATTGAAGACAAAAGTGTTAAATTGTTTTGAAAGAACGGAAGTGCTGTTCAGCCAGGCCATGTGTCATCGATCGGAATAAGTGGTAATCAGAAGGAGCAATGTCTGGAGAATACAGCGGGTGGGGTAGCACTTCCCATTTCGGCGTTTCCAAGTATTTTTTTACTTGCTTTGCAACATGCGGCCGAGCATTGGCGTGCTGAAGAATAACTTCGTCGTGTCTATTCTCATATTCTGGCCTCTTATCTTTTAATGCTCGACTCAAACGCATCAATTGTAGTCGGTAGCGGTAGCCAGTGATCGTTTCATTCGGTTTCAACAGCTCATAATACACGACACCTTTCATATCCCACCAAATACACAGCATGAGCTTGGATCCATGGATGTTCGGCTTTGCCGTTGATGTATGTTCACATGTGAAAAATCGTCGTTCGACGTCTCTCGGCTTCAATTCGTACGGCACCCAATTTCCTTGCTTTTGAATCATTCCCAATGCTTTTAATCGTTTAGAAATGGTTGATTGATCAACTCTTAAAGATTCTGCAAGTTCTTGTTGCGTTTGACATGAATCTTCTTCGAGTAATGCCTTCAATACTTCATCTTCGAACTTTTTCGGGCCGCCTGAACGTTCCCCGTCTTCAACATCAAAATCACCACTATTGAAACGGGCATACCACACCTGACACATTATAACGTCTATAGCACAGTCAGGATAAGCTTCAGTGAGTAAACGATGTGCTTCAGTTGCGTTTTTCTTTAAATGGAAGAAGCAAATTAAAACTTCCCGCAAATGTTGTTTTGCTGGCACGAAATTCGACATTTTCAGCTATAGTAAAACACTTTTGTAAAATTATGAAAATTATTTGACAGATCAATTCTTATAGTATTTTTGGCGCTCTTCGAGATATAATAGCTGTCAATGTCAAAAAAATGGCGTGTATGATAGATATGAAGTTAGTCACAATTACGAGTTTATACATTCATACTCCCAATATGTCGTGTTTTTTTTTTGGTATTTTAACAACCTGTGATCCTGAAATTTGAAATCAATTTAAATAGTAGTTTAAGAGATATCGTGTAAACCAGTCCAAAACCAAAAAATGCTTTTGAAATTTCTGGTACAACGTTTTTACATGGGCGCCAAGAGGATTTTTAATTTATAAAAAAAATAGTTAAATCTCTACTACCCCTAAAGCCTGAATCCCCTGAATTGGTGTTCACAGTGGCAAATGTTGAGTATGCATTTAAATACTTTTTGCTTTCAAAAAATTGTTATAAAATTATTGCATTAATAAACATATTTTTAATAACACGCAAACTCAGAATAAGTATATCTTAAAAAAAAATTTCATATGTACTTGCCATAAAAAGTTAAATGTCGTAAAGTCATAGTTTAAATATTCCATATTTATATGTAGAAGCTGAAAGCAATAATAAAATTCAGTTTAGATAATTATCTAATTGATTTTAATCAATTATTTTTGTTGTATTGCAAAAAAAAAAAAATAAACTTGTTTTTTTTTTATAAAACAATAACCAATCATCTTTAACCTACATATGCAATTCACAACAAAACCACAATAAAAAATGCAACTAACATTAATCGCATTAAAAAAAAGAAAAAAAAAACGAAATAAGACAATACTAATTTGAATTGCAAATTTATAATAATAGTACAAGAAAATTTTCCAATACACTTCGTATATCTATGAGCAGCATACCTTACCTACCTTACTATGAGTATTGTTATATTTACAGAGAAATCTTTGCTGAAACGTTTCCTCTATTCAATGTTTGGCGACTTGGAGGGAGCGAAGCGTCTGATTGAGATGAACTATACACTGCGCAACAAGTATCCACAAATTTTCCTAAATCGTGATTCAACAGATGCAGAGTCACAACAATTGCTGCAAGTTTGGTAAGTATATATGCATGCATATTGCGCGCACACACACACACACACACACAGACACATACATAGCAGAAGGAGAGTATTGGAGGGTGAAATGTAGTGGGTAAAAAACCTGTTGTTAAGAAAATTTTATTTTTTTCCATTTTATCTTAAGTAACTAAAATAAATATAAACTTCTTTTTTATTTTTATTACGCATGCGTGTGTACAGCGATTTGTTGCCACTGCCTGGTTTGACACCAGAGAAGAACAAGTTACTATTCTATCGTTTAATTGACTATGATGCGGACAAGGTAAGTGACTTTAGCAAAAACATGTACATATGTGTATATTTGCCTGTATACGTAACACGTATATGACCTTGTGGACAATTATGCACCTGACTGTCTACCACATTTTGTGGCTGCTTTTTGGTAATAATGATGAACATGTTTTGCAAATAAGTTGTCACAATATGACGGTGAAAAGATGCATTTAATTTCATTTATTGAGTCACAGTTATTGAAGCATAATTTGTGATTACTTGATTGAATTATATATATGTATGATTACAGAATATAAGTTTCAGTTAGAAATATTTTTTTTTTAGAGTCACCGATTAATTTAGTAAAGTCTCTTTTAGAGTCAAGGGAATGCAATCGTCTTTTTAATTCAAGGGAATGCAAATCTAATGACTTCAAAATCATAACTACTTTGAAGTCATTTGGAGTCAATTTGAAATTTTACATAAGTCAGTTATATACAATAAATAATACCATATTTCTACTTACTAATAAATTTTTACAAGAAAAAACAAATTTTAGGAAAATTGCAATCAAAGTTTCCAATGAACTCTGTTATAATTATTTTAAAACTGACTTCAGATTTCAATTGACTTTAATTTTCAATTGACTCCATGTAGCTTAATGTGCCAATAAATGACTGCAAGCGACTTCAAAGGTTCTTAGATTGCATTCCTCTGTCTCCAAAAGCGAATTTACTTAATGAATAACCATTTAGTGGCTTCTAACTGCATTTTGAATTCTGGAGTCAAATATTGTTATATATTAAGCGTAAACTGTGATTCATTTGTGACTTATACCCTAAACTCATTGTATTCTTCTACAGCTCTAATAGCCAGAAAAAAAGAAACTGTTATAAGATAAAATAAACACTTTCAAGAACTTCGAAATTTTGTGTGCAATTCTTTTTAATTGACCATCTTTTGTAATACATGGGACACAACAAAGTCCTGCCTCTGAGCCCTACTGGGCTGTTCCTATGTCCGGAGAAGGACCACAGCCCTCAAAATGTTGAGGCGGTAAACTTGTTTTTTCATTTCAACCGCATGTTACACAAAAATCAAAGATATCTTGCCATATTCTGGCCTAAACTATAGCGGATTATAGGTTTTGGTAGTGTGGAATAGTTGACAATGGGCCTGGAAACTCCGCAGATTAATTTTTGTAATTTAAATGATTACACTGTGCCGGACTAGCGAGTTAACATGTAGTCTTAAGTTCTGAGCTCGAATCTGAAGACCATTTAGCTCCATCACATCAGGTTTTCATGATAACGAAACGGGGGGTCCTAAAACATAAAAAAATCCTTCACCCTCTTATTCTTGGAAAAATAACATCAAAAAGTCAAACAAATTTGGGGTATGAAACTTAGATGGAGGATTCTTGTGTTCACAAAAAATTTGCTTCTTTTTTACTAAACAACTTTTCTATAGATATCAAAAACGATAAGACATAAATTAAGAATGTTTTTCATATACCGTTATCTCGGAAACCTGACATGAAATGCCCTTCAAATTCGAGCTCAGCGAACCGAAATTACTCAAAACTACATGTCAAATCGCCAATCCGATTTTGGCTGTTGCACAGTGTTATAGATCTGTTGCAGAGAAAACGTTTTTTTTAATGATATAGTTAACACACAGGGATATTGCCGCTCTAAATGCAGAACAGTGTTTTGATTGGGAAAGGAAGATAGGTTAATGGGAGGAGGAAAGAGAGATAAGTATCTGATAACGTTTCTTTTAAATTTGGAAAGGTCATAACAATCAGGAAAAATATTTATAAGGAGCCTGTTCCATAATCGCGCGGTCTGACAGAGGAAGGAACTGTCCCCGTAATGCATGGTGCGTTGGAATACCGTGTCCACGAAAACTGCGTGAATTCCACGTGCTGTTCGTGTAGCTTTAGAGGACACGAACTGCTGAAAATTTACCATGAAAATAGTGTTAAAATAAATTCGTGCAAGCCACGTTCATACGATGTTCCAAAAATTGATTAGAGCTGGATACATCACTGTTTCCTATTAACTTTATCGCTCGATGTTGAATACGGTGCGGGAGCTCCAGTTAGGTTCGTGAAGCTCCTGCTCATAGGTGCGAAATATACTCCAATTTTGAACGGATATAGGCGGTGTCGATCATGCAGGGATCAGTCGGAGTGAAGTATTTCTTACACGGCTTTAGAAATCCAAGACACTTGGCTGGTTCTTTTGCCACGTCAAAAATATGATTATTCCAACGAATGTCACATCGGATCGACATACCCAGAACAGCAAAAGACAGTGACTCTACAATGACTACCACACCCATAACAGGGTGTGGTAGTCAGGGGATTGAGAAACTCGTTCTTGAGATAACAGACAACTTTGGGTCTTATGCGCTTTGAATTCAGCTCTGTTCGTTAGACCCCACTTGGAGATTGTTTGGAGATTATTATTGAGATAATTCATTACACACTTTTTCTCTCAATCTTCAAAGATTTAGAGCGTTTTATGTAAGTGTACATATGAATCACAAATGGTGCTGTCATTCGAAAACGAGTAGATAGGGTTATTTTTTAATGACAGAAGATCATTGATGATGACAGGGGAAAAAGGTTGGGGAGATGATTGAGCTCGTGTGGCACTTCACCGTTAATGAAACGACTTTCCAAAGCAATATCATCTCTTACAACACAGATAGAACGTTCAATAAGAAAACTCGTAGTCCATCGACTAAAGTTATTACTGATCCCATGCGCAATCATTTTCGACACTAGTGCTTTATGCCACACTCGGTCAAACGCCTTGGAAATACCCAGAGAAGTTGCTTTGATCACATCTAAGACATGAAAACTATGGTTACAGTTCTGGCTCCTTCCTTAGGAACACTTTCTATCTACCCTTAGACCGATTATGTCAGACTAACGTTATCGAAGTTATTACCCTTGTGTTTTATGACTTAATTTTCAAATAAGAATCCTAGACATGCTAGTCTTGTTTGTGAAATCAATTCAAATCAAGTCTAGACCAAAAAGCAGAGGAAACAATCAACAGATCCTGACAAGCCTGTATGATAAGAAAAGAACTCGGAACTATCAGAGTTCTAGTTGAAGTACTCATAGGCTTTTGTGTTATTGGCTCAACGGTCTTGATAATTGAAGTCTCAGCACCAAACTGCTGTAGAAACTGAAAAGACGAAGTAGAAAATGAGATCATCCACCACCTTCTCTGTGAATGTCCCAATCTCAAAATCCGTCGACTCCGTTTCCTAGGAGACAGACTGTTTATAGAGCTGTAGGACCTGGCGGAGATTCCACCAACAGACCTTATAAGGTTCATTCGGAGTTCTAAGTGCTTTCAGGATGGCTAGAGGTAGTTGGAGGATTGTAAATGTATAAGGTCACCATAATAGACCAAATTTTTTGCCCTCATGGACGTTCAGTATTTCTAAGCACTTCCCTTTAACCCAACCAGATATAGTCTTGTTTTTGGACTAAAAGATCTTAAAAATGATACTCTCCTAAGATTATTGAGAAATGTTGAAATGTACTGCTTGGAAAATATGGTTTATATTTGAAATGAGTTCCATACCATGATCAGATAAGTTGAAGACCACTTTTATTTTTTTAAGATATATTTTTTAAAAGATCAGCATTGGTTTTATAATCTCTTCTACTTGTAATTAGTTCTATATTATGATTCCATTAAATTATTTTTTAGTTTTAGTCTAATTTGTATGCAAAACAGGTTTCATTTTATACAACAACCTTCAAATGATCGGCATACATTTTCTAAACTGATCTCCATAATTTGAATAAATTAATTGATCGTAATGATGAGAAAATTGTGTCTTCCTGTATTAAATAGAGTAAAGAAAGCTTATGCTAGATCATTTCAATGTATTATGCTCATAATTTTTTAAAAAATGTAAATGCATTTTATGAAAATGAGATGATATGTATATAAATGCTTTTTTTTCTTAAAAAGTTCATGAACTTGAGAGAAAACTGAATAAATTATGTAAACTATTTTTCAGAGTTTAATTTCTTGGTTAACTTGTTTGTAAATTATTATTGCAATACCTATAGTTATCTACGAGAAATTTCTGATTTGCATTTTTTCCCCCCAGTTCAACTTCACTGCTAGCATTAAAGTTTTCTTCATGGTAGCCGATTGCCGTTTTACTGTTGATGAAGATGAAGCCAGCATGGCTGATGGTGAGGTTCCCATTTTCGATATGGCTGGTTATAGTTTACGTCATTTGACCAAGACTGTCTTCAGTTCACTACGCATTTACATGAAGTTCGTACAAGAAGCGCATCCGGTACGATTGAAGCAGATTCATGTACTCAATTGCCCAACGTATCTAGATAAAGTATTAACTGTGGTGAAACCATTCATTAAGAGTGAAGTATTCAAATTGGTAAATAATTGAGTAAAGAATATAAAATTTGCTTATTATATGGAACTAATATTTGCTATTGTTTTTTAGATACATTTTCATTTACCTAATAGTGATACACCTTATAAATATTTTCCACGTGAAATGTTGCCAGAAGAATATGGTGGAGAAGCTGGAAAAATGTCGGTATTGAAAGAGCAATGGATGAAAATTTTAAGGGAGAAAAGGTTAGATATATATATATACAGTTTTGAAAGAGAAATCAGAAGTTGATCTTCTAGTTCTGGATTACTTGCATATTTTCTTTCTATTTATGAATGAGCATATTTTATTTTTATTTATTTAGAGATTATTTAATGGACTCAAAATATTGGAAAATGGATAAAACGAAGAAACCCAGCCCAACAACAAACAGCAAAGATGTCTATCAAAGTTTAAAGTCTCTGGAAATTGATTAGTAATTTTGTATTAAAATTATTTTCTTATATTTCATAAAAAAATTGTAATGTTTATAAAAGTGCAATTTGTATATTAATATGTATTTTTTATGTAAGAGTCATAGAAAAATCATTATACCCTCATATTTTCCATTGCATTTTTATTCAGAAGAACTTGACAACACTACCCAAGCATATACTCTCGTTTAACATATCAATTCTGCTTTTTTTTATTTACATTTCTATTTTACAAGGAGGTGATTATGCAGAATTTCCCTACCTTTTTATGTTTCTGGTCGAACACATGCAGATTAACGCTCTTCTATGTACATAGGTATGAGTATATAAAAAGTACATACTCATAATTCATACATGTATTTATAGGAAGAAAAGTTGTGCACTTCCTGTTCCTGTTTGAAGTTTCTCATTCATAGGGTCGTTGAGTGTGAATGCGCTTTGTCAGCGCATGACTAAACGCTTTTGATGTGTGTACTGCCGTCTATATGCTCGTTTAAGCAGATTTGCATACGCATTGTAGCCTTAAAACCAAAAGCGTAAAAGGGAGGAAAAAACCAGAAAAGAATAGAATTATAAATGTAAATACTTGAAAGTAATGTTTAAAACAAAGGACACAAAATACGGGCATAAAAAAATAATGTCGCCATCTTTAAGGCGCACACATATGGTACATATTAATCATGCTTGAAAATCATATCAGAATTGAAAATATCATTTAGAGTTAAGTTGAATACTTACTAATGGATTAAAAAGAAAAATTTTTGAAATAATCTATATATCTAAAATAATAGTCTAAGATATCGAAAAAATATTTCTCCGTATGAGACTTCCTTGTTTTAGTTTAAGATTCTTAGAGCATTCTAACTTTAGCTTTGGCCAGTTTACTTATAGCTAGTAATTTTCGATTAATTGCCGTTAATGATGCCATGGGATAACCTCTTAACCTACTAAGGACAAGTGGGAACCAAAGCCAGTTTTTGAACCTGGCTCAGGAATGGCTCTGCGACAAGGTGCCACATGGCACCGCTAGGCATTACTGGGTTAATCAATAATTTATAAGTAACCAATGCTATACCTGATGGAGACCAATCGTAGGTGAGTATGAATCTACTTAGGTATTTCCTCGATAGATTCGCTATAGTTTAAAAATTACTTTGACTTTCCGATCAATTACAAAAATTTTGACCGTATTTTTTGTTTAACTTACGAGGATTAGGTTGAGCGGTTGCTCTTCCGATTATCCGAAGAAGCCCAATTAGTGCAATAACCCCTTTTTCATGCCACTATCTCGATGGTTAAGTCTAAGGAAAGCTTTCTAGCTATTCCAAAGTGTTAGGACTCCACAAACCATTTAGCCAAATCACAAAACTTCAACAAAATGCTGAGATTGACATTATCAGCGTCTTCTACACTGCTTAGGAAATGTTTGCCATTTTGAGTCTATATCTTGCTAAAATCGGGCAGTCACACAGGAAGTGTTCGAGACTTTCGATCTCTTCGATGTCATGACAACTACGGCAGAAATCATTATGAGGGACACCCATTCTCGATGCATATGAGCCAATCACCTAGTGCCCCGTATAAAGTGCTGTTATTCGTGCGATTTCCACCTTGAAAAAAGATACGAGTTCTTCAGTTTTGGAGAGCTTATATTAAGGGTGAGAGTTTGATGCAATAAGATCCTGCTTCACTGACGTACTCAACGTTATTCTGCATCTTATGCTTTTAGATTTATACGTAAAAGCCTCTGTGGCTAGTAGAGCAGTTAGACTCAGAGAGTCAGGATGCTCGACCTCTAGATCACATGGCCACCATAATATAATCAATGTCTTACCGGTAGGCCTGGTACCGCAAACAACTGATTATATAATTCCAAAATTTTGATAACTCAAACTTGAAAATTTTAATTCCAACGAGACACGATTGGGTTGATCGGTTACAAGTAAACGTTTATGATCATATTTTTTACACGGACGGATCAAAAATGGACTGTAGAGTGGGCGTTGGCTAGCAGGCTCTAGACCTATCTCGTTTTTTCTGTTTGCCAGACTCTTCTATCGTGTTCCAGGCGGAAGTATTCGCTATTTTGCAAGCTAGTAGAGCAATTTAGGACAATATACCGAAAGGAAGAAATATAGCAATTCTTTCTGATAGCCAATCCAAGCCAATCAAAGCCATGATCGCAAATCAAAACTAGTTGATGAGTGCAAGAGGGAACTTGTCAGACTTGGACATAGGAAAATTAGTGGAAATGAGAAAGTCGATGCTCTGGCCAGACATGGTTCTTTGCTGAACATTTTTCAGTCGGAACAGGTTCTACCTCCCTTAAATTTCGTTAAGAGAACCATTTTTACTTACTTCTTTCAACAGTCTCACTTCAGATGGAGAGGATTAACATTAATTTCCGAAACAAGATAGTACTTCTTCTGAGAAATGATTTTAGACTGTTCAAGAAACCGAATAGTTAAGTTAGGTCAATGTTAAGAAAATATTGCACTTCCAAACCTGTCCCCAATCTTGTACTGTGTTTGCTCTGTCTAGAGTAGAATGTCTAAAGTCTATTTTTCTTTAGATGGAAGGAAGACATTGAAGTAACTTTCTGAATAAAACACTGACAATATTTCTTAGTGTTTTCATTTTGATAGATGAAGGAGGGGGCTCAATTCTACTTTGAACGTTTAAGAGAAAGGCCAAGATAATATAATATACTCAGACTAAGCCACCACCGTTCGAGTACTGTACTCCGTTAAGATAATCCCAAAGTTAGTTTGGGAGTTCATAGAGATATTGAATAAACTTTTCAAACAAAATCATCGTTTTCTAAAGCAAAGTTTAAAGTTTTCTGAAAGACATACATAATCCGTAGCACATAATATATAGACAAGCACTAAAGAGTGAGGGAGACAGAGAGACAAAAGTTCTGATAGCTTGCAGGATAATATCATCCAACTATCTATCTATCTCTGTACACAATCATTGTTGTTGCTCAGCATGAAGAATACAAATTTTTTATAAATTAATTTTCAGCAAGATGTCGGTTTTGTTTTGTTATTGTAAATTTATGGTATTCGTCAAAAGGAAAAAATTCATCTCCCTTCATGAAATAGTCAGCATGAAACTTTTTCATTTGATTTAATTAAAGTTTTACAAAGTGATATGCATAGTAGTAATATAAAAACAAAACAAAAAAAAAAAAAACAGAAGGAGGTCAAAAAATTAATTTGCTACAAGAAAAACCTTTCAATAGTTCAATTATAAAAGTGAAAATGTAACAAGTGCATCCATAGAGCATATTTTAACAAAAACACATACATATACACCCACACACACTAGTGCAGATATATGGGGAAATATCACGAGATGGGGACAAATCGTTTACTGAGATTTCGTTTTTATAATTGAATTAATGTAATTCAATTTAATATAGGTCGGGTTCGGCCCACCTTCACTTATTTTAAATTATAGCATTTAAAAAAAAATTAAATAATTTTTAAAATTTTTATTTTAATTTAACTAATCATTACTCGTAGCTTAGTGCTCTTCAATAGAAAACGCAAGAGGGATGGCCTGTTACTACTAACGATGAATGGAGTAACACTGCAGTTGTCTTTTGAAGTTAAATATTTAGGGGTAACCTTAGATTGCAAGCTGTGGTGAAAGACGTATGTCGAGCTGAAGGTCTCGCATGCACTGAAAGTTTTCTGGGAGTGCAGACGAGCTTTCGGCAAGACTTGGGGCCTGAATTCAGCTCTGGTATAATGTTTATGCATTGCTCTTTTGAGACCTATTGTCACATATGCCTTCGTAGTATGGTGGATACGAACTTTAGTTGAGTCCACAGCTTCCTCTCAAACCAGGCTTTAGAAAAGTGTTTGCCGGAGTATCACTGGTGCAATGTGTACTACATCTGGTGATGTCCTCAATGCCTTGCTTGACTTGCTTCCCCTGGATATTCAAAAATCCGTAAAGAAGGGATGAAAGCGACATACAGACTCCGGTTAAATGAAGTTTGGCGTGTCGAGGCGGATATAGGGCACAATCAGATATACCACCAATTGTCAGTACAGTGCCCGTGGACAATCATGTGCCTTGTATCCACTTTGGAAGAAGATATGATGTCAAGTTCCCTGACCGAGTTCAATGGTTAAGTCCAAAGGTCGTACTCCGGGGCCTTCGTCATGTCTTCTATACCGACGAATCCAAAACATCAAAAGGTACTGGATCCGGTTGGTGTTTGGACGATGAGACCAAGTACTCTTTTGCCACTGGTAAGATGACGACAGTCTTCCTTACGGAAGTTGGGAAATTGTTAAAATTTATTAGAAAAATTTGTGGTCTGTTCGCCAAACTTTTCGCTAGCTACGAAATATTTACGGACAAAATGATCGTCCAACCGAGCGATCAATTGAACGAACTATCACGAAATTCGGGCAAAGCGGTTCGGTTGCCAATCGAGCAGTCCTTGTACGATGCCAACACGCGCCGTCAAGCGAGAATATTTCTGCTGTTGCTAAAAGTGTGGTTGAAGACCCAAATCTCTCGATTCATCGTCGTGGACAAGGAGTTGGCCTTTCTGTGATCTCAACTTGGCGAATTTTACGAAAAGACTTGAGCATGCATCCGTATAAGATTCGATTGACGCAGGAACTGAAGCTCTAAGACCACCCAGCTCGTCGTATGTTCGCTGATTGGGCTCTGGAGCAGTTGGAAACTAATCAAAATTTTGGCGAAAAAATCATCTTCAGTGATGAAGTACATTTTGGGTTGAACGGTTTCGTGCACAAGCATAATTGCCGCATTTGGGCAGAGAGTAATCCACAGCAGTAGCAAGAGTCTCCATTGTATCCGGAGAAACTTACTGTTTAGCGTGGATTTTAATCAGGCGGCGTCATTTTCGAGACAGGCGAGACGGTGACTGTCAATTGCAAACGGTATCGCGCCATGACATCTGACTTTAGTGGCCTCAATTGGATGACATGGACATGTGTTTCCAACAAGGCAGCGCAACGTGTCACACGGCGTGCGTTACATTGGATTTGTTGCAAGAAAAGTTTCTAAAACGCGTTATTTCCAGAAAAAGCGATGTTTAATGGTCGCCAAGATCGTGCGATTTAACGTCCTTCGACTTTTTTCTCTGGGGCTGGTTTATGCTAACAAACCAACAACAATTGACTAACTGGAGAACAACATCATTCAAATCATTGGTGAGATCCAGCACGACTTACGCAACAGAATCATACTCTGAAACTACTAACTCCGGCTACTCGAGTAGCAGGCAAAAATCTGAGTTACATGGGGTGAAATGTACTTCTGATAGGGCAGAAAATGATAAAAAAAAATGTATCTCAGCTTTGCGAATCAATTTCTTTTTTTTTCAAACAAAAGTCCCCACCTCGTGAGATTCCCCCATATGCACATGAGCACAAACACATAAATATACTATATGCACAATGAAAACTGCATGCACTTAACATACTTAAATCCCAGAAATACTCATAAAAAGGGAGAAGGACGTCGAGGTGGGAAAGAGATCCACTACATATTTATGTATGGTATATTGAAAAAATTATATTGTTTTAAGCCAAGTATTAAAACTAGCACTCCCATTCATCCACCCAACCATACATGTGTGTGGCTTGTATGTAGCATATGCATGCTTCATGCTATACTTTGATATATATCCTTAATATGTAGGATATTGATTTGTGTGTATGCACATACATATGTATTGGTATGCGCGTGGGTGGCGGCGCCACCACAATCATTTTATTGCCTGACTACGACTAAGCACAATTCGGTGCACAGCAGCACACTTACAATCACACATTCACAAGTCCATACCTACATACACTTGTAAATAGATAGAAATCATTTCTGTATTTGATGATCGAATTATAGGTCGAAAATTTAGTAGGTGGAGAGATGAAAATATGCAACACAAAACAACATGCATACATATGTATGTATGTGTGCACGGGACACACACATACATATGAATACAATATGCATACAAATTTCAAAATTCTACATGTTGTTGCTGCTCTAGTTGAAGCTATAGCAACATTATGAGGTGCAGCAATCGTTAGTCAAGGTGTGGCATAAACACATTGAAAATTACAAATGCATGCAAATTGCAGAGATATTAATTTGAAAATTGTAGCTTTACTCCCTCCCTCCCATAATTATGTATGCCCATTGAGTATCAATTTTTTTGTGTGGAATTTATTTGAAAACTTTCATATACTTAAAGTGAATAAAAATGTATATTTGAATTGAAAATTTAATAAAAAGTTTATAAATTAAATTGCCTGAAGTAAAATCTGTATTTTCTATTTTGTTTTAAGTTACGGGCATATTTAGAAATTTACTGAGTGAATTTAACTTCACAGGAAGTTGAATAAGTGCACAATGTTGTGAAAAATAAATTGTATTTAAAAAATAAACATTAAAAGGTAAGTAGGAGTTTAAACAGAACAAACAGATGTTCTCAATAAAGAAAAGCACAAAAAAATATAAATGACAAAGTCACACAAATGCACATTGAAGGATCACCCAAAAGTGAAAAAGGCAAGAAAAATTTGATGATTGTTCGCAATGAACTAAAAAAAATTGACAAAATCGCCCAAAAAGTAGCGAACTACCACGAAGAAGTAAAAATAACATAATTTTTTACAACGCACAGTGATTTGATCCCATATAACGATGGGACAAAATTAGAAGGAGCTCTCTGATTTCGATGAAATTTCGTATGTTATTCAATTTTATTTGTCGCTAAACTTAAATCTGAAGTTAGTTTTAATTAACCTATTTCGGTTTCGCCACAAACTAAGCTTAAAGTTACAATTTTCGTCGTATTTGGCAAGTTAGATTGGGATACTTTCCCAGTTTGATCTTCAATAAATTTATTTTATTTAGTTATGTTGATGTTAGACTTTTCACAAAGTTAAACAATCTTTATTGTAATCCATTAATGTTGGAATAAAAAGTGATATTAATCAATGTAACTTTTGACTTTTTATACATTTAGTCATTTTTCAGCATGATTGCATACTTTTAGGGCTAACAAAAAAAGTTTAATTACAATTTTAGTAGAAAAATGTTCATGTTCATACCTATTTTTAAATTGAATTATTTCCTGAAAGCGGAGCATGTTGTTACCTTCTAAAATTGAGAAAAAATCTAAGAACATATTTTCTGGATTTTCTCTCCCAAAATTCGTTAATTTTCAGATTTCATAATGCAGAATTTTTATATTTTCAAATCTTGATTGAAAAATAAGACCAAAAATTTCCTCGATGAATTGCGAATACAAAACGGACACTTTCGACAGAATATCATTAAAAACTTATCGAACATTTTTGTGAAATATTTGTCGAATATGAGCTGCACTCACACTAATTATTTTTTCACCAAGATTTTTGGGGTTTTTCATGATTTTAGTATTTCCTTTAAAATGACTCCAATTTCGTTTGATTTTGACATTACGAATTTTTTGAATTTTCTTTATGAGACGTAAATAATATTTTGATATGGTTAGCAATCAGAGCTGTAAAAGAATGCAATCAATTAAGGGTGTAGGTTCCAAATGAATAAGAACTTGGAGTCAATTGGAATTTGAAGTTAATTGGGGTCACTTGAAGTCAATTGGGGTCTTTTGCAGTCAATTGGAGTCACTTATTGCATAACTAAGCCATTACTTTGCCACTTTAAGTGACTCCAATTGGCTTCAAATCCCAATTGACTCCAACTGACTTCAAATGACTCCAATTGACTTCTAAGGCCCAATTCACTACAAGTGATTTCAAGTGACTCCAAGTGACTTCAAATGAGTCATGATTTAGAAGTCATAAGATGTGCATTCCCATGACTTCAAAAAAGATTACATTCCGTTGATTCCAAAAAAAAGAGATTTCTAAATGAATAATCAATCAGTGACTCCAAAAAAGACTTTAAATTGCATTTTTTTCTGGAGTCAAATATTCTAATCAATAACTGCAATCATGAATTGACGTTTATTAACTGAGGCTTCAAGATATTACAAATAAATTGAATGAATTCTTTTACAAATTGGTTAGCAATACCTTTGTGACTTCATAATCATAAAATCACTTAACATGTATATTATTACAAAATGTTATGGACGAATAATTAGATAACACATTTGGATCACAAGTTTGAAGGTATTTGTAAGGCAGGAAAATAATATTCGGCCACATAGTGACTTTCTGTTGCACCATTTTCTTTTTCTTTCTCCTCAGCTTTAGCGAACTCTTCTTAAACGGTCGCGCCGACTGTGCGATTGATCATTCTTTCACCAATCCTCAAATGGGATGATAATTGCCCTTTTTTTTTTTTGGAAGATTATTAGTTTTTGATTTTAAGCTTATTTTCACTTGGACGATTATTTGCATAGCGCTATAATAGTAGTAAAATTTATTGATGTAAGATATACTAGTAGATCCCATGTAGGCCCAATCGTCCATTTTAATAGCTACTCCTAAATTTCTTTGCTCAGGATGTCACTAAGTAATGAAATTAACTTTTCTGATGGTATTCAGAAAGTTTCTACAGCTCTAAACTACTTTCTAGCATAAAATTCTATTTGTTTTCAACGACATCAAAGTAAGTATAAATAGCATAAATTTCGAATATAATTAGTCTCTATAAGCCCCCAGAGCTTAATTTAAACTTTTGGAACCTGGAACCAACATATGTCTAATGTATCAAAGATTGTAACCAGTTCCATAAGAAAGTTCTTATGTCTTTAATCAAGGCTTCATTTATGTCTCCTGGGAGTAGAAAAGCAGAGTGCTGACATTAATGGGTTAAAACAAAAATTAGCAGATAGAAAATCTATAACTTTCCTAGAGTGTTCGTCTACAAATAATATAGATTTCACTTTATTTTCAAATGCTTTGTGTAATCTGTTGTGCTGACATAGACATTATAAGCTATCGCAATAACTTTCAGTCCAAGAACGGTACAAGTAATAATGTTTAGAGTGAAAATAAAACGATTTAAAAGTAAGAGCAAAAATGATATAAAAATTCTTTCAGAGCAAAAACAGTAGAGTGATTTATTCCGTTTTTGCTCTGAACATATTTCATTTCACTTTTGCTTTGAACATATTTCGTTTCGCTTTTGCTCTTAAGTAAAATTATTCCATTTTTTTGTGAACGTATTTAGAAGTTATGCCACTTTTCCTCTCAGTCTCTCAATTGGTAATTAACATTTCTAATTTCTTGCAATGAAATAAATTTATACATAAGAACTTTCCATTCCTGGTAATTGTAAATGGTAAATAACATTTCCAATTTCTCAGTGTTGGAATTGGAAAAATGCTTCATTCCATTACTGGATTGTAATATAAAATATTCCAAAGGAATAGAAAAAGTACTTCAAAACTAAGCAATTTCTCTTCTCAAATGTAATTTCATACTTTTGTGGAACTGAATTTTGAAATGGTAATTAATTCATTTTAATTTAAGTTCAAATAAGCTAACGAGTGCGTGATTAATTACTTTCGGGAAATTATTCTAGGTTTTTTGGACTTTAATTCCACAGAAGTAGTTTATTACACAAGGGAAGAGCAATTCCTAAGTTGTCGAGTACTTTTTCAATTGCTTTGAGTAATTTCATATTTTAAATTACAAATTCCAATTCCATTACTATGGAAATGAAAATGATAATTACAATTCCCAAGAATAAAACTGACAAACAAATGCATCCGATTACAAGAAATTGTAATTAGTAATTAAAATTTTGAATTAGGAATGTAATTGTAATGGAGATGCATTTACCTAGATCTTCCTTCACCGATCGACTTGGAAGAGGCACAGCCCAGTACGCAGAAATGGTGGGGGGTAATGTGTATAACTGATAAACCCTCTCTAGTTAGTTCATTGAGATCCGAAGTACTTGCGATTCCAAAGTGGTTAAATACCCAACAAAGCATAATTTTTTAGAAAATCAAAACACTTTTTCACCAATTTCAAGGAAAAACTCCATTATGAATGTATTTTGAGAGTCACCTGGCTGGTAGTGAAAAAAATTTTTACTGGGTCTTTTAAATGCTGAAGCGCCGTAATGACCAAAGTGAATCAAAGAATTCTAAGATTCGAAAATGTAGTTACATCTTCTAATATTTGTTTTAAAGGGAAAAAATTTCACTGTACATTTTTTAAAACCCATTAAAATAAGCCCTCTGAATCCGGTACTGATGGCAATGATATCAGTCAGCTGCTCAGAGAAATCGAGATTTTATTAATGGACTTAAAGATGTAGTCTGGTGTTCCGGACTACTTTTCAAGGTTTTTTCGGGAATGTTTTTATTATAACAAAATAAAATACAAACATCCTTAAGACTTCCATTTGACATGATTGATATAGATTAGGTTCCTAGAATTTTTACAGAAGATTAGTCTTCAACCAACATTCCCCCAAAGTGTGCTTGAAATTTACTTTTATTTTGATACCGTTAAATAACTTATGAAGCTTACTCACTATCCACCCATAGTGTAATAAAAAAAGAGGAAAACACGAAAAATTTCTTTCAATGTAAAAAGAAAATACAATATCCACATATTTAGAATATTTTTTATGGTACTTTTTAAGTTTGCATTATTCAATTGCCGCTCGCTGTGCACTCATATTTAAATACACACACACATGCACACATACATACACTTAATATAAATACAAAGTATGCATGTATGCAAATGCTCAAAGTTTAAATTCTAAGCTCTAGAAAACTAGTCAATATTGCCAAAAAGTATGCAACAAAATATATAAGCAAAAATATTTATATTTTGTAGCAAAAACAAATGAACACATCATATATGTATGTAGGTAGTCGTATATGAGGAATATGCAAATCAAAATATGTCTAAAACAAAAATACGTACATATAAAAAAAAAAAAACGGAATATGTAAACTTTTTGCATTTTATACACAAATGAAAAGAAAGCGTAAACTATAATAGAATCAAAAAATAGCAACAACAAAGAGTTACTAGATTTTAGTACATTGTACTATCATCAAACAGCATCAAACATGTTTGACACAAATACGAAACTCAGTTGTAGAGCAATAAGCAAAAAGCAGAAAGGAAAAAGCATACATTCTATAGTAGTTAGTAGCAGCGATAAATATACAAAAAATATCTACGACTACACACATACATACACAATAGTATCCGATGAATAAAAATTCTGTTGTTGATGACTTCAGTTGGTGTTTGAATAGCGAAAATAACGGTACACAGAGCTAAATTGCTAACGAAACCAGCGTAAACTAAATATGAGAAAAATATATTAATGAAAATTGTGATTATGTGATGACTGAAGAAAAAAAAAAAGTTTTAACTAATTAATAAATTTTAGAAAAATTTCAAAAATACAAAATTTATATCAAAGAAAATTTCAAATTACATATGCAGTGAAAAAAATTCGTTACATAGTTATGCCTAAAAGTATGCAATGAATTTGTTTTTTTTTTCAGTGCGAAAACAGTGGCGTGTTAAAAAAAAATTTACGTATACATAAAATCAAGCAGCAAGCAAGAATTTAAAATTGAATATAGAAAAATAGTATAAAAAGTAACTATAAAATTAGCACAATACGAATGCAAAAAAATTACGTAATCACTTCATTTTCTTATTGTTGTTGCTTATAAACTCTTGAACATAATTTAGTCATTACTTTCATGCATTCCTTTACATTTTCTCTGTAGTATATATACTTGATATGAAATGAAATGATTTTCTTTGCCCAAAAACGAAAAACAAGAAAACTGTCACATTCATACAAATGTGTATGAAATGTAGGTATATGTATTTATACTTGCAATATAGGTACATTGACAGATCAAAACAACAACCAGAAGAACGAAGAACGAAGAAAAAGGACAAAGACGAAAAAAGGTATACAAAAAATACTATTATGTATTACCAAATACTATACATAGATATTAAGTTACGAAAGTTTGCCGGTTGGCATGTTAACCTAATAATATTACACGCATTGAGTAAAAGAAAAACAAAACTACCAAACCAACAATAGTAAATAAAAAGCTATTACAACAACAAAACCAACAAAAAGAAAAAGCAATTTTGGTTTTTTGCGTGTAGGCACATATTATGAAAAATGTTTATTATTATTATTATGTACAATACAAATAAAAGAACAAACAAGCAAACATGCAAGTGCAGAACATATTTAATATATCCCAGTAGTAGAATGAAGTATGTTTCGGGTGCTAGAAGACATGTTTTATTCAATACAATAAACAGAAGTCTTTTAACCCTTTCAGTGTTTTTGTCTACGGTAAATTTAAATTTTTCGATATCAGACACAGAAAAAGACATCTGCATTTCATAATTGTTAACTTGATGGTTTTTTGATTGTTTTGAGCATTTATAAATACAGAATATTAAACATTTTTGGAATAGTAAAAATACCAAATTTTTAGAAAGAAAAATATCAAATCTTGGAAAGGAAAAATAATATATTTACCGTGGCCGGGGCAGTTTGGATTACAATTGTGACTTGTGATTCACACACATCTTAAAGAAACGTTTTATGAAAAATCTTTTTGTAAAATTTTGGGTGTTCAGATGAAGGGACTTATTTATGGTTGTCGAATATATTCGATATTAAAAAAAAATCAGGGGAAACATCTCAGGCCAACAATATTATTTTTCTCGGTTTCAGCTTCATCATAATAGTATACATAAAAATTTTAAAGTTTTTAGCTCGACCTAAAATATTTTTGACACGGAGAGAGTTAATATTACTGAACATGAAAGCTTGAGAAGTACATTCGAAAATGTGGAATTAATTTACTTTAGCTCTAAAATACCATGCTTTCATGTTTTTAAAAAGAAAGGGGGAAAGAAGGACGTCAAAGGAAAGCAAAATAAATTATTCTTGCGTTGGTTACGAGCGCGAACAACTTTTGTTGGATTTGGCTCATTTTGAAACACCCATACAGTCGACTGGCTCATATGCATAGATCCTTAATTCGTCATCTGTCACGATCTTATACACAGCTTTTGACTCATTTCCGTTGTATGTTTTGATTATTTTCTTACACCAGGCAATACGAGCCTTTTTTGGTGATCGCTCAATTTATGTAGGATCCAACGAGAATAAATCTTTTTCACGGCCAAATGATTATGCAATATCTTATGTATGCTGTTGGAAATAATGCCTTATCACATGATGATCTCTGCCACAATGGCTGATTTTGGACGACCTTCACGGAATTCACGCGAATTCTCTATACCAACGAAACAATGGTATTTGAAGGTGCTTCATCGCCGAAGAATTAGAATTAAGTGTTGTTGAGATAGTTCATGTCGAAAATCCTAATAAATAAACGCACGAAAATTTTTACGATTTAATTACATTTTTTTGCCGAGATAAATTTTTCAACCTAATGTAAACAACACAAATAACGCTTGTATGACAAAACGTTCTGAGTACGTATATGCTAACAAATGCCAAACTTTACGTCGGAGACGTCAGATTGCATTTGACAACACTCAGTGTTGCCACAGCCGAAACTTAATTAGTGCCCACCTAGAGTCATGTAGAATCATGATGGTTTCCATACCATTGAGACCAATCTGAGGGCGTAGCTCGCGTTATTATCGGCAAAAGAAACGCCCATAATTAAAAATATTATATTGCACCCCATCAAGTTATGTAAATTTTTGGCGATCTGAGAAGACAAAAACTTAATTTTCATTCTTACATTAAGACAAGCCCAGTTTTTCAATATCATTGGTGCATTTTTAATTGTTTCAATATATATCGAAATAATTACGAATTAATCAATGCCTGCTTTTCTTTTGGTTGTAAAACTTACTTTCCAACGAATTTTCAACACCTACGATCCAAAAAATTTAAATAAAAAGAAACAGTAAAAGAACTGAGCTGTAACTGCACATTGTTTTCGTTGAATTTTAACTGAAAGAAAGAAGTGAAATTCCTGTTAATTTTCTTTACTTCCATAGAACATTACCAAACATACAAAGCTAATAAAAATCTACTTTTTTTCTATTATATACAAGCATGTGTAAAAAATCCCTTAGAATCTTCTTCTCATGAGCAGACCTTGCACATTCTCCCACTGGGAAGTATTTAATATATGTGTGTAACTCCTATATGTATGCAATGTTTTTTAGGTGTAGTATATTTCTACTACACATTGTCACTTCTGGAGAGAGAGAGAGAGAGAGAGAGAGGGTGTTGCCAACCGTCGAACATATTTGCTGTTGTTGTTTTTATATTTATGCTATACCGGCCCTTGATGTCGAACCAAACACAACGCGTTGCTGTCGTACTTAAAAAAAAATCATTGTGGTTGTTGTTGTTATTGTTAATGTTAATATTTGTTGCTGTTGGTATGGTTATTATTGTTGTTGTTTTTGTTATTGTTACCATCAGTTAAAGCTATCGCTGCGCTGTAATTTTTTTTTTTTTTTGCCTATAACTAAAGTGTTTGCTTTCTATTAAATAAGGTCTTGGGAGCTATTTAATTTATGTATGTATATATTTTTGGGGTTGTTTGCCAAGTAGCCTTACAACAACCAAAAAAAAAACCACAACGAATTCAAGCAGCAAACAAAAAAGCAAAAAGCCAAAAAAACAAAAAGAAAATTGCACATTAATATTTGCTATTATTTTTGTGTTCTATAACTGTGTGTGTGTGTGAGTGCACACATACATTCCACGACGCCTGTCTACGATGACTCTTTACTATGACTATGACTGTGACTGGTATGACTCTTCCTCATCAACATTCTTCTCACCCACCCATCAATCTCTCACTCACAACACAAACGCCCTCAAGAACATTGCATGTTGTCGTACATATTACTTGTCTGATATTTCTCTGACTGGTGGTTGTATATATGTATGCATAGTACATATATATTAAGTATGTATGTCTACTTTTTGGTGTGCGGTTTCTTTTTTGTTTTTGGTTTTTTTTTTTTGTCGATTTGGCTTTATTTGTTTCTAGTACACTGAAGAAAATTATATGAAATTACAGTGTTAACATTTATCTCACACTAACTACATTATGTATGTAGTTAGCGTTAACAAAACCACAAATTGAAAATATTATCTCTTAATTCAGAATATAAAATAGTTTAGAGCAAGTGCGATTTCAATGGGCACAATGCGCACCTACGCTAGAATCAATGTTAAAGAGGGCTTAAAGAGCGCTTATGTTAGGATTCTCTGGGGCAGTTGATCAATTCCAAATTGGTCAAAGGGTATTTCAATCTCCTGCTAACACTTACCTTCTTCAAATGATAATTTTGTTGTACTAGTGATGTAACGGATGCCTGTTTAGTAGATGCGGATACTAAAGTCAAAATGCGGAATGTGGTATTTCATATAGTTATTTCCAGATTCTTTAAGGGGGCCCTGCACTGTCTCGGTTTGGAAAATCTTGGAACCCTTTTTTCTCAGAACAACGTTAATGCCAATGGCGTGCACAATGACTACAAAAAACTTAACGGATCGGTCTGTCTTATTTTTGAGAAAACCAATTTTGGTAACCCGCCGTTTTGTAAATTGTTGGTTAAACAAAATAATCGTAGAATATCCTGGGACAGTCATAATTTTTCTAACGGTACTTTCAAAACTATCTCCACGAAGCTGCACAAAAAACCATACTTTTTTTTTTTGTCTTGAAGAAAAATTCCGAAGCCAGGAAGTACATTTTTATTAACCTATCTGTCCTATAAAAACTGCTAATAACCAAACCCAGTTACATAAGAAATTGAGTAAACATGTTCACAAACATAATGTGTTAGCACAGTTTGCCCTATTTAAACATTCGTTAAATATTAACCCTTAAACGCCCAGTACGTCCGATTTCAATTAAAAAAAAATTACATAGAGATAGTATTTGTGATTCCGAACAACGTTTGTTCTACGTGTTTTCAAATAAATTGGTTAAAGGTGGTGTAATTTCGATTTACATGGTTTACCTCTATAGCTGCCTTTGGGGATTATCTTGAGAATAAACGAAAATATATATGTAATAATTTTAAAAAACAATTATTTGGTATTATGCCATATCGTTTGGGACAAATTTTTTATCACGGCAACATTTTCTTTATATAAAAATTCGAAAATAAAAAAACCTCTTTTTTAGTTTTTTTTGTAAAACATGCTTTTCGAGTTAAAAATAACTGTAACTGTACGACAGTTGTCATTTTTCCATTCTTATTTATACGTATCGATAAAGAAAACTTTAGACAGTAAGATCAGATGTTTATTTAAAATGGTGAACGTAAAATGGAGTCACATGCAGCTGCTGAAGTGGGTATTTAAGGGTTAACAAAAAAATTGTAACTGTGAATCTTGATTTCGATGCGAATGTTTTGCATGAAGCGAATGTAAATGCAGACATCCGTTACATCACTAATATGCACATATTTACATATTAATGAGTTTGACTTTAGCTGTCATATATGCTAAGCCCCAGTTTCATAAATAATATGCTGTCAGATTATGCAGACAAGGTTACGTGAATAGGCGAAGAGATGAGAATTGTGAACTCACTGCCCATTAGGGAATTCGTCTGAAATATTGATAGTAATGTTACGACACCAATCTGAACACAATTGAACGAACTACGTTATTTTTGTAAAGATTTTTTATCATTATCTATAGTATAGTATCTTAAACGATATTGAGCTGATAATCGATTATCTAGTGAACTTAGTATGTCCTTGTAGATGCCGATTTGATACTAAGAAGAATTGGTGAGTTCTTTAACATATTTTTGAAAGCAATATAAATTTCATCTGATATCTCTTGATGGCGATGTTTGGGTGATAAGTCCTCGATTCGGATGTTCGGTCAGATGATATGCCAGGTGGAATTGTTTGGTTTAGCAGATCATTTTGATCCATAATTGAAAGAAGTCAACAAATTTTAATTACATCAACATTTACAATACAAAAACTAACATTCGACATTTTGATTAGAGAGTGAAATCTGTCTTTCTATAATGCATCTTTGCTTAGACTAGGTGACTGATGTCACAAGTTCTTTAACCATTGCCTGCCTGGTATTTTTCGTATTTGCTGGTACAACAATATTTTTAAAAAGAGATACGCTGACCGAGGAACTAGGAGGACATCAGCTCACTCAAGTTGCGGAAGAAAAAGATTTAAATATTATCTGAATAATATTGAGATGTACAGAGATTTTATAGATGAGGTCTATTATAGACCTAGTCTATAATGAAAATGATCTTACATGAGCCCAATAAGTTATTGTGGAATTGCTCAGACAATTGGTTTGATTAAATGATCAACAACTTCCAATCCTAATTGACTCCAAGCTACTTCAATTGAATTGACTTCAAATCCCCAATTGACTTCAACAAACTTCAAAATCCCAAGTGACTCCAAAAAACTTCAAGTGACTCCAATTGACTTTAAATTTCAATTGACTCCAAGTGACTTCAAAGCAGTCGTAATTTTGAAGTTATACGATTTGTATTCCCACGATTTTAAAAAAAGATTGCATTCATCACGTTCTTCACCCACATCCCCAGTAGAGGAATGAATTAATGACGAAGTGATCACTGACAATTCAATTGACATCGATGGGTCCAAATTAGAGGAAAGAGTCGGCTGTGACATCTTCTCTAGCAAGCCGGATCTCAGACTCTCTTTCCGAATTCCTGACTATTGCAGCTTGTTTCAGGCAGAAATAATGGCTATTTATCAAGTGTCTTAGTGGCTTAGTCGCAACGATTCATTCGATCCGAATATCAGCATCTACACGTACAGCCAAGCAGCAATTAAGTCCTTTATCGGTGTTTGCACTACACCAAAGCTTGTTTTTTACTGCCGATCTTCACTAAACTTTCTGTCGAGTCACTCGCAGGTTTACCTATATTGGGTACCTGGACACATGGATATTACAGGTAACTGCAATGCCGGCAAGTTAGCTTAACAGGGCTCGCAGCTTACCGATAGATCCTGGGTAGCGGAGCATACTTGTGGTATTACCAGGCTAACATGGATCACTATGGACAATAGACGTATAAGACAACTACTCAACTTTACCGGAAACTCCATCAGCATTGCGATTTCGATGCTCACGGGGCACTGCATAATGGGGAGATATGCTGCAAAACTAGGATTGCCATTCAATGACTTCTGTCGGGGCTGCGGTTCTGAGGAAAAAGAAGAAACAGTGCTCTTTTTGATCCCTCGCCAGAAAAAGACTAAAACTCCTGGGCTCATCTTTCTTTACTAGTTTGTCCGAACTATCATCCATAAATATTAAGGACATAGCCAGATCCATTATGAAATTCTTATGGTTCTCCACTCAGTAAATGGGGGAGTCACGCCGTACTGTGGTATCACAATGAGCCTAATATGTGCTTAATTGAGCTTTCAAGCAGAAGGCTGCCACTCCAATCTAATCTAAGGTAGCTGACTCACAGAAGACTCTTTGTGCCCGTAAAGGTTCTTCAAGAAAGGTCCTTCATCGCGCTAATTTATCAGCTTTCTTATTCCCTTTAATGTTCCTATGGCCGGGGACCCATATGAGATTTATGTCAGCATTATGTTTTAGTCGTATCAGTACCACCCTGCATTCCTTAACTAGCTTTGATTTTATGTTAGTGGATTGAAGCGATTTTATTGCTGTCTGGCTATCGATAAAAATGGCGACCTTCCACTTATCTGTGATACGACGTTTTATTAGAAAACTTCAGCCTGAGAAACCGAAAACGTAAAAATAACGTAAAAATTGATTTATTTCCTTTTACGGTGAGTGCACCCTTGCACCTACCCCACACGCCATTTTAGAACCACCTGTAAAAATGGGAATGTCGTATTCTGTTAAAAAGCTTTTTCTTCTTTCCATTCTGCCCTTGTAGGGAATCTTACATTAGAATCGCTTTTGAAACACAGTTGGGGTATGAGGTAATCTGTTCCTCCGAACACGAAGTTTGGTATTGTGTCTAAGTAAAACTTTTTGTGCCCATAAATGCATTCGGCCTAGTAACCAGTTGTCTTAAGCCTCACCACTCTATCGAAGGTAAAATTTTTTATGTGAAGGTCAATAGGAAGGAGTATCAGAGTATCAGTTCCGTAGGGAAAGTACGTATGGCTCCTGTTATATCAATACATGATGTTTTCTGAACTCTACTAGCTTCCGAACAATGTAGCTCTTGCTAAATCTGACCATCAAATTATTGCACAGTAAGTTAGTATCGGACGGACAGCCTGCTGCAGGAATAATAGGTCACAGAGACTTTCTTTACCCGTAACACTATATTAGACTACCAATTTAGTTTTGCGGCTAACAAAACCCTCAAATATTTGGCCTAAACTGTTAGAGTCAGTGGTTGTCCATTCAATGGAGGGAGGTTGAAGGTTAGAATTTTGCCCTTAGTGGTGAAAGCATTAGTCTTGTTTTACCTGGTTTTATCCCAAGTCCACATCCCGTGGCCACATCCAAGACCCCTTGCATAATTTCACTCATTATGCTTGAAAACTTTTCTGATACCACCGACATTATGTCGTCCGCATATGCTACCACTTTCACCCAATTTCGTCTAGTATGTTATGAATATTGTCTATGACTAGTAGCTACAGTAGTGGTGAAAGCACTCCTCCCTGTGATGTTCCTCTACTAACATGTTTTATGAGAGTAGTGTTACCTAACTCTGAATGAATTAACCTGGATTTAAACATAATCACTATCCAATTCCTAAGATCCCAAGATCCGATCTAAATCAATCCTTATAAGAAAGCCTAGGATAGCTTGCGTGCTTACGCTATTAAAAGCCGCCTCAATGTTTAGAAAGGCTACTAACGAGTATTATTTGTGGAGAGAGAATGGATTTCCCCACTCGTGCGAATAACCTCATGCTGTTACCGTTGAAATTCCCTTGAGGTAAGCGTGTTGGTTGTTGGATATTTGATAACGTTCTACTATACACCTGAGATGTATTTCCATGACCCTTTCCTTCGTCTTAAGTAAAAACGAGGTAAGACTAGTCGGTCTAAAGTCATTAGCTGATTCGTTGACAAGTTTCCCTGCCTTAGGAATAAAAATTACCTTGACCCTTCTCCAGCTAAGTGGTATATAGTTTAATTTCATGGGGTTTGACTATACCTATATTTGAATCCTATGAAAATTATTGTTGCATTGTTGCACTGTGTAATGACCGTTTTTTATGATCAAAAATATCTAATTTTTCTATTTAGTTATAATTAAATATTAATAACACTATACAACAGCCAAAAATGCTCAAGAGTTTTGAAAGTGGGCCTTGTATAATTCAAGTACGCTGAACATGATGGCGTTTTTAGTTTTTCTCTATAACGTCTAATTTTTTTTAATAATGGGTTAAAAAAGAAACGTCCATACAAAAATTGTTTATAGATTTTTAAACAAAATAAAAATCTACAAACAATATTTTTTATGTACGACTTGTTTTTTCAACCCGTTATAAAATAATTAGACGATACAGAGAAAAACTGAAAACGCCATTATGTTCAGCGTACTCGAATTATATAAGATCCACTTTCAAAACTCTTGAGCTTTTTTTTTTGGTAAATTCCGTTGTGTTGTGTAATTATTAACAATAGGAAAAATTGTATTTTGCTTTCAACCATGAAATTTCCTCAGTGTAATTTTTTATTACAATCATTAATAAGTTTTTGTTTTTGTTGATAATAAAACTGGAAAAATATTTATGAGGCTATTGAAATTCTACAAAGGAAACTATAACAAAAATACAATAAAATTTATAAATACATATAAAACAAATTGTTAAAATACTGAAACAAGCTAAATGCTTGCAAAAAAGTTTTTGCGTTGAAATATGAATAAAAAAAAAATTAAATTAATATACAGGAAAACTAAAGCCGACAGCTTAAATTTAAAGAAAATGCTGTTTAATTTTGTACTTAGTATTTTCAACGTAGCTCCATTCAAAACTAATTGCTAAGTACTCTTGGTACAAATTACTTGGTTGTTAGCGTTACAAACATTTTGTTCCTTTTGCCTTACCTATAGCCTCAACTACTTTCGCTCACATCCGTACCTTCTCCATTTGCCTGTATCCTTCACCCTCTACCTTGCGCCCACATCCACCCTCATTTTTATTTTTCATTAAATACATACATAAAATATTGCGTGCAAATGTCTCAACGTTGCACTTGTTTTGCCTGTTACTAATTTCACTTTAGTAGTTAAAACCATTTTCCTTCTCGCTTGTTTTTCTTTTTTGTTCGCTACTTTTTCTCGCTCTTTCTGCTGAATTAGCATAATTAACATTAGAAGTAGTTAGTTGTTGCAGTCGCAATAATAGGTTTGAGTTGGCATTTTCTGGGTTTTTTTATTTTTTGGTTTTTGTGTTTTTCTTCCATTTTGTTTTACAATTTTTCCAGTTAGTTGATTCATTGCGTTTCGTAACTACTTAGTTACTTAATTTTTCTTTTGTTCTTGTATCGTATAACAATAATTGTTGTTAGTAGTACATACCCCACAAAATGCTAGCAGATATAAGTACACAAGTACTTACTTTTCTTTCTGGTACTTTATATTCGACCGGAAATTATTACTCTGGGGTAAGCAAAGAAAAATTAATGGGGCGCAGCAGGAAAACTGCAATTTTAAGTTGTGGTGCCCTGCTCTTTTATTTTTTTTATAATTTTATGAAGTTATTTTCTTAAGTGGTTTTGCGTAAAAATATTTGCGAATAATTTTGGTATATGTAAATTTTTTACTTGTAAAATTATTATTACTAGTCGGTATCTCTTTATGAAAAACAAATATCAAAAGAGAACTAAACTACTCGTTTAGCCCAGTCGGTAGAGTAAAAAATGCACCAAAAGTTTATAAAAATTCTTAACTGCGATTTTTTTCCAGTAATTGTTAGTGGGGGTATGATAAATGGAAAAACCACAAAAATCAGTTTTGGGGTTGTAGAGCGACCCCCCCAAAAAATCCCCTCTTTGGTGAAAAAAGCCTTTTTGTACTAATAACTGGTTAACCGTTGGAGATATCAAAAAATACAAAACATACATAAAAAGCTTAAGTGATTTTCTACAAAAAGGATATTATGTAATTTTTTCGTATATGTCACAGTTTTCGAGATATTCAATATTTAAGAAATTGCAATTTTAATACTTTGGATGTACTGTGGATGCGCGCATCTTTGTTTATTTGAATTTTTGAGTGCGTAACTTATAGGAAAAATTAAATTACTCGAAAACCAAACAAGCTAGGAAGAAAAATCAAAAAGGGGTTTGAAGAGAATATAAAGTTCAACATCCTCCGCCATTCATTGACAACGGATAATTTTTTGTATACAAAAACAACAATATAGTATAGTTGCCTGTTGGTTTTTACCACTTTTACTATTTGCAGGCCTAATAAAAATAACTGGTTTCACCATATGTTATAAATGTATTATCTTTTAGTTCAAGATATTACTTGTGAAAATTCTCTTAAAATTTGAAATAAAAAAATTATCATTTTGCAATTTTATCAGCATATTAAAATCACCCAATTTTTGGCGAATTTTTTATCGTTTATTGTATTTGATGTTTTCTTTTTTTAATGCAATGTTTTAACTTCTAAATTATTAGAAAATATTGTTAAAAGATATGTGTACTGAAAAAAAAACAATTTTTGAGATATATGTTCAATTCGTTTGAGTCTTTTTTCTATTTTAAGGAAACAATAAAGCAAATAAAAAAAATTAAGTTTGCAATTTCTTAAATACTGAATATCTCGAAAATTATGACATATACAAAAAAATTATTTAAGACCTTTTTTAAGGAAATCACTCAAGCTTTTTTTTTGTGGTAAGTAATTTTTTGATATCTCCAACGGTTAACCAGTTATTAGTAAAAAAAAATGGGGGGGGGGTCGCTCGCAACCCCAGGACTGATTTTTGTAGTTTTTGAATCTATCATACCCCCCACTAACAATTACTGAAGAAAAATCTCAGTTCAGAATTTGTATGATGTATATCTTTATAATGACTGGACTAGTTGGTGTTTGTTTTGTTATTTGTGTATGCAGATAATTCGTTAAATAATTCTGAGAGATGCCGTTACTCATGTCTTCTCTCTTTCTTTTATTTTGGAGTTGGCTTAACCGATTTTAAATCTGATAATTTTGGCTAACCTACTCGTCAAGCTCTTGAAATTGTTATATAATATGATATCGTAGCACTTTTGGATCTTCTGGAATAAAATTGTAGTTACACTAATAAATGTATAGATTATTATTTTTATTATTTATTAAGAACTTTGCTTAAATGATGCCACCGTTTCTTCTTTATTGGAAAACCAACCCAAGGTTTATCTGCTAAATTCCTTTTATAAGGTGTTGGAATAGTCTCTCACTCATTTATTTAAATTTAATATTTTAATTAAATTTTGCATAACTACTATTTAACTTGGACTATAATATTTTGTAATTATATTGCTAAAAATTAATTACAATCTCCCAACGGTGTTATAACCAACACTTTCTCAACCTCAAACTCAAGCCTATTTATTAAATTGAATATTATTTATCAACATTCCAACACATGTACATATTTTATTTTATAAGTAAAGTATTCCATCATATTTTTATTCTTTGCATGTCTAACAAAAATAACAATTAAAAACAAATTAATATTAGCTAATTTTTGTTGTTGATTTTTGCAATGAAAATGAAAAAAAAAAGAAAAAGAAAACAACTTAAATCGCCAATAAAATTGTAACTAATAAATGAATTTACATACCTCCATGTGATAAAGCTCAATTAATAGTATTTTATGTATGAACATTATGAGATAAAGTTTTTGAATGTTAAATAAAATTAGTGTTTGTCTTGTCCACAAGAGGTAAATAAATTCTTTTTTTTATTTAGAGGATTATTTTTATTTTTTTTTGGGAAAAACAAAAGTGTTTAATTTGATAGGTCATTTATTATTATTTATTAGCTAAACAAATTTGGTAAATTCGATTGTTCATCTATTAAGTATATTTACTTTAAGGAAGATGTTTTTGCAAAAAAAAAAAAAAAAAAATACAGGAAAACTTTTGATGGGGATTGTTGAAGCTAAAGCTAGGTTTAAAAAAGAAATAATTTTTTCTAGCAAATTAACCTATCATATCATAACTGGAATATTCTGGAATATATTTAATTTGTGAAACTTATAGAGCATAAGAAAAAATAAATAAAAAATTTTACTTCTAGAGTCGTTAACCACAAAATGAGAAATACTAACTGCGACAAATGTTTGTTACTTTTCTGAATCGATTTTTTCTGTAGAACTATATTAACGAAGGCTTATTAAAAAATCCCAAAATGAGTGCAATGGGAGTTAGTGGAAATGGTGTTGCGCATGTAAAAAATTGTTTGAATTTCATAATCTCAAATCTGAAGTCAGTTTTAATTAGCATATTTAGGTTTCGCCACAAACTTAACTAAAATTTCCAATTTTTTTCATATTTGGCAAGCTATAATGGGAAAATGGGCGGTTTGATCTTCAAGAAATTTATGTTACCAAGTTGTCGATATTGGCCTTCTCAGAATAAAAATGATTTTCAAGAATGTAACTTTTGACTTTTTACACCTTCATTAATTTTTCAGCATGATTGCATACTTTTAGGTTTAATTCCAATTTTCGTCGAAAAAACCATGATCAGACAGACCTATTTCCAAATTGATTTATTTTCTGAGAGCAGAAGATAACGGAGCATGTTTTTGTATATTCCGATAAAGGACACCTTCTAAAATTGGGAAAAATTCCATGAGCATATTTTCAAGATTTTCTCCCCCAAGGTTCGTCAATTTTCAGTTTACATATTTTTAAAAATAACTCACTTTAGAAACAATGTTGAATATTTAGCTTTCCAAATCTTGATTAAAAAATAACACAAAATAACTTCCTTTATAAATTGGGGATACAAAACTGGAACTTTTGGCAATACATCATAAAAAACTTATTTTTCAGATGTATTTTACTCAACGGACAAAAAAACTAAAATCGAACGATCCAACATTTTTGTGAAAAATTTGCCGATTTCGAACTGCTTTTACACCCACACTAATTGTTTTTTCGCCAAGATTTTTTTGTAGTTTTCTTAGTTGGAGTATTATCTTTAAAATGGTTTGCTTTTGACATTATGAATTTTTCGAATTCTGTGGAACGAATCACCGTGCGCCTATTATGATTTCATATGAACCTTGGAACTCAACGCTGAAAAGACGGCTCTGAGAAAAAATCTATATGGCAAATAACGAATATCGATTAAGACGGCTCTTTAAAGCTAATTGTGTGTTTTCGTTTTTGAAAAGAAAATAGACACTCATCCTACACAGCTGAGGAGTTCATGAAGAAGACCAAACCGACAACATAATGATTGATGGCTTTTTTTTCTTTTTGAAACATCCAGAAATCACAAAGCGCTAGGTCTGGGGAATATGATGCTGAAAGAATTTCTTGAATCCCTGAGATCGCAGTGAAGTTGTTCGTTTTTTCAGTAGTGTGAGCTGGGGCGTAATCGTGATGCAAAAAGTAGCGGCGCAGTTCATATTTTTTCTGGTTTCCCAACAAGTTTTCGAAAACTTGTGGTAAGCAGATTTTAGCATACCATTTGCCAGTTACCGTCTGTCTAGTTTTCCGGGGGAAATAAATCGACATCATTCCTTTTGCCACTGGCCTCTGCTGCTTGGATTTAACTAACACCTTATGGGCTCCATGCCATCGATTGCGGCTTGGTTTCTGGGTCATACTTCAAGAGCTAAGCTTCATCACCTGTTATAATTCCATTGAAGGTGCTGGATTTTCCATTTTTTTTTAGCATCAGTTTAGATTTCAGGAACCAATCGTGCTGATATCCTCATGTATTCAAGACGGTTCATAATATTTGCGATACAACCATGGCATTCAAACCCAGTTCCTCAGTAACCATTGCTTGTTCAATCTCCGTCAATTTTGGGCTTCTCCATGGCCACACTTACGTCCTTAGTCACGAGACTTGTAGGGTAGAAGGGGGAGCATTCGCCACTGGAGCACATTTGCCATCCCCCCCCCCTTATCTTATAATTTAAGAAAGTTTTATAACTGAAACAATCTATAATTTGTGCTTTTATCGGCCATCTTTCATCCCTTCTACTTTGACAGTTAAGCTTTGTAAGTGATCGTGGGCAGACGTGTTTTTGTGCTTTTCGGGTGGTTGCAAAAATATTTGATAGTAAGTAAATCTTGTAATAACTTTTTTATTTATTGAGTGAGAAAGTTGTTCAAATACGTTATTCCGGTGTTATTTAATTAAAGAATAAGCATGAAAGTGGTTGCTCCTGGGGCACATTCACCAGAATGCGGATGGGGCGGTTTCGACGGCATATGATATGAATTTTAGACAGTTTAATGTTAAATTAAGTCATGTCTAAATACGTTCCTCTGGATCAGTACTATCCACTTTTATTTACATGCATATACAAATGCTTATTTTTTTTAATAAATAACTTATATTTTTAACAAAATATTTTAAAAATTAATCATTTATATTTTTGTTACTTTATGTTATAAATAAATTTTCATTAATTGAAAATGAGTAGAGCTTATTCTGACTGATAATATGTAATAGTAATATACAAGAACAAAAATTAAAAAAAAAATAGCTATTACTTTATCAAAAACCTGGAATTTTATTCCTTGGCGGTTACACCCCACCCCCTTGACGAATGTACCCCATGAGTGGGGAACTTTCACCATTTTGGACTACTTGGAAAATCATCAAAAAAAATAATAGAAATCATTTAGATAATCAACTTATAAAGATAACAGATAAAAGCTAATAAATGTAAATTTCTAATTAAAAAATAATTAAAAAAAAAAAAACTATTAGTTTAGCCTAGACAACACTTTAAAAAAAAGTGGCGAACGTTCCCCCTTCTACACTACTCCACAGAAAAATGTCCGGTTTGGAATCTCCGAATGCGCTTCGAGACGATCACAAGCGATGGTGCATTCTCTCTATATGCTATTTGGCACTCATTAAATATTTCTACAGCCCTAAGGTTAGGACGAAATCCGTAAAGAATGGCAAACCGTGATGACGGCGGAGTTTTTTTCTGTTTACATGTCACCTGTTTGCTGTGCAACTTAAAATGAAATGTTCCAATACTATGCCAAATCAGTTGGCATTTTTTGATTTGTCAAAAATGTATTCAGTGTTGCCAAACATAGCTCAATAATAAGGTTATAGCAGCGCTACAAAAACAAAATCGACCATATACTTATTTTGTTTTTGTATGCAGGGTTGGAAATGCCTTTCTTCAGTAAAATTCGTAAAGAATCTCATATTTTTTTTCAAGATTTATTCGACATAAAAATTAGACGAATAAATCGGGAAGAAGAAGAGAGTAATGCTGGTGACAAAACCTTATTATTGAGCCATGGTTGCCAACTAAGCGAACATGTTTTAGCACCCTCATATAAATAAATTTTATATGTATTGACAACAGATTGGAATAAAATAACAAAAGAAAATGCTTATAATAGAATATACAAAACAAGAGCTCTGTTTGGAGGTTTCATTTGGAGACAGATGCAAATACCCAGGACTAGCGAGTTGAAAGTATTAAACGCTTTTGTGGAACCAACATTTCTGTATGAAAGCTAAACATTTTTTTAAATCTCGAAAAACATCACGTAAAAAATGTTTTGGTCAAACATGATTAGTAATAAACAAGCGAAGATCCTCCGATTCATGTGTAAATGAAATATAGAAAGTGGAGGTGGATTGGCCGGCCATACAATTCGAAGACCTTTCCATTCAACACCTTAAGGAGAATGACGTTAGATTTAAAACTGCAGGGAAGTAGCAGTGGCGGGTGCCCTAAAAATATATGGAGATGACCAGCTTTCCTCTACAGAAAAATAAAATCACAATAATGGATTTCATATGTCTTGCGCTAGAAATTGTTTAATATCTTCGAACCCAGTACACAACCCAATTTTTTTAAACTTGGGTTTTTTAGATAAAATCACGTAGAATATGTGACATTTTTTTCGATTTTTTTCGTTGTGGGGGTGAGCATAAAAAAGTTATTTAAAGAATGCAATTGTTATTATTATTTATTATATATATTTAATATATATATATAATAAACGGGGTCGTTCCGATTACAGGAACCGGAGATAATGAATTTTAGTAAAACAGAACCCAACAAAAAACCAAAACTTAAAGTTCACATAATTCTGAAAATATACATTTACGATCAAAATCCCGATATACGTGTCAGCTAATTTCACGAATATAAGCTGTAGAAAAGTTTTCAATCAAATCTGAATCATGAACTCAAAATCGGCATATGATTTGTAAATCAATTACGCTAAAGCGAAAAGTATCTAACAGAATTTGGTGGAAAAACTTATGAAAGTTTCATGCACAGAAGACGAGTAAATAAAAAATTCAAATATTAATGTTTAGGACCTATAACACAACCTAGCAGCAATACTACTTCTCGAAGCTACCAAAAGTAACTTTTTGCAAAACTGTTTTTCTATAGCATACTTTCAGGGTCATATTTTAAATTCTTGTATATGCATTTGTGGATATCCATTAAACCATTTTTAATTTTGTTTTATATAGTTTATCATAAATATGACATATTCAGCTGGTATACTGCAAAACCTAACCTGAGCTAGTAAGCACAATATGCAAAACCTTACCTCAATGTTATTTAATGTAACCCAACCACAAAAGACCTAACACAAATACAATACAATTGTAATCAATTCAATTTCCTATCCAAAAAAAAAAAAAAAACACACTAACTTTTATTTTGGTTTTAGTTTCATTCGCTATTTCCCGCCCGCCCTTCAGATTCAGACACAATATCGACCTTTTTCTATTATATCGATACTAAAATTAACCACAAAAATACACAATACTTGCTGTTATAGTAAAGGTGTGTGTGTATTTGTGTGAATTTGTATGTATGATATAAAGTTCGATAATTTAGTTTAAATAAACCTTGAATAACACCTTAAAGAATTAAGGCGAGGGAAAATGTGTATGTGTGTGTGTGTGGTTGTGTGGTTTCACAAATTCACACCAAATTATTAAGGGATTTGTGAGGTTATGTTAAAAATTTGTATTTCAGTTCATCTCATATGCAGATGTGAAATATTTTGGAATATTGGGATAATTACATTATGATATTATCGATGATATCATATTTTTACATAATAGATCAAATTAGTTTTGGGTGTAGATGGTAGAAATTTCTATTATTATTTTATTCTTGCACTATTTTCCCAATATTACTAAGTAATCTTCATTTGAGAAAAGCTTTCATTAAAATTTTTTTTTTGGTTCGTAAATAAATTTTTTTTCGAAATAGTTTTTCAGAAGCTAACCTTCAGGTTAGGTTTACATTTTTGCATGCCTTCACTTTGATTAAATTCTTTTCATTTCTGTCAATTCAATTTAACAAACTTTGTGTCTGTATTTTCCTTTCTGTATTTCTCCTTTTTTTTTGCAATTGTCTGCAAAATCTGATTCAGCGGAATTTTTTTTGTTTGCTATAGTTAAGTTGCATTTATAAGAAGAAAAAAATAAAACTCAAAAGGAAAAGCCTTCACACCTACGTTCATACACCTTTATACAATGTATACATATGCATATATATATGTATATGTGTTTAAGAACGCTTACTGTATAGACAACTATATTATCGTCTTAGTTCAAGCAACAAAATAAATTCATTTCGCGCTATCTGACAGACTAACGACTACCAAACTATGTACATATCTCCCAGAGCTTTGTAGAATGAACGAACTAACTTATATAGTTACATAGCTATGAGCATATCTAGGGACGGAAATGGTTGATTTAACTTATAAGCTCCTATGGTAGCAGTTCTTAGCAAGTACAGGATGACTAAGAAGAATAAGCAGTAGCTACCACGAAATGTAGAAATAAATTGTATGAAAATGTTGGTTTTTTTTTCTTATAATAAAATTAAATATGCTTGCAAAATTCACATTTACATATTCGTAATCCTTAAAGAGTTGGGCGGCAATTGGGTGTAAATTTAAAAGGAAATGAAGAAAAGGCTATCGGTTGACGGATTCGAAGAATGGCTTTACTTCTTTGTTGGTGCAAAATTGTGGGAGATCTGATGTTTAAATAGAATTGAATGCCGGTTTAACAAAATTTTTATTAAGAACTGCTCCGCCTCATCTGTTTGTGGTGGAATCTTAGTGCTGCAGGATTATAAACTTATTGAAGCTGATACTACTTCTAGAAAATACTAGCTCCGCTTGTAGTTCATCAACAATTGATTTCATTTAACTTTTAGCTACCCGCAAGATCTCTATAGTCTGGAACCCAAATTTCGACTCTCCGCTATTCCATAGTTTATTATATTAGATTATGCTTACTGTTTGAAGTGTTATGATGTTAGCTTGGCTTAAAAGTATCTCACTGTTCCTTCTGAAGATCTTTGTTACAGAATCGCCAGAACTACCGCACACACCTATTTGGCTTTTTATCTTGGAACCGTCCGTGTAGATGATCTGTATAATCATCGTCATCATGTCTCCCACTGAAGCATAGGCCTGAATAAAGTATTTACATCTAGTTCCATTTTTTGCCAACATTTTTGGTTCATTCCACGATTTTCGAGAATCACCGATTTCTTTTTGCAGCGTTCTTCTCCACGTAATCTTAAGGCTACCTCAGGGATTTTAATCAAGAGTAAATTTCCATTGCGTTTTTCCGCAGTGTGTGACCTAACCTTCGCCATTTTTGCAACTTGATGTAATTGGCCATATTTCATTTTTTATACAGATTATTATTGCTAATAACATTTTCCCAGCACACCTTAAGAATATGACGGAGACATCTCTTTACAAAACTTTGGATTTTTGCAGTGAGAAACTCTGTTGTAAGCCAGGTCTCGCAACCGTAGAGCAGTACGGCAATGACACTTACTTATTTACTTATTTTGTACTACAACCGATGATCGGCCTTGGCCATCTCAATGAAGCTTCGCCAGTCGCCTCTGCTAAGCGCACGCTGACACCAGTTGGAAATGCCAAATACAGTCAGGTCCCCCTGTACCTGGTCTTTTCAATGGAGATTCGGCCGTTCCACCACCATGGCTCGAATAGAACATCTTCCTAGCCGAAGCGTGTTCGTCCATTCGCCCAACATGGCCTAGTCAGCGAAGCCGCTTCACTACGTCAATGTCGGCGTACAGCACATGGTTCCATCCTATTCAGTACGCATTGTCCACGCATATTAGACTATAGATCTTGCGGAATATCTTCCTCTCGGACGCGCTTAATAGCCTCTCATCATTGGTGTACAATGTCCACGTGTCAGCGCCCTACATTATGATGTGAAGGATGAAAGACTTGTAGAGCGTTATTTTTGTTCATTGAGAGAGCTTCCTTATTGCCTACTGAGACCGCAGTAACACCTAATAAAAGCTAATCTCCGCTTGATCTCAAGATTGTTTACTGTTGTGCATGATTTTCCTTATTTCTGAATTATGTCCATGGCCTTGAGGCGTTTCGAGATTGTTTACTGAGTCACTCCCAGTGATTCACCTAGTTCTTCTTGCATTTGACACAAATCTTCATCGAGCAGTGCTTCTAGTTCGTCGTTTTTGAACATTTTTTCTCTCTCACCACCATATTTATCCTCGACATTGAAATCACCACTTTTAAAACTTTGAAACCACTCACAACACGTTCTTTTAATCAGAGCAGCTTCACAGCAAGTAAGTACTTGAGAGCTTCGATGAGACTCAGCTGCAGTTTTTTTTCAAATGGAAACAGAAGGTCAAAACTTCCCGCAAATGATGACAACTTGAATAATTTTAAAATGCAGACAACGATTGGTTTATAGCCTCTAGGATAGTCACTGAAGAGACATTAAGGTTTGCCTTTTCGTCAACATTTATCCAATCAAGCTAAAGCGGGGAGGGATAAATCCTTTGAAGGTTCTGGAAAGGATCTTTATGGCTTGTCTCGCTCACGGATATATTCCACGTTTTCGGCGCTCGGTTAAAGTTGTATTTACTACGCTCTACCGAAAAGGTAGTAAAAGCACCTTAGAGCTTTTCACTAGGAAACGTAAGAAGGATGGCCTGTTACTATCAACGATGAAGGGAGTAACACTGCAGCTGTCTTCGTAGTATGGTGCAGATGAACTCTGGTTAAGTCCGTAGTATCCTCTCTGACTAGGCTTCAGAGAAGTGTGTGCCTGGGTATCACTGGTGCAATGTGTACTACATCTGCTCTCAATGCCTTGTTTGACTTGCTTCCTCTGGATCTTCAAATCCTTAAAGAAGAGATGAGAGCTGCCTACAGACTCTGGTTAAATCGAGTCTGGCATGCCGATGGTAATATAAGGCACAGTCAGATATACCACCAGTTGTCACTACAGTGCCACTGTTCTTGATGCTCGTGGACAATTAAGTGCCATGTATCCGCTTCAGAAGAAGTTATGATGTCAAGCTCCCAGAACGAGATCAATGGTTAAGTTCAGAGTTCGTACTCCGGGGTCTCCATTATGTATTTTATACCAACGGATCCAAAACCTCAAACGGTACTGGATCCGGTTGGTATTTGGACGATGAGACCAAGTACTCTTTTTCTTCTGGACAGATGGCGACAGTATTCCTAGCGGAGAGTTTCGCTATCTTGAACGTGGCGGGCTGGATAATTGAGAGGATATGGCGTGGGAAGTGCATATGCATCTACAGTGATAGCCAAGCTGTACTGAAGGCTATTGCTAACCCTGTCAGCACTTCAAAATTGGTCAGCAAGTGTAAGGCAAAGTTTAATAGTGTCGCAAAACACAACAAATTATGCCTTATATAAGTGAAAATGTGGTTTTGCAGGTAATGAACAGGCTAGTAAACTAGCTAATAAAGGTTCTGCAATTAAATCATGGGATCTGAAACGTTTTCTTGGTTGTAAGCTCTGGGGAGAACATGCTATCCATAGAGAAAGATGTTCGAGCTTGACTCCTGCAGAACCGCTTCGTGAGACAACCTAACAGGAAATCAGCGGAATTTCTTCTGAAACTGAGAAGAAAGGACCTGAGATTACTGGTGGGTGTCATCCCAGGGCACAAGACATGTGGTTAGCACATGACCAATATGGGCGTCAACACCGATCCAACCTGCCAATTGTGTTTTGAGGGCGACGATACTATGGAGCATTATTTTTTTAGCTGTCCAGCGTTCGCGAGAATCGGATAAAATCTGTTGGGTAGTGATGTCTTGAGTATGAATAATATCCATACTCTCCTTCTTCCTGAGCTTCTAAGGTTCATTAGTGAAACAAAGAAGTTCGAGGTTGAGAGACTTTAAACCTTTCTTCTTCTCATTTATCCCCTCACATAACTTTCCTGTCTTTCTACTTTCTTCTACTGGCTCTATCTTGGGTATAGTACAATAGTCTTTGAGACTGAGTGCTTTGGTTTAGTTTAGCACACCTTCAACTCAAAACTCTAACCTTGAATAGAAAAACCATGATTTAATTATTATTAGAATGCTGTGACTAAAACGTGAAATACCCCAGTCATCTAACCCTTACAAAGGTAACTGGAATCATTTCTAAGTATTGTTTTAAGTAGAAAGTAAAAAGTTGATTAATTTTCTCTCGGCTTTCAATCTTTGAAATGAAGACAACTCTCAGATTCCCCTAAAGGATGTTTATAAACTGGTATGAGAAACGATTTGAGTGGGAATTTCAAAGAAGTTGAGAAGGACATTAGAGAGAGTAACTGAAGTTCACCTAAAGCAAAGATTTAAAAAATAATCATAAAGCTTTTTGTAATCTATTTACTAACATATTCTTTCAGGACTAACACTAATGCACCGCTATTTTTTGCAATTTTTACGCCATTTACAATTTTCCACCTTCGTGAGAAACACCTTCAGCGTCATTGTCTCATTTAAACATCATTTATTTTTTTTGTTTTTTTTTAGTTATGCTTTCTCTTTTGTTACAAAGTCGGTTCATTTTTGAGTAATAGTTGTTGACTTTGGCGTTGAGCTGGTTCTTCTTCTTCTTCTTGTTAGTTGCCGGGAAAAATCACTTTTGTTGACAGCAATTACCTTAGCAGCAAATTCGACAAGCAACGCAACTTGACAGTATTTAACTTTTAATGTGACATTGTGGACTACATGAAGCTTTTAGGTTAAATTTTATGATATACATATAGACATAAATACATAAATAAAAACACATACATACGCGCAAGTTAAATGAAGCGCAATGATGATGAAATGAGCAATAATGAATTTTTTATATGGCAATAAAGTTTTTTTTTTATTTAATGTTGAGTAAAAAGTTAAAAGAACAACTTTATATGAATATGATTTAGCTGTAAGAGAGAAAAAAGGCGAAAGTTTCAAACAAATTTATAACCGATATTTATGATAATACTCAAAAAAAAAAAATAAAAATAAAATTAACAAACAAATTCATTAAAAACCATATCCATAAATTTCTTTGTCATTTAAATATGTCCTCGACTTCATCTACGTCCTCAAGTCCTCGCCATTTTAATCATGCCATAGTCTGACATGTCATGACTACTAGTCTGTGTTAATAACATTAAGTTTATTGCCCTCTGGGGGCTATACTTTTCTCCTTTCCTCTCCTTTTACATATAATTTTACTTCAATATTAATAGAGTTACTGGTTATTTTTGCTGTCTGTTCTTTATCGTCGTGGTCAAAACGTTTTGAGTTGATGGATTGAGTGCAGCGTTGTAAGAGATGAGCGGCGACATGCACTTTCATAATTATTAAAGCAGGAAAAATATTACATTATTGCAATTGCAAGGACGAAGGGTAGAGAAAAAAGGACAATAAATAAAACCACATGAAATTTTGCAGAAAATTTTTATTTTTAGGGTTGATGTACTACGCCGACAACATAAAACTGTCATGTTGCGACATAACTCGTTGAATTAAATTGTTGGCAAACATTTTTTTTTATAATGGCAATTAGTTTTATGGCCAACAAAAAAATTGCTAAAACATAACGGCGACAACAACGAGAGAAAGAAATTAAAGTTTAAATAAACGAGTGCACAGTTATGAATATGAATAGAGTATAATAAGGTTAAGAGTTTTGAATCTTTGGAAAAAAAAAAATCACAACTCTAGCTATCTGCTAATTTTCTTGGCTATATCACTAGTTTCGGCATGAATATCCTTATTTTCCATTCGTCCTTTGGCTAATAACGCCAATAACATTGAAAGGAGATATTAAGTCAAATATATAGCTTTTTTTCTCATACACAAGTATTAAACTAATAAATTTGTTTTTTTTTTTTAAGCTTATTTAAAATTCCAAACTCTTGACCATTTAATTTCGAATTAAATTTGTGGTATTTGTATTCTTTCTTTTAATTTCTCTCTTAGAGTATGCTGCCAATTAAATATGTAGTAATATCATAAAATTTATAGTGAAGATGTTTTAATTTATTGCTGTAAAGTGAAGCACATATACATGCACATAAAAAAAATATACACAAACACTTTAATGTGCAATGGATCCGCGCAAACAGAAAAGACTTGGACCTGCTCCAATTGCATCGTTTGAAAAATCATTTGAGGATAGTACAACAACAACAATTGCAACTACGACAACAACGACGATAACACAAACTGTTGGTAGTGTTGGAATCATCGGTGGTGGTGGTAGTGGTGGTTCATTTGTGCATAGTAGTTCAATAAACTCAACAGCTACAACGACAACAACAACAACAATAGCAGCAAAGAATGTTGCAGCAGTAACTAAGGATATTAATCGAAATGGCGAAAAGGTAAGTTGAAGAAAAAAATAAAAGGAATGTTCTTTTTTTTTATTTATGTAACTACAAATATTCCCTCTAAATTTTTAAATGGGAAAAAATAGATTCCAGTAAATTTTTTACGACATATTTGCTATATTTATTACAATTTGATAAAACTTGAAGACATTTATCTACCAATGGAGGGGTAGGAATTACTGGAGGTTTAACAAATGTTCGTTAAGTTGATTGAGAAAAATATATATTTTTAATTTTCACAATTTTTTATCTTTTCCACATAATTTTCATGAGTTCCAGACTTTTCTCAAAATCATATTTTAACCCCTTCGGTACCATGATGACACCGATGTCACAAGGTTAATTTTTGCAATTTCTTCATAAATATATTCAATAAATTTTTATTAGTTTAGGGTTTTTGAAAAGAGAATTGATTGTTCCTTAAATTAATTGTCAATTTAAAAAATTTATAAATTTTTTTTTGTTAACGATACTGTAACGGATCAAAGTGGAAAAATTGTTTTGTTTTTTTTTTGTTAATTTTCAATCACTCACAATTTTTACAAAATTTGTCCAAATACACCGAATTCTTAATATGTTGTGGGGAAAATCTATTTACTCTAACATAATTTCTAATATTTTTGTTTACTTTTGTGAAAATACAAGTTTTTCTATGGGTCACCGTTGACCCTAAGATCTTCAATAGAACATTTTAAGAATTTTTTTATAATGAAATAGGGGTCGAGGAATGCGAATCTGGACTCGGTTTTGCTCTATCGATTCAAGTAAGGGTTAAGTGAAAAATTAAAATTAAGTTATTTTGTCTATCTTTAAAAAAATATTTAATAAAAATGTACAGAAAAAACTCGTAAAAAAATACCATTGAAAGCAACAGGGTTACCGGTCACCCGTGAAAGTTCAGGCCTTCAAATGAGCAAAATGTCTGTTTTTATAATAAATTGTAACGATGAATTAGAGGTTTTGCGCTATTTCCTCTGATTTCCTTTCGGTTCCGAAAGGATTAACAGATTGATTTACATCTTTTGGGATTCATACTAGTAGAACCAAGCTTTATTACCTATAACGATTTTATTAAAGGTGCTAGATCTTCCATTTTCAAGTATTAGGAAAAACGAAAACATTTTTTTTTGTAAGGGAGTGTTCCTAGGTATGAGACGGGTTTTGTTTTTGAGCCATAAATTTTCACTGGCTAAACCAAATTGGGTGTTTTACATACTGTGGAAAAGGTAATGAAAATACGCAGTTTTTATCGGAGAAAAGTATAGTGATTTCATTGGCACGCAAAATTTTATATCCAATTTTCTGAAGATGTATATTTTTGCAAAAAAAAAAAATTTGTTTCCGGGTATGAGATACCAACAAGAATCCACTAAAAATTGGGAAATATGAAGTAAAAACCCCATAACTATTTATAAATACAAATTATTTTGAAGGCTATCAGTGGCTCCCTCTCCCTCTCAATCATCGTCTTCTCCAGCCAAATCGTTATCGCAATGTTTGCACTTTTCAAATGAACAGGACGCTTGCATGTAACCTATTTGATGGACAATTTTCTTTTTCAAGGTTGACATGGCTAAAAATACAAAAAAAAAATGGATCAAAACAATAGTTATGTGGTGTCTCATACCTGGTGATATGCTGTGTCTCATACCCGGAAAGTAATGCCATTGCGAGAATAACAAAAAAAAATGTTTCCAACCATATATTGGCATAATCCAAAATTAGATCGCAAAAATACTTAAAACACTAAATGCTAATGCACCTTTTTCACATAATTCGCTCGAAAATATATCACTTTGAAAAAAAATAAAAAAAGCTTTTGGGATCGATTTTCACACACGATGTTTGTGTTACCAAAAAAACTAGACGACCTCGATAGCCTATTGGATAGTGCACTAGACTTTCATCTGGGAGGTTCGGGTTCGATACGCGTCTTCGTCTGGTGGTTAATTTTCATAACTTTCTTATATTCACTATCAATATGAAGTGTATGAGAATTATAAGATAGTGTACAAGGACACACATTGGTTGGTAATGGCAAACCACCAAGCCGATAAAAAATTGCCACACCGCCGTTCGGAATCGGCGTTAAACTGTAGGTCCAACTATGTGGTATCACAATGGGCCGTTCAGGCCTAAGTGTGTCTCTCGACAGCCACTCCAACCTAACCTAACCTACCACAAAAACTAGCTCATGACAAAAGAAAAGTTTGACAGTAGTCAGATCGGCAATATTGTTATTGCATGATGTAAAAAATCGACAGTCTCATACCTGGTGCTGTCTCATACCCGGGTACACTCCCCTACTACACATATAAAACTCGTGGACCCCATCGAACCGATTTCTTCGTGTATCTCAGATGATTTTCCAATCAAATTTGAGACACACCCATGGCAATTAATTAACAGATATTATTTCTTACATCAATTTTTGATTTTTGTCAATTTTAGTCTTAACCAAGGTCACATTTGCATTATCGGTCGAAGATTTCGAGCGGCCTTCACGAGGGTCGTCTTGCACAGAAAAATTGTTGGTTTGGAGTCTTTGAAACCACTTCTAATCACGAAGGATTGCACATATCTTACACTTCATTTACGAATCTGTGGGCAATTGCCACTGGTTTGAGTTCACGCCGAAACCAAAACTATGTTGGCGATGAGATTTCTGCCGAATTTTTCTTTTTCTCATCTCCATTCTTACCAATCTTCCTGAAAATTTTAAATGAAATAACAAATTTTTTATTATCTTTGAATTTTACAAAAATATCACCAATTTTTTTAAGCCCCATCGTATATTGAAGATAACACTTCTCAGATCTACATAGAACAGTTCAGACACTGCGGATAGAGTGTAATATATTGAACCAAATCAACTCTTTTAATTATTGGGGTTCAGGGTTTCAAAAATGCTTCTTTTAAAAGTTTCTGGGCAAGACTGCTACGGTTTTAGTGGCTTTGTCACGGATTTTAAGTTTAAAAAGCTGTGTAAGACTCAAAATTGTAATTATTATTATTATTTGAAGGATGGGACGAACCGAAAGTCAGGCACTATGAACTATAAGATCTATTGCACTAAAGCACCAAGTTATGAAGGAAAGAAAGATAGAGAAGAAACTAGCCCAAGCCGAGAACCTAGTGCACTATTCACTAAACTATCGAGGTCGTCAAGACTCAAAATAATTCCTCTTTTTTTTTTATACCCCCTGTCGTTTGCTGTAGAATATAGGGTCCCCACAAAAATTTCTTCGAGTATAATTTAAGTTTTCAGGAAAGATTTTCCCTGGTTTGGATTTCGAAGTTTCTTTTCCTGATAAGGGATGAGCTTGAGCAGGATTTTGATTAGGAGGAGTGGTTTCTTCACATTATTTGTAGGAACTAGTAAAATTTTAGGCCGATTGTATACTTTCTGCTATACCTGCCTAAGCACATATGTATATCTAGATCTCCTCATTTTCTGTTGCTTAGTGGGTTCGGTTCTAATACCTACTGTTCTACAGATCGCATAAACCGGTTTACGGAAAGTATGACAAATCCATCTTTACTTTCATCGTTTTATTAAGTCATATGAAAGCTATTTTTTTTAGTCAACATCTTGGTATTGTTGTTGTTATTTAAGGCCGCTACATTGATCTTGAGTGATTTAGATTTCGTTGGTTTGGCATTTTAGCAAACTTTTTATGATTGTTTCACCAGATTTTTTGTCTTATTCAGCATTTCCGATTTTGATAATATTAACCAAGTATGCAGTCTTACTGCAGGCTAACCCCAAAAAAATTAATATAAGTATTATGTTTTTCAAGACAGAGTCTGCAGAGCGAACTTGACAGAGTTTTAAGTTATCAGCATGTGCATACAAGGTGCGTCATCTGGAGCTTCGGTATAGAGATCTTTAATAATTTTAAGAAAATGCAATAGATTTCGTAATGTCTCGTGTTTTTATTTAGTTTGGCCCTTCAAAATTTATTGTGAGCTATTTTTTAACACAATATCGGTTTAGTGACCTCCTTCATTGCTCATACAAAGTTGGGCTCCTTTTTTGGCATTTTTCACAACATTGGCGAGCGTCTCAGGTGATATCGCGGCTATTTCGCAAAGCTGTAAAAGAATGCAGTAATTTTGAGCTGCAGTCATTGAGAATAAATTAAATTTTCTGACTGCAGTCTTTCATTCTATTTGAGACTTATGACTTTAAAAATGAAGTCACGAAGTCTTCTTGACGTCAATGACTAATCCATTCATTTGGAACAGTCAACTGTTACTTTACTATAAATAAGTCACAATAATGCCATGAATTTACATTATAATTGAAGTCGCAGTCATAACTTCGAATTTGGTTGAAATCTTGAAGTCAATTCAGATTTCATTTTTACAGACTGCAGTCATTTACTGAAGAATACTAAAAAAAATATTAAATTTCTTTGATTAGTAGTGCACAAAAAACTCACAAAAAAACAGTATAGTTTCTGTTTCTATGCATTCTTCCGTTAAATTAATGCAGTGAAGGTGTTCACCGGGCAATGCATTAAAATAGAACCCATACTCTTTCCATGTTTGTTTTTCGTGGACTACAATTTTTGATATTGATATTAGGTTTAGATAGATATTTGTATGAACAAAAATAAAATTAAGTTGCAAAATAAAAAAAGTAGATATGCCTAGAGGAGTGCATTTTGACTTCAATTGATTTCAATTAACTTCCACTAAATGACTTTAAGTCAATCAATTAATTATTCAGGTCAAGATTTCATTCAAGAAACTTCTTGACTTCATATGAATTATTTTCCAATGAATTGCCAGTCATTGACTTCAAAATGACTTATGACTTCATGATTTTAATTCTTCACTCACAGAAAAAAATTAAGAATTATTCAGTCATTTTTAAACGAAGTCAACAAACTTAAAACTAGATATAACTGTATTTTTTTATAGCTCTGTTAGTTCCACTACCATCAAAAAGAAAAAAAAATTTAAAGAAACGAAGAAATTAAAACCACTTCCTTTAGAAAATTTCTGGATCCGTCAGTGATTCGTTCTAAGTTTATCCTTGAGACATTTTAACTGTTAAAGCCCTAAACTAGCAATACTTTATTGAATACCAGCTCATTTTGGTTATGAATTCAATGAAAACGCTGATCAGTCAATCATCAGCGGCCCTTCTTTGAACCCTTTTGTAATATCAGCAGATTTTACACAATGTTGCTTTTACCTTTGTCTAACTCATAGGGTAAAATTAGTACACGCATTCCTAAAGTCTTCCTCAAAATTTTATCAATCGACATATTGAACTAAAACCGAAAAGATCATGGAGTTATGGCAGCGTCTACAAGAGTTCTGGTTTCAACAAGACGGCGTGTGAAACTCTTTTGAAACAGTCACAAGGTATTTTAATCACTAGCGGGACACGAGGCAAAGAGGACCCCCAAGCGCCTTTTTTTTTTGGATATTTCCTAGTTGACAAGCTTTATGTTCTAATGTCCATCCCCAGGTTTTGCACGTGCTGCCAGATAAATTCTTGTGTTGAGGGGGTCCTCTGTACCCTACTACCGCAATGTTATGTTCGCCATCTTTATGAAAAGGCCTTCTATGTTTGTTTAGTGGAGCAAATCTACTTTATGTATCCTGAAAATCAGGAGTAAAATTCGAAAACTGTGATTTACAAAAACCTGCAGCCACCTGATTATTGCTTGGTTTATCTTCCCAGCCGTTCGGTAGAATCTTTGATTTAAATAGTTGAACTTTCAGGGTGATGGATAAGTTTGTTGTAATTCCACATGCCGTTTAAAAAACCAAAAGCTGCACTGGTTTTCATTCCGACTAGTAATAATTTTCTCAGTTCCAGCACTATCGGAACCGTCACTTTCAAGAAATCTCAAAGTTTCTAAAGAATTAATGGGACCACCAGATACTTCAACAGCATTACCATTATTTGCCAGGCATGAAGTTAACTTTAGGTCCTCGTGCGCAATTTTTTTCAGAAGAAAATTAAATTTTAGGTTTTTTAATTTAGAATGTCTCTGCTATTTCAGCATAAACTAATGTCTCGTCCAACAACCTTCCGGTGTAGGCTGTTACCAAATATCAAATCATATAATTGTTATTAATGTGATTCTCCTAGTTTTATTTCATATTTATAGTTCCCACCTATAAAACAAATCAGAGAAGAAATATTTCACATGCGTTCCACTCACACCTACCCAAATACTATAAATACACATGTACATACGTAAATGTTATTACAAATGAAAAACGCTAAAAACGCCTTAAAGCATGCTAGTCATTTTTACTTTACTATTTTGAAAGTCACGTGCCAATGCGATTGTGTCAATAGAAGAAAACACACACACATGATTACGTGAGTGTGTGTGCGTGTTGTATCAGACACATGTGTCTGTTTGTGTGTTTGTGTCATCTTTAAAATGTCAGCGCAACAAACCAAAAGTAAAAAAAATTAATGTAAACAAAAGATGAGAAAAAAAGACTAAAAGAAACTTGAGAAAGCTTTTAGAAAAAAGCTTTCCAAAATTATATTTGACAGCTGCAAAAGAAAAAAAGCTGCCAAAAACTACACTAGCAAAACAACTAAAGCAGCTGAAACTGTCAAGAGAAAGCTTCAAAAGTTAACTAACTATACTACAAAAACTTCAATATCCTGGAAAGCTTCAGTTGTTCGTGTGTGTGTGTGTAACACATTCGCTGCTTATGCGCTTTTGCAGCTGCTGACTGACTTGAGAATAATTCAGAATATTTTTTGCACCATCACTGACAGTTTTATGTGTTGGATGCGTGCGTGAAGACATTTCGTGTGACGACCGCGAACGTGAAGCGCAGCAGACAAATTTTCGCAGGCGAGCGAGCGTTCGTTCGGTCAAAATTTTTTTTTGGCTTTTCGGATTAATAGTGCATTTTAAGTTGCCTACTTTTTGGGTGTTGTGCAGTGAAATAGAAAAAAACAGAAACAGAAATAAATAAATGTGAGCAAAAAATAATCGGCATAAAAATCAAAGTGAAAAAACATATTTTCTGTAATTATATTTAGTTTGTGAATAAGATTTTTTTTGGCTGTAGTCATGCCGCTTATAATTCCTCCCTTTCACTCTTTCTCACTGAAATAGTTTACACGACACAAGTGCCTAAAAATGTGCTCCTCATCAACGAATTTCTTCATTTTTTTTTTGTGTACCCACAAATTGTGAATATCTTATACTGGATTTACGTTGCTGTGTGTGTGTGTGTGAATTTTTCACATGCGTGCTTTTTGAACAAATAAAAAAATAATTGTATTTTTTTTGCTTTAATTAATTTCATTTTGTAAACCAAGCGGAAAACAAAGCATAAAAAAGTATAATTAAAAATTTGTATAGCATAATTTCAGGCGCACAAGTTTTCGTTTTCACTTTCTTTTTTGTTTGTTTCCTCACTCGTTACTCATTACTTTACAGCATAGCTTAAGGCGTTAAGGAGAATTTTCTTCTTCAAGGTTTTCATAGAAGCAAATATAATCGCACTAACGCACACACACATTTGAATACATACATAGTCACACATACACGCACACACATACACGCATCAATCGTATTACATACATTTGCATTGCTTTTCCATAAAAAAACAGCTTTTCAGTGATTTCTTACTTACATTACTCGCATGTTAAATGTGGAGCAGGAAGGATTTAGCATTACTGGCACTTGTCACCCTGTGCTTTTGAATATGAAATGTGAAGAATGAAAACTAAATGAAATATGCAAGCAGCGTTAAGGGACGAGTAGAAGAAGCAGGCATAAATTTTGTACGAAATTACTCTAAATATCGTAAAAAAAAAACTGTAAGCTAAATTGACACAATTCGATTTCGATGCGTGACTGACTGACAGGCAGACAGACATTTGTGTTGTTGTGAATCGATGACTCCTTTTTCTTTCTTTTTTTTGCCTCTAAAGGATAATTGTCGTTATGGTTTTTAATAATTCACAAGAAATGCACAAGCACCTTCGAAGAACCTGAAAAAAATTGTTCTGTCTAAATAACATGAATTTGAAAAATAAATAAATTTAAATACATTTACTCGTATAATAATAATAAATTATTAACTGAGCTCTCAAAAGAAAATTTTTACCTTCCTTTGAGTGTAATTTTCTTTCGATGCAGGTACATAAATAAAATATGGTATTTTACAAGAGAGAAGAAGGAAAAAGAATTTTAAATGTATCAAGTTTTATAAAACATAAACATTTACTTAAAAAATTAATCTATCAGGATTTATTTTGGCAAAAAAAAAAAAAAAAATTCAAGTATTTATAAACAGCTTCACTCAAGCGAGGGAATAGCGTAGCTGATTTGAATGTGGGTGCTAAGATTTTGTAGCTTACAATGGAATAGATCAGAAACTGGAAACACATACGCATCTTGATAGAAAATGCAAAGTCCGGAGCAGCTGACTTTTTTTCAGACTCTTTAAAACGATTTATTCATTTTTATTTTATTTCAAAACTTTAAATGAAATATGAATTTTTCTTACAAATAAATGAAATAAGTGAGATCTACTGCGTTTCTTTTCCCTTTACCACGCTTATATTTTTTTTTAAACTTGATTCTCATCTTTTTTTTAATTTTTCGATACAATTGCCATTAAGTTCTACACTTTTTTGAAGCCGGTAGATCCATTTCGAAAAACAGCCCTCAAAACCGGTTTTTTTTAGGTTTGCAACTTAGACATTAACTGCATTAATTATCTCTTAATTATTGCCGAAGACCTGTCCTCATTAATTTGGATGGAACGACCCGAAAGTCAGGCACTGCAACCTATAAGATCTACTGTACCAAAGCAACAAGTTATGAAATAAAGAAAAGAAGAAAGAAAGATAGATAGATAAGAAACCATACCCTAGCCGAGAACCTAACCCAGGTCTCCAGAGACAAGAGTCTGACACGCTGCCACTAGACCACAGAGGCGATGGTTGGACCTACAGTTCAACGCCGGTTCTGAATGGTAGTGTTGTAATTTGTTATCACTCGGTGGTTTTGCTATTGCCTACCAAGCTTACTCATTCACTTCATATCATTAGTGAATATAAGAAAGTTATGAGAATTAACCACCAGACCAAGACGGGAATTGAACCTGCAACCTTCTAGGACAAAGTCTAATGCACTATCCACTAGACTATCGTGGTCGTCTGTTCAAGGAATATGTATGGTGCTGAACAAATTTCTTCAATCCTTGAGAGTGCAATGAAGTTATTCGGTTTTTCAGCAATATGGCCTGGGGCATTTTCGTGATGGAAAAAATAGTGGCGCAGCTTACCCAACTACAAAAACGCCCTAAAAAGAAGTAAAATTTAATGCAGATAAAAAAGTTATCGCTATCACAATTGTTCTAACGGGAAAAGAAAAACTTAAAAAAATAAAAAAAGATTTTCTATTTTTCAATGGGACTTAATGAGTTAAAGCCCCAAACTTTATTACCTGTTACAGTTTTATTGAAGGTGTTGAACTCTCCGTTTTTTAACATGCAGTAGTTCAAATTCGAGGAATACATCGTGCTGATTTCTTCGTGTATACATAACGCTCGTATCTTTTTTCGGACCAAAAACTGTACATCGATTTCAAAAAAACTATATTTCGCGGTATTATTTTTTTCAATGAAAATTAACAAGGAAAGCAATTTATTCATCATCTAAATCGTCTTCTAAACGCGGTATTTTGGTTAAAAAAGGCGGTATGCGGTTTTGGAGTTGAAAAAACGATATACTACTCGCGGTACAACCAAGGCATTCAAGCCCAGTTTCTCAGCAATTATTTCCAGAGTCAATATTGGGTTTTGTTGGTCTATTTTGAGCTTCGCTGGATCCGCGCTTACGTCATCGGTCGAAGATTTAGAAAAATGTCCGGTCTGGAATCTCTGAAATCATTTCAAGGCGCTCACAATCGATGGTGCATACTCTACATCTGCTTTTTGGCATTCATTAAATATTTCCACAGGCTTCAGGTTACGGCAAAATTAGTAAATAATAGCAAACCGAATCTCTCGAATCTGATTGTGGTGGAATTTCTATCGAATCTCTTCCTGAGTAGCTTTTCGTTCCCAAAGGAACAAATTTGGGACTAAAATCGTTTTAAGTTTAGTAGTCGTGCTTTAGTCTTTACAGATCTTCGAAGTCGGTCATATATGATTCACTATCCAGGTTCTCGCATAAATTATGGCTAATCCCTAGTCATTCTACCTGATCAACTATTTAAAAAAATATGTAATTCTCATTTGAAACACTTAATATTACGCTTACACTTCTTCTTATACTACACTGGTGAAAACGACCTACGATTCACGTCAAAGAGCCATAATTTTCGTATTTGTATCGTTAATAATATTCTTGAAATTAAGCCAGTATTCTAGCAAAATGATTCCAAATCAGCGATGGAAAAATAGTACTTTTGTCAATCAAATAGAAAATATCTACACCACTGCCTTAGACTAACCGAAATTAAATATGTAGCTTGTAATTAATATAATAGCGGTCTTGAATGGTCAAAGTAGTGTAAATAAATTCTCCTTGGCTTCCAATAGATTAGTTCATAATATGTTGAAAATTGCTTGTCCAAAGGTTGCGTGGTTTTTGAAATACAAACATTATTTATTTTACCGGGCTCAAGTGACAAAGAAAACATTGATCACTTTCTTCTGAAAGAATTTTTCTCTGAACAGGGCTAGTTTTACCTAACTTTCTTAGTTTCCATTTATGAAAGATTTTAACAAAAAATCTAAGATTAAGTTTAGGGAAATACAATCTTTCTTTAACTACATCAAGTGGATCCAAAATATCAAACCTAAAGTTAAGGGGACTTCTTGTTTAAAACTTGAAAAACATCGATTTTTTATGGTTGAAGGAACCCAAAAAGTTTTAAAAATACTCTTTTAAAATATTCGTGAAAATTTCGAAGTAAATCGAAAATTATAGATAGAGTTGCCAGACGATCTAGATTAGTCGTGGTTGTCCAGATTTTTTGTCTCGTAACCAGAGTCCTGACTTTCAGAAATTTGTCCAGATAAAACTTTCAAATTTGTAGAGATAACATTTTTACTGATAAATTTAAGCAAACACATTAAACAATTGAAAAATATATCAGAAGTCTCAGGCGCTGAAAATATGTATGAATCGGCTCCGTAAGTTAAAGTTTAAATGGTGAGCTACACTGATTTTAATCATTGGATGTTCATTTAATAATAGGAAAAAAGCTAAATTGAAAAATAAAGTAAAAGGTTTTTCAAAATGCTCCAGCTTTATACCTTTATGTGCTAAAAAAGAGACCTAACGTCCAAGAACAAGTTTTAGAGAAATCAGCTGTCAAAATAAACAATTATTTAGCTTCAAAATCGTTACTCAGGAGTTTTCAGGGACGCTGCATACGAATCTGATATAAGATTTTTAAAATTTAAAATTGTGGATCCAATATGGAGGAATTATTTTTAAAAATTGATTGGATTCACTTATTCGGGCGTTTCTGATGACGCTGATTACGAATCTGGCAACGGATTTTCAAAGATTAAAATGGCGAATTCAATATGGTCGACTATTTTTCAAGTTCACCGGGTTTCAAGTTAACCAGAGCAATTTTTAAACAATCTTTAAATGCATTTTTCAAAAAATTATGTTTTTTGACCTCATTGGACTGATATTTCAGGTTCTTCTGAACTTCTTCATAAAAAGCGAAAGGTGAAAAGACAAAAGTTGGAATATTCCCTCTTCCATTTTTTCTATAAGAGAAATTCCAAGTAAAAATATGTGATTTTTCGTTTTTTTGAGAAAAAAAATTTCACTTTTTTCGTTGAGAAATGTCTAACAAAAGTTTTTTTTTAATACTTTTAATTTGGAAAAAATGAGGAACCGTTGCGGGTTCCGAAAGGATCTGAACTTTTTGACATTCTGCTGGCATCATTGTCCATTCAAAGCCTATTAATTTTAAACAAAAAAAATCGTTATCTCTTTATTCTTATTAGGAAGTTCGGAATCCCTCCTACCACCAAAAATGAACTTTTTTGAAGATGCCCTCTATTGCCGCCATCTTGAGTTAAATTTTCTTTTTTGTTCTGCAATAAAATACCGTACTTTAAAAAAAAAAATACCCCAAAAAATTTAATTATTTTGCTAGAAGTTTATTTAAAAGAAATACAGTTTTCGCGTTTTCAATTGACCTCAGTGAAAGCCAAGTTTAAGAAAACAGCAAATTTTAGCTAAGCCAAGCTTAATTTAATTATTGAAAACACAGTTTAAATGTTCCATAATATTTAAAGAAAACAATCAAAAAAAATCCTATTCAGCATAAAAGGAAGTTCATATTTGTAGGAATTACTTTACTAACTTACTTCTTTGTTTTCTGAACTTAAACTCAAACTTATAAATATTTAATTTGGCAAAAAGTTTTTTTTCCCCCCTACAGCATATACATATGTAAAACATACAAGTAAAGCCATTTGGGTAATAATTCCGTCGAAAGTAAATGAGTTTGCGATTTTAGGGAAATGCATAAGTAGCTACATACACATTTCAAGTATAACTAAGTACGTGGAGTAAATGTATATTGCTACTTTTGTGTAAAGATTCTGTTAAATAATTTCTCAAATTTAATTATGGAATTAAAAGCTTATTTCAGTTTATAAACTTATATCCCGTATGTAAACAAAAATATAAATAGTAAACAAAAATGTATGATATATGTATGAAGGTGCATTTACGTGTGCCACGCTCTGATTAAGGCATGTGAAAAGATAATGAGCTAGCTGCTTTTTGAACAGGTGGAAATGAAACTGTTGTTTATTATAAGCAAAGAAGATAAATCTTTTGACAACAGTTTTACTACTCATATAATTAATAATGCATCCTAATTTGAAGTACATATTTTTTGGTTTAAAATTTAACTGGTTAAATGAAATTTTTTTCTAATTTATATTTAAAGTTTCTAAGTTTAATTTTTTAATTTGCAAAAATTGACTCGTAAGCTAAAGATATTTTTAAGGTTAAGGAATAACCATTTAAGAGAATTCGAATATAAAATTGATGAAATTCACTTCTTTAGTTTCCTAAAAAGTTTCTAGTAAAAACTTCACTTAAATTAACAGTAATTTTCCAGCTGTTGAAAATTAGCGAGCTTTTGTTGGTTCAAGGCAAACAAACTTAATTTCATCAGCCCCACGGAGTTCCCGTCGGGAAATAAATTCCTAAGTATCACGAATATGAAAGAAATGGCATTCTTAATTCCGATGAATTCGAAGATAGCGTTGCAAACTATCAGAAAAAACTTCGAAAAAAATCAGCTGTTTTGTGTCAACAGTTAAAAGGAAAATTATTATAATACAAATTTTAAGATAATATAAAATTATTTTCCCCCCTATTAAAAAGAAGTGTTTCTTGTGCAAAAACCTATAAAAAATGGATTTCATGGCAGCAGCGTTAATTTCTTAAAAAAAATTTGGACCTAGTAATTTTGATCTTTGCTGACCCCAAGAACTTTTTGATGAGAAATATTTTTTATAGTCATATAATGAATAATGGCTTCGTATAACACGCAAAAGGGTGGATAAGGGTTGGTGGAATGTTGCTGTCTTAGTAACTTTTTTCCTTTTTTCCATAATAAATAATTTTTTTTTTAGCTTTGGAACATGTACAAGGTAAAATAAAAAAAAAAATTTATATTAGTACCGTGAATACCAAAATTGTGAAACTTGGCTCCATAGCGGGGTCCCCAGACGTGTTGACTTTGAAAAGTGTAACATTGTTGCACAGTGTAATTGATCTTTCATAAAACGCTGTTTTCCTTGTTATCTTTATTTTTCTTCTGCTTCCGACACACTTCAGCATTCGTACAAAATCATTACGAAAAACTGCTCAAGTTCTATTTCATTCGGAATTAGTGATGAAAATCTCCCGAACTTCGAAACTTTGGGGGAATTTCGTGGCCACGACAGAATTAAGAATATGAACTGTTCATTCGTAGATACGATGGAATCTTCGTCAGAATTAGTGATAGGCTGCATACCTTTAATTTTTAGAATTTTTTACCTACTCAGTCAGTAAATCAACCTTTTAAAACATTCATTAAAATCGTATTTTTTGAGCTTTTTTATTTTCTGAAAGCGCAATAAAGTTTTTATTTTTTTATGGTGTAAAAAAAAAACAAAACTTTTTAATATTTGTGATAAACAATTTTCTGTTTACCGGTTACCGTCTGACCAGTTTTCAGGAGAATATCACTTTATTTTACTCTAATGAAGTAAATCGAGATCCGTTAAATTTGTGCCTTTTGGGTTCCATACCATGGACAAATGTTGCGTTTCCAGGTCGTTCTTATAGAATAAAGCTTCCTGATTTTATTAGAGATCCTACACCCTTCGTTTTAAAATTTTGTAAGAAAATATTGGGCGAAACGAACGAAGTTCACTTTTTGACAGTGATTCAAATTTCGTGGAATCGATCGAGTACATTTCTTTGCCTATTCCATATATTATAATATTAAATTGGAATTTTTAAAAAACTAATAAATACAACCAACCTAGCGAACTTTTTTATGTAGATTGGAATAAAAAAGGAAATAGAGTACTGAATGCGAAGAATGTTTCTTTAGAAATAACAATAAATGGTACACAGATTTTTATTTTATTTTTAAGGGGAAGCGGGTCCATCTCGATTGGGTCCTTCTTATTTTGTCTGGTGGAGAACTCCTCGATATCTTTTCTCAAAAATACGCCATGTTTCAATACAAGCAACTGCTTAGTTAAAAGAAGGTTCATAGTTTTTCACTTATGATCTGACCCTCCAAAAAAATATTTCCCTGCTTGTCAACGCTTAGCATTGATTCACCATGTTCCATCTTTGTTGGGTGTTTTTTCATAATTACTTCACGCGTCAGTGCAAGCATCCCATTGAAAGTAAGTTCGCGGATTTCGTCACTACTAATGAATTGGCGCTTTAGAAGTATATTTCTTAGCTTGCCAATGATGGACATTGATACATCTTACACATTGATGACTTAATCTGCTCTAGATTTTAAAAAGTTTTAAGTTATCACAAGATTTATCTTGTTCAGATGAAATCTGAACGCAGCAGGTTGATAGAGATAGGATTAGATTTTATCTAAGCTTTCTTAATTGATTGATTTTAAAATAAAGAAGCTTTCGAAAAGTTAAGACCGAGACAGCAATTAATGGAAACTTTTTGGGCTGAATATGTTAGGTTTAAATGAAAAATCGAATGTGGATCTAATCTAGTGGCTTCACATTCATAGAGAGGATAGTTTAACAAAAGCGCTGGAGTCGAGTAGTGGTCACCAAAGACCATGTTTATTCCTTTATTACTACATAGTTGTACTCGAAATTCTAGAAAATCGTTTTTCTAAAATGTTTATCCTTAGCTTAAGCTAAATATTAACCTTAACCAAAAAAAAATAGCTAAATTTATAAAGTTAAATCAATAGAATATGTATGTACTTATGTATGTAAATATTTGATTTCATAAACAAAGTTAACTTTTTTCGCAAAAAATATGAACTTTTCACTCAACTTATTTAACTTTAACTTTATTAACTTAATTTTGTTTGTTTGGTTTTGATTTTATATAGATGGAGTCACATGAAAGCCATAAAGGAACAACTACTACAACTGCTGCTACTACTACAACTGCGACAACAACAACGACCACAAAAGGTAGAGAAAGCACATTAAAAAAGCAACAACAAATACAGCAACAACAACAACAACAACAGCCTATAAGCATATCAGTATCTGTTAGTAGTAGTGAAAGTACTAAATCAATACATGATGGCGGTGGCAACTCCACCACCACAAAACGTCCACCTCCTTTAAAAGCCACAACCGCTGCCGGTTCAAAAACAACAACACTGGTCAACAGTGCTGAAGAGAAGGTATTAATGTCATATAAAGGTACCGCAACACTAACAACACCCTCAACACCGCGCATCGAACTGAGTCGTGCATCATCATCATCGCATCATGAAGAAGATAGCCGTGAAAGTAGTCCAGATAATGTTTTCGAGCAGGTGATGATAATATATGCGGGGTTGTATTTATATGTACATTATCTATTTACTATTTATGTATGTACGTATGTATGTATGTATGTATGTATGGGTGTTGGGTGGAAGAAAGGATGTTACAGGATAGGTCGATGGGATGTGTTGTAAATGTAGTGCATTATTTATTGTGTGCCCGTCAGTGAGTCAGTCAGTCAGCTAGCCAATCAGTTTAGTGCTCTAGTGTAAATCATGTGTAAATGTCATTATCATAATATTTTGCTTTTTCCTTCCTTAACTGTTTCACACTTTTTCACATTGCAATTTCCGTTTACGTTTCAACTGATTTGAATTTCCGTTTAACATTTTTATATTTGATTTAATTTTTTTGGCTTTTGATGTTGTTCTTTTGATTTTGATTTAAAAATCTTTAACTTAAATATTTATTTATTTTATAAAACTAATACAGAAATCAGAGAAATTTTAAAATTTTAGAAAGTAATTTATATCTGAGTATAAATCGTAAAGAAGTTTATTTATTTCGTTTGAAAAGCATATAATTTTGGTATAAATTACCAGATCAGTTCCAACCTTTTAGGAAACAATCTAAAAATTTTATTCTTCAATGAAACTTTTTTTTTAATTTATAAGTTATTGTTCTCCATTAAGCATAATCTTCTGCTGTTTGGTGGGGGGAGATTTATAAATAAAACTCTACCGCATGAAAATTAATTATGGAAATTTCTTCCCCATGATAGAAGGAAAACATCTGGCGTCTTAACCAGCGGTGATAACTGATGAATAGAACAGTGCAATTTTCCATGGCCGGACTGTTTTCGGAAAGAAAATGACTCGAATGACCTTCTATACATCCCAATCTCAGGCAGGTCTAGGTTCTTTAGTATAACTATTAAATCGTCGTATGGTCTATTTACTTGGATTTTTAATGATAGTATATCTGCGTGAAGGTGAAATTGGCACGTTCATATTTAGTCGTTAGGGTGTGGATTTTTCTGGCTTCAAATATAATGTTTTTGGGTTTTAAAAGCACTCAGTCTCAAAGACCATTGTCCTTTACCCAAGATAGATTTAGTAGAAAAAACTAGAAAGACAGGAAAGATATGTGAGGGGGCAAATGGGGAAAAAGAAAGGTAAGATCTCTCAACCGCGAACTTTTTTTTTTTAAACTGATAAACCTTAAAAGCTCAGGAAGAGGAGAGTATGAATATTATTCATACTCAAGACATCACATCACTGGACGACCTCGATAGTCTAGTGGGTAGTGCACTAGACTTTCATCTGGGAGGTTCGGGTTCGATTCCCGTCTTCGTCTGGTGGTTAATTTTCATTACTTTCTTATATTCACTATTAGTATGAAGTGTATGAGAATTATAAGATAGTGTACAAGTACACACATTGGTTGGTAATGGCAAAACCACCAAGCCGATAAAAAATTGCCACACCGCCGTTCGGAATCGGCGTTAAACTGTAGGTCCAACTATGTGGTATCACAATGGGTCATTCAGGCCTAAGTGTGTCTCTCGACAGCCACTCCAACCTAACCTAACCTAAGACATCACTACCCAACAGACTTAATCTGTTTCTCGTGAACGCCGGAAAGCTACAAAGGTAATGCTCCGTAGTATCGTCGTCCTCAAGACACGATTGGCAGGCTGGATCGGTGATGACGCCCACCAGTAATCTCAGGCCCTTTCTTCTCAGTTTCAGAAGAAATTTCACTGATTTCCTGTTAGGTTGTCTCACGAAGCACTTTGCGGTATTGTACGAGTCAAGCTCGGACCATCGTTCTCTGTGAATAGAACCCACAAAATCATTGATTCACAAGAAAATTTTTCCGGTCAGCATGGTGTAACTGCAGAACCTTCATTAGTTAGTTTATCAGCTATTCATTCCTTGCAAAACCATATTGTCCTAGAACTTATATAAGGCATAACTTGTTGTGTTTTGCGACACCAATTAGCTTTGTCTTATACTCGGTGACCAATTTTGAAGAACTAACAGGGTTAGCAAGGACATTCAGTGCAGCTTGCCTATCACTACAGATGCATATGCACTTCACATGTCATCTCTTCTCAATTATCCAGCTCGCCACGTCCAGGATAGTGAAAACCTCCGTTAGGAAGACTATCGCCATCTGTCCAGTGGCAAAAGAGTACTTGGTCTCATCGTTCAAGTACCAACGGATCCAGTACCGTTTGAGGTTTTGGATCCGTCCGTTTATTCCGAAGTGGATACAAGACATATGGTTGTCCACGAGCATTCAGAACAGTGGGAACTATATTGACAACTGGTAGTATATCTGATTGTGTCCTATATCTGCCTCGACATGCCAGACTTCATTTAACCGGAGTATATAGGCTCTCTCATCGCTTCTTCATGGATTTGAAGATCCAGAGGAAGCAAGGCATTGAGAACATCACCAGATGTAGTACACATTGCATCAGTGATATCCAGGCACACACTTCTTTGAAGTCTGGTCAGAGAGGATACTATGGACTTAATCATATCATTCGGCCCATCATCACCTATGGGTCCCTCGTCTGGTGGAAGGCGTTGGGTAAGAAGAGCAACCAAACTCATATGGGAAAAGTACAGAGGCTTGCCAGCCTGGGGATTTCAGGAGCTATAAGTAGTGCACCTCAGGAAGGTCTAAACATGATATTCCATGTCTAACCGCTACGGGTGTTTGTTCAAGACAGTGCCCCAAAAGAAGCTGTCACATTAAGAGAATCCAATGTGGGGAGATCAGCAAACTATCGGCACTCTCCAATTTTGACTAAGATAAAGCTGAAGCGTCAAAATGGGATCAAAGCTGACTTATATGTGGCCACGGATTATATGACTTTAAATTTAGATTTTACATCAAAACAGGGAAGACATCATCTACATCTAAAAAAGGGAAGACAGGGAGTCGATTTCGGTAACAGGTAATGCTGGTATTACTATCTTCATGGCTCAAAGATGGAGAATGGAACTAGAACTGGTCTCTACTCCGAAGGCCTGCAGCTAAGGTGGTCGTATCGTCTTTCTGACAGCTGCAGCGTCAGGCAGAGCTTCTAAGAAAACAGCTAAACTTCTACAAGACAATACGATTCGGACTTCGAATATCATTATCTTTACTGATAGTCAGGCTACAATGGAATCTAAAATAGTTAAATCAGAGATTGTAAAGAAATGTCGTTCTTCACCACAAGGTCACTTTCTGCTGGGTTTCTGGACATAGCGAGATTGAAGGGGACGAAATGGCCAGAAGAATGGACATCAACGAGGCCGATACCTCTATACAATCTCCGATGTGTGAACTATTTAGGAAAATAGACGAGTACATCATAGCGGTGTAAAATGGCGCTTAGACTAACCTAGATGACTGTATAGTTTCACGAGCCATCTGGCCAAGATTAGATAGGAAGAAGACAAAAGTCCTCTTAAGGCACAACAAATCTGCAGTACGTCTGCTCACAGGAGTCATAACTGGACATTGTGATATAGCACTAATGCTCCAACGGTGGCGTATTCCAACGAGCGGACTGTGCAGAAGCTGTCATCATGAAGAAGAGACAGAATCCATTCTGCTCTTTTTATGTCAATATCAAAGGCTGCAGATAAGTAGACTCGAATGTTTGGGGTTGCGCCTCTTCAATAGTCTAACTGTGGAGTTGAACTATCGGATCTCCTTCAATAGAGGTTCAATAGAGCCATTACATGGAACGCTGACGGCAACCATGGTTAAAGATGTGCCTTCTCCTTGCAATTAAATGATGGTAATCGCAATGAACAGTTAAGTCTTTGAGTAGAAGTGCACAGGCCTTCTAAACCTAACCCAACCAAAGTTCGTCTCCACCATACTACAGAGGCAAACATGACAATAGGTCTCACAAGAACAATGTATAAACAGTATACTAGAGCTGGATTCAGATCCCAAGTTTTGCCGAAAGCTCGCCTGGATATTATTGTAAGTGTTGACGCTGAATTCCAGATAGGCTATCTGAAACTTCAAAACCTTGTTAGCATTTACTGCTAAAAAAAAACATCACGGTACACTTAAAGATGCTTTTTGAAGTTATCTGGCTGAAACTCGCTGTTAATTTTACAAAGTACAGTTATTTTATATAAGGTCTGCATGAATATCGAATTCAGAAAATAAAGTGATCCCTGATCATACTGTGGAAGATATATGCTTTTTAAGATAGTGGGAGACTCAAAAAACACTTGTATTTAAAAAGTAAGTGGTGGTATTTTTTCCTTGATTTTTCTAAAATTTATTGCAATATGTTGAGTTCTTGCCTGTCTTGAAACACATGAATACGATTCAATCTTTCATAAAATCTTTTACCTCATAGTTGTAATAGGATTTACGATATCTAATAGGAAAGAAACGAGAGATGAGAGAAGTCTCCTTCCTGATAAGAAACCAAAATCTATATTCAACAAGAAATTTAGAAAATGATACAGACTTTCACTATAAAATGATATTGAAATTTGTACATAATCAAGAAATGATTTGAAAAATTTATTTTGAACATTAAATGAAATCACATGCTTATGCAAATATTAATTAAACAATTAATATAAATTTAAAAATATTCCGCATTAAAAAAACATACAAATTTAATATCTTTTCAAAAAATTTTCTTTTAACTTTTTAAAATCACAATGTTGTTCTATACCTACACACACACACACACACACACACACATCATATCTATTGTTATCAAAATATTGAATTTCCTATGAAATGTACGTATGAGTACTTTGGAATATATTGTTTCAACCACATACGCGTTTACCTTTAATATGACCTACTTTAAATTTTCTTGTCACAACAACAACAACAGCAGCAGCAGCAGTAGCAACATCAATATCAACACATACTACAATGTTCAAAAATAACAATGTAATTGTTGAAAATGTTAAGTAAGCAGGAGCAGGGTTAGAGGAAATTAAGGTTGGTGGGTGGGGGAGAAAAAGAGACATTGTAGTTATAACGGAAACCACAATTTTCTTCTTTTTTCTCTGTTTTTACTGCCTTTACATATTGTTGCTTTTTGCAATACTTCAATTTTTGTTGTTTAATGAAAAAATATCCTAAAGGGAGATACACACATACGCACACACACACACACACTTAAACACACACATTCATACACCAACCGTATATACACTCTCAAACCGCACACAAACTCACACTCTCTTACACACATATATAAATGAATCTAGCTAAATGAAGTACAAAATTAATTCAAGTGTATTTAAGGAAATGTTTGAGGCAGGTAGGCACTTTGAAGGTGGTTTTACGTTTAAATGGGGGGGTGGTGGTTGCTTTTCTTTTAATGCTCACACATTGGTTAAAAGTCATTGCAGCGAAAGTAAAAAAAAGAAGAAATTAAATTAAAAACAAACTATAAAATGCACTCTTCAATGACAATGTAATTGGTTGTCAATTTAAGCAATTCAAACATTGCAAAATAAAAATATGTTTAGCACAAGGTTGCGTTTTATAGAAGAAAAAAATATGAGGCTTAACAGATTTATGCTAGAACTTGAGAAGCTTGAGTTATATTTTAAAAAATAACTTAAATGGGTTGGATGCCCAGTTTTAAATTTAACAATCATTTAAGGAGTGCGCACGAAAAAATTGTGATTTCGGTTTTTACTTCCTGCTTTTGTTAAAAGTGTTCGATAAAAAAAAAGAAGCATATTATCGTCTTTAGTTTTAATGACAGAAGTGTTTGCTAAAAATGGATACTTATAAATTGCCAAAACTGTTAAAGTTTTGAAAAACTTGAATGATAATTTAAACATTGATGAAAAGATGAGATCTGGCGGAAAATGTGGACACAGAACTAAACGTATCAAGAACATTTTTCATAAAAATCCAAATGCTTTGGGCACTGAACGCTGACAAAATTTTAAAAGTCCGCAATTTGATTTAGGTGTGGTTAGGTTATTGTGGCAGTCGGTCTACATAAACAACTCACTTAGACCCATTCCATTGGGTCCATTCTGATACCACCTGCATGACACGGAACCAAATAATAAAGCGCTAGACTTGTTTAATCTTAGCGACAGACACTTCCGTAAGAGAATTAAAAGCATATTTGCTGAACGAACCCGCTCTGATTCTAGCTAGAGCTGTACAACTACAGAAAAAGTGTTTAAATATTCCTTGTTCTTTTTCGTCTCTGCAATTTCAGCAGTATTCATGGGAGAGTACTTCTAGCCTGAGATCATGGCTTCCAAATACCCAATGACCGGTTACACAAGCCACAACCTTAGAGATGCTCTTTCACGGAAGGCTGAGCAGTTGTCTCGATTTTTTTCCTTATCGAATTTCGGCCACTTTATCCTAGTCTTCAATATTAATTTACAGATGGCAATAGGTATACTAATATCGCCTCTGTCCGTATACAAGGGAAGATTAGTACCCTGTCTAGCTATCTCCAGGCAATACGATTCCCTTCAATATTCTCATGCTACGGAACCCATATTAGGTGTATTGTGAACACGATGCTAATATCATTAAGGGCTGCCAGGCAGTCCTAAGTAACTTTTGATTTTAGCGCTACCGAGTTCATTGATCTGATGGCTGCCTAGCCAGGGTTAGGACCTCGGAAATCTAATATCTTAGTAAATTATAGAAAAAAGCTTAGCAATACAAAAATTTCCGTAGTAAATTTAAAAATTTCCCTAATATGAAAGAAAATAAATATTTTTCTAATAAAATATGTATATTAAAAAAAATACATGAAAGGACAAAAAAAACATTAAAAAATCATTATAATCAAGCGAACACAGCGGGTTCCCAGCGGGCTATCCAAGTATATATTTACTTAAGTAAACGGCTACCTTTTTAATGGCTAGGATCTCTGCTTGACACTGCAGTGGTTGGGAAGACGGACAGACCGTTCCAGTCCTAGTTCCTTTGAGAAAACTCCGAAGCCAACCTTATCCTCAAGCATGGAACCATCGGTATAAAAATTAAGTTCTCCCCATCTCCAAGACATGAGCGCTTCCCACTCCCTTCCCGACGGAATACGCGTCAAAGGTGAGTTTGGTTATAGAGTTAGCAATTTCATGGATCTCACTCTCTCAATCTCTAGGCATGTAAAATAGTAGAGTGGTCCGACTGTCGGTCATTCCAAACCACCGTTTTTAGCCTTAGCGCTGATGCAGCAGCCACTTGTTCCCCTACCAGATAATCCTCTCCTTTCTGTCTAAATTGTAAGCGTGGCCATACTAGATCACAAAATATCAATAATCGTGTTCGGATATATGCCTCTAACTGCAATTGGCAGGTCGTCAGCGTAAGCAGTGATGCGGCAATCATCCTCTCTAGGGGCAGCATTAGAGAGTTTACTGCCAGAATTCAGAGTAGGGAGGAAAAACACTCCTCCTTGGGGGGTACTTCTGCAGACTTGTTTGTTTAATGTGCAGGTTCCTAAACTGGTTTTTACCATTCTTCTGACGAGTATGCTCGTAATCAGGGCAAGCACATTGGATTCAACTCCCAGATTAGCCAGAGCTCCTGTAATATCTATAAAGGCCGCCAATACGAACTCTTGATCCCAGATGGTTTTCTCCACAAACCCAATGAGCGAGTGAAGGAATGTTGTGCTGAGGAGATTCTACCAGTGGTAGAACTTCCAGTTTGATATATGTATTTATAAATATAAATAGGGAAATATCGTCTAGGTTGTAACACTGTCTAGGTCGGGAAACCTTGTTGTCCCCCTTTTTTTCATATTAGCGCATTCTAGGTGTGTGTGCAGAATTGTTTGTCGCAATGACAGCAAACTTTTCGTGTCACTTAGAGTTTAAAGAGCGAACAGTACAAACGTGTCACGAAACCAACCGAGTGTTCAAATATTGAAAGAAAACTGATTCACAGTGCTAAACAAAGTGAAATAAAAACAAAAACATGCAAACAACAAAGTAAGTTGACTAAAATTGTATTTTAAAGTGTAATTTGAAAATTTGAAGCGTTATTTGGTGCACGCATCACGTGTTCGTGAGCATTAGTCAAGGTCGGAACACTGCTTTTTTTTATTTTGCATTCGATCAACAAAGCGGAGAATTTGAAATGCGCCAATTGGACGGCAAGCTTTTTTATCTGCAATAATTTTGATTCGGAATAATGTTTTAGCCAAATTTAAATTTTTTTTTTTTATTTGATAAAATAAAGAATTAAGTTTAGTTTAACCGTTCTCTGGGTGGCAAAAAAAAAAAACATTTTCCCACCCAAGTAAAGGAGTAAAAAGGTTTTTAACCTACCATAACCGCTAAAAGAATATAAATTATAACAATATGAAGTTAATAAAAAGTTATGACTTCTCATAAAGTTTCAGCTTTCCAGCATACTTATAAACAATAAAAAATTTGATTAAAAAACGAAAAAGGTAGCCGGATATCTCGTCACCCAGAGAACGGTTAACAATTCAGACAGAAGACTTTTTATTTCAATTTTGGGTTTCCTTTTCTCATTTTCAAGTGTATTTCAGTATTTTCCTTTCATTTGCAGGCTTTTTTTAAAATAATTTTCCTCCATATCAAACTGATTTTCTATGGTGTTCTAAACTGCATATTCCGATGTTGACTGCAATTTTTCTCACATGCCCATAACTCCTAAACTATTAATCCAATCATTTTTTAATGTTTAGCAAAAGCATTGCAATTTACGAGGTATTTGTGACATTACGCGAAATGCGCCCACAACAATGGAAATTATGTGCTAAAGTAAAAAAGTTTTCCAAGCTAGACGACATTCTCCTACGATTCAACACTATCGTTAAAAATGCATTTCAGTCATTTGAATTTTAAAAGCTAATTACTATGGATCGAATCAACAAAATCAGTTTGGACTTGGTAAATTTATCTTGAACGTTCATTATTTTATAGAAGAAAATTTTTGTTTGTTACTTTGTTCTACATGTCAATGAATGATATAAAGTCCCTTAAGAAATGATATATTTTTGCTTTCACTGGAAAGATCTTTTCAGAACTGTTTCTTTTTTTTCGTTCCGTATTAGATATGGAATACAACTGCGTGTGAGTTTCAACTGACTTCTAATGTGGGACTTACTAAATATTGAATGGTTTTTCTAAAACCGACTTTAATATTTTAAAGTATGTAAAGGCGCCATTTAAAGCTATTGCTTTACCAAGTTCTTATAGGGGGTTTCTTTTCTCCTTCTCTCTCTGTCTCTCTCTCACTCTTTCAAATAAATATTATCGGGAAAAATAAATAAATTAAACCGCAACGTGTCAATTTTGAATCTCAGAATTATTCAATTATCTTTCAACATATTTTATTTATTTAGTTGAATTATTTTCTACATTTAATGCTATTACTTTAATTAAATATTTTTTTTGTTATTTACGAATTATGAATGCACACACACACACACATACACACACACATTTTATTCTCGCACTCTCATTTTTCAACACTCTCACATTTACGCTCGCAATTAAAAATTATTGTATTGGACTTCGTTGTATTATCTATATATGTATATGTGTATATATTTATGTATGTATGTATGTCATAATGCACTTAATTATAGTAATTAGATTTACTGTATATATATATACTTATAGTAATTGCACAGTAATTTCATTACAAAAACAACAACAGCAGCAACAACAAGTAAATTTTTCTTTGCTTTCTCTCTTTTCTCCACTTTTTTTGTCCCTTTTTTCTTTTTCGTATTTTTTTAATTTTTTTTATTGAAATATCTACGTCGTCGTCGTTTTTTTTTTTAATTTTACTTTTGCCACAATTTTACATAAAATTTTTTATTTCGAAATTGATGTTGTTTTTCTGTTTGTGAATATAATTGAACGAAAAAAAAAAAAAAAAAAACAAAACAAAAAATACTAATCAAATCAAGGTTGGCACTGGCACCCTACAGGAAGCAATTGTTTTGGGATTTCGGGAAGAAGGCGCTTTGGAATTGCGTAGCTCTACTGAGGAATTATATTTTATGGATCCGGAAACTAAAAAAGAGGAACAAGAGAAAATGCAACAACAACAACAGCAGCAACAGGTGAGTGTGAATTTGTAAAGACAAGCAGGAAACATGACAATTTGCGGGAAGGGTGATGGGGGTGGTAAAAGGAAGTGGGAGATGGAGGAGTGGCAAAAAAGCATGCATTATTTGTTATTGAAATTTTTATTAATTTGGAAATTTTCTTAATATTTTATATTCGATTTAATAGTAGAGTTGTTTAAAGAATGTATTCTTTTTAAGCTACTGTCTTCTAAAAAGAGCAATCGAGGTATATATAAGCTATTATTTTGATGGAATGAATTATTCTTGTATGATTATTTTAAAGAATGCATTGGTGTCACTTTAGAACAAAAATTCAAAATCACATTTCAATTAAATTCGAATTGAGTTTTTAAGGAAGTGTTTAATGAATTCAGTGGGTTTTGAAAGTTGAAAGATTTTATAAATTAAGGCTATGTTCCAAACTTATTTCAAGCATTTAAATTCAGTTTCAATTCAATGAAATCTTTTTGGGTATTCCATGGCCTTTAAGAATTGAAGAGTTTTGAAACTTGATCACATTTTAACTAATTAATTTAAATTCAAGAATAAATTTTAAGTCTATTTTGAATTTAATTCGGCCCTGTGTAATTGCCCAGAACTAAGGCTAGGAGTCCCTGTGAATTTTTTCCCGAGATTCAAAAATCCAAATAAAAAAATTAAAAAAGCAAATCTCGGGATCCCGGAGCTCAAACCCCTACATTTCGGGATGGGGAAAATGGTTCGGGATTTTGGGAGGCCAAGCCTTACCCAGAATTAACTCTGCGCAGAATATTAAGGGGGAGGGGGGTGTCCTGAATTAGAAGGTCCATAAAATTCGTCTTTTTTTTTTGCCTAAATCGATATATTTACTATTCAAGAATAAATTTACATAGTTACAGAGACCAATTCTAAATATTTTCAAAACTACGAACCATCAACTGTTAGTTGTGCTCAGATTCTTGGTGCAATTGGTGATCGCTAAACTAAACGACCTATTAAATCAAACCAAAGTTTTTTTTTAGTATTGAATTCTCTTCTAGGTGGACTAAAAAAGTTGCTCAAAAAGTTTATTTGAATAATTGTTATACCATCTTAAAGCCATTTTTTTTTTTTTTTAAAAAGCAATTTTTTATTTTTGTTTCTATCAAGAATTACGAGTTGCATTTTTCCCGCCTATTGAATCCTGCAGCGGCTCATGTTGTAATTTTTTATTTTATTTTCAAAAAAATTTGTATATCCTGTGACTATATACAAAAAGTAACTGCGATTGACCCAGCTCCGCTGTCCGGTCCATTGACAAAGTTTGGGTTATGCGTAACTTTATCACAAAAAAAAAACCCTTTCCAGTCCCACTCAAATTTTTTCTGTAGTATGGCATTGTCAAACAACGTCGTTGTACCAAATTTCAGTACTGTGTTTTTTGTATGGTTTCATAGATATACTCAAATAAGCATATGATTTGTGTGGGAGGTACTACGCCTACTTTTCCAAACCCACCCTAATTTTTCCCACATAATGCTGTGAACAAATATTACGTTCGTACCAAATTTTAGTACCGTACTACAAACAGTTCCTAAGATGAAAATTCAGATTTGTATGGAAGGTACCACGCCTAATTCTCCAATCCTCGTTTCGATTGTTGACGTGCACTTTAAGCTTCATAATCTCTGCTCAATCAGATGTTTAGTTTTTGTGTTTATCGCTTTTAAACGAACAGCTCATTTTTATATAAGTTCATTTCTTTTTTCTCCTTCTAAAAAAATAACGAAAAACGCTACTTTTTAACCTTCTAATTCAGGACACCCCTTTTTTTTCCTTTCACTCCTCTTGGGAGCTTAGGGCTTCTACTAAGCATTGTGCCTGGTATTAGTTTCGTTAATTATTTTGCTTTCATCTGAGCGGGTGATTGGCCTACCGCAGATGATATTGAGTTGATGGGGCTGCCACCTTTTTTTTGACGTTGCTCATTTGGCTGACATTTGGAGGGATTTACAGTTGTGTGGTGAGCGTTAGGGATTTGACTGTTTCATGCCAGTCTAGCTGCTTCTATTGATCAATGCAATCAAATATTTTATCTTCTACAGAAGAGTTTCTAGTTTTTATATCAGAGTTTCTTTTGTCCTAATTTATCTTTCAGGTCGCAGTGTCTGTTTAATGGGTCTTTCCCACAATCTAGTAATAACACTGTGAACAATTGAGCAATGTTGCTTTTCTAATTTTTCTAGGCTAGTAAATTTTATGTTTTTTACGGCTTCAAATTTTCGTACTGGAGAAGTTAAGAATTATTAAAAAAAAGGAAAAATTATCGGATCTTTGTAAGTTTTGACTTATTTGAAGTACAATAAAATAAGAAATTTTTGATTACATTATTTGGAATTTTTCTCCCACCAGATGGCGTGTTAGAAGCGGTTAAATTTATGAAAATATTAAAAAAAGAAGAAATAATGATGGAGCGGGGCAAGTGATTTTCATTAAAAAAGTATGATTTTAAATTGAGTTTTTTAAATTTAAAAACTAAAAAAAAATGTAACAACTTCTAAAATGCGTACCAATTTAAGTTTATGATATTATGCAGATTTTTTTATGAATTTCACGTGTTCACTTGTTTCTTCTATTCATCATTACCTCATTTTTTATTTTTTCGTAAATTTAACCGATTCTAATTCGCCATCCAGTTGAGGAAAAAAAGTTCTTAATTTTATTAACCTAGAAAACAGTATTACTAAGGCCGAAAGCAAACTCTATACGAAAGACAACAAGGCGAATTTTGTCGCAAAGTGTAATCATAAAGTTGTATTTAAAATTTTTGTGGTGGAAAGGAATAACAGCTTAAGTTTATTTCCTTGTCAGCTGAGTTAAAGAGAGGAACTACAAAATAGCACTGTTTTAAAAGACGTTATGATCAAATCAAAGATCTTGAAACGATATAGAATCCTAAAATATATTTAAAAACTTGCACCAGGTTAATACTTATATATAATAAAAAAATATGATAAAATATTTTCCATCTTAGATCGGGTTAGGCTGTTTTTCATTTTTACCACAGAATTGATGAATTTGTGAACTATTCCATTCTTTTAAAAGATTTTTTTTTTTTTTTTGGGATATAAAAAAATTTTCATTCTTGAAGAATTAAAATTCTAAAATTTTTAATTCAACATTTTGAAGAATAAATGAAAAAATTCGAAATTATCATTCCCTCCTTTAGTGAAACTAATTAAAAACTGCATTCCTTAACACCTCTGCTAAATATGTACGTATATTTCATAATTTTATTTCCGTGTTCTACTTTTATTAGGGATGTTTTTCTATCTATTTCCTTGTACTTATTTTGTATTTTTTCTTCTTCTACTTCAATGCTGCTGTTTATTTTGAATTGTATCATAGGAAATTTCCATTGCTATTTTCCATAAATACTTGTAGATTTGAATAGGAGAAAGTAGAGTAGAGTGGTTTCTTTCATTCTATAAGTGATAATGAAAATACTTATATAAAAGAAAAATAAATTAATTTAATTTAATTAAAATGCGACATGAATAAAATGAATAGAACAATTGTGCAAAGGAATTCATTTAAAGAAAATACAGGGTGACAAAGGTAAAATAGAGCTAAATTTAACTATGAGAAAATTTACACCAGAATGTATGATTTACTCTATTTATTAGCTACAAAAAAGAAGGAGGCAATATATTTAGGTACATATATGAATATTACTATAGGAAATGTATGTGTATTAGAGTGGTCCTTAATTTCTAAGTTTGGAATATTTTTCCATACGCCCACTAATTTTGTTCCTTTATGCTAATAATGTAAGCTGTAAAAGTTTCAGACAAAAATATTTATATTTAAACGTGCCTTCTCGGCTTCAAAAAATGTGATATGTATGTATGTAATATGCTGCTTATTTATTTAAATTATTATTTTTATTACTAACAATTACTGAAAATAAAATCTCAGATAAGAATTGTTATGAACTTTTGGTGGATCTTTTACTCTACCGACTGGACTAATTGATAATACGGGAGTGTTTTTCATATATAAACTTTGAGTCCGAGGAGGCACGTTTAAATTTAAATATTTTTGCCTGAAACTTTCACAGTTTACATTTTTCACATAAAGGAACAAAATTAGGGGGCGTAGAGTAAAACAATATATAAAAAATTTTCCCCATATGCCTAAGATCCACTCTAATGTGTATGTATGTATCTAAGTATTTTTATATAAAAGCACTTGTCAGAAAGATAAATTGACACACAAACACACCCACAAACATTAAAATAAAAGAGAAAAATGCCATAGTGTTGATATTAAATGCTAACGGTTAGAAAAGATGAGGAAAACCGAAAGAAAACCTCAAAGAAACAACCTCAACATTAACATGACAATTAAAAGAAACGTACCACAAGCTTAAAGGAAGAGGAATGATAATGTCTCTCTCATTTATTTGAAGTGCGACATTCTTTACCCACAAACTTAATATATATTTGTAAAGATCTTGATATAAGGTTACAACAACAAATAAGTATATGGAACGGTAGCGGTAGTTTCTTTCAATATCTGTAGTCAGTGAAGATATTTGAAATCAAATCAAGAATATTGAAAGACCTATAAGAACTATCACTAAGACTACTGACGAGGAATAGTGGTGGATTTGGAAATGAACGTCTGATATGCCTGTTTCTATATATATGAGGGTAGTTTGATAAGTCGGTGACTTTTTGAATAAAGATATTTTTTTCGGCAAAAAAGCGTTTTATTTCTCAGCGTATTTCCAATTCTCCTGCGTTTTCTTAAGGTCCTCAAAATAGGCGTTTGTTTCCGTAATGACCTCTTCATTTGATTCAAATCTCTTACCGCCGTTCCATTTCTTCAAGTTTGGAAATAAGAAATAGAATATGTTGGATGAAGTAGCAGTTCGTAGCCACATGTGCGCCGGTTCGTTGTCATGGTGGAAGAGAACTTTTTTCTTTGCCAAATACGGTCATTTGTGCTTCAAATTAATGTCCAATCTGTCCAACAGCTGCGAATAATATTCGCCAGTGATCGTTCTACGCTTTTCAAGGCAATCGATGTAAATGATACCGCGTGTAGCCAAAAAAAAACTGTCGCCAAGACCTTGTTGGCCGACAAACTCACCAAGGCTTTCTTTGGGGCACGTTTCTGGTGTGTTGTGATAGATCCATGTTTCATCCACGATTACGAAACGACGCAAACACTCGTTTGGGTTACGATTGAATATCGCCAAACACTCATTTATAGTGGTCAGACGGTTGCGCGTATGACCGATACATTTTTCAATTCCAAATATTCAAGTAAAATGTGATGTACCCGCTCAGTTGAGATGCCTACAGTATCAGCCACCTCACCCTCACTTTCATTCTCCGATCTTTCAATATAATTCCATGGATTTTATCGGCGATTTCGGGCGAGATTATTTCTTTTAGGTGACCTGAACGTCCGGCGTCACTTGTTCTGGTACGACCACAACGGAATTCAGTAAATCACTTATTAACCCCCAAAGTATTTATCAAGGCTTTCCTTGGTTTCGGTGATGGTAGCGGTAATGCTTGATGAGCACACGAAATTCACTTTTTCCCATTTTTGTTGAAATTCACGAAGCTGTCTGCTTTCAATGGCTGTCAAACACAAACTAAATGACACAGTTTGCTCAAAATTTGACAGGATGAGTATTGCATTTAAAGTTACTATGTGGGAAATTCAAAAGCCACTGGCTTAACAAACTGCCCTAGGATTATTGTTGTTTTGACTATAAACGTTCATTAAGCCTGTTAAATAGTTTACATATACATATGTATAAACTTTTTAAAATAAATAAATAAAAACTAAAAACATGAACTAAAGTAATGACAATGAAAAATTAACGCTTATAGTTAATTTTCATAGTTTCTTAAAAAAATGATAAAAATAAAGTTTCTGGTAGTTTTTATCATTTTTAACCAATCAATATCAAGTTTAACCAATTTGGTTTGAATTTCATAGAAGCTGCTAGAGATTTCTTTCATAAAGTAAATATAAATACAAAAATTTTATTGCGCTCAACATGGAGCTTATGAGATTCATGTTTTTATATACAATAAATAATAAAGGATATTTGCAATTATTCATTATGAGCATCGAATCATCTAATATTTCACTTAAATAGAAAATGTTCCCTTTTATTAAAAATTACACACACAAGTGAATACTATTCAAATTCATAACTTACACATGCCGCTTGTCATTTAGCTGTCAAATTTGAATTTGTATGTGTGTGAGTTACAGTTGCATCAAATTGAAATGGCAAATGTTTTGCAAATATAGAACAAATACTAAAATGAGGGTGCAACAATTGTTTCAAATACATATGCAACCCATAGAAAATAGAGTGGATCGTCATATTTAAGACTTATATAAATCCCATCATGACAATGTTTTGTCTAGAAGAGGTAGTAAATATAAGACGATTGACAGTTTTTAATTTTTTTAAACGCTCTCTGCAGTTTATATCGGGTTTCACTAACTTTTGCTGGTATTTTTGTTCATAGATGGCACTTCAGTACAAATAAAAGTTCAAATTTTCTTTGATTTTTGCTCAGGAGCTCCCTTTGGAGTATTTTTGTGATGAAAATAGAGGCCAAAAGTGGGTTCCTTGATTCAAGAAATCTTGGTGTATAAAATTTCGACTATAAGTACAAGCAAAAATTATGCTTTTTTTCTTCCACCCACTCTAATATACAAAATACGCATTTAAATATATAGATGCACATAACCCAGCAAAAAAAATAACAATTAAATCTCAATAAATTATTTTTTTATGACACTACAGTCTATGAAGAACTTAGATCGAGTTTTTCGCATCCATTCATGTTGTGTGAGTTAAATTTGTACACGAATTGAAGGGACCTACAGTTTTATGCCGAGTTCGAATGACGAAACGAAAAGCCTTTTCGTACGGAATTTTAACTTTCGAAGGTTTGCAATTGCCAGTCAAGACTTGGTTTCGTGTAGAAATATGTATTTTATCATGATTTTTTATCGTGCCGAGCGTTGAACACGAATACTCTTCTTAGCAGTCCAGCATACTAACCACTACGTTACTGTGACTAATGAACAGCATATTCCTGAAAAAGATTAAATTGTGCCATACCCATGAATCAAAGTATCCACTTCCCTTAAAAGTTCTGATGCTGAATTTGATTTTAAAACGTTTTAACCCTTTCGGGATCGTAAGGAAACCAGGGAAAATAGCGCAAGACCGAATCCGGATTCGTATTGTGTGACCTCGACTTTTTGTTAAAATTTTTTATCAAAACAGACATTTTGCGCTTCTGAAGGCCTGAACTTTCATGGGTCACTGGTTATCCTGTGGCCCTCAATGGGATTTTTTAATAAATTTTTTCTGTACATTTTTATTAGATTTTTTTTTTTAAAACAGACAACGTAACTTAGAATTAATTTTTCACTTAACCCTTTCTTGACCGTAATCTATTTTGGTTTTTGAATCTGACATAATTGAAATTATGATTCTAGAGTCTTTGTAAACACTAGCTTGTGCAATTCAAACAAGACAAACAAAATTTGAAAGAATATAGGCTGTAATTTTTCTTGCCAGCTTATGAGCCTTTTGCCGGAACATCTTAGTGAACAGAAAATTTGAAAACCCATCTATCTACTTCTGAAATTTACTACAGTTTCTTAAAACTTTCGAACTTCAAATATTCCACCTCTAAATAAAAACAAACATGTTAATGTAATAATGTATGGTAATAATATGACAAACGAATTGGTAAGGCGATAAAATTAACATGAGGAACGATTGCCTTTTAGCAAAAGAGCATTTAGGGGAGAGGGAGATTTGGGAAATGGATCCCTTGTCTGGACGAATGAACTCAATAATAAATGTTGGAACAGATTGTTCAACTGTTTACGTAATTTTAAACTAATACTTTGCTGAAAACGATGTTTAAATTTATATCGCTGGGCACATGCACATAATATAAAAAGAAAATGGATTCAATACTAACCTTCATCGTGCCAGAGTGGCACCTTTCCCTTTTTGAAGAAAACGAAAACAAAATTCATAAAACCATCAACTCAAGTATCAAATGTGATGTACATAAATTAATTTGCTGTAATAAATAAAAGATCAAAAATTAGTGAAAATGTGTATTTATATTAGTAAAATTAATATTTTACAACATTAAGCATGATGATGGAAGCTACATTCTCTCATTTCACTTTTTAGAAAAGATCGCCGGTAATTGAAAACTACGAAATTATTGTCTTTTCAACGCTCACCACCAACTAAGAATTTTGCTTCATCAATTTAAAACCATACAAGACCGTTCAAACCTATATTAATATCGTGAATAGGGATAAAGAAACTTTTGGACCACCTTGTACATATAATACATGTAATGTATATAGCCACAACAACAAGTAATGAAATGGTTTCATAGCAAAATTTTATTTATATCAATTAAAGTAGAAAACTTAAAGTTTAGATGAGTTTTAGAAATTGTTTGAGTTTTTAATTAAATTTTAGTTTCCAGGCAATGAGTGAAAGAGAGCGTTTTATTTGAAAAAAGTATCTAAGTAGTATTTTAAAAAGTTTATCCTTGTATATGAAGTGAAAATGTATCTACACTTTATTTCAAACATAAAAAACTATTCACACACTCACTTCCTAATGCTTTCCATTAGGTACTAGTTCTTTTTTTGCAATGTCATTATTGCCTTTCCCTGCTCCACTGGCATCAATATAATCCATTTTGTTTTTCTTTCCATTTATGTATGTAGTTCAATAATAATCTCAGCGTATCCCTTTCTACATATGAAACACTTTCTCCCCAAATAGTTATTTTCATGAATATTTATATCAATGAGTAGGAGAGTGAATGTGTGAGTATAAGTGTTAGTCTCAGTTACAGGTACCCAGTGAAAAAACAAGTGTGCAATTGCTTCTATAACAGTAAATTCTAAAACGTATACAGACTCATTTCAATTCATTGATAGTGTATGCGAGAGTTTGTAAGAGCGCTACACTGAGAGTATAGGTAAATAGTATAAAATAAAGTGCCCTTTTTGCTTGAGATAAGTACACGCAAAATTCATTTATTTTGCGTTCTACAAGCAATCGTTTTTAAATGCATACAGTAGTTAGCCACGTTTCTTTGCTGTATCGGCACCTAACGTCCTCAAGTAATAATTGGCTGACCTTCGATCCCGATAGGTTCGCAAAGATGGGCTAACAAATTTTTTCACAGAACCAACTGTAGCAGTAGTACTCTGTGTATGGGCAGGGGCTGAAGTAGCATTTCCGGGTCTTGATGAAAAGGATCTGGAGATGCTATTCGCTGAAGTATTCGCACGCCGGGCGGCCGTGGCTGAGGCAGCAGTATCGGGCACTGGTGTTAACACTAAGGGTCAGGCGCTACTACCCGCCGAAGTGCTGGCTCGCCTGCGCACTGTTTTAGCAGGGACAGTTGCGCTCGGTCCCGGTTTGGACAAGGGCTTCGCGCTGCCGCCTGCCACAGTTGTTACCTTCGCTGGAGGTGTTGTGGAACGAATTCCAGCGAAGGTGGAGGGTTCGTCCTTTAAGGACTGTGCAACGTTGGTTGCTGCTCTTCCTCGATACGGGAAGGCGATAGTGGTGAATTACGATTCGAGGCTGGGTTTTCTTTATTCATCATCATCTGGTACTTTCTCGACAAAGACATAATCATGGCCAAAATAAAGGGAAGGAGAAAAGGAGATCGGCCGTGCCGGCGCCCCAAGAAGCAAGTAAGCCCACAGTTACTTCCTAAGGTGGGCAGGTATTAGGAAGGCTCCGTATGGATACCGCCAGTACTACCCCCGGTTGCAAACTATCAAATGGGCACGGGTCGCGTAATATCCTGGGGTGATTGCTCTTAGGTCGTACTCATCAACTGCCCTTCTGACATGGGTGACCTTACCAGTAATGAGAGACGAGAAACTTGGAATTTAATTACCGTTCATTCACTTTAATTTCTTTTTTATTTACTATTATCGTTTTATTATTTTATTTTTCCTTGATCTTCTATTTGAGTTATCTCTTTGGCAAAGTTTTTCCAGGCTCGAACCTGTAGCCAACCTGTAATTAAAATATATCCCACCATGAATAAAAAACTTGGCAAATGTGGGGACAGTTTTTACCCTATCTAGCCCTAGGGAAGAAAGAGCAAAATATACAAATTTGAATGACTCAATCAAGCTGCCTTTGTTTATCATTATTTTTAGAAATAGCCATATGGCTATGAAATTGCGTTAGTGAAAGCAAAAAATGTTGTTACTGTACTGGAGTTTCTCGTTTATTGCTCTCATTTTCTGCTCTGCTTCCCCAGTATCTAGCATGAGCCTAAGGTAAATGAAATTATAACTGATATTAATTTTGGGTTTATGGTGTAAAGCTTCAGTTCTGTTTTGAGAGGCTGTCACATATTTTGTTTGCTGGGTGTCAGTAAAGCACTGTTGCTACTTTATATAAGAATGTGTGTGTGTGTGTATGGAAACTTTGTTGTTCTCAGTTACAATTGAAATTCAATCATTATTATGTCAGCTACTGTTCCTGCTCCCAACTACCTCTCCTGTCTACAACAACTTTAGTATATAATATAGTTATGCTCATGATAAAGATAAAAATAAAATAAAGATACAATTTTCAATTAGTTTATAAGCTCAAGGATTCTACTTTCTTTCTAAAAAAAAAAAGAACAGAAAAAGGAACATTAGAAAACATACAAATATTTCAATAAAGGTTTTTGCTATTATAATGAAATTATTGACATTTCTGCTTCTTAGAAATATTTTTCACAGCATCTTAGTTCTATTTATTCTGTGCTTGTTATGGGTTCGAGGGTTAACAGATTTTAAAAGCACACATTTATTTACAGCAATGATTTCTATTTATGTATAGAATGACGCTATGAATGAAGTGTTCTTGACAGAAGTGAAAAAAGGTGCCGACTCTTTTGGTAGGGAAAAACAAAAAATTTAATATTAGAAAGGTTTCAAATAGATTCTCCCTGGTCTTTCTCTACCTCCTCTTAGGGCATAAGATATTCTTTGCCTTAAATTTCAAATCAGTTTTTAAATTATCTACATCTCTTTATTCTTTATTTTAGCAGGTGAAACGTTCGTCGCCACAAATCTTCAAATTTGATGAACATCAAAGTTACTTGCAACAACATCAACGTAAAGATTCTGCCAGCTCTGAAGTGGCCGCACTCCTCTGTATATCCGGGCGTACAAGTCGTATTTCAAGTGTGGGTAGTCAAGGCTCAGCAGTGTCGCGTCTATCGGCGGTATCAGGTGTTTCACGATCACCTTCACCGCATCGGATGCTTTTAGAGACATCATTTTGTGGACCGAAGCCATTGGAGAATCTTGTCGATGGACATGCTTCGGCGACCGCAGAACCAGCCACAGCAGAATTACTCGAACAAGTACTGCTCGCGCGTAAACACGACCCAACACAAGTTGTACTCGCTGAAGGTATCAAAGTTCAAAGCTCACCAAAAAAGAAACCACCAACTTCCCTCTCGAATGGCGATGCTAAAATACAAGCAAAAATCGCTACACAAAATCGTCCGAGCACGGGAGCTACAGCAAAATCCGCTACGATAGGCGCACAGCGACGGAGCAGTAAAAGTCCTGGTCAAATGGTAGTTGGTAAAACACCAAGTGGTACTGAATACATACGTATTAATTTAAAACCTGATCACATGTATGAAGATAAGGGAGTTGGTCCAAATGAGCGTGTCGTCGAGGCGCCTAATAGTTTGGCACCAGTGTATGCTCGAAGTCAAAAGAAACCAGCTTCGTTAAGCTTAGGACGCAATACTATGGATGAGACTAGATTGACACCCACTGCAAGTCCTAAACCTACACGCCATAGTGCTCTGTCAAAAGATTCACACGGCAGTCGGTCACCGTCACCGGCAACTATATCCGTGTCACGAAAGAGTTCGTTTAGTTCACTTTTTCGGTTGGGCGGTAAAGATTCACCAGACTCACCGCGCGAACGTTCGCGTTCACGCAGCAAAAGTAAAGAACGTGGTCAAACCCCACAATCACAAAATGTTACGCCCAATAAGCAAAAATCCGTTTTAGCGATTTTCAAACCGGGCAAACGCGGCAGTAGCGCCGGTACTGATACCAAATCTTCAAAGAGTTCTTCGCCTATTGATGTACAGGAGCTACAGCAGCACCACCACCATCCCCAAAATCAGCGTAGCAAAAATAATACGCCTCTGTTAACAGCTACAGGCTCTCGTCCGGCTAGTCGTTTACGTTATTACGATGAGCCGGTCGAAGGTTATATACATATACCGTTGCATACGCCGCCAGAGGAGAAAGAAGCTCGTAAATTACTTCAGGGTATACAACAATTGAATGTGGAATCGGTGCGTCCAGCCTCTGCACCAATTACAGCAAGTCAATTAGCTGCAGCTGCTGCTGCGCTGAAGCCCGTTGGAGCACGTAAAGATTCGGGTGCCGGTCTTGTTGCTGCTGCTGTTGCTGGAGTACGTTCACAGCCACAACAAAGCGAAAGAGTACAGAGAATTGAAAATCTTGATGCCATACAAACGCTGCCGCAAGATGATGACAATAAAGAACGAAATTGGAGTATGGAGGTTAATCGCCACAGCTCACAGGACTCTCAAGAATCCAGAGGTTCGGATGGTAGTTACGCGAGTGCTATAAAAGTAAGCGTGCGTTCCAATCTGGCAAATGTTAAAGAAAATGTTGTGCAGGAGAATGGAACGGCAGCTGAAGCGGAAATACATCGTTTGCCATCAGTTGATAGTGCATGCGAATCAAAAATTGTAGAGACTATAGCGACGATAAATGTAAATATTACACAGCAGATTCAACAAGAAAGTGCATCGGTTAAAGAGAAACGACGTCTACTGTTCGCAACACGCTTGGGATCGGGGAGTCAAGAGCAAATCTTTTCTACACAATTCAGTATTTCGAAGACTGAAAGTCAATCGAGTCAACTGTCGGAACAGATGCAAGAGACAATAGTAGAAAGCCCAGTTTCAGAATGCTTACAAAGACAGGATACAGTCATACGACGATCAGAAGATGAAGCCGATGGTTCAGCAATATCTGCTGCTATAGCTACAAGTGCAAAGGGACCACTCAAGCGTCTTAGCTCAACAGAGACTGCTGCTGCTCAACGACAAAAATCAGTTTCAACCTCAGAAGATGAAAAATCTATCGTACATACAACAGTGGCAGCGGTTGTATTGCGACGAAAAGAATCAAATGATGAATTGCGTCGAAAATCACGCTCAACCTCGGAAGAGGATGCTGAGGCAGGCGGTATAGCTAGTCAACGTCATTCTCGCTATTTAGAGAATTTCGATGTACGCAAGAAATATCACGAAAACTTGCCACGAAAACCAAAACGGCAAAGTATTTCGGAAACCAGTAAAAGCGAAGCTCCCGAAGAAACACCAGAGTTGGCAACTGTTGCTACTACGCAGCAGCTGAAACAGCCAACACTCCCTCAACCTCCACCACCATCGATTACACCCTCCCCTTCGCCGCCTCCAACAGCAGCACACTCAGCCATTGCCAGTCGCTCACCGACTCCACCTAGCAAGAATGCAGCAGCACAACCATTACGTTCGCAATCACAATCACCAGTAGACCGTTCTAGACAGACACCTACAAAACCACCACGCACCACGACTCCAACACGTCGTACACAAACAACACCACCATCGCCTTCTCCCACAACTACTGCTACGGTTACACCGCTACCAATTAAAAAATATCCCACACAATCCGATAGACAATCAGCTAATTCAACTGATGAGCCTGTTGAATCCTCGGAAAGCGAGCGAGATTCCGATTTAGCAGGTGGCAGTATTGCCGGTTCCGTAGCAGCGATCGATCCCAAACGCCGTCATTTGCCACGCCATGTTGGCGCCATCGAAGATCATGAAAGCACTGGGCTCGTCTCACAAGAGTCCTTCGACGACGAGCTTCCATATGTACCAACAACGTTGCCAGAAGAACGCGCACAGGGCATACCACTGATACCAATGAAAGAACGCGCCAATATGGAATTGAAAACTTGTCCCGTGGATAGGCCACGCTCGACCACACCGCTCAATCCATCACACTTAGAAGAGTATTGTGGTATTGTAACACCACAAGAGCAAACCACTACCTATGAGCTACCTGGTGCACTACCTGTACGTGGTGAAAAGTTGCGAATCAGTTTGCCACGTAAAGATTCAGCAAAGGATAAAGTGCAAAGCTCAAAGTCACCGCGACGCACATCAAATGCCAGCGGCAAGTCATGGTTTGAGTTTGCGGAAGAGGGTATACGTGCTGCTGCAAGCAACTTAGAGCGCAAAGACTCAAATAAGCAATTACTGCAACAGCAACAACAAAGCGAACCTGAGACCCGAGACAACCAGCAGCAGAAACAGCCAAAGACGACCAAAATACCACAAACAACTAAAGTACTACACGGTAAAACTGTACAATCTACTCACACAACTCCTACATCCTCGGGCGGTTCCACCACCACCAGCACTTCAACACAACGAAAACTATCTGGGCATTGGATAGATTTCGAGAATATACCAGAGAAACGTAAACCACCAAAGCGTATTACAACATTACCAAAGGACGGTGGTGGGATGTCTTCCGTCAGCATTGGCAACGGCGGCAGCAGAGCTCAGCAACATGCTGCAGCAACTTTTGCGACAACAGCACATCATCATCATCATGGGCATCATCATACTCAACCGGATGTTACCGCCTCAACAGCGAATAGCGATGGCAATAAGTTACACTATAACTACGTAAAACCAGAAGATTGCCAGTGTGAGTGTCATGAAGTGCAACGTGGCGATGCTACAGGTGCAACTTGTAGTGCAACAACTGTTGCTGCCGCCGCTACTGGTACTGGTGCAGGTAAAGTGTTAACGACTGTGGACTTATTGCAACAGGGAGAAGATATGCTACCGCTACTTGATCCTGATACGCAAGATGGAATTGAACCGAGGTGAGAGTTTGATTGCTAACTCAATATAATTTCACTTCACTTCTAATTAATTTGATTTATTTCAGTGATTCGTCACGTGAATATAGCTGTTATACAGACGATGAAATGGACGTACCAATGCGTCACAGTGGCTCCAGTCGTTCAAAGAGTAGTTCCTCCAAGGTAAGCGTAATTGAAATACGATAGCTGGATTTGATTTAATTATAAAAAAGATATTCTTTCAGCTGGATGAGTTTCCTCGTCGTGATGTCTCGCATAGTCCTAGAGCTAAAAAATTTCCCGATAATAGAAAGTAAATTTAAAGTTGTGACAAAGGTTTAAAATCTAACAAACTATTATTTCCTTTACAATTGTATTACTTAGTCTTAAATCCAATATACGTATAGTCGATTTCCATAGCTTTATGCGAGTTTAAATCTCGATTTTTAATGAATTATTAAGTCTCAATCCATAATTGGTTCTTATTCCAGTTTTTATTTAATATACATTTTGAATTGCTTAAGGATTTTTATATTAAACCAAATCATTTTATTTTAAGCTTTCCCGCTTTACAATTTTCAAAGCAAAAGAAATCGATACTTTCTGATAAGCCTTAATAACTTTACGGATAGTTATTGGAAGAAAAAAGGGAAAAGAAATATTGCAAAATATCTATTAATGTATTCTGAAAAATACTTATCGCATTATGAGGTATCTTCTAATTTTATTAGAATCATGGACACATTTGAGTCTCACCATCTTTAAATTTTCCGAGGTCACTAATTGAATTAAAGAGCAGAATCAAATTAAATTTATATATAATGCTTATGAAGCGAACATAGTTTCCCTATGTCAGGACATTTCTAAAAATCAAATACCACTTTGATGGAAAAAATCTACGAACCGATGTCGATTTAGAACAAAGAACTGTAAAAATCGTAACACGATTGCAATGTTGATTTAGTGATTGTGGCGGTAGTGGTAGCGGTGACATCAGTGGTGGTAGTAGCAGTAAATATATTAAAAGTGGCATCGCGGAACTGCACCGAGTCTTCACCACCCAATGCAGCAGTCGTCGGAGCAGTGGTCACAATTGTTATTAAATTATTGTTGCTCGCAGCTTCATCTGTCCAATCATGACCCGGCCATTGTACACGCTCGTACAATTCACGTACATATTTGCGCAATTGTGGCACTCTTTGGGAATTCGATCCCCGCTTTTATCAATTCGGCTGCCATTTCATGGCGTAACTGCGACTGCAAAGTCATAAAAATTTAAGTTTTTGAATTTTATAGTTGAATATATATGGTAAATCCCACTTCTGAGATGAAACTTCATCAGATTATTATTGATTTCTTGAGATTATTTATTAATGACAACAAGCACGCAATGTATAAAAGGAAAGTGAAATGAATTGGCTGCGTTTAAGGTTGACAAAATTGGCAGATAGGGTTGTATTTAAAAGCAGTAGGCAGTGTTGATAACCGACTTATACAATGTTTACAGTATTGAAAACTGGATTCTATTAAAGTTTGATGATGAGGTAGAATATATTATTTTGCTTTTTAAAACTGGAATAAGAGGTTATAATATATTTGATTTACATATTATATGTAGGTATTTATAAAGTAGAAAAAATGTCTTTAGCGAAAACGTTTTAGTTAAATTTATTTCGAATATGATTCTTAATATTTAATTTTTATAGTTAATCTATGATGTTTAGTAAATTTTTTTAGTTAAAACCAATTTAAAAAAAAATAATAATTTCTATTTCTGTATTCATATTAAAATGAATCAAATTAAAAAAAAAAAAAAACAAAAAGCAACCAAACTGCCAACATTTGGTCATGTAATGATTGGAAAAATAAAAAGCTTAAAAAAATACAATATTTAAAAGACAAATAAGAATTTTAGACTTATGTCAACTTTAACAAAGAAACCGATGAAAATTTTTTGCAATTGTTTTTTATCTAATTAAAATGATAAATTTCCGAAATTATTAAAAAAAATCATCATCAATCATATTTATGGAAATCATTATGTGTGCGTTTAATAAAAAAAGAAAAACAAAACTTAAGTTCAATTTAATATTATTAAAATAAAAATAAAATAAATAAAAGAGAATTTTTGAAAGAATATAACCAGAACTTATGTAGGAAACCCACTACTAAATAATAATAAAAAAATAATACACTTACACATACCCTCATTCATATAAACAAATACATACACATACATACAAATACGCGTCTTAGTTAGTTGAAAATTTTTATTGAAATTAGAGCAGCAGACATTCACATTAAAAAAACAAAAAAATAAAATAAATATACCTATCTAAGGAAAAACAAATACAATTTACTTAGATATATATTTGCATAGCATTAAGGGAATAATGAGAAAGTATATCTATATATTGAAAAGTTAAATAAAATAAAAATGAAATAAAATATAACAAAGCACACTGAAGATAGTGAAAAGCGTTGAATAGAAATAAAATGAAAATTCATATTCTGAAAACCAAAGAAATGATTGACTTGAGTGATTGAAGTTGATACAATTTATAAATGAAAACTATAGTTTATTTAAAAAAAATTAATTTAGTATCTACCGCATTTTGAGAGTATTTTTATTAATTTTACTCTCACTGAAAACCAACAGTTATGATTGGTCCATTGCTAGAATTTTAGTCTCACTCAGTGGAAGCCAACGATTGTGATTGGTCATAGCATAGGATATTTTCACTCTGCACCTACATTAACTCTACTTAATTGCGCATGGTGTCACTTCAAAATTTGTTTTTAAAGCAAATTGTGTATAAGAAATTCATGTTAAAAACAATTTGCATTGCTAAAATTTGTGAAATATACGAAATATATTTGAAATCTAATAAAGAAAATAAGTAAAGCGAGAAAACTAAAAAACTAAATTAAAACGAAATTTTTGCAATAATTAAATAAGTGTTAAAATAAAAAAGAAAATAATAAATAAATCATTGAAAATTCTGAATGCAATATTTACACTCACATACAGCATTGATGAATTGAATTTTTTCTTTTTGAAATATATACAAACATTTTTTTTCCAAAACAAAACTCTATTAAATTAAAAAAAAGGAGAAAATTGAAAATTTATAAAATATTAATTCGTAGTTATTTTTTTTCAAAATTTAAATGTTTTTCATAATTTTACTATAACATAAACAAATTTAATAAATCTAGAGCTAATAAATTATTAAACTCTATTCACGTTATGGTTAATTTCTACTACTTCAGTGTCGAGATCAAAGGTTCGATTTATGGATCTGGCGAAAAATTAAGAGTAACAGAAAAAACTTTACAGCATCAACTCTTCACAAGCCTAGTCAAATCTTCAGATACTATAGAGAGGTGAAGGGTCTTAGTCAGACTAGTATAGCAGAATTCTCGAAATAAAAATCGAACAGTAGACCCTAAGCTCGATTTATCAAAAAACAACTAAGCTCAACAATGGGAATAAAGTTGCACATTGTGAGGAAAGTAAAATTTTTTCCATAAACTCAAATTAATAAAGAAAACTCATTGAAAAATATCTATTTAGAAAAAAACGGAATAAATATGAAAAAACTTTAAATGCCTACAACATATGCATGAAGTATATTTAAAATGCCTAAATTTATACGAAACTTTTTTATAAACTTTATATTTTTTTTCTAATTTTTTTCAATGCTTTTCTACAAAATATTTAAAAACTTTTTTATAATAATATAAAAATAAAACTTAGGTAGCTTTTGTTTCTCAAATAAATATAAAAGAAAAATGTTAAAAAATATATATATAAACAAACACCCATAAAGAATTTAAATTCTCTTGTTGAAATTGCATTTAAATTAAAAATTAAGAAAAATAAAAACAAAAAACTTTAAAACCAAAAAAAAAAACAAAATAAAAAATTGTTGATAACTAATAGAAAAAAATTAAAAACTATTGACTTAATAGCATCATGTATGATTATTTATTAAAATGAAAAAAAAGAAGAAAAATTGTAAAACTTGAAAAATATAACGTAATATAAAATTCATGCACTTCATTATTATGGAATTTATGTATATTTAAAGAAATTTCATTAAATATATAAACTATTAATATTAAAAAATTAAATTTTTTAGTGTTTTATTTTTTTAACGGAGGGCTTATTTTACTTCTTTTATGGCACACAGTTTTTGTTAGAACAGAAAATTCTGTTCGTGCCCTTTTCCAGCAACCAAATTCAAGAGGGTGAGGAAGTGTTATCATGAAGAGAAAAATATCACAAAAAGCACGCGAAATGCGATCATTCTTTCCGATTTAGCCGTAACGGCGATGATATAAGTTATGTAACCGGATGTATCTTGAGGTTCTGGGTCCTAGATAGCTATATCAAAATTCGTCTTCGGCTTAGGGAATGCCTATGGTTTTAAATAAAACGAGAATGTGTCGGCTATGACGAAAATTACTTTGAGATTTCTTCAGTTTAGGCATAATATGCTCAATAGCAAGGTTTTGAAGGAAAATTAGGGAATGTGTGCACATTTTTGTATAAATTATTTGTAAGTCTATAAGTTAGACAAAAGTTTTTGATGTGATAACATCTTTACTCGGGGCTGAAGGAAAATTTATAGTGGAGTGAATTGCACCTCGAAAGTATGCTGTCTTATTATTGGTATAAATATATTAAGAAAGGTGAATTTTTAATATAAAAAATAGGACCCTAAAAGTATTCCTTACAATTATTATTTTGTATGTAAATATAGTGGTTGCCAAGTTAAATTTTCCAACCGCCTGATGAAGAGTGGTGAATTGCACCCCGAAAGTATGCTGCCTTATTATTAATGAAAATCGAAAATTTTTAATAATAAAAATAGGACCCTAAAAGTATACCGCACATATATTACTTTGTCTGAAAATATCTGTGGTAAAAAGGAGTAACAGATTAAGCTTATTTTCTTGTCAGCCGAGTTTAATAGTTTTCAATAGAAATATTAAAGAAACCATAGCTTTGTTTCAAAAAGTTCTTTGCTCAAATCAAAAACCATTCTTGAAACGATACATATTTCTAAAAATTATTTAAAAATTCGAATCAGTTTAACTTTTATTTACAAAAATACACCATAAAATATTTTCCATCTTAAGTCGAGTTAGGCTGTTTTTCAGTTTTACCACAAATAAAGTGTCGGTTATGTTTAACTTTCGTACCGCCAGGTGAAGCGTAGTGTATTGAACCCCGAAAGTATGTTGTCTTATTTTTAGTATAAACAGATTAAAAAAGGTGAATTTTTTATATTAAAAATAGGACCCTAGTATTTTGTATGTAAATATAGTGGTGGTTATATTAAACTTAAAAATAGAACACAACAAGCCCAAAAGTATGCAACACATAATTTATATACAAAAAATTGTTGTGGAATATATCGCTCATTTACTAAAAGACTGTCATAACTCAAAAAACGCAGAAAAAAAAAGAAATCTTATAGTTCTCACGCGCAGAGTATAAAAGATATTAATATTACAAAATATGAAGCATGATATAATGAAGAATTATGCATCATTAACTCAAAACTTGTGTTTTTAGACTTATGACAGTCTTTTAGTAAATGAGCGATATGTACTTATAAATCAATGGAATTAGTGAAATATATCAAAAATTGTTTTCATTTATTATATCGATGGTCATACGTTGACTCCTCGTAAGTACTTTTTTACCACTTTCGGAAGACAAGACAATAACGCAATAAATTTCTATAAAAAAATATATAAAAATAAGTTTAAAATAAAAAAAAAAAAAATAATTCCAAAAATATTTTTTGTTTGTCTCTTCCAAAAGTGGTGAAAAACTACATACGAGGGGTCAACGTATCACCATCGATGTATTTTAGTTTATAGTTCATTCTTCACTAATTAGAATTGTAAAATAATATCAACAATAGGCTATACAGACGTGCAAAAAATAAAGAGAGCGCGTTGAAAATAAAATATGAAAAATTATAAAAAATACATGGACAAATCATGCGACGAGTGCAGAAGGGACTCATTTTAGTTTTTTAGTATTAAATACAGGATATGTGTGAACTGTTTAAAAAAAGATCTGCCGATATAAGATTCAGGGCTAAAAAAAGTGCAATTGATTAGTTTTCTGGCTGGTTGATCAACGTTGGCATTTCTTCCATAGCCACAACGTGCTTGTATCCAGTGAAGTAAAGTAATTAAGTTTAGGGCTGGGAATTCTTGTAAGATTTTAAGTCTAGCTTTGAGCTAATAGTTCAAGAGCTCAAAACATTGAAAGCAGATTAAATAACTAGAACATTACAAAGAATTATTTATGAACTTTTAATGGGAAAGCACCTTAAAATAATCACTATCAGCATTTAAAAGAAATTCACATTCAATTAATTGTTATTAAATACTTTTCTCGCAAGTGCAAAATTTATCAATTTTACACAGTATATTTGATAAAAAATTTCAAGAGGAAGAGTGATAAAGTAAGCTGGCGCCATAGGTCTTAGAATTTTTCATAAATTAATTTGTGTTCCTTTAATTTTTGTAACAATAATTCTCAAATGTGGCTGAACATTTTCTATGAAAAGTCTGCAATTAAGTGTACTTGAATTCATCTGAAAAAAAAATTGGATTGGGCTTAGCTCTAAAAATGAATCTAGAGAGAAAAAATCAAGAAAGATTTATGAGAACAGTGGAGAAAAAAAACCATGTCAGGAAATGTAGCAGAAAATGCAAAAACTTTAATACATTAATTATTTGAAATAATTAAAATCACAAACTGGAAGAGATAAGTTGGAAGATCCAAAGCCGAAGTTAGGTCACCTTTAAAGTAGCAGTACCCATTAAGTAAGTACATTTAACTTTCCAACCCACTTTATGATGCTATAAATAGCACATTGTTGCGCCACATCCTTATCTCTAGTATGTATAAATATAGTAACAATTCTACTAAAAATAATCTAAATAATGGCATAAATATTTAGTAAACAAAAATTTAAAAATCTAGACATTAATCAAATTAATAAAAACGTAGTAAACTATATACATTTTCTTTATAAAGACAAACAAAATAATAACAAATGTTTTTGTTATTTCATAACAGAAGTTCAAGTACAAGTGGGGGAAATAACAAGAGGAATTCAATCTGATTAGAAACAGTGTGATTAGTAATTAAACAATTACTTAATGTATAAAGACAAACATACAACGATTTTAGCGATTAGTAAAACATTTGTCAACGTTTCTTTATAAAATAAATGAATTGCTAATTGAAAACCACAATAAAAAAATCAGTCAATCAATAAATTCATTAGAAAACGAAGGGTAAATTGGAAGCAAAAAGAAAATATTCAACTTTGAACGGATTTTGGAACACTTTGATGAGAAAAATGCAATTTGACTTGACTTTTGCTTCTTGTTAGGTTATAGTAAATGTAAAACCTGTAAATATATCTTAGGGTCTATGATGATAGGATCCTCCTGCAAAAGTTGAGAAGATTTGATGGAAGAGTCAATTGAATACTTTCAGTAAGTTCGGTACATTAAAAAAGCAACGAAGTAAATATATGGGTTGCTTCATTAAAAAATTTTATGACAAGTATTAAAATAAATTATTAATTTTCAGTTATATTGTTTTTTATTATATTTATGTGTAGTAATTTTCATTGTAAATGCATATCTTATCTGCAGTAGGTAGTCTTATGCAAGCTTATTCTTTTGACGTAGATGCTCTGATTAGTCAGCAATTTTTAGTCATATAGATGATGATAAGTAGTATATTTAACAATTCGAACCCTAACCGCAATTTATAGATGATAATGATTCTAGAACATTCAATTTCCATATAACGTCGTATAAAAAGATATATGTAAAACCTTTTCCTGCAAAATTTACTTTATTCGATATACTAAGAAGTAAGAGAAATTCCCATATTTTTTATTTTATAATCGATTTATAATACAAAATCTATACTACTTACAGTGAGCTGTCGCCTACCATTTGAGTGTTTAAGTTTTAGTGCATTTTAATAGAAAATTATCACCTGACTGATTTGAATTTTCTATGACTATAACCTTGCTGGTATTGGAAATAAAAAACCAGTGGAAAATGTATTTCTGGGTGTTATTGGGCACAAGGAATCTGAATCTAATATTTATTTTTACCGAAAACGGCTGCTGAGTGGTGCAAAAAACATGGGAAATTCCATATTTTTACGACAACTTCAAAATGAAAAAAACTCTTAAAAACCCCAACCTGGAAAAAGTGAAGTTTTCGAGATTTCGATCCGTAGCTTTCCAAGACTCGATATAAGGTTTTAGTTGAAGAATTCTATATGTGATGATAAGATACCAAAGCACAACTATTGGTTAAAGGTCAAGAAGAACCCATAAGTGATTATATGTCAATTTAAGACAGAGGTACGCCATGAGCGGATAATAATACAGCACACCCTTTGCGAGATGGTTACAGTCTTTTCTTTGTGCTCTTTACTTCCAAACTTGTTACAAAATTGCTGTAATAAATTCTGGTCAAAGAATTCCGTACAATTGTAAAATAATTTTTGTAGGAGATTCGAAGTTACTGGGAATTTTAAAACCTTACTTTCGTATTCGAGATAATTTCGTTAAAAACTAATAAAAAAGTTTCGTGAACGATTCGCTAATAATGCTCGTTTCCAAAGGAATTCTCAAGTTCGGCATGAATTCATAAAGGAAATCAAAAACGAATTCGTTAATGATGAGGCAATTCCCCTATAAAACGAACTCGTCAATGAATCGTTAATGATTTTATCCTCAGAACGAATTAGAAACGAATTCGGCTGGGTTTGTTGGGAAGTTACAAAATAGATATTAATATGAAATTTTTACACAATATGAAGCGTGACATAATGAATAATTCTGCATCATTAACTCAAAAATCGTGTTTTTTGACTTATGACAGTCTTTTAATAAATGAGCGATATATAGATTTGGCATGATATTAGTAATTTTAGAGTGATTAGCTCTCAAAATTAGCTTAGATTGCTCTCTTTCTCTCTCTCTCTCTCTCTTACCAAGCGTTCTTACACTGATCGACTTTAAAGAGTCCCGCATAAAAAAACTGAAGTAGATACCACGCTATTATTTTTAAAACATGACAATTAAATATTTATTAGTAAAAAATTAAAACAAAAAAACAAAAATTGGAGCTAATAGAAAAAATAATTTTTGTCCATTTCTCAACTACTGTGCGGCCCTTCGATTTTTTATTTATCAAAAAAAAAAAAAAAAAAACCATGTTAGAAAATAAATTAAACGCAGTTAAACTTGGTGAGTTATAATAACCAATAATGGATTATGAGTAACAAGACCGTATTTAGGGGAGAGGTTTTGGGGGTTCTGACCCTTCCCGAAATGTGAAAACTTTTTTCTAATTTTTGATATTGATTGCCAGTGGATGGAAAAAAAGTCAAAATAAAATCTATTGAACGATTTTTATATATTTTTTACTTCAATCGGTTTCTTTCTAAAAAGTCAAATATAAAAAAAAAATTAGAAAAATAAATTTGAATTGAAATCGTACGAAGTTTGTAGCACGTCATGGCCAAAAACGGTATTTTCAGGGGTTTCAACCCCATTTTTTCTAAAACGTGACGTGATGGGAAGTTTTTGACCTCAGATTCGTGTTCGGCATGAAAAATGCATTCGCAAACACTAGGAACTATATTGTTCACCAAACCCATGCAGGGCAGTGTTATTGAATCAGTTTTAAAGTTCTGAATCTTAAAATATAATTAATCGTTTAACCCATTATTGCTCAGAGCACCCCGACTCGGAAGATCTCTTTCAATGCTGTGACTGCACGAATTTATGGAATTTATGCCAACCTCATCCGGGCTCCTCATCATTGATAATGGCCCAAATTCCCACTTATAATCATTTGGAAAAAATTAGTCTCTGACTGCTTTTGGCATTTTTAATCATTTTTTTGAGGTTGGATACATTCTAAGTAATGGCAAGTCAATGAGTTATCGAAATTATGTCTTGCACGATAATAAATGCATTGGAATCCACATTGAATAATATTTATTCGAAAAAATTTAAATTAATTATTCTGTGAATTTTTTGTCATTTTCGGCTATTTTTTTAGGTTAAGATTAAGAAAACTCGGAAACAAAAATTTTTTCTAAAGCTTTAAGACATTTATCCACTTTTCTCCCTAGTCTGATAGGGTCCATCAAATGCTTCATCGTATTTAATTTATTGTATATAAACATCAGTTTCATAAAAATTTTATATGAATATTTTCTTCGAATAAACCCCCCCTCCCCCCCAAAAAAAAATCTTGGCTACGGCCCTGATGAGTAACTATCAAGATTTTGATCAAATATTTCCACCATAATCCTCAAGCACCAGAACTCGTGATAGTAAAATTTTTTGTAATACAAATTTTTTATCATGTGCAATAAAATAAAATTTAATTTGGTTACATATGTACTTATTAAACACACCTATTTTTTCACTTGGTCATTATCGATAAAAGTTTCTTTATTATCTTTAATTTTCTAATCTTAATATACTTACATTTAGTTATTATACAATAAATTTTTTATTTACAAAATGAAAATAAAAAAAAGTTCCTCACACCAAAAAAGTATCTTTAAAATACAAACAAATAAAAATATAATGGCTATTTGGCAACTCTTTTAACTAAATTCGCTCTTTCTCTCTCCCTCAGTGTAATTTTCTTTTTGTAAATAAACTCAGATACTCAATACAGATTGAGTGAGTTAGTAAATGCGCTCATTACACACAATGAAAAAGGACAGCAAATAAGTAAATCTACCACTATTCCTCGTACAGCCAACAAAATTATATTTACAAAGTTCCTACTCAAATAGCGAATACACACGTCATAGCAAATGCACTCCACCACTGTCTAGTGGCAGATACAAATTACATATACACACAAACTCATATAAACATTTTGCTTAAATGCAAGTAGAATATTTATTGCTTTATGCTCTTGTATGCGCCGTTCTCTTTCTGCGGCTCATTCTCGGCTAGTGTTGTTGTTGTTGGGAAACGAATTTAGGTTTTCGCTATAAAACAGAATACCACCACCACATTTCATACATTCGGAGTCGAACTTTTGAACGGATAACAACAAACCAAAGAGGAAAAAAGAAGAAAAGTGTTAGCAAAACAGAAAAGAACCAGAAAAAAAAGGAGAGAAAGAACCATTCTTTATATATATATATATTTATATGAAAAGTAACGCATATAGTATATACGGTGTGCATATACATATATTATGTACAAATTGTGATTAATAACACGCATATATGCCAAGTTTTGTGTAGTAATATTACAAAAACAATAAACTACTTGTACTTTGAAGAGATTTTTTTTGAAGTAAATTGCAATTTAAAGCAACAATAACAAAAACCAAAAGTGCGAAGTGTGAATAGAAAACTCTGGAATTTGCATTGTGACATACTGACTTCAATTCTAAAGCAAAAAATAAATAATTAAGGGTGTTTGCAATAAGTGCCTTTATAAAAAAATCTAATATTACAAATAAATACACTCAGAACTTTTGAGTTGTAGGAAAAAGACTAGATAAAAATCAAACCCCTTTTTATTAATAACAACAGGAATTTCTTTATTCTATAAAAATGGCTTTCATGATGCCCGTTATGAAAAACAACTACGACATCTACAAGGATAGTCGCTCACGCAAGACCTCTGAGTGCTCCACGTCCAGCTCGAATGGCGGTGGTGGTGCATCCAGTCTCTCTGCTGCCATGGGTGTTCCCAACAATGGCGGTGGTCGACAGCGTAAAGTTTCCGAATGTAAATCGGAAAGTTTTGCCAGCTCACCCAGTCAAACGTATCGCATGCATATGCAGCGTTGTCAGTCATCACGTGGATTTCCACGTAATGCCTCCAGGACCTCACATTCGTCTGCTGCCGGAGCCCTATCGCCTACACGCTCTTTCAGTCAATCATCAAGTCCACCAAAAACGAATGCCTCAGCCACTGGTAGCCAAAATGATATTAGTAAATTTCATTTGCGTTTGGTGGAGAAGTTGCGTAAGTCCTTTCGCAGGGATAGTGCTAAACGTTCTTGAGAGTACGATCATGAGGCGGCAACAGCAGCAACAAAAGCAGAAAACAATAATTTTTTTATACAAAATAGTAGGCGGGAGCAACAACAACAACAAAAATACCAACACCAGTCGCGTAAATCATCAACAAACGAAAACGATGAAAATAGTTTTAAGTTTAGAAGCAACAATGTTGAAGATGGTCCCGTCGACGGCGATGTCGTTGTCAATAAAAATACGACGACAGTCGTCGTCCATCCTAGTACTAGAAGACGTAGTGTGGTGGGTGTGCTTGATGGTGGTGGTAGCGCTGGTGAGGCCAGCAACACTGCATTCACACAAGAACCGGCAACAACAGCAGCAGCAGCAGCAACTCCTCCACCCAAAGAAGATGCAACAATTGCGGCGAACTCCCGCAATTTTGCTAGCAGTACGCGTAAAGAAAATGATACAAATATGCCACAAAATGCCGATTCAAATATCGCCGATACTTCCACCACTGTGTCCCATACCAATAAATTTGCAGCGGATATAGGCCGTCGTATTACTGCGCCATTGACTCGCGCTAACCTGAAACGTTGTCACAAGAAATTCGCAAGAATGCAATTAAATCCCGAAGAAAATTCATTGGCCAGTCTCTTGGGTTCAACGTCAACTTGTGAGCTGTTTTCAGGTGGTAGCTCGGAAGCATCTAGCCTTTATGGTGGTTACGGTGGTAGCAGCGAACAGCATCAACTCATTGCAGCAGCGACAACAACAAACACAACTAAACGTGGCAACGTACAACAAAAGCGCACAAAAACTTTACCTGTGAAAACAAATTCTCCAACAAAACTCACAGAAATCCAAAAGCAACAGCAGCAAGAAAATGATTCAAGAAAACTGGAAATCCCATTGGATAAAACTCAAAAGCCAGAAAGTACGGGACGAGGACGTAAAACACGCAAACGTTTACATTTCCTGAGACGTTCAACGTCGAGATTTAGTTCAAAAAGTGCACCAGGTTAAATGAGTGGCGATCGAATCGTGTGATATTACGGAAATTTGTGCAAAGAGAAAATGTTTGCCAAGGCATTCTTTCGAGAGCGGCAGGTGGTGAAAAATGATGCGTGCTACAAGCTTCAGAGCTTTTCATGTTGAATGTACAAAATGCTATTGTTATCATAAATAACAGTTATTTTGCATGCTTATAATTTGTTTGAAATAAAAAAAAGAAAAGAAAACGCTTTGCAAATTATATTTATAAGCTATGTAGCCTTTGTCACGCTATACAATGTCACACGAGCACAATCGCACGATCACTCATATGTAATGTGAACGTCGTAAGAATGAACGAGTGAAGCAGCAGAGATGAGTGAGAGAGTAAGCAAGCGCGCGGGTGATTGAACCTATAACGTTACAACGTTAGAAGTTAGATGGTGCAGCAGCAACAGCGAGAAACATTGTTCACACGATTTCCTCATGATCATGCAGGAATTTCATGTTATTATGTTGAATTTCGCGAAAGCATTGCCAAAATAAATCAGAAAAATAATGGCAAAATAACGCTATTGTCACATAAAAGCTGTTATAATAACATGCCAATGTGATGATGACGATAATGCAGATGCTGGTGGCGATGGTGGCACCATTTACGGGTGAAGAAACTTGGCAAGATTCCAAGCAGGCAGGCAGGCAGGCAGACGAGCGAGTAATTAAGCAGATAAGACACGTAAGCAGGCACGAATGCGCTAAAACGTTTTGAGTTGCAGGGAAAATTCGCTTAGGCGGCTACACAAAAACCAAACAAAGGCATATATCGTAAGAAAAATTAAATGGGGGGAAGAACAAAATAAAATTATAACAAAAAAAAAAAAACTAAAAATCAAAAGAATAATCTTTATTATTTGAAAATATAGTGTAATAAGTGGGCATATATTCTAAAATATTAAATGATTTTTCCATATTTCGAAATAAATTTTTTGGTTTTAAAATATTCATTTTATTTTTTATATACCATAATAATAATATAGAGAAAAAAAAAGAAACTAATAAACATTTTTATATTACATTAATAAAAAAAAACTTGTACTTAAACCATAAAAACACTAAAAATTGCCAATGCATAACATTATCTACCATTAATTAAAGTACCAATATTTCAATATGAAAATAATTAAGAAACTGAATTACTGGACAGAAAAAAAAAACAAACAAAAAACTTCCAAATAAATAAACAAATTATAAAGAAAATTTCAAAACTGCCATATATTTATTATAATAAAAATATTTCAAGTTATGCATTGTCACAATTTTAAAAATAAAAACTGAACAAAACCAAAAACATAAACTTAACATTAATTTACATTTTAACATTTTTTAAAATAGTTCACTACTTAGTAAACCAATAATAAAAATAATGTTTTCTGCTTAATAGTATAGAATAATTTATATTCCATACAAAAGAAAAACACAAGTAATATTTGTATGTCTTCAAAGTTTCATATACTTACGTAATATACTATTTAAAATAAAGAAAAATATATTGTATTATTTTATTACTATTCTACGTTGGAGCGACTAAAAATTATAATAACTAAAAAAAAAAACAAATAAATAAATAATAAATATTTAAAATAAAATTTAACTTGTTTTTTATTTGAATTGGATACTTTTTTGGAGAAATTTTCAGATAAAATAATTTATATTACAACTGTAACACCGAGGAAGGACCGAATTCTAAGGAACGAGCAAGAACTTGATAAGTAAATTGGGAGAACTATTCGAAAATATATTGATATAAATACCCGCAGTAAGAAAGGAGTTCATTTGAATATTTCTTCTGGCACCCATATTTGTTTGCTGCACTTAAAATACGTTCAGAAACAGTGACCACTACCAACATGAAAAAGCTTCGCCAAATAATAGCCGATGGATCAGAATTAGATAGATAACACAGGTTTACACAGTTTTGGACCCGAGCAATCAAAAGATGTTACGGTAATTTTAGGCGATGATTATGAATCTGCAGTCCATTTTTCGCTATCAGGTCAGATTTTTGAGATATTTACATTTGAAAATTGTGGTAAGTTCTGACCACTTAAAATTTTTTTTTTTTTTTAATTCATTAAAACATTTTGGGGAAAAATATGTACGCTATCTGACTTCCAATAAATCAGGTTAAATCAAGTGTAGGGCCTATAATTCGTACAGTTTCCGAGATATCCTAATGTACTTACTTAGTTGGCTCTACAACCGATGATCGGTCTTGATCTATAAAGCCTCGCCAATCGCTTCTGCAATGCGCACGACGGCGCCATTTAGTAAGGCTAAGTGCGTTCAGGTCCCCATGCACCTGGTCTTTCCAACAGAGAATAGGTCGTCCTCTTCTGCGGGTTCCACCTACGTGCCTCGAATAAAACACCCTTCTAGCCGGAGAACTTTCTTCCATTCGCTCAACATGACCCAGCCAGCGAAGTCACTGGATTTTTATGCGCTTGACTATGTCAATGTCGGCGTACAGCTCATGGTTCCATCTTATACGTCGTCCACGCACACTGGACCATAGATCTTGTGGAGTGTTTTCCTCTCGAGTGCTCCCAATAGCCTCTCATCGTTGGTGGTCAATGCCATGTCTCAGCGCCATACATTAAGACAGGAACGCTGAGGGACTCGAAGAGCGTTATTTTCGTACGCCGAGAGAGGTCTCTGCTTCTCAATTGGCTACAGAACCAGCCCGTAGTAACACCTGTTGGCTTGATCTCAAGGCTGACATTGTTGTTGGTGTTGATGCTGGATCCAAGATAAACGAAATTCTTGACGACTTCGAATTTGTAATTGTCAACAGTGACATTTTGTCCAAGACGTCGTGACACTTTGTTTGTTGACACAAGGTATTATATCCTAATGTAAAGTCACAAAATTTTGACTTTTTCTAAAATATATTAAAATTATAAGGACAGCATAAATAAAAACAAAATTACCTCAGTTTTCCATAAAAAAGTTGAAACTATATGTGCTAAAAGCTATTTCAGCCCTAGCTCATCTACTTTTTAAATTTAATGGATTTTATCACATTTTCGACACAAGTTTTGAAATTTTTTTTCAAATTACAAAAAAAAATTTTAAGTGAAGCAAACGAAGATAACTTTTTAATTATTAATTTAGAAAAATAATCAAGCTTTGAGCTCATATAATTTTTAACAAATCAGGTGAATTCGGTGGCTGTTGGATGGTATTTGTTACATTTTTCGTCAAAAAATTACGAATAATGATGGCACTGTGCGACAGTGCGTTATCATGGTGCAAAATCCGCGAGTTTTCTGTCCACAATTCTCGTCTCTTTCGGTGAATTGCTTCATGCCAACGTCTCATAACGCCCAAATAATACTCTCTGATGGTTAATTTGCGGTTATTGACCAAAATTTCTTTTACTTTATCAACGTTTTCGTCGGTTTTCGATGTCGATGGTCTGCCACTGCGTTCATTATCTTCGATTGACTCACGACCGCATTTACCACTGGTAAACGACCGTTTTCTTTAGAGAATCGTTGCCGAAACACTTTCCCAACATTTCCAATGTTCGCGCACGATTAAATCCGTTTTTTATGCAAAATTTAATACAATACAATTTAATAAAATTGTAAAAAATCGCCAACACACAAAGATTTAGATGTACTCTTGGCTACGTAACTTTTGCAAATGTCCAGCTATGACGCTAAGATTTAGAGGGAATATCAACAACAGATGTACCAACTTAACAAAAAACAGAACTCTAATCGGAACGATGGGAGCGCCACACGGTGGTTATTCCAGGAACTTTTTGATCAAGGTGGTATTTGAGCATTTCGATATAATTGCAGGCAATAAGACAGCAACTAGTTAGCTAGAACTGATTCTCAGTACTACGTTCATTGCCCTCGATTGGGGTCTTGATAAGTAAATCAGAAAATGACTAATGTCAGAGATAACATAGTAACATCCCAGGCCTACGTCAAAGATTGCTCTTCAGACACTTTCAATATGAAGGTAAATTCTAAAAATTTTTAAAAAAGATTATTAGGAAAACTAAAAGTTTTCTATCAATCGCCAATTTAACCCATTTTGGACATATGCACGATTTTTTGTTTAGCGACTTTGAAAATTCATCAAAAATACATTTAAAAACTTATTCGAAAAAAATAATTGCTTTTAAATATGCTGATTTTAAAACTGCCATTTTAGGTTTTACCTGGCTAAAAAAGTTAGGTAAATAGACACACATTTTTTTAGGAGTTTATAAAAATTAACAAAAAATTAATAGTAATTATCATTGTGTTTCATTTATCTAGATAAAATAACAAGCTTCACGTAAAAATTATAATTAAACAGGTCTCCATACATTTTTCCCAAGCTACAGCGGACTAAACTTTAAGCAATATAACTAAACTAAACTTTAATGAAAAATTTATGTTTCTGCAGGCACTCACAGTAGAAGTGAAACTTTGTTATTTTGTTCAAGCAGAGGCATCTAGGTCTGCTCTCTCACTAAAGCACATGAGATAAAACTACGAGAAGTCGACTCTTTGCTTGATTGTATGTTACCGATTAACAACTGCATAACTTCGTTACTGGTTTCGTATGAGTGAAAATCCCCAATTGACCCCAAATGACTTCAATTGACGGCAAAGTGCAATTGACTCCAAATGATCGCATTTGAGTTCAAGGTTATTCAAGTGACTTCAAGTGACTTCAAAGCAGTCATGATTTTGGAGTCATAAGATGTGCAGTCTCATGATTTCAAAAAAAAAGAATGCACTCCCTTGACTCTAAAAAAGACTTTTCTAAATGAATAACCAATCGGCGACTCCAAAAAGACTTCCAACTGCATTTTTTTATTCTGGAGTCAAATACGTTATTCAGTAACTACAATCATGAATTATCGGTTATTAACTGTGACTTCAAGGTGTTGCAATTAAATTTATTGCATTCTTTTACAGCTCTGTTTTAAACAATGGCATAATAGTTGTACCCTAGTCGCAGTCTCTGCCCGATATATGTCATTTAAAATAAATGTATATTACATACTGTTTAGCTATTTATAAATAGTATATTATACATAGTAAATTACTACATAAATATACTATTAGTAAAATTATATTCACAACAAAAACGTAAATAAATTTGATATAAATTACTCTGTACATTTATCATAAATAAATTCATTTATCATTTTTACTTAATTACGACAAATGGATTCCTTTGGAATTTGTACAGGCATATGTATTGTATATCTATAATTTACATACAACAGAAATTCGTACATACATATGTCTTTTAATATCTAAGCCAAGTTTATTGATTGCCATTTTCTTTAACATTTTCTTTAATTCCTTAACAATCTACTAACAATAATACATTTTCATACGCATTTAACCTGCACTTTACACTCATCCTTTGCAAATTAACATCAGTGAAATATACAAGAAGAAAAAAAAAATCAATGCTCATAATTTATTCACTCGTAAAATGTTAATTTACAACAAATTAATGTTATTGTAAAATGTTTTTAGGTCGCATTAAATGACAAGAGGTTAATATAATTTACATACATACAACACCAATACAACCTAAGTATTAATATGTGTTATCATGACATTTCCAGCTGTAAATATATAATGCGTACTCATATTTACTTTAATTAGCAGTAGGCACTCGTTCATCTATTTTTCGAAAGAAAAACTAAAGTTTTATCGATTTTTTTGCGTGGAAAATTTCGTTAACCACTTGTAATTGTTGATAAATTTATTTGTTTACATATATGGCATGTATTGTTGATGGAAAATTTTTGGTCTTCGAAATAAAAACAAAATATTTAATATTAAATTGAGTTTTTGGATTATGACAGTTTTACAGTAAATGAGCGATATGATTCGTCAGGTATCATGACTGGGACCCTTTGATTAATTTTATAGGGATTACATCAAAATCATAAACTTTCTTTGCATTTGCTCAAACTTTTGAGATAAATGCACATTAGACCGTACCACCTCACAGGCAAAGAAAAAAATTGCGCCGTACACCTTCGAATCTAAATTATTTATGTAAAAAAATTTATTTTTTTTTTAACTGAACGTAGAGGTCGCATTTTTCATCATATCTTCGACATTTACATTCGAGTCTTAAATTATGATATATTGGGGTTTTTGTCTCGAGAAGACCAATTTTTAAGCTTCAAAAGTCATTGACCTCAACTACCCCTACGTTTGGCAAAAAAAAAAAAAATAATAAAAAATTTGTGTAAAACACTTCTGCTGGAATTATCGAAATACTTCCTTAGCAAAAGTGCAATGATTACACTATGCAACAGTTTGAGGGTCAATTTCTTGGGACAAAACCAAACCAATCTCAAACGATAGTATTTGACGTCAGTAACAAAGGCCTCAACCCCTTTTTGTTCCACTACGTCACAATTTTTTTTACAGTGGTTTGAAAATTTTATTTAAGGTGGTCCTTGTCTTCGGCGACCTACATATATTTAAATTTTCCAAGAAATATTTTCTTAGAACATTTTAACCCTCTAACTCTAACAAAAATGGGTCATTTTGGGCCCTTTTCTTAAAAACCTCTTTAAAAGCTAGATTTAGGGAGAGTTGAAGGGTTAAAACTTTCCACAAAAATATTCTCCAGAAAATTTCACTAACGGCCACCGAAGACAAGTAGTCTCTAGGAGTTAAAGGTAACACATAAAAAACGAAATTAAGTGTTAAGAAATTTATTTGTAAACATCGAGACAAAAACGTCGATATATAACGAAAAATTTTAAAATTGTCTTGCAAAAATAATTTCGATTTGAAGCTGCACGGCGCACTTTTTTTTCTGGTACGGTCTATATACATTGTTGTTGTGATGACTACATTTGTTCATTAACCTGTTTATATATAACTTCAAATAACGAAATTAACATGAACTTAAGGCATGACTTTGAAAATTAACCTCTAGATTTAATTTTCATAGTCTCCTAAAAAACTATAATGCACATAGTTTACATTTTCTTATTAGAAAATTTTGGATGAAGATTCTAAAATATCATATGTACTTGGCCGGGGCAGGATAATAATGAGACTTCTCTTAATTAATTATATATTCTTATCATACTTTCAGCAATTCTTATTTTTGAGTAGAGCAATTGCTCTAAATTTGACTTGGTTCAAGGTAATTGTAATTGGTAGAGATAAACTGTCTTTCAAATTTTCAAACAAATCTTAGTAAAATCTCTGAAGACTGAACATATTTGCTATTGATTCAATACGAAATTTACAAGAAGATTTCTTTCTTAATCCTTTTTGGGCTGGTACCAACCATTTCCAGTAAGAATTTTTATAAAATATATAACCCATTAAAGTCAGCATACAGTCTGATCGAATATACTGAAATTTTCGGCACTTGTTAGTATTAGTTCTAAATAGAAAACTACATATTTTCGGAAAGATATTTTAAGGTTTGTGGGTTCGGTAACTGTGCATTTTAAGATTTTGGTGGTTTGGACATTTTAAATCGATTACTTAACCTTTCAGAGGGCGCGCCGCGGCAAATTAGCCGCAAACTGTTTAATTTGTGTTTTTAAATACTAATCATAGTGGCATAACATTTAAAAATAATTGCTTAAAATATGTTTCAATATCACTCGAAAGAAATCACTTATTTAATTTTTTCATATAAATAAGAAAAAAATAAAGTGGTGAGCAACAAACTGCAGTTATTGATGGAAGCAAATCCTCTGATTGTAAAGGGTATTTCTTCAAAAGTTCAGACGACGAAGAAACGAGAAGAATTCTAGTTGGAACTAAATGGTTTAGGACCAGCCAATAATTCCCGGAGTTCTGATTTGATTAACAAAATATACTTTTACTTGTTACTGACACCGTGGGGTGTGCAAGTCCAAGAGTATTCTCATTGCCAATGCTTAGTGATGCCGGAGCACAAAATCGCAGAACTGTTGCCAATTTTAATATGTTTGGAATTGATCTTGCTCATTTGCATTGCTTCAGCAGTTCATCAAGTCCGCCTCCTTGGACTGTACACAAGTTTTATAGATGCCAAATCTTCTTCGAAAGGCTGCACTTAATCGTTTCATACTTCTGGCCAGTTCCATCAGGTTCTCCAGTTCCTCTTCCGATGAATCGTTGAACCATAATTCCGTTAGACTCATAACTATTTTGCTCTTATTTTTTCCAATTCATTTTTAAACAAATCGTATTTATTTTTCAAAATGACAATCAGCTGATAGAAATATACTATCGTGAACAAGCAAAAATGAGCGAAATTCGCAATAGCGCTATTCTCTGTCGAAAGCACGACAAATTCGTTCGATCAGCGCATTCGACTACAGTCGAAGATCGAACGCAGTTCATAATAAGGGCCATAGTATAAATAACTCTGTATTGATATTTTTGGAAATAAATGCAATTGCTTTCAAAAAAATTTATTTAAAATACTAATTTTTTTCATCCTTTGACTGGACCTAACCCCTTAACTTGAAATTTGATCCTTTTTTTAACCTGAAACTTTTTAATATCTCGAGTAAAAAGCACTCTGTGAAATAAGAGTCCATAATCAAAATTGATACATTCCGCGGAGGAAATACTTTAGTACTTTGTTATTTACAGAGTGCCCCTGTCCTGAGTCTGAATTTCTAGAGTGAGTTAGTCTATTTTCTGCAAAAAAAAAAAATTCTGAAGGGATATCCGATGAATCGAAATCTAGTGTTTTCTTACTGCACAGGAAAGTTGTAAAGTTATCGTTACAAGTCTTTAGCGTACCGTTTCCAAGTGTCTTGTAATTTCCATTCAGAATTGAACTAACATTAAAACGGGAAATAATGTGAACATCCACAGACAAGACTAACAATATAAAAGCTTCCCTTAATTTCAATTTGGTCGACTTCTTAACAGACAATTTCAATTCAATAGACAACAGGATATATTACTATTCCTAAGGGAGCTCTAAAGATATTATTCAAATTGAATTTGAATTAAATTATCTCATTACACTGATTTTTTTCGTTTATATTAGCGCCTCACAATAGAAAATGTAAATATAGTTATTTGCCTTAAATACATACAACAATGTATATTATGCCATCCATTGTGTAAACTTTTAAATTGAATTAACAACTTTAAAATGTTAAATATATATCATTAGGTACCCTTACTTATACACCACTACAAATGTCAACAGATTTTAAATGCTTGCTTCAGCGTAAATAAACGCGAGGGTATTGATTTTTTGGTTTGTTTTGTGTTCTATAGCTCGAGGTTACGCAAAATAGTAACATACCCTTACATACATACATATATACTTAAATAGTATACACATTTGGAGGAGCATAATACTTTTTCTAGGACACAAATGTAAAATCCTTGATGCAAAATTTATTAAAAAATAAAGAAAAACATGAAAACAACAGTTGCTCATTTTAATGTATGTATGTATGTATGTGCATATGTTGGCCGAAATACCAAAATAATGCATTTTCCGTATATATTTTCTTTTTTCTTTTATTTTTTGCCAATGAGAAAAATATGCCGGAAGATATATGCCGTCATACATATATGTATTAACATATGTATGGCTTGATCTAAATGCTAAATACTAATACAAAAACTATGTATGTAAAAAGTAGGTGAAGGTTTTTATTTTGTAAAATTTGCATTTATGTAAAAAAAGTCATTGAGATTTGTTTATATAATTTTTAGCTATATAATGAGGATGTTATCATTATTAAAAATTTACGTTTCAGGTTATTTAACTCAAATCTCTTTGCATTGTTTCTTTATAGTATTTAAGTAACTATATTTTTAAGTAGGTACGTATTTCTAAAATGATCTATTAGGTGTTACTTTGGAACATATGGTAGAAAAATCTTTAAACTGCTTAACCCATGATATTTGAAAAAATGACTGTTTCATATTTCGAGTAGACATTTTTCTGTGCTGTTACTTTCCGGTTTGCCGCCATTTTCGGCTATTTATGATGTCCCAAAAAAAACTCCTCTATTCGATCAGTTTTGTGAGTCACTGTATGTAGGGGAGTATCGTCAGGGTTGGAGCATGTTTTGACTTTTGCTCATAACTTCCGTTGAATGTCGAATTTTTATTAATGTTGCATATCGTTGAAAAGATCTCATAATATGCAATTTTTTGCTGAACATGAAAATATCATATGAAAATCATAAAAAAAGGAAAAATTACACGTGGAAAACGGGAAGAGACCAGAAATCAAAATAAAAATCCCTCTTTATGAATTTTAAAGAAAATTTGATTTTTTTTATGCACACACAATACGATAAAATGACACGAAAAATACGCACAGGTGAAAAAAATTTATTTCCAGAGTCAAAACCCATCGTTACAACAAAATTTTCGGTATTCCGACCCTGATTATAAGCACTGCTCCGACCCTGATACCACACATCATTTAGAGTCGTATTATTTACAGCATGTTCACGTGAGGCAAACACCATGAAATGCTACATATTTTCACTTCTTAAACCTTATCGACACTGTTGCACAACTGCGTACTTTCGTACCATTTAGGGTACTTTTTTATTTTTTCAGATATTTTTATTGCTACCAAATATTTCCAACAATATAATATTTTTCTTCTTTCCTTTTCATCAATACGAAACAGATGAGAAAAACAAACAAGATGGTTAATGCAAGTGCGACAGAAAAAGAGTTTATGTACGAATACCAAAACTAAAATACAAGTACGAAAAATAAATGTATTCTTTTACTATGAGAATTCCACACAAACTGAGTACGTTTTGGTTTTCGTATTTTTGGTACCCGTTTTGTTTTGGTATTCGTACGTTTTCCTTTGTTTTTGTGTTATACTTTCTTTATTTACGAACTCATAGAGAGCAAAGCAGCATAGATCAACGCTGCGTTCGATTCATTTGATTGTGTATGCGTTTGCAGCAATCACTTGCGCGGGCTCTTTTATTGCTGTAATTTTGTAGAAGTTATACGAATTATATTTATTTTATATGTACGTATGGCAATATGTGATGTGGGTAGTGGGGTAGGGTAGGTATAATATAACAAATGTAAAAATTAAAAAGTGGGGACCTTCTTTTTTTTCTTAAAATTAAAATTTAAAATTAATATTTTTTATATAAATTTTTAAAACAGTACGTTTTTATTTTTAAAGTACGTTTTTATTTATTTTTTTTTTTTTTGTCCTACATTCTTATTTTCACTCGATGCAACACAGCTTGTTTAATTTAACTTACTTTAATGTTTACATGTTATTTTTTAAATTAATCCACTTTTTCTGACACTGTCAAAATTTTTTTTACTCTTCTTTTAAAACGCCGTCACGTAACATTTATATATACTTCACGCTCTGAACTCGAAGTGACATGAAAAGTTTGCTTTCGGCATGACAAGCAATATTGTATATTAACTTAACGGACCCCAGTGATGTTTAACGGAGAAAACAACACTGTCCCGACACTGACAGCGCCCGACCATGACGACTCTCCCCTATGAATTGCATTTGATTACGTTTGTATGCAGTAATGGCCATTATTTTGAATTTTTTTATTCAAAATAAACTTTTCTCATTGAAATAATTTACTGAATTATTTTTTATAAATTTAGCGCATAAAACACGCTAAAAAATATCAATCAGAAAAATGGGGGGATACGATAAAAAAATGACTGAAAATATACCTATTATTGCAGCAAAAGATTCTGTCCAGTTTTGAGTATGTTAATTTTTAAAAGTATGTATCCAAGAGTCAAAGGGTTAAGAAGTTGTAATAACATTTGATGCAAGAAAAAATTTTCCATTCTTGTTTGCATCAAATCGTAGCAGTGTGGCCAACTTTTATTTTTCAAAATCCGCTAAAATGATGAAAAAACACGTATTTTCTTTAAAAAAAGCGCTAAATTTTTTCCCTTATAAAAGTGCGAGAAAACCCAATACATTTAAATTTTTTTACTAACACAGGCACACATCTGATGCTTTTAGTCATTGAAAATTTCTTCGATTTTTCGAAGATATTTTAAATTGAAAAAACGTTTTAATTTTCAAAAAGCACTAAAATCAGCGGGAAAAGCGCTGAGTTGGTCACACTGAATCGTAGTTCTAATTGTATTGCCTCCTTAAGCCTAGGCGGCACTTCTTTGTCGAACCGACGATGCGAATTTTCTTACTAAGTTAGCAGAAAAAACAATGAATTAATTAATTTTGTTTTTAAGTAGGTAATAAAAGGCATTGAAAAAAAGAAACAATTAATAATTTCAAACAAATAATAAAGTATTTAATAAAACACAATAATAAAACCAAAATTTTTTTTATATAGGGAACAATTGGCATCGAGTTAAAAAAGGCGTCGTCGATTCAACGAAGATGGACCTTAGTTTATAAAAAATAAGAAGAGCCGTCAAGGGTTAATATGTTAAGGGCTCCACAATAAAATTTTTACAACATAGTTGTCTATAGTTTATGGGGTTAGGATATTTGTAAGATGCTGTGCACATTTCTGGAAGACCTATTAAAGGATATATCAATCAGATACTACCAGAGCTGCGAGTTGAGAACTTTCACTGAAATCTTTCAATAAATTAAGTTTATAAAAATGTAGGTATAAATTACAGTATTTTTTCTTGAGTGTATATAGTAAATATAACACTGAGGGTATACAGTATACAACAGATTTATAAAGCACAAGTGGTTTTGAAATTGTGCTTCATGTTTTTATGTGATTGTAATCTGAACCTGCTATACTCGTGTGCATAAATGAAATATGAATTCCATTGACGCCAAATGGAAATTCTATTGAAATGGAAATTTAAAAAATTTTCCATTACTTGCAAAGTATTCGAATATTTATTAGGGTTGTAAAATTATACAATATAAAAATGTTAATAAGCGTAACATTTTTTTTAGTATGCAAACACACACATACAAATATGTGCATACAAAAAAAAATTATTAACGATAATAGATTTGTTCAAATCTTAGATGTTTTAGAAATGGTACTTATGGTATTACAGATTATGAATATTTTTAAACTCATAAATTAAAGATCAAGGCCCCTAAATTTTGAGGTTAAGTCGAACACCTCGGATGCATATTAGGGGGAGTCAAATTGTTGCCCTCAAAGCATATAGTAAAAAAAAAAATATACAGCTAATAAATAATTTTTGCCAAGACACCAAGGCTAAGTGGAACCGCATTTTAACCCATGGTAAACAAAATAAAAATAATAAATTTCGAATAAAAAAATAATATAATTTTATTTTCAACTTTAATCTTCTTTGGCAGTAAATATTTCAAGTCTTGTTTCAAGTTTCAAGCTGAGGTAGTTTCCTTCAATTGTTATCGTTAGATCGTATACAATTTTTTTCCAATATCTTTTTGTAGAAATACGATGGCTCAAAATTGATTTCTATGATTTCTTGAAAAAATTTACTTATCCTTAGATTTTCTTTTACTTCACGCTTTCTTTGGAAAGTTTTTTTTCACACCTACAATTTGACCCGCCCTAATGTACGTAGGTATACTTCTATATTTGAAATTAGTTTTTGGAAATGTAGTTCGTTTCTTATTTTTATGCTATTAAAGTTTCATATTGCTATAACAAAATAATATTTACATAATACTAATATTAACAGCAGACATCAGAAATAAAAGATTATTAACATTTACATTGCTGCGTCGCATTTAAATAAATAATTATGTATTGCAAAATTATTTTGGCTGTACTCAAAATTTTCTGCAACATTAGGTTGTAGCCGAAGTGACGTCGTTGAACATCAGGGCCATCCATTGATATACATACATATTAAACAGATTTTGTATTTTTTGGTAATTATTTATGGCATTGTGCATTGCAGCTGTTATAGTTTCGGTATTTGGCAATGTAGAAATCATTTACATAAATCATTACACAATTATAAAGTGCTTTGAATGAAAGTATTAAAGAATGCAGTCTTATTGAACACATAGAAATAACTAGCAACTAAGTATTAGGTGCCATTTAAATATGTCAACAGGGTAATTATTTTGTAAAATATTTTTATCCGTGATGTTATCGCTTCAGCTTCTAACAAGTTATGAGAAAACCCGCCAAAATATCGGAACAATCTGAATTATCATCATTGGCCTAATTTTTAATTGACTACTTCACAGTGCAACAAAATTTCAGTTTTTGTCTTAGTGCGAGATTTTCCAACGGTTTTACAGTAATTTAGGATCGGTGATTTCGGCTGCGTACTCAGACCCTTATAGATTATCATTAATTAAAAAAAATTAAACCAGAAGTTGACCACCACATAATACCAGCCGAAGTGGCAGCCGCGATCAGAAATGCTAAGCCTTCAAAAGCACTGGGTCCACAAAACATCTCCGTGATCATGCTCAAACACCTAGATGGGCCGCTAATCGAATACTTGACATCAGTGCTTAACCTGTGGAAAACTCAATAATACCCGATGTCTGGAAGGTGGGTCGCATAATCCCTTTTCTAAAGCCTGGTAAGCCTGGGGATCAGGGTAAGTCCTACCTCCAGTATCCAAGACGCTCGAGTCACTACTCCTGCCAACTCTCACTAAGCACGTCAAACTTGCATAACATCAGCATGGCTTTCGGAAAGGTCACAGCACCACCATGGCTCAGAACCTGATACAATCGCAAATCAGCCAAGGCATGAACAGGCGGAAACCATGCGGCAGAACGGTTTTGGTGGCGCTTCCTTCGATACGGTAAGTCACGCGACGCTACTACAAGATGTATATGATGCCACACTCCCACAAGCAAATAAAAAATAGTTGCCGAACTACCTGAGCGGACAGCAATCATATCTAGAATTCAAAGGCATCAAACTAAAGCATAGGCGCGTAAAACCGGGTGTGCCACAAGGTGGTGTCCTGTCCTCGATCCTCATCAACCACTATATCGTCAAACTGGTTACACCGGCAGAAAATGTCAAACTGGTCACTTTTGCTGACGACTGCTCCATACTCGTCACTGACGGCAATATCTCGACGCTATGCAAAAACATCAACAGATATTTACCTGAAGATAGTTATCCCCCTTTTCAGCAGCCGAATCCTGTTACCGGAGAAGACTTTAGTCACAATTTTCACCTCCTGGACGAAGGAAGTGGGAACGACACTAGATATACACGTCAAAGGGATCCCAATATTTAGATACCTAAAAATTCTGGGGGTTACCTACCTTTGATGGTCTCCTAACTTTCGCAACGCACGCGACGAACCTGCGTAACCGACTAAGGGAAAGAAACAACATCCTGAAAGCGTTGGCCGGAAGCACTTGGGGTAAGGAAATGGAGACCATTATTACAACATGCAAGACGATAAGAAGATTTTTTACTAACTACCCTGCCCCGGTATGGTCTCATACAATCAACAACACAAAATGGTGAGGACTACAAGTTTGCCAGAATGCTGCACTGCATTTTGCTACAGGCTGTCATCTTATATCGGACAAAGACCTCCTTCATGTACAGTCAAAAATGCTGAAGGTTAGTGAGCATAACGAGCTTCTCAGTAAGCAGTTCCATCTGGGCTGCCACACTGTTGGCGGTTTAAAGTATCCAAACAGCAAATTGATCTCAAAATACCCACCACACAGAACCAAACGCAAAGACATTACTCATTTCAAGGAAAGAATTAGCAGATTCACCGACCAACAACCACTTAATCCTGCAACATATACATCCGTCCTCAATTAACTACACTCAGAAGCGGTTCTCTCAACAATTACAAATCACAAGCCCTACATGGTCCTGAACGTCAGGCCGCCACTAGTTGCTGACGATGAACGAGGTTTGCTTAGATCAACGAGATGCACGCTGGCACAACTCAGATCTGGATGGAGCAGGTCCATAAACTCCTATATGGCCAGGATTGACGAAGAGATTGCTAATGAATGCCCAGATGGCAGTCAATCCCCTAAGACCCACTAACTTGACTCTCCTATCACTGTGGACTACTCCTACTGACACCGCCCATATTACATTGTTATCCAAAGCCCTTTTACCAAATCTCAGTACTGTGCTGTGGATGGTTCCGGAGATTTGCTCGAAAAAGTATTGGGGGTTGTATAGGAGTGGTGCCATGCCCACTTGAAATTAAGATCTCAAACTCCACAATAACCTTGGTATTAACAAATCATGTTTCCATATCTTAGTACCGTACTACAAATGCAAAAATATTGGTAAGAATTGTTACGAGGAAATGTTTGTAAATTCTGTTAAGTTAAAATGCTAATTTCAGAACTTAATCTGAGTGACAGGTTTCATTACGATATACATTTTTCTAAAGGAAAAAATCGAATAATGTAAATTAGAGCCGCAAGAAGATCAAAGTAATAAAGCACTTCTGAAATTCAATGAAAATCGTAGGTTTAGAAATACATATAAATGAGATTTTGATCCCAACTGCTAAAGTAACGCTTAATCGGATTAAAAAAATTCTTCATCCTGAAATAGAAAAGTTCTGAAATAGGTATTTTAACTTCCGAATAATCCGAAAAAAATCAGACTAGATTTACTCCTCACTTTTGCCCATCACTTTTATGTATGATGAATTAAAGCTTAGTTAAATTTCCGTAGAGATTAATCTTTAATCATTACTAAAATTAATTAAAATATAAAAATGTAGATAAATACTAATATGTAGATAAAACCCGTGAATTGGTTAAATTTGCCATTTTTTCTTTCTTCTTTTAGAAATAGATAAAGTAAAAATAAATCGTGCGCAATTCACGCGACCGTCGGCGAACAAGCTTTGTTCTTTCGCCGACTTCATTCACCAATTTTTAAATTGAACTTTGAATTTGACTCATGATTTTGATAACGTAAAAGAGAATATTAATTGATTAAAAAATGGAAAGAAATACCCTCAGAAATAATTTAAATATGAAAAGAAATTGAATACAAAGTTCAATAAAACTATCAATGACAAAGGGAATCAATCTCTAACGACGTTTTAGTCAAAGCATTTTTTTTTTGGTAACACAAGTGTTCAGTATACTCACCTTAGTGCTGTCCACTGTTGCCTTAAAAAGGAGGTGTGTGTGTGTGTATATATACTTATAAAGAAATTATTGCTTTATAAATTTTCGGAGAGGAAATTTACTTACTGCGTCATTTTAAATAAAAGCTCGTGCCTTTTTGCACGTCCACCAGAGTCTCGCTTAAATGTATGTACGTGTCTGAGAAATATGCAGTTTGAAAATGAATATTCCAGATAAAGCTGCACTTTAATAAACGCATACAAACATTGGAGAAAATAAAAAGTTCAAAAATAACATTCAAACATTCGATTGAGCAAGCTCAAGATAATTTTATAGAGTGGCATTTCTGCAATTTATTAGAAATTGAAATGTCGAGCTTTCTTGATAGTAGATAGATAGGTTAAAATAGTTGTTTCTTTAAAGATGTATATTGTTCAAATTGTACCGATTTGTGATGTCACTCGAGCTTCAAATATAATTTCGTTCAAGTAATGAAACTTCTTTTATAAAAAGACCTTAATTAGGCAATGATCCAGTAACCGAATGCTCAATTGATACAGATTCATTTGCGAAAATGTAGTTCAGTTTCATGTAATCGACAGAGAATTTTCAAGAACCGTAAGCCCATCTACTAAGAAACAATTTCGGACGTAGTGCAGACAGACTCCATTCAATGCGACGGATGAGAAAGGATGCTACACGTAGGCGGGCCACAACGATGATGCAGATGACAAACCAAAGTCATAGGTACGCCTGGCAGGCAATGACAGCTGTGCAGATCAGAACAAATATCTTATTGAGTCTGTGGATAGTCTCACACTAGTGGATCAAAGTATGGGAGGGGGAGAGGAGAGAGGGGAGAAGAGAAAAGGGGCGAAGGGGAGAAGGGAGAGGAGAGAGGGAGAATGGAGAGGGAAGAACGGAGAGGGGAAAAATGGAAAGGGGAGAAGGGAGAGGGGGAGAAAGGAGAGGAGAGAATGGAGAGGGCGAGGAGAGAAGGGAGAGGAGAGAAGGGAGAGGAGAGAAGAGAGAGGGTAGAAGAGGAAAAGGGAGAGGTGGAAAGAGGGGAGAAAGCAGAGGTGCAAAGAGAGGGAGGGGTTAAGGTGGAAAGAGAAAGGAGAGGAGAAGAGGTGCTTAAGCCAGGTTGTCGCAAAGAACAGAAACAGAATTCTGGGATTCTGGCAACAAAACCAGAATTCAGTACATTTGCTACAGAAACAAGTACTTTTACTTCTGTTTCTGTTCTATGGTTTTTGGGCAAAAACTCCCCTTCACAATGAATATCTATGGTCCCAACTACCTTGGAAATGAAATTGAAAAAGATCCTTTGAGACAGATCAGGTTAGCCGGCAAAGACCGGCGTTTGGTATATTATATCTGATATTCTTATATATGGGGTAACTACAACTTAATCTACACCACCTATATCCGCCCCAAAATGGAGTATAGTTCGAACTTATGGGCAAGAGCTTCGCGAACGCAACTAAAGCTAATAAGAGACAGTAGGGTTTCCAGCTCTACTGACTCCTTGGAACACCGTAGAAACATGGCTTGTGTGACTCTGTTCTATCGGTTTTTTCATGGTAGATGTTCCACTGAGATACAGATTTTGATTCCACCAGTTCATGTGTTCACTAAAATTACACGAACTGCAAGCGGCAGTCACGCATTACACGTGGATATGGTACCCCAACGCACGACGCATTACAGAGATAGTTCTTTTCTTTGCCGTACCGCGCGTGTATGGAAAAAGCTCCCTGCAACCGTTTTTCCTGACTTTTACGACCTTTCCAAATTTAAAGCAAACGTTCACAACTTTTTCTCCCTCTTTCCTTCTACCACTAATCTATCGTCCTTCCTCAATCAACGCAATGCTTTGCATTTATAATGGCACCCCCAGAGTGTTGATTGCTTAAAATAAAAAAAAAAAAAACATCTCTAAGCTCTTAAAGCGACTACTTAAATTTGCCTGTACCTACTTGGAAAAAAATTTAAGCAATTATCAGGTAGCTGCAGTCATTTGTCAACCAATGTTTTTGAATTATACTCTGCATTGTTTGGCTTAACACGCTATTCAATGAAGAGTCGCGGCGAATAACAAATTTGGACACCTTAAGCATACGGTTCTGAAGACAGAAGCAGAAGTGAATAGGCTACAATCTCCATAATGGTAGCATTGCGTGGAAAATTATTGACGGGAATCCTCGTGGCACACGAAGCAGGCTTTTTGATAGAATGTGTGCAGCTGAGAGAAAGTTTTTAGAACATGCAACAAATCAACTAAGCAAGAACTTTAAGGAACTAAAAGTAACTGCCTGGAACCGTAGACAATGGGAATGGTGTCGATGATCCGCTACGAGTTAAGTGAATTAAAGAAGAAGATTACGAGTCAAGACCCCATTTTTCCAAAATGGGTTTTTATAGAGAAATTAATGATCATTTTGTTCAATGCTTATTAAAAAAAATTCCCACAATCAGGGGCAAGGGGGCTAGTGGAGTCGTTACAGCAGGAATAAAAAATGTTTTGAATTTCATTGCGAATAACTTTCTCTCAAGCAATGAACATATCCTCCTTTACCTAACGGTATTTTGAAAATTCAAACAGCTGCAAAAATCCGAGATTCGTAATCAGCAACCCAAAATTAAAAGTGTTCTTGAATCACCAACTATCACTATCGATACCTACTGTTCCTAATTGTCTACTAATCAATGGTGTAAGAGAAGAATTTCATATTTCTTACACATCTTCTGTGTCATCCTAGGGCGAATCTCATAGATGATGATTCATCAGGTGGTCTATTCAATAATTTGCATCATCATGTTGTGCGTCTTTCAGCAGCGTCCTTTGTTTATTTTGCACTTATTTGCAACACAAATTTTTATTTCACATGATGTCAATATGAAATAAAATATAGTTACACATAATATATGACACATGCATAAATATAATAAATCTTAATAAACGAAATAACTACAATATACATAATCTGGTGTAATCTAGAAAAACTCATATAAAACTAGAGATATCACACCATATAAATTACAAGTGGAAAAATTGCAATTTTCTGGAATAAGCTGAACATTTTATTTATCGGATGTTTTAGCTTTTTTTATTTGATTTTTATTTTTACCTAAAACATATTAAATTCGCGTTGTATGGATATCTTATCGGAAAGTCATGTCAAAGTAAACCAAACTAAATAAATGTACAAAATAATACAAAATACGTGTGCACGGCAAGTTCTTTTTTTTTTGCAAATTTCATTAATTGCAACATTTTTCAAACGCACACACACTGTAAAAAATAATAGTGCGCATTTCAATTGAATTTTTTTTATTTATTACTATCATTATTAGTACTTATTGTGTTGAATTGAGAGAATGCCAAACAAATTGAGAAGAAAACAATAAAAGTATTTTGTTTTGGTTGCACAATTTCCCTGCAATTACATGCCACAAATGACAACTTGACGGTCTCACAGATTTACACGACGAAATGACTGTGCCAAAAACATGTCGCCAATTGATTGGCAAGAAAATAACACAAACTAAACTTTTATCTCTGTCTGCGTTGAGTGTGTATGAGTGTGTGTGAACAGTGCTGGATTCAGAGGGGGTTATGGAGACTGTAGCTTTTCCCAAAAATGTGAATGCTTATAACTTTCAAAAATCGTTTTACAATGCAACTATGTATTCAATTTATCTTCAATTTAGTTTAATTTCAGGGGAAAATTTCCACGAAAATCAATAAACTTCAATTCCGGATATCTCAAAACACAGATCATTTTGTGAAAATTCTAAAAATTAGTTTTCTACTTATGATTTAAGATTTCCAACAAGTCATCATTCATTTTGTTTGACCTGGGTTTTGGTCTGTTTTTAAGTGTGATTTTTTTAAAATCAAATAAGCAACCAGGAACGACTATATGATAGTTCAAAATTGATGGCCCCTTCTTAATAAGAAACAAGCTCGAACTTTAATTGAAGTACTCACTGGTTTTTGTGCCATTGGTATAATGGCCTCGAGGTCTTAAGTTGCAGTACTTAACTACTGTAGAAAGTGTGAAAATGAGGAAGAAATTTAAACGGTCCTTTACCTCATCTGTGAATGTCTCACTCTTCAGATCCGTCGGCTAGGTTTCTTAGGAGGCAGACTGTTGAAGAACCTCAGGAACTCAGATAGGAAACGTTTTAATAAGGTCCATCAAGAGCACTAGGTGGTTATAAGAGTTAAAAAAGTTCAAGATCCCATCTATAGAGACAATATAATGGACCAAATTCTGGGAACACAGATTTTTTGAACACTTCCCTTTAACCTAACATAAATCTGATTTTTTAGTTTGGTAAGTAATCTTAGTTTAGGCCTAGTGTTTGTACTGAATACTGCCCTAATTTAGATCTGAATTTCGGTTTAATTTTTATACTGCTTTTACTTTGTATTCTTGGCTGACTACTGTTCTCAATTCGGTTTGAGTTTTGTTCTGTTTTTGGTCTTAATTTGATCTAATTTTTAGTTTGATTTGGGTTTTAGTTTTGGTCCAATTTTTGATATCAATTACGGTCGGATTCATGGACTGAATTTGATTTAAACTTTAGACTGACTTTTAGTTAGATTTTGGATTTCAGTTTTACTCCATTTTTTGATAATAATTTTAGTCTAATTTATGGTCCGAATTTGTTCTAAATTTTAGACTGATTTTTACTTTGATTTAGGGTCTCAGTTTTGATCCAATTTTTGATATGAATTTAGGTCTGACTTATGGTCTGAATTTGATCTAAATTTAAGACCGATTTTTAGTTTGATTTTGAATTTCAGTTTTAGTCCAATTTTTTATATCAATTTAGGTCTGATTTATGGTCTGAATTTCATCTAAATTTTAGACTGATTTTTAGTTTGATTTTGGATTTCAGTTTTGGTCTAATTTTTTATATCAATTTAGGTCTGAATTTGATGTAAATTTTGGTCCAATTTCTTTCTGAGCTTAATGTGATTTTTGGCCTGAATTTCGGTTTGATTTTGAAGCTGCTTTAGCTCTGAATTCTAGACTGACTTTTGTTCTAATTTTTGGTGTGAATTTTGACCAGAATTTTTGAATGATTTTTGAGCTAGTTTTTCATAATTTTATATCTATTTTGATCTGATTTCTGGTCTAATTATTAGAATAACAATTATCTTATAATTTAGCAAAATCAGCCTGTCTTTCCCACACACAAATATTAGATCCACCCCTGTGTGCGAATATCTACGAGTGCATGAAACAAATTAATTTATGATTTCCGTATGGTGTGTATTCATGTAATGAAAAGGAATAGATATCTACTTACGTGCATCTACATTTATTGTGCGCTTTGAAGTTGAACTGCATACAAGCGTATTATATATTAGAATTTAATATAAATTATTTACTTGCATTTACAAAAGATTTTTATGAATAAAACAACATTTGTTGTTATTCACAAGGGACCTTATGGGTTAAAGTGTAGGTATTTTTATATTCCCCTTTATCTTATCTAATTTAGCCAGCCTTATTCGATCCAATCTCATAAATTGAATATCATTTCATGGAGTGTAATCATTGAACATTTAAATCAAACCTAGTTATGTAGATGCATAGATATTAAGCTCGCTTCTAAACACTGTCGTTTTCTTTTGAAAATTATTTCATTTATTTTTTTGTAGAATGCAATAATTAAATTACATCACAATCTAAAACCTTCGTGGTTGTCACCATCGTTGCACCGCCCGCCCTCAACTAACTCCCTTTACTATTTACTGGGGAAAAAACGCATGAAATTGACAATTTATACATACTGACCACAGTCAAAGCAAAAATTACAATACAATAAATTCACTTTGTTTATATACACATTGTAATTTAATCCAAGGCTAAATATGTGCATGTGAATGTGCAAAGGTATGTTGTGCAGGGGAACTCGCAGAGGCGCCAGAAGTGTAAATTTAATTTTATTTTGCATTTCAGTCAGTCTGTCTGTCAGCTAGTCATTTGCAGTTTTCTTGCTTCTCCATTTTCTTCATACTAAACATTTAATAAAGAAAAAAGATGGAAATTATTTGAAGAATACATATATTTGTTGGCAATGTTAACCCATTATAATCTACTGCCAACTATTGAAGGAATAAAGCAAATGATTTCGTACGATGTTGCTTAGAAAAACAATTAATGAAATAATAAGAACAACAATAAATTTAGTATAATTAATTCTCAATGAGGTAAATATAAATCTATTTTTATAAAAATCAATAAATTTTTTTGTATTATTAAAAAAAACAAAAGACCAAAATCAAATAATAAACTATGCAAATTACACTTAATAATTTCTTTCACTTATATTAATTTTCAAAACAAAAATAATCCATATTGTTATTTTTATAACAATATATGACGCTAAAACAAAAATTTTATTTTTATTTATAATTTATGTAAATACAATAAAAAATATAAGGCTATTTTTAAATATTTTTGTCAATATGTTAGCAGAGCAAAGCAAAGCCGCATTTTAACTGCTGAGAATTTATTATTTCTAGTTATTTCTGGTACAGCGTAAATTTGATATAAAAATTTTATTTTATTTTTAGAATGAGAATTTTTGTTGAGAAATCATATGCAAAAAAAAAAAAAAATAGAAAAATCTTCTTTTTTTTATGTTCTCTGCAAGAGCTTCGGTATTATCGGAATAAATATGGGTAGCTATAAAAGTATCTCAAATTGAGTGATTTTTCTTTTGGCGTCCCATTTCAATTTATATTGCAGGAATAAGTATAAACAAATTCCAAATTGTCACATTTAGACTTTTCAAGTGAATTTCATATGAATTTTGAGAATCGTCATTGCTAGCCTCTAGCACTAGCGTATCATTTCCAAATGATAGACAATTTATTAATACTAGGCGGAAAGCCAAGTTATCGAAATTCGATCTAACTCTAGGGATAATAATGAGCTTTGGAGCACATTTCGAGCATGCACATTTATCTTTACAGCAAAAAATACCATATTCTATTGGAAGTTTTTTGTTTAAGCGAAAAGCAAAATAAAACACGTTGTTTGTAGGGTCGCTTGAGTGAGAGCACACATTTAAATTCACAACATTTTACTCTTCTCGCGTGTTCAGTTGCCAAGGATTCAGTACTGTCTGAATGTTAAAATGGAAAAAACTACTTTAATGTTCAACGACTCTGTACTGTTTGAATGTTAAAATGGAAAAAACTACTCTACTGTTGAACGATTCTGTTCTGTTTGAATGTTAAAATGGAAAACACTGCTCAACTATTAACCGATCCTGTACTGTTTGAATGTTAATATGGAAAAAACTACTCTGCTTTTAAAAGATTCTATACTGTTTAAATGTTAAAATTGAAAAAACTACTTTACTGTTCAACGACTCTGTACTGTTTGAATGTTAAAATGGAAAAAACTACTCTAATGTTAAGCGATACTCTACTCTTTGAATGTTAAAATGGAAAAAACTACTCTACTGTTAAACGATTCTGTACTGTTTGAATGTTGAAATTGAAAAAACTACTTTACTGTTCAACGACTCTGTACTGTTTGAATGTTAAAATGGAAAAAACTACTCTAATGTTAAGCGATACTCTACTCTTTGAATGTTAAAATGGGAAAAACTACTCTACTGTTAAACGATTCTGTACTGTTTGAATATTAATATGGAAAAAACTACTCTACTGTTAAACAATGCTGTACTGTTTAAATGTTAAAATGAAAAAATCTACTCTACTTTTAAACGATTCTGTGCTGTTTGAATGTAAAATGAAAAAAACTACTCTACTGTTAAACAATTTTGTATTGTTTGAATGTTCAAATGGAAAACACTGCTCAACTATTAACCGATCCTGTACTGTTTGAATGTTAATATGGAAAAAACTACTCTGCTTTTAAAAGATTCTATACTGTTTAAATGTTAAAATGGAAAAAGCTACTTTACTGTTCAACGACTCTGTACTGTTTGAATGTTAAAATGGAAAAAACTACTCTACTGTTAAGCGATACTCTACTCTTTGAATGTTAAAATGGAAAAAACTACTCTACTGTTAAACGATTCTGTACTGTTTGAATATTAATATGGAAAAAACTACTCTACTGTTAAACGATGCTGTACTGTTTAAATATTAAAATGAAAAAAACTACTCTACTGTTAAACAATTCTCTAGTGTTTGAATGTTAAAATGAAAAAACTAATCTACTGTTAAGCGATACTGTACTGTTTGAATGGTAAAATGGAAAAAAACACTCTACTGTTAAACGATTCTGTTGTGTTTGAACGTTAAAATGTAAAAAACTACTTTACTGTTAAACAATTCTGTATTGTTTGGAAGTTAAAATGGAAAAACTACTCTACCTTTCCAACGATATATGTTTCATGAGCATATGTTGACGTTAATCTAGATAACACGGGAGCTAAATTTTTTGCTTAGAGTATTAATATTTAGATTATGGTCATGAATTCACTAAAAATTTTCATGCATTTCCACTTTTGGCATTAGTAAAATACTATTAATAAAATCACAATTTCACTAATTTGAAAATATCTCTTTTCGCAAAAATCTTTCAATGCATTATTTTATTTAGATAACGAATTGATGGCGATATCTAGTATCATTTAAGAGGCTCATGCATTTTGAAGCCAAAAAATTAATTTAAAATTCTACACAAAAACAATTTTTTGTTGCAAATTTTGTCTTTTCAAAAGTTCAAGTAAACAATCAAAAAAAAAAAACCAAAACATCATCTGCTATTTTCAAATTCCGACAACATTTTTTTGTAAACAAATTTTCTACATTAGATTTCGCTAATTTATATCAACAAGAATCAGAAATTGGCCAAGAAAGTAAATAGTTCTATTTTTGATTTTTTTTTTTTTTTTTTGGCAACGATTTGCAGTAAAACTCAACTAGTTGTACTTAAAAATTGGCAAACTAACTGTTGATATCGATCAATACTGATTGGATAAATTTAAGGGGTTCTTGACTTCATCAAATTAGAATCAGGTGTTGTTTCTATTTGACAAAACAAATAAATAGGGAACGTCGCACTAAATTTAAACTAACAAAATAAGTCCTTGAAATTATGTTTAATCTAGTATTGATTAACTAAACCTGAAATCTTTAACTTTCTAAATCTTTATTGTAAATATTTATTCTCCATACAGATTTTCGTCCAACTAACTTTAAATTATGAAACGATTTAGAAATTAGAAAATAAAAAAAATACAAAAATCATTAAATAAAATTGTCGCTTATATTTAGATTTTAATTATAAGTAACTGAATTAAATTTTTAAAATATTTTCAGTTTTATTAGTTGGCATCTGTTCCACATATTTTTTCTTTTTCGTTTTTTTTTTTGTGCACTTTTGCATTACAAAGCAGAAAATCTTAACAACTTTTAATTACTAAAACGTAGCTGAAATATAAATAAAACAATTACATACCTACATACAATACATATAAACGTTCTTATATTTATGTATTTGTTTTGTTTTTATTTTGTTTCGTTTTTTTTTATTAGCTCGAAGTGTAAATAAATAAAAATTTATTTCTGGGTTTTTATAGCAACAAATTTTCATTTATTGTTTTTATTTTTATTTTTCTGTTGATGATTTGTTGTCGCTGTTGCAGCGCCTGTTAAAAATGCACCCATTCAAAATTACTCATCAAAGTTTTTAGATTTTCATTTTTGCAAACACACAAGCATCAAATTCCGAATAAAGTCTTATGTCATGCTAGAAAAATGTATCACAAATATGGCAAGCAATAGTTATGTATTCAATTTTATTTCAAATTTTATACTAGATTTAATTTTTATGTAGAATAGTGCAGTGGTTTCAATAAAACCTTGAAATAGCAAAGATGCATTCATGTTTGTAGGTATAAATCTTTGGGTGGTGCCAGAAGGTTGAATGAGTTTATTTTGTCTAATTTTGATATAAATATATCATGTAAACTAAAATTGGCCTATGCAGGGGCTCGACTCGCATGTATTCAAATTTTAACAAATTTTAAATATTTTATATTTCTAAGAAGCAAAGAATTTGGTAACGGAGGTGATAGAAAAAGTAGCGACGGTGATACGTGCGATTTTTCTTGCAGTTTTGCAAGCTTCTAATTTGCAATAAATAGATCAGTACAAATAATTTTAATGTAGAAAATATTTGTTTCATTGAAATTTTGTTACATTGAAATATTATCATTTCAGTCTTCAAAAAGGTAAATCATTACTTTCTGCTTTTATACCTTATAGATGACCCATGAAAATGTTATGAAAAAATTATTTTTTTTTATATGTAAACATCTATAGCGACGGTATGAACAAATTTTGTATGAGAGTAAAATGACAGATTATTTTATCCCATCCCTAAAAGATCGGGATGTCGGGTTTGAAACTCTACAATTCACAGGGTGGTACAAAAGTTTGACAGGCACTACATTACTTTATTTAAAGTATTTACAGTTTGGCAATCACTATAATTACATAATATGTGTATAAATATGAAGTGCGATTTTAGCTAACAGATGCCATAGCTATTATGTATGGTTTGTGTGGAGGATAATTAATGTAGCGTTTTGGAAAGCAGACATTTGTCAATAAGATTCAGTATGCCATAAGCTGCGAAGATTTAAAAAATTTAAAAATGGTTATTTTGACAAAAAAAATTCGAAGAATATGTCCAAGGACAAAATAAAGTCATTTTTCAACATGGAAATGCATGAAAGTGGTACTGAGACGGAATCCTTCAATTGCCAGAAACAAGGTGGAAAGTCATAGCTATTGATGGGCAATATTTTGATTATTGAGTTCATTCATTTTGTCATTATATCCGCATTTCATATTTATGTACCTATTATAAAATATCAAAATAGTAACAACACTTTTAGGGTTATTTTTTTCAATAATAAAAAACCATATTTTCATACAATAAAATACCTGTCTAATTCTCTATATCGCCAGACGTTAGAGGTTTAATTTAACATCCGCGAAAAAGAAGCAAAATAGATATAAAAAGTTACAAAATAGGCGACAAATAATTGTAATTTTGTTTCTTTTGGCTGATATTCTACCAATTTCTTATTATTTTTTTTTTGTGCAAAACGTAGACCAACTTTTGAGTGCTAGAAAAAATTTGATTTGCTTCTGAGCAAAGGTGTTCGCAATCCTATTAGTAACTTTGGGTTAATAACGATTAACTAGTGTCCGACCGAAGGTGATTTTTTGGCCGAAGCCAAAGCCGAACTTCGGCCATTCATCTAACCTTCGGCCGAAGCCGAAGACCGAAGGATTTTTAAAATATAAAAAATAAAAATTTTAAAGTAAATATTTTTTACCTATGTATTTGCAAACATATACAGAAAAATATAAATAGTAGATACTCCAAATAAAAAGCTGACCATTTACACCAAATAACTGTTCACTGTCGAAGGAGCTGACAAATATTATTTATTTCAAGAATCATTTAAAAATTTGTTAACGTCAAAATATACAGTAACATCGACTATATATCTGTAGAACGACTGTCATTCACAGAAACCTGTGCCAAAAAAAAAGTTGTCCGATCTAAAATTAAAGATTGAATCAGCGTATTAATCGATAGACCTGTAGCCGGAACCAGAACCCTCTAGTTCCAAAATTTTTGATTGATTTAAAAAAAATTGGGATTGATAAATTTTAATGTAAAAAACATAAATCTAATCTCAAAAACCCTAAAAAACTTAATGGGCGTGGTTTTATGAAGCTGGAAAAGTTGGATGCCTAAAAGTATTTTTTATTGAATAATCTTTTTGTCAATTTTTTTTAAATAACTAAATATTTTGTATAAAAAATTTAAATTCCTAGCTACTCACAGCTAGTTATTTTATCTGGTTAGTATGACGGGAAGTATTTTATTTATTTTTATCTCAAATTCAAACAAAATAATTAATTTTGCTGTTTTTGACAAAGTTTGATTTTAACTGTCGCTAACATCATAATAACACATAACTAATGCATTTTTTTTAAAAGCTGAGGAAATTCCATAAACAATGTGATAAAATGTAGTAACAAATAACTATTGAAAATTCAATTTATGGGATAGTTTTATTGTTAAGTTAAGTCATTAAAAGTTTGTATTTTTATCTATCTAGTTTTGAAAATAAGTATTTGATTTTTGTCATTTTTTTTAACTATTTCAATTCAAATAAAACACATTGAGAGATGTCACAATGATCCTGGTTCGGACGGAGTAAAACTACAGATCCATTGAAGATACGATTAAAATTTATGATACGAAAAACATTTTTAAATTTTTTTGACCTACTTGAAAGCCAAAAATAAAAGTGAAGCACCGTGTTGGCTTCTCTAACAATTGACGCTTCTTTTCAATACGCTTCAAGTCTTCCTTAAAAAGTAAAAAGGTTTGGCTTGCTTCTGCAGCCTCTAATTGTATTAGCTCCAGCAGGTTGTTCGTTAAAAAAAAGCACTGATTACTGTTTGTACGGTTGTAAATCTGTGGATTACTTCAAAATTAAAAATGGAACAAGCAAACGGAGAAAATATAACACAGAAATTGTAATGTAAATACTTTATATAAACACTTCATATTTATTTATTTGTATAAATTTTTACTGCCAATCTATAGTAAAAATTATTATAAAATAAAGTGCTTATAATCTTCGGCTTCGGCAAATACTTCGGCCACTTTTTGCCGAAGCCGATGCCGAAGGTGCAATTTTAGGCCGAATAGCCGAAGAACCGAAGCCGAATAATCGGTCGGACACTACGATTAACGCCACCATTTTAAATTTTTCAAGAGCAAAAAAATATGCTGTAAAAGTCAAAACTATAAATAAACAATACCCAAAATTTCAAAATGATTGTTTAATTATTTCTACTCCAAAAAATATTTTAAATTTTTACCGTTTAACTGGAATCCCCCCTTAAACTTGGATTTCACAAAAGATTTTTAAGAATGATAAACTTTGAATGTATTTCGTGGTTTTTCATAAATTAAATTATTAATTTGATAATTTTTACTTTTTTCAATTTTTTAGAATGACCAATATATGGACTTAGCATGAGTATTGAACCATTGCGTTTAACAATTCTTGTCTTGTGATTAGTACAAGTCATACAGCGGTAATCGAAAATCGATTTTAAAGCTGAAAACTAGTACTATACGAATCTATTTTCGGTAAAAAAAAATAAATCACAATAAATCCATATATTTGACCACTGTTTAACCATTTAACCTAAAGTCACTGCAACTTCGTTTTCAGCATCAACAATCTATAAGACCCCTTGCTATAACTGGCCCTCGCAGGACAATGTTGTCGTTTGAGTAGGTTGTTAGCCTACCGCAAGTAACTCTCCATGACTGTAATATCCAATTTATGCTAAGGCTAAAATTTGAATTACAGTTAATAGAGAAGGTTAGAATTTTCGTTTTTTCGTGCCATCGCCACCTGTTGTCAATCCTCTACGTATGTCATACTTATGATGCAGTTACTGCTATTTGTTCTTTAGTCAGTAGTCTGGCGTTACGTAGGTGGAGTGCGCCACTCTTCTTCTCAAACAAGGCATCTGGGTAATCATCAAGTACCACACGCCAATCTGATTTCCATAGAATTATGATCACTATTAAAATTTCTTTTTGATGTTGGACTTATGGACGTACTGTAAGTCCATGAAGGGGAGCATTAGATCTTATATGTCGCAACACACTCCCCAACAATATTAATAAATAATAATAGGTTTTTGAGATACTTTATATTAATAGTGATAGTTGACATTCCCGAGAAAATTCCCGGTCCTAGTATGATGATACTAGACCACTCAGACGGATGGCTGGTAGTATTAACAGTTTGCAAACCGGAAACAATAAAACCTAGTTCTTCTACTGGAATCAAAAGTGTTCTCTTATTTACTACGTTCCACCAGATTAGGTTAGGTATGCTTCATTCTTACCTCCATCTTTTGTGGGATCAGTATTAGAAATACTCCATCATTTCAGTCACCAGAAAAGGAAAGCAGTTCTTCAATAATCTAAACTAGAGCTTCCAAATGCACATGTACTCGGTTAACTCGTCTATTTAAGAATAAGAACTGTATTTTATTTTAAACACGTGAAGTTTGGTTCATAATGACTACACGTGTGGTTATCACGTGTAGATAAAAGTTTGTGTATCTAGACGAACTTTAATCTAGACCAGATAAAACTATCAAATAAAAACTTTCAGTCCTGACTCCCTCTACAGAGGACAAACTTTGACAGCTACTAAACGCATTATGTATATTTAGTTCTATTAAGTATTTTTCATGTTTTTTGATTACCGAACATTTGAAATTTCATGGTTATGCTACTTTTTGAAGGTTTTTGTCTTTGAAGTTAACCCTTAAATACCCACTGGTCACTGCAGTGACCAACCACTTCCGCGGCTGCCTGTGCCGCCATTTTACGTTCGCCATTTAAAATAAACATCTGATCTTACTGTCTAAAGTTTTCTTTATCGATACGTATAAATAAGAATGGAAAAATGACAACTGTCGTACAGTTACAGTTATTTTTAGCTCGAAAAGCATGTTTTGCAAAAATTTTAAACAACTAACTGAAAAAAAGGTGTTTTTAGTTTCGAATTTTGTGTAATAAATATATTGCCGTGTGGACAAATTTGTGTCAGACGGTATGGGATAACACCAAATAACTGTTTTTAAAAATTATTGCGAATGTATTTTAATTTATTCTCCAGATAATCGCCAAAGGTTACTACAGAGGTCAACCATGTAAATTAAAATAACTGCACCTTAAACTAATTTATTTGAAAACACGTAGAATAAACGTTGTTCGGAATCACAAATACTACTTCTGGGTATGTTTTTAATTGAAATCGGACGTATTGGGCGTTTAAGGGTTAAGTAAAAAATATATATGGTATGCAAAAATTTACCATCAAAGTTGGTTGCATTACTTTAATAAAAAAAATCAATACTGCCAAACGGAAATATTATTTCCCAAGTATGTTTTTAAAAGATAAAACAATATAAAAATTGGAAAATTAAAAAAAAAATCAATAACAGATTTTTGTTTATAGCTTCAGAAGTATAAAAGATAAACAAGGATTTGCAGAGTCGTGAAACTTGTTTATGTTAGTTGTAGAAGTCTTAAATATCATGAATTTCGCGGAAAAGTTTTCTATCGACCCCAATCAAAAGACTGACTGAAAGGGCTAAGAAAGCATATGCATTTTCTTAAGTGGCTGTTCAGACGGGAGCAAGTATGAAAAGCCTGGGCAGGCGTGTTGTGTTCACATGAGTGCAACCATGACGGACTTTTTCTAATCAAAAATTAACGGTGGAATTGGGATTTTGTCACTTTTTCTTGTGCTCATTAAGATAGGTTCTTGTGTTCGTAAAAAATGCAAAAGAAATATCAATTATGTGCATTAAATATGTACTAAAAATTAAATAAAAAATAAAAGCAACAATCTCTTAAGAAATTAAAATAATTTTATAAAAAAAATAGCAAGAAAATGAAGACTGTGTGCCGTAGATGCGCATTGTTTGTTTGCATTCATGTTGCCTATTCAACTTCAAAAGAATTATGAGGGAAAGTGGCAAAATCGGAACAATATGAACATGGAACATTCATCAATGCGTCGATTTTTAATTTATTTTTGGATTTTCGGTGCAACTCTGCTATCTCTTTCTCTCTACCTATTTCTTCTACCCCTCTTTTTCTCTCCTTACCGCCATTTGAGAAGATTTCCATATACCAAATTTCCATACGCAGTAAAGTACTGTCACGTAAGTATTTTGTGTCCCAGCGGCGGTGACCTTGATACAGCCCCAAGTGTTTTTAGTATAGTGAACTTCATCGTGAAGTTCAACTGATTGAACAATTAAGTTAATGATTTTTGAATTGTTTGAATTTCTGAGTTCCATTTGATTGCAAAAATTTAAACATTTTTAAAAAATAATGTAGAGTCAAAATAATTTTGTTTTTGTATTGTCATGATTAAAATGACATTTTTGCACATTAATACCAATAACTTGTATCTAAATTCCAATAATAATATTTAATTTATGGTAATTACAAGTAAACAAACTTGCACACACACACACACAGGGAGATACTCACACACTGACACAAATCCCAAATAATCGAATTGCAAATATTAATTATCACTTCAAACTGCTACGCCAATTGAAATGGGAATTGTTAATTAAGTATTATATATTGGTATTTTGCCTAAAAGTATTTACCTAAATACTTATTTACCTAAATACTTTTGACAATAAATAAAGTGGAATGCACTAAAGCCAAATAAACATATAGTACATATGTATATGTGTAGGTATAAATACAAAATATCTAATAGTATCTAACTAGCAAATGGTATTACTGAATGAGTGATGATGATAAAACATTGTTGATATATTATTGGAATGTGTTATTTTAATGCATATTTGTTTTATTTTATTTCAAGGAACATGACATATTTAAGATTCAAAGTACAGTGTAGAAACAATATAAAGCAGCAATTCTAAAAGAAACAAATATTTATTTACTATTTTGTACTATGTTACAAATATATACTAATTATATAGATTTAAAAAACTTTTACTTTTTTCTGAGGACTGTTAACCGTAAGGGTAACAGATTCAGTTAACTTGAGTTAAAACTTTGAAACAAACAAAACGATCAAAGTACGAGCGAAAGGTATTTTTAAAAGATCAGCGGCTATAAAATAAAAAAAAAAGCACAGAATCATCATTACTTCAAAAGTAACACGATGCAAGATGCCGTAAGCAGGATCAACAAAGCCAACAGTACTTTTGGAATGCTTTTGTTGTTGTTGTAAGGGGGACCGAGGCAAAAGTCGCGACCGAGGCAAGCTTACGAGGGCAATGTCGGTCATTAGCTACTTTAACCCTCTAGCAGGACAATTTTTTTCCGCATTAAAAAATATGAGGATTGATTGATTTCAATGTATAAAACACAGAAATGAGGTCGAAAATCGAATTGGAGTCTTTATTTTTGCTCGAGGTGGAAAAAAAAAGATGATCCATTAAAAAACTTGTTGTCCCGATAAATGGAAAAGTACAAAATTATTAGTAAAATTACATAAATGTAAAATATGCAGACTAGTAGTAATGAGAAAACACAACAACAAATAAGTATACAGAACGGTAGTGGTAGTTTTCTTTCAATATCTCTATTCAGCGAAGATATTTGGAATCATATCTGTAATTCTTGGTTATGATTGCAAATATTAGTGGCTTATATAGGATATTGAAAGATTAAGAACCATCACTAAGATCACTGATGAGGAATCGTGGCGGATTCCGAAACGGCCGTCTGGTTTGCCCGTCTCTGTATACACTGTTGTTGTGATGACTACACATATAGTTCCTTTAGCCTGCAACACATTATTTAATGAAGCACATACATGGAACAGTAGTCAAGACTTTGAAAACTAATTTTCATAGTCTACAAAAAAACACATAATAGTAAAATATAATCAATTCCCTATTTCCTAATACCTTTTTCAACTTCAACAAACAACTATTATTAAATATTTTTTTTCAATAATTAAAATTATCCCATATAATTTTAATATCACCCAAAAAAAAAAATTTTTTTTCCTCGAAATCTGACCTTCAACTGACGATAGCATCAAAACGAAACAACGCACAGAGTACTGAAGCTACGGAACATGTAGCTCCGGTATTCATCTATGGACTGGGTGGCATGAATACCCGTTATGCAGAGTTGATTATTTGTGGCTGCAAAAAACAATAGTTGTTGAAGGGCTGATAGTGAAAGTGACGCTGGATAGGCCATGAACTGAGCTAGCCCAATGGCAGCCAAGTAAAACGTGGCCACCCCAGATAAAGACACCTAGCAAACAGATAAAAGAATATGGAATATATCTAAAGAATTACGAAGGCGTCGTATAACAATAAGTATGAGAAAAATGCTTCTATTTATGAACATGCAAATATTTAGTATAAAAGCATAAAATTTGCTCATAATAATCTTGACAATTTAACATATTTATAAATAACCTGGAGGGTAAAACTCTTCACATTTTCACAACATCATAATCAAGAAGCAATTATAAATATAATCACATAAAAATACAGGGTAATTATGAAAAAAAAAGCTCGAAAAAAGTAAAGTTCTAGATTCAGTTGATTTATTGAGGTTACAGCAGACGGCACCTTCAGGGTAGAAATTATCTATGTTGGGTAATTTTTTGACAATTCAATGAAAATAACAATTTTTCTCGAAAAAATGCATGATTAGCATCGCTTTTGTTATAAATTAAAAGAACATACTATATTAAAATTTTCAGAACTCAAAATGCAATAAACTTTGTGGGCATAGTTTTCAGCATACACGATTTATAGCTTAATGGAATGCTATTAAGTTCTTCAATACCTTCAATACAAAAATTAGCAGAAAAAAAAATTTAATTTTCGTGCCTAAAATTGACACAGATAATTTCGACCTTAAGGATACCAAATGCTCTAACCCCAATCTGGAAAAGTGCTCATACACTTTATACTCCTCTAGAGCTAAAAATATGTTTTAAAAAAATCTATACAGTTCTGATTCACCTTGTTTATATACTACATGTCATTTACCTTATTTGCAATAGAAAATAACAAAAAACCTCAAGTCAGACACGTGCACAATTTTCCGCAACAAAAGGAAAAATATCAAAAAATTTGAAAAAAAAAATCCAAATGAAAAGAAGAAACTTATAAAATTCCAAAGAATTTCACGAAATGATGGAAAATTTCATTAAACCTTAAAGAAACAAACAAAACAGAAAACCAAAAGAAAATGAAGAAAAAAAATAATGTAAAAACCATTTTCTTATTTTCTTTATAATCGATTTAACATTAACATTAAAAGCAACAACAATGACCCCCTACTTACCTAACCACGCCCACGCTCAATTGAATTTTTACAATGCATTTGCAAAATAATTTTCCATTAAAGACCGAACGACATAGAGCACAAAAACATGACCTACACTCATTTTGGTCGATATGTACTACGAAATACACTCACATTTTCGTCTTCAAATATATGTAGATATGTATATGTATACCTAATACATATTTACTATTAGGTATATATTTTCGGTATCTATATTGAGTACATATTTATCTACATATCTGTGTATATATATAAAGAATAGGAAAAATTCGTTATTTTTTGCGAGTACGTGAGAGAAGGCACGTCACCTTTTGTTTCGCCTTTTTTTCAGGCATTTTGAAGAAATATTTCAAAGCAACATTTTGGCACGTTTTTATTTTCACTTTTTTGTTTGTTTGTGTTAAGCTCACGCTCTTTTACGAATACCAAACTCTTGTTCGTCCTTTGACGCTTTGTTATTCTATATAAAGCACAATATTTTGTTTGTCTCCTAATATCGTCCACCAAGTCAAGCTATGATTTAGGAAGGATTCATACAAAAAATAGTCTACTAAAAGATCACGGGATTGTGAGGGTTAACTGGTAATATTTAACAATCATACCTGAGTACTGCTTAGCTAACTTCTGCTGCTTTTTACTCTCTGTAAAGGTTGGTTGTTTTGAGTGGCTGCCTCATTGATTTTTGGAAAGGGCACACTAAAAGGCCCATTGTGATACCAGTTAAGCTTTTCTGGCAATCGTAGTGACCTATGCTCAATACTCAAAACTCGAACGGCGATGTAGGAAAGCTTATAAACAGTAATTTTTTAACACTTGGTAGTTTTGCCATTGCCTATCAAGAGATGAACTTGTGCAACTTTCTTATAATTTTCATTCCTTTCATGTCAGTAGCAACTTAACACTTTTGGACCACGCTTTCGAATAGCAAAGTTAAAATGCATGGAATACATTTTAAATACCTCTTAGAAAGGTTTTTTGAAAAAAAAAAGTTGGGTGGATCAAAAAAATTTTGAGGACTAAACTCCCGCTCTAGATGGGATTTAAACCTGCTACCTTACGAATGATAGCTGAGGGCGCTACTCACTTGGCCAACGAGGTCGACTCTCTATAAAACTCTGTATATTTAAATCTTAGAGTAATTTTATTCATTCTACCTTTCGACGCAACCTAACCAGCATCTGTTTAATAACCTTTCCAAAAAAAAAACCTTTTCAATAATGTAAAATGTTAAAAATTGTGTGCGTCGTTGATTAAGAAGTATTACTTATATTCTCGAAACGGTTTCCGAGTGCCTAGTGGAAATTATTTTTTATTGACAGTCAGGAAGCGTTTAATGCATAAAATTCCAATCTAATTAAATTAAAATGTATTTTTCACTATTGTAGTAAGCTGAATTCAATCTCCTGCCAATTCATTAACCTCTGGTGAATTTTTTGTCATTTGATAAACTCACAGAATATTTACTTATCAAGTACCCTTACTGGCAATATGGCTATTAAAATTACAGACCACTGGTTTTGAATCTTTTAGGCACTACCAGAACACCGAATTAACGTCACATCTGACTAACGATGTCCTCACCATTTGGGAACAAGAATTCAATGGCCAAGATCTCGCAGATCCCACACGGAAAAAAAAATTTGATCCATTTAAGGTTAACATCAGGTTTCATGAATAGAAACTATAAACCCAAACAGAAACAAATTAAGTAGGTGAAAAATTTCTTCTCGGGTTAATCTATCAAAATAACGAAATCTCGGAAACTAGTATGAGGAAGGTCCTACGCCAATTTGTCTAATACCTTCCATTTTCTGTCTAGTGAGTATCTGGGAATACTAGTGGATGTCAGGGATTTCAGAGAAGGGAGAGGGGATTATAGGTTTAATTTTTCTTCCCCTTTACCATTTTTTATTTTTTTATTTATGACCAACGATAAAAATGTATTAAGGTTTTCATACCCGAAAACCCCTTCTCTCCTCCGCTCCCCTAAAATCGACAATATTTTAATATGACTCGAGATATGGGTATTAAGATAGCTGGAAATAATTTCATAATTCTTGATCCAGGGGCCTGTTTTAACAGGACGTTGAAAGGTGAATGAATAAACCAATTATTTCTAGGGTGGGAAAGGCTGTCTATACAGAATTGAAGCGTGGGTACAGGCATCGGATTTTCGTATCGACCTTGATTCGTAAAATAGCTGTCAATTCTATTATATAAAATAGTAGTAACTGCGTTTTATTCGCCACTCACTTCTAGTTACGTGTAACTAGCCAGGGATGTGAACCAAACAGATTTTGCCGTATTTTTTTATGATACAGTCAAAACACAGGGATAAAGCTCTTTTAAGTGCAAAGCATTGTGTTAAATGGGAAAGGAAGAGGTTAATAAGAGGAGGAAAGAGGGAAAAGTAGAGTATGGTTAGGTTCAGTAGTTCGCAGTTTTTCTGAACCAATCGTTCAGTTATAAAACCGGTTTTCCGAAAAATTCATCCTAGCAATAAGTAAAATAAAAAATTATAGCAAGAGAAAAGTTTACCAATTTATATTCCATTATATTTTAAATAAATAAGATAGAAAGCTACGTCCGGAAGTGGTCAAACTTTAAATACCCTGAAGTTTCTTCCCTAAATAAAAATATTTTTCCGTATTGAACGGTAGATGGGCGTGTTTATTATCTGATATTGATAGTTTTTGTATGCAATAAAACAGCTATAACTTTAGACTTTGTGAGGTTATTTTTCCAAGAATAAGTGGGTGGAGGGTGTTTAGATATTCTAGGAACCCCATACTTTTTGATGAGCAAACTTTTTCCCAAACACACAAAAATGAGCTTCTTTTTCTATTAAACAACTTTGCTATAGACATCAAAAAAGATAAAACATAAATTAAGAATGTTCTGGTACAGTCTTAGTAAAGCCATTTTCATGATTTAAGGTACCGTTATCTTTTAAACCTGATGTGTTGGAGCAATATTCCTATGAGGAGTAAAAACTAGAAACAATGCCGACAATTAACCTAAATGGCTGGCATCCATTACTACTATTATCAATATTTTTTAAAATGTTTCACTTCTAACTACTGACCTTTTTCATTGTGAATGATAATACAACGAAAAAGAGATTTAACAACTTGATCGTTTTATTCGCACGTCTTAAATCGGTTGGTGAAAAAACACAGCTAATAAAACCAATCATTCTAGGAGGTCCATATATTTCAAATGTTATAAAAATGAATTAAATGAAGTCTTGCTTTATTTTTAGTTCAACAAAATTATAGTTTAGGAATAGTAATAAGAAACTCGGCTCGTAATTGCTAAGTGTACCCTATTCCATGTGTAAATTTTTTGTAACAGAAAAAAAAAAAAAACACCCCAATTTTTGGAGATGAAATATGTAGGTATACATGTTATTCTCATACATTCGTCTCAAGGACATTCTAAATACAATATTAACTTCTAAAGGGTTTTCTAAAGAAAACCTCATTTAAGATTTTCAATTTTGGCAAGACTTATTCATTTAATTTTATTAATATGGTATACTTTAAGTGCTAGTTCTGTGTACCTACTCTGCTACCCAAACTAACAAGGATGCTTTATTAGCAGTATAACTTAAAAGCTATTACTGATATCTGCTTAAAATTATACACACAAGTTAGGAGCATAGTATAAAAAAACACTTGTTTTAGCTTATCAATAAGTCGATATAGACCGATTGAGAGTTCTCTCAAATGTGATTTTATTCTATTGACCTGCTGATGACACATTTTATTTATCCTTGTTGCTTTCGATTACGATTTGTTATCTTTCGGTTTACTAGGTAAGGATATTCAATCACAAACACAAGTGTCTTTATTTATTTATATACGCATTAAATCTTGTCACAGGATATTTATATAACAAATGAAGTTTATATATATACTATATAAATATGCCAATGGTAAAAATAAATAATAGCTTAAGTGTGTTTTTTTACAATCTTTTGTCGAGGGTGTTAGATACATTGTCTGTATAAGACAACCCTATGTCCAAATCAATGCATATTCTTAAAATTGTAAGTATATGATTAAAAAACATTATTTTAAAATTTCCACCAGCTTCTGTATGCATGTATAATTAATTAATTCCATAACTCGAGTTAAATGGTTTTACCTTTTTCGCACAGATATATGGAGGTATGTACCAATATGTGTGGGTGTAAATGTCTGTATGTAATCTACAAAGGTTCTATTTTAATACTGTATAGAAATATTGGTGTGAAATTCTGCATTTCATTTGATGCTTCAATAAAAAATAAAAATAAAATGAAATACTTATCAGCATAAATAAAGCAATCTACTGTTTGTTTCCATGTTTTAAAAGGGGAATGGATTGAATGATTTAAATCTTTCAATATGTTAAAATAAAAATTAAAATAAATAGATGAAATTTGTATAAAAAATGTGGATGTAGGTATTTTCTCAAACAAATTATAAATTTGCACTTCAAGGGTGTTGTCACTTTGAGCATATTGCTGGATCCACCGATCACCGAGTTAGTCATCTCTAAAATAATATAAAATTTTTTCATGATCACCGTCAATACCTGAGTATTCTATACTGGATTTTCATCTGGTTCTTTTCGGAGTATTTGCTTTCACGTGGATAATGTTTTACAGTTTTCGATACACTTTAGCGTTCTCATCTTCAATTAAGCACTACCTGCTTATCTTTGAATTTTTTTGAATTTATACAAGATAAAAACATGATCGACTATGGGATGATGTGTTTATTCTTTTAAAATTATACCAAAGGTATCACTTGTATGATAATATACGATACACAACAACGTAATGATAATTGATAACAATTGTTTTTACATTATCTGCTTTATCTGCTATACAAAGATAATCTGTGCAAATGGTGTGAAAAGTTTTATCATGTGTAAATTTAATTTAGCTAAGATATAAACATATGCGAACTGCTTTCTTTGTTAGATTCCCCCCCTACAACTTACAGGAAGGAACACGAACTATTCAAATTAAATATATTTAAATTTATACAGTTGCATTGTACCAATGTATTGTGGCCGATTTTCCGAAAAAGCTGGCGAAAAAGTTTTTCCCAGGTGGCACCACTGTGTAATGTCCCAAAAGTACAATCAGTTCCCATTCAGATATTTACCATTATCGGAACTCAGAGTAACCCTTCTCGATGACACATCCGCCACCTGTTTTACATCAGCACTTTCGTGATGTAATTAAAGTGACTCAGAGTGATATTTTTCCAAAACCATTCACTGGAATGTGCTGTCCAAGGTATTTTTAGAATACTCTATACATTTGTTGTCACAAATAAAGCTTTCTTTTGTTCAAATATTATCTAAGACGATACATATAGTTATGCGATCCATCAAGGTCAATGGTTTAGTAATTTTTTACATAGGCTGAAGTGTAATCTATTGATTTTCGGTAAGATCTTCTGCTACTAGGCGATCCTTTATTTTTGACGTTTTTTTATCTTGCGTCTTCTAGATGAAAAAAAGGAAAATATGTTTATTTGTCCTTCAAACTCATAGTACAGATTGACAAAAATTTGTACAATGACGCATTATGTCTCCGGGCTTGGTCTGAGTTCATAACTACAAGGGGCTTGGCATCACCCATTTAAAACATTTGCTTTTTTGAGTATATCTCCGGAACTATTTACAGTACAGTACTGAAATTTCGTGCTTGGACGTAAGTTAACAAAGCCATACTACAGAAAAAGCTGTTAGGATTGGAAGAGAGGGCGTTATACCTCTCATATAATCTAAATATTAATCTTGGAATATCTAAGTAACAATTTGTGGTATGGTATTAAGATTTAGGATGAAAGTATTATGTGTCAATACCGGGGTGGGGAAAAAAGTTTTCGGCGTTTTTTTAGTGAAAATATACAACATATTTTTTTATTCAAAAAACATTTTATTAACTCATATAGTCCCAACGTTCGATTAATCGAACAGCAACTTTAAAAAATTCGTCAAAAATACATTTATAAATTTTTCCCAAAAATAATCACTGTATAATATTTCTATATACTTATACTGACTTTAAAACTGCATTTAGATAATTTAAAAATATTATATTTTACTTGACTTCATGACCAGGTGAACGGACATACTTTTTGGGAAAGTGGTTTTGAAAATCAACAAAAAATTGTAAAATTAATTATTTTGCATTGAAATGAGAAATTCGCATAGATGCAAAAACTATAACTTCACAGGACCTCAAATTTCGTATTGAAAATTTACCAAATTGGATCATGGCATCCATTACCGCGACGATATGGGTTAATCCAAATATTCCCCATTATTTTCAGCTACCTTCTGACATTTTTCGGCTAGAACCATTATTCTTTTATTGTTGAATTCTGGGATTTTATTATTAAAAAACTGTACTTTTCGTCTTCCTCTTTTGAGACTAATTTGTTCCCAGCATAAGAATGGTAATCTGACTACGCAATATCAGGACTATACGGTGGATGTATCAAAACTTTCCAGCCAAAGTCCAAAGTCTAGTTTTTGCCGGTTCAACAAAGATGTGTGTCGCCTAGCGTTATCATGATGGAATACAACACCTTTGCTATTAATCAATTCAGGCCTCTTTTTTCAATTTCTTGCATTAATTCTGTGGTCACAAGCCATAACAACACAACTCTAGTTTTGTCGAATTCGAGTTATCATCATAATTGAAATCTTCATATCCGATTCCATATTGTGTCAAAATTTTATGATATATGTTCAGTGGTTTACGAGATATCAAAGGAAAAATAGCACAACTCAACTTGATTACTATTAGCATTTGAATCTTTGAAGTGCTCTCCTGTAAAATTCAAAAAACACACTTATGCTGTTATGCCTTGTGACCACAGAATTGCTGGCAATAGAAATTTGAATCAATCATTTGGCCAAGCGGTAGTAACTCATAATGGATGATACCATTACAGTTCCAACAAACACACAGCATCACCTTCCTTGTCGTCAATCCCGGCTTTGACACCGTTCATAGAGCTTCACCTTTTTTCGAACAACATTATCTTATGTGATCCACTTTTCATCACCTGTTACCGTAAGTTTCAATAATGGCTCGATTTAATTTCAACAGCGAATCGTAGATGGAAAATAGGTTCATTAAATTTTTTAGGTCATAAAGCAGACAAACATCGAGCTTCTTTTGAAACCAACTTTATGCAAATGGGTTAAAACTGTTGTAGTCGTTCTTCAGTTGCTTAGCAATGTCGTGACTGCTCACACAACGGTCTTCTTGAATCTTATTCATAATTTCATCGACTTTTTCGGTGATAGGTCGATCAGAGCACGGAGCATTTTTCACTTCAAAATTTCCAGAACGAAAGGGGGCGAACCATTTTCTGGCAGTTGATTGAGATAGAGCACTCGTACCTTCACCATAAACAGCACATAAACGCCAGTGCCGTATTTTTTCTGAAATTTTCCGGATTTAGATTGATTTGCTTACGAATCTTTCCAGTTGGACTAGAAGTGACAACAATCGAAACGTTATTACTTTCTTTGTCTCCAAGTTCTCCAGCTGCATTATATCGAACAATGGGTCGGTCCACCGAAGTTGTGAATCGTCCAGATACTTTTTGTTTTAGCTTCTAAGCTTCGAAGTCTTTATAAAATGCACATAAATACTCATTTTCTTCAAACATTAGTTCATTGTAATGTGTCTGCACACATTTATGCCTCACTGTAATAAACTTTCCTTTCCATTCTCAAATTTTATTTCCAACACAACAAACACAAAATGCAGTCATCAAAATCAAAAGCACAAAAATTATTTTACCAATAACTTCTCTCTTTGTAACTTTTTCAAAAATTCACTCTTCCGTAGCAAAAGAAAAAAAAAAGAGTTCGATAAGAGTAAGAGTTGGTAACTAATGTTAAAACGTATAGTAATTTGGTGGTAGTAAACACAGAGAAATAAATGTATGTAAATCATATACCGTAACTATGCGGTTTATAATGAATGGAGAGCACTAACAACAACTTTCACTTTAAACCAAAACAAGACGAAAGAAATGTTATTCACCCGTAATAAATGGTATAAGTTTAAACAAAAAAAAAACTGTTTTTCTGTTTTGCTGCTTTACTGCTTTGGTGTAGCCTAAATGCATTACCAAAAATATTTAGGGCTTAAAACTGTAGATAAGTTTGTTCGATCTTTGACGACTTACAGAAACTTACAGATAATGACTTCAAGCACTACATGGTAATTTTTATTATTTTTGGAGAAGTTTTACCATTTGAGCCAAAAAGGCAGAAGATGAGTCCCGAGGGTAAAGGAACTGAGAGGTTGGAATCTAGAATCAGTTTCTCAAAACGGCCCAACTTTGAAGGAGGCACGTCTCTAACCATGGTTTCCGTGGGCAGTTCAGGTAATGTATGTATTGAACCATTTGGTTCTTCGGATGAAGGTAAGGAGATCCGATAGTTCCACTTTCGTTATCTCTGTTAGACTATTGAAGAAGCTCGACCACAAACATTGGAGTCTACATATCTGCAGCCTTGGATATTGACAGAGAAAGTGAAGAATCGATTCTGCCTCTTCATCATCATGACAACTTCTGCCCAGTCCGCTCGTCAGAATACTCCACCCCTGGACCATTTGTCCAGTTATGACTCCTGTGAACAGACTTACTGCAAATTTGTTGTGCCCTAAGAGGACATTTGTCTCTTCCTATCTAACCATGGCCATAAGGCTCGTGAAACTATACAATCATCTAGGTAAGTCCAACCGTCATTTGACACCGCGATGGTGTACTCGTCTATTCTCCTAAATAGTTCGCACATCGGAGTTTGAATAAAGGTATCCGCCTCGCTATGTCCATATCAGAGCTCCTTCTGGCTATTTCGTCTACTATTTCGTTCCCTACAATATTGCTATGTCCAGGAACCCAGCAGAGTGTGACCTTGTGGTGCTCAATGACCATAAGTGAAGCACATTTCATTGCAATCTCTGATTTAACTATGGATTCTATAGCTTTCATTGCAGCCTGACTGTCTGTAAAGATCATGATATTCGAAGTCCGAATAGTACTGTCTTGTAGAAGTGTAGCTGTTCCTCAGTAGCAAAAATCTCCATCTGAAAAACGCTGCAGCTGTCAGGAAGACGATAACATCGGCTTGCTGTAGGTTTTCGGAGTAGAGATCAGCTTCAGTTTCATTCTCCATCTTTGAGCCATCGGTTAAGATGGCTATACCAGCATTACCTGTTATCGGACCCGACTCCCAGTCTTCCCTGGTTGGATATAGAGTTGGAATTCTAGTAATAAAATCTAAATTTGAAGTCATGTAATCCGTGGCCATATCTAAGTCAGCATTGTGACCTCTTCGCTTTATCTCACATTAGGTTTTCTTAGTATGAGAGCTTTTTTGGCGGCACAGCCTGGAATAGGCATCAGTAGCGGTAAGAGATGAAATATTTAGACCTACCTGAGGTGCACCACTTACAGCTCCTGAGATCCCCTGGGTGACAAGTCACAGTACTTTTCCCATCCGAGTTTGGTTGCTTTTCTTACCCAACACCTTTCACCAGACCCAAAGGTGATGATGGTTTGAATGATTGTGGTGTACATTCCTTGAATAACCCTCATCTTTTAAGAAGCTAAACTTTTAATATAACCTAAAAAAATGGTTGCCAATTTTCATGTCTGGGGTTTCATGCGATATTTAGTGGGACATAAAGAAAACTGTGAGTCTAAATTACTGTTCTTTACGGTATGGATTGGTGAAATGTTTTAGTCTCAAATTTTTTGAGAAATTCATACTAACAATCCATTACGAATTGAAAAAAAAGTATGTATAAATGGGAAAAAACTTTCCATAGTTCAGGGTACACATTTAGAATTTTATTCCCTAATCCAATCTGCATGAAGAACTTCGGACCATGTCTTTTCAGATTAATTGGAATAAAAATTTTCAAAGCACATATCTGTTAATTTTTTTGAGAATCACCAGATTTTGAAAGTTATATGAAATTAAAGCCTGATAAACTGTTCGTTATGATTTCATAATTATTTTAAAATTAATCATTGTTTAATCAATAGCTTGAAGTTTCTAAAGACCCAACGTAGCATATACTTAAGTCAACTGTTAATTACTAATGGAAGCACTTAGGAATGTATTAAAAAATAACCATATACATATTTTTAGCCATACATAATACATGAATCTCTAAAATAGCTGCTAAGATACAATATTCTAGCTTCAGGTGGTAGTAACAAAAAAAAAATACATACATTAGAATTTTTAAGCAAAAGGGGTTCATGGAAAACCACAATAGAGTAAAATCTGATAGCAAGAGAGAGAGAGAGAGAAAGAGAAAAAGAGATTTAACTCAATCCGCTACCAATGTTGTAGCAAGCAGCATGAATGAAAATTAAGTTCAAATCAAAAAAATAAAGCAGCAAAGTATGTACAGGTAACAGAGAGGCTAAAAAATAAGTAAGTAAAAATGAAACACGGGACTTGAAGATTACAAAACCAACATAAGCGGCTCAGTAGGGAATCAACAACGAAAGAGTGCAGTAGGCTGATAAAGAAAACAAGAAAGTATCATCCATGTTGTTGGCACAATAGCTACCTTGGCTAAGAGAAATCATACATACATATACATATATATATATACGTAATAAAAATAATCACAAGAAAATCACAGCAACAAAACAAACCAAAAGAAAAAAAAGTTGTTAATTGAAGTCTTATTTTCGTTGTCAGTTGGCAGTGAACAGCTTTAAAAGAAAGTTTGTGTGTAAGTAAAGCAGTGTGGAATTTTGAACCAAATTTTTTAATAGTAGGTAGAATAAATTACTGTATATTTTCTATTCCATATTTATTAGTTTCTCTCCACTATGTCTGATGATGGATTAGCAGCTCCTGCTGAGGATAAGGAAAAATCACTTTGCTTTGAAGGAGTTTGGGCCTGGCTTATACTCATACTGTTGGTGGCTGCTGGTGTTGCTATCATTATGTATTTGCTGCGTAAATGCATACAGGGTCCGTACTATCGCAAAACGAATCGCATCGATGGTAAAGTTGTCATTGTAACCGGTTGCAATACCGGAATTGGCAAAGAAACCGCTTTGGAATTGGCGCGTCGTGGTGCTAAAATTTATATGGCATGCCGTGATGCGGCACGTTGCGAGGCCGCGCGTCTGGAGATAATCGAACGTACGCAAAATCAAAATATTTACAATCGTACGTTGGATTTGTCTTCTTTGACGTCAGTGCGTCAGTTTGCAGAACGTTTCATCGCCGAGGAGCCACGTTTGGATATTTTAATAAATAATGCTGGTATTATGGCAACACCGCGCAAGCTAACAGTCGATGGTTTTGAGCAACAATTCGGTGTTAATCATTTGGGGCATTTCTTGCTAACGAATCTATTGGTGGATCGTTTGAAATCGTCTGCACCCAGTCGCGTTGTGGTGGTTAGCTCAGCCGCACATCTTTTTGGACGCATCAACAAAAATGATTTAAATAGCGAAAAGAATTATTCGAAATTTTTCGGCGCTTACTCACAAAGTAAACTGGCGAATATATTATTTGCGCGCAAGCTAGCTGAAATGCTCAAAAGTTCACAGGTCACGGTTAATTGTTGTCACCCTGGCATGGTACGCACCGAATTGACACGTTATAATGAATGCCCCGGCTGGTGTTGGTCTATAGTGCGTTTTATTTCGCTTTTTTTAATCAAAACACCGAAAGCAGGCGCTCAAACTACATTACGTTTAGCATTAGATCCCACATTGGAACAATCTACAGGAAATTATTATTCAGATTCAATGCGTTTCCCATTACCACCATGGGCTAAGGATAAGGAAATGGCTGAATGGTTGTGGAAGGAGAGTGAGAAAATGGTGGGAATCCAATCACATGATGCCATGGAAACCGTGGTAGTGAATAATTAGTAGGTGGTGAAAATAGAAATTGTTTATCGTGAAAGGTTTAAGAATATTACTACCAGTGAAAATTTCATTAAAATAAGAACGAATAGACTTGAATCATAACATAACCAATTCATAATTTACAAAATATTCTTTATACCTCCATACTCAGACTTCAGCATAATACAAACATACAAACATACATATTTATTCGAATGTAACAACGCATGTCGAGTTAATTTTTAGTACTTAAGTGATCTACTGTTAATGCATTTTCAATTAATTTATTTAATTATTTACTAATACATGGAAGTATGATACATCCATACTTGATCTTAAGAAATCAATAAAATATTTATAATTTAATTTATTTTAAATCTATTATTTATTATTAAACTGTTATAGTTAATCCAAAGGCCTTTGTAACTTAGTAGATAGTAAGACAAATGAAATGTTGAGTTATATATTAGAACAATTCTGGATAAGATTAGAAGTTAGAATAGAAACTTAATGATAGGTTGGAGCGGTAAATCTGCATGGCAACTCAAACTCAAAAAGAAAATCGAAAACTTGCTGATTTACGTAAAAGTGACACAGTCAGTGGAAACAAGATATACTTTTTCAGTATGCATGAATTTCCCCATTCTGAAGACCCTACATGTTTCTTGAATTGGTCGAAATAGCTTAAAAAAGCCGCAGCACTAAACCAAGAGTTGGAGTAAAGTTGGAGTAGAATTGGAGTAGAGTTGGAGTAGAGTTTGGAGTAAAGTTGAGATGGAGTTGGAGTGGAGTTGGAGTAGAGTTGCAGAAGAGTTGGTGTAGAGTTGGAGTAGAGTTGGAGTAGAGTTGGAGTAGAGTTGGAGAAGAGTTGGAGTAGACTTTGAGTAGAGTTGGAGAAGAGTTGGAGTAGAATTGGAGTAGAGTTGGAGTAGAGTTGGAGTAGAGTTGGAGAAGAGTTGGAGTAGAGTTAGAGTAGAGTTGGAGTAGAGTTGGAGTAGAGTTGGAGTAGAGTTGGAGTAGAGTTGGAGTAGAATTAGAGTAGAGTTGGTGTAAAGTTGGAGTAGAGTTGGAGTAGAGTTGGAGTAGAGTTGGAGTAGAGTCGGAGTGGAGTTGGAATAGAGTTGGATTAGAGTTAGAGTAGAGTAGAGTAGAGTAGAGTAGAGTAGAGTAGAGTAGAGTAGAGTAGAGTAGAGTAGAGTAGAGTAGAGTAGAGTAGAGTAGAGTAGAGTAGAGTAGAGTAGAGTAGAGTAGAGTAGAGTAGAGTAGAGTAGAGTAGAGTAGAGTAGAGTAGAGTAGAGTAGAGTAGAGTAGAGTAGAGTAGAGTAGAGTAGAGTAGAGTAGAGTAGAGTAGAGCAGAGTAGAGTAGAGTAGAGTAGAGTAGAGTAGAGTAGAGTAGAGTAGAGTAGAGTAGAGTAGAGTAGAGTAAAGTAGAGTAGAGTAATAAATAAGTGCTTAAAACCAACCGCATCCCTCCAAGGAATTTTAAAAAAAGCACGAAGTTGTGCTGGTGTTTCAAACAAATTTAAAAAATTTGCATTTACAAAACATTTGCCGTACTTACATACACTTTAAATATCAAATCAAATAGTACAAAAAAAAAAAAAAAAAACTGAAACTGAAAAAAAAAAGAAACAATAAAAAACTATTTGCAATGATGTAATTTCAAATAGAACTTAACTAAAAATGCATTTTACTGATAATTATTTTTCATGTACAGTTGGGTTCATAATAATGAGCGTTGTGCTCAAGCGCCAAATTCCGAAAAAAATGTTTACTAATAACTATATTGAAATAAATTTAGGTAAAAATTACAACCTACTACGAGTAAGAATTCAATTGTTCTTTATGACTTTATTTTTCCAATTGCACAGCGACCGTTTTAAATATCTGCAAACTTTGAATTCTTCCCCTACAACCTTGCCAGCTCACCCCGTTCTACAATACCATTGTATTATTGGATTGCCAGACTTGAAGTTAATTTACAATATCCACAAAGTTACATTTACAAACAATCATATTACTAAAATGAAACTTTAGGTGTCCGAAACATAAGAGCTTTTTGTTTTAAAATTGTATAAAAATTGGAAAAAATTAAAAAGCTCCGATTCACTTGTTTCAGGATATTTTTTTTCAAGACTAACATATTTATGAATATCAAATTTTTTGTTTGCAACCGCGATTGTACGGGATTTTTTTTTTTACAATTTTTATACAAATTTAAAAACAAATAGTTTTCGAATACCTAACGCTTCAGAGCGTTATTTACAACTAAATCTTATCGGTAAAAAAAAAAAAATTATTTCCAAGATTTCTCGCTTGGACGTAATGGCACTGCTATTATTATGAACACAACTGTATGTATGTAATATTTGCAAAATTGCTGTGTCATTTACCATAAAACTAAAAAGAACACACGTTTTTGAATTTGTAAATTAGATATTTTGTTTACTTTAAAAACGTTCTTTATTTAATTTACTCACCTCACAAATTAGCAAAAATTTCAAAAATTAATGGTTTCTATAGAATGAAAAATTGTAATGAATGAGAATGGTTTTCAATCATAACATTGTACACTTATACCTATATATATTAACTAGCGGATCCAGGTTGGAGATAACCCACCCCCCCATTCCCTCATATAAAATAGTGCTTGTATGTATGGGAATACAGGGGCATTTGGATGAGGGAATAAAAGGGGAAATCACCAAGGTTTTTAAGTGTGTCAATGTTAGAAAAACGATTAATTTTCCCCAGCCCTTACATATTTTCTAAAAGATTCTTTGTTAATGGAATCCAAGATGTTATCCGTCGGAAATTTCCGAGAGATAGTTTTTACTTTCCGACGGAATTCTCTTTGTATATGTACATATGTTAGAGTTTTTTATAAAGTGTTTCAAATTCTTCCTTTGGCAGCAGAATTATAATTTTGAAAACTGAGTGAAGAATGTGATTTAATAAAATGTTTTCTGATAGATTTAGGATTGCATATGGGAAAACCATTTTAATAGGAATGGCGTACCCAGTTTATTGATACAAATCAAATGGAAGCAACTCATGCCTTCTAAAATGATAATTTGTTATTTTTTCACGAATTTTCAAACTCATTCGTTTAATATTTTTGACCTACAAGATTCTCAAGCTACCGTAAATATCTTAAATACCGTAATTCTCTTAAATCACGTTCAAATTCGCCCAAACTTATACGAGTGTTCAACTTATTCGAGTATTCAACTTAACAGGTTTCACTGTACTTACATTTAATTGGCGTTAATGCAATTTTTGTACAACAACAACAACAAAAATAAAATAAAATTTTCCACTGCAAACGTTGCACTTTCACATTTTCAACCACGAGTCATGTATACTTACGGTTCTATCGAGTATTTATGTACCAATGTTTATAAATATTTACGCAAAGTTGCACGTGCCGATTTAAAAATTAAATTTTAATTTTCAAATATTTTAATATCTCTGCTCTGATTAACCTATTACCCTATCTACCCATTAAGCTTAACAGTTTTCCATTCATAGCTCCCGCACTACTGCTACCCTGCGCTTCTACAAATATTTTTTTCATTCGGTTAAAAAGTACATTACAATTAAATTCAATTCATTTGTTCATTTTTTTTTTTTGCCCAAAATGAAATGAATCAGTCACATATTCATACTGTAATTTTTTTTTTTCATTTGGCATTGTTTATGTTGTACGTAATAAATAAATAAAAAAAATCATATTGAAAAAATTATAATGAAAAGAAAAAAAAAAAACTAATTGTAAGCAATGGAATTTTCCATTCGTTTTCGTACAAAATTGCACAGCAGAATATTAACCCTTTGCTGTTCTGTCTTTTATTTAGTTATGCAAATTATTTGAAATAAATAAAAATAAAAAATAAATACCATATATTACGTGTTTCTTTTGTGTGATTGAAACTACCCTTATTTACTTTAAGTAGCTTAAAGTATCTTAAAAAATATGATCTTCATTGTATTTCAATGGAAAACTTTGGTGAGCTTCGTAGGAGATTGTAAAGTTTCTTATTAGATACTTTTTATAAAACAATTGTAACCAACATGAAACGGAGTGTTAGAGCAGTTAGAGACAAGTACAAATCGTCTTGCTGGAGAGGGGAGTCCTTTTATATTGACCAACGATGACTCCATATTCTTGTATCTTAAAAAGTAATAAGGCAACTTACAAAATTCAATATTACAAAAAGAAATAATTTCAAACATTTGTTATTTGGTGTCATTAATGCACTTGAAAAAAGTGTTTGCTAAAGGGAGCATTCGTTATACTGGACCACCACTGTATTCCGTATAATTGCTGTGTATATAAACTCTTTGTGGAATTATACAAATTAAAAAAAAAAAATATTCGAAAACGACGCTTGTTTGAATTATGTATTTCGAAATTATTTAAACAATACCTTTCTCTTTCGAATTTACTGGAAATATTTACGGTAGATGAAACCTACTAATTGGGACACCCCTCGGGACCAAGCAAAAACAGTCCGATTAGGAGGTGGTCTGTTTTTAACCCTTTCAGTCATGACGTCCTCTACAGAGGACAAGCTTTGATAGCTAATAAATATGTTTTAAATTCCATAATCTAATAATAAAACTATATAATGTATATTCAGTACTGTTAAGTATTTTTCATGTTTTTGGATTACCGAAAATTTGAAATTTCGCGCTTATGCTATTTTTCTTAAAGGTTTTTGTCTTCGAAGTCAAGTCAAAAATATGTATCAAAAAATTGACCATTAAAGCTGTTTTAATTATTTTAATAACAAATCAACAATTTATTGCTAAGTGGAAATATTGCTTTCCTATTATATTTGTAAAAGATAAAAAATGTAAAAATCCTAAAATTGGAGAAAAATCATTAATGGATTTTTGTTTATAGCTTCAGAAGCATAATTGTTCAAGCTTTAATAAGGATTAAACAAGGGTGCTCAGAGGATTGAAACTTGTTTATATTAGTTTGTGAAGTCCTAAGCATTCATGAATTTCATACAAAACTTATCTATCGACACTAATTAAAAAGATGGACTAGAAGGGTTAAAGGTTTTATTTTTTACTAAAAAAATGGATGACGAGATACTTATCACTTATACATACAGTGACTCAAACCAAGAAGCATATTTTTGAGATTTTTTGATAAATAGCCAAGAATGGCATCAAATCGAAAAGTGGTATTACTCTCCTGAACTAACATAAAGGGAAAACAAGTTTTGAAATCAGATATCTTCAGGTTCCAAAAGGGTTTCGAATATTTCGAAATTTTGATGCCGTAAAAACGGAAAAATTAAATGCTTGAGCAATAACACTGTACAAATACAAAATAATATCTGAGTTCTGGCCCGGTTTTTCTGGAGTATTTTTGGCAGCTGATCACGAATCTGTAGAAATAATTTTTTTTCGGGTTGGTTTTGGAAAATTTGATAAGGTAATGAGTTCATGGATAAAATTGTTTTTCCTTTTTTACATGCATCATACAAATTTAATATGTTGAGTGCCATGTGAGACACGGTCTCGCAAGTCAAAGGAGCTATGAGATCGCGTGGTGCCACCCTGGTCTCACGGCATCTTGTGAAAAAATTAAGGTAATCTCACCCACTTTTTTTTTATTAAGTATATGGTGGAACTCAACGTGTGAAGAGTTTTGGATGATTTTTACAGATTCGTAATCAGCAACCAAAAATACTGCTGAAAAATTAGGGTACATCTCATATACTGTTTTAAAACCTCATTTTATTGTACAGTTTAATTTTGCTTCATATTGTAATATCGCCCCCGATTTGAAAATATTTTTGCCGTGCAAGGGTAAACAACTTAAAAGCCAGCGAATCAATGACAGCAAATGATGCACACGATTTTGTACGTTGCACAATCTTTAATTTTTTCTTTTGTTTACAAAATTTTATGAAATTGACTTTTGCTTATCTTAAAGATTTCTGCCAATTTCCTATGAGACTAACATTTACTTCTTTTTTTTTCAATAATAAAAAAAAATATTTCGGTCCGATTGAAAAGGTTCTGTGACACTAAAAATATTGGCAAAAGCGCGGTTCATGACTCAATTTGAATTTCTTCTGAATTCAAAAAAAAAAATTAATAGTGCCGTTCGATTATAAGGGGTCCCAAAAAAAGAGAGTTCCAATTAGCAGGTTGACTGTATATACAATCCGTGTGGGTTTTAGGCCAGATTGGCTCTATTTGACCACGAACAGAATGGCTCTACAGTATTATACCAAACTGGGCACATCAAAAAGTTAGCGGGATGAAGAGATGTCCTCTGTTTACGGCGACTCTTGCCCAGGAAAAACCATTGTTTACCTATTCGCCCATTGAGGCGACCACTGCCGAAAACATCGAAAAATTAGAAAAGTTAGTACTGGATCAAAAATAGAAAAGTTAGTACTAAAGTATTATCTACAACCATTTTGAATATCATGCATAATCTTGGCATGTCAAAGGTGTGCGCAAAATGGGTGCCAAAAATTCTTACGCCGCACCGTTTTTGGACCTGTATAGCGAGAACAGGGATGACATTTTGGGCCAGACTGTTACTGGGGATAAAACATGGGTTCATCATTATGACCCTGAGTTGAAGCAAGAGTCCATATAGTGGCGCAAAAATGGCACACCACCTCCGGAGAAGTTCAAGGTGTCGCAATCAGCCGGAAAAATCATGACTACAGTTTTCTGGGATTCAGAAGGATTCTATGTTTCTATGACAGGAGAAAGCTATGCAGTCCTACTATATGCTGTAAGAGAGAGAGAAACTATGAGGAAAACCAGCGACAGTTGCGCTGCTTCTGCATGACAACGCACTCGTCCATAAGGCTTCAGTTGCAATGGTTGCTATTCAAAAAGTAAGTTTTGAAATCTTGGAACACCTTCCCTATAGTCCAGATTTGGTTCCCAGTGATTATTATTTATTTCCGAAAAAGAAAATAGACCTTCGAGGCAATCTAAAAACTTTGTAAAGGATTATACATGCCATTATTTCGTTTCCTCAATGTCCTATTCACTACACCAGCATCTAAAATTTTTCGACCGACTTTAATTCTTATCTTTTGCTTTAATGTCGTTTGTAGATTTTGAATCCTCGAAGACCTAGAAAATATGAAGTAAACAGGAGTTGAGTTACTTCTGAAGCTCTATGGATTGTTGATCGACTCAGCGCTACAAACGGGTACTGTCTCTTTGGTCATAATGGCTAGTTGGATATAATTGGATTTCACAACAAACTATTGGTTTAAAAACTGATATTAAGAGAAAAGCCTTCTTTAAATTTTTGAAAGAGGTGGCTAGTATTAACCTGAATTCTTCTAGCGTACCCATATGGATACATGCCAAACTTTTTGTTTATAAAAACACATTTTTTAGTGGTGCATTTTCGCACCATTGTCAATTGATGGGTTAAGCTAAAAGATTTCTGTTGAAAACCCCAAAATTCGACTTTTATGAAAAGACGAAGGAATTTTGTAAAAAAATTTTTTAAATTTTTTTTTCCTTTAACATTATATGTAAAAATTTTCTCTCTAAATATTTGTGTAGGCATAACTTTTATATAAATCACTGGCTAGAGTTGGATACACCAAATATATTGTCCAGCTGCAATCAGTTTCAATTCTAGGCAAGTTTGGGATGAATCTATTATCTCATTACTTGAAATTCAACAAGAAAAAACTTGACTAAAATATAGCCTTACTCCAACTGAAAAGTTGCTTGAATATAGTCGACCAGGTATTTATAATCTTATAGCACGGTAGACTAACCAGCGACCCACTAATGCAACTGCAGAAACTTGGCCAAGACTTAGCTCTTTATAGTTACTATTCCTGAATAACATCGATCAATGAGACCTCAAAAATTAAGTTAGGTGGACGGTAGAAGTAACTATGGTATGAATGCGGATAACTCTATTCCTATCTACCTATCTTGAAATTTACGGTCATTAGGACTTCGGAAACTTCCACGGATAATTCGTTTACATTAATGTAAAGTCTTTCAAAATGTGACAAGGTTAACTATTTATATCAGTTCAAGAAGAAACTTCATTTCTTTTTCGAAAGTTTCGACTGTTTCTTATAATATACAATACTTCCCAATGGGTTAATGTGGCATAAAAATAACGTACTTTATTGCAATCGCATGCTATTTCCATTGAATTTGTTAGAGGCGATAAAACGTTTCGCGTACTTTATACGAATGGTGAGGGCTAGAGAGGCATGACAAATGAATTAACGTAGCAGAAACAAAACTCTTAGTATATCTATGTAGATAACTAGCAGACACAGAATTCTTGGTTCTCAAGTTAAATATAAAAAAAACCTAATAGAAATGCTCAATGTTTTGTAAATTGAGTAGCAAACATGCAAAATTATTATTATATAAGATAAATAGTAGAACATAAGACAGATAGGCGAACAGACAGATCGACAGATTGAAATACAAACAGTTATACATACATTTGCATAGTAAACTTATAGATATATAGATACATTCGTATATATATACATAAATGGAGATACATGTAAGTAGAGGAGAGGGCTTCGTACGGACACTAGCCAATGAAATCAACAATGATTATAAAATACATATAATGTATAAGTTGATAATGGTGAAGCAAAGTGCAAAGTACAATTCAGTCAAGATGACAATAATTCAATTAGAAATATGAGTACAATTTTAAAATTTAATTGAAGGTGTTTGCTAATATATAAATTGCATGCTGAGATTTGTAGGAATTGCATGATGATGATGCAGATAAAAAAATTAAAAAAAAAAAGTAATGGAAAATATTTATTCATAATTAATTTATATATACATACATACGTGTTGGTTAGGTGAGGTTAGTTACAAAGAGTTCAGAGACTCATAGAATCTTGTGAATCCCCTCTACAAGTTATTGGAAGAGAATTTTAATATTTGAATTTTGGAATTTAATAATAATTATTATTTATCTCTCATCATCTTTTAAGTCTCATCATTTACTTCATTCAATAATTTAAAACTATTGATCTAGGGCATTGGTCTTCAAAATTTTGTAGGGGCTCCGCGGGAATATGTTAAATTTTTAAAAGTGAAAGTTAGTTTTCAAATTTAAATTATTTTTGTTTGTTTTTTTTTTTACAGATTAAACATAAACTGAAATATGTTTTAAATTCTAAACGCAAAATGTTTGTTTTATTTGCGATTCTAGTCTAATCCGCGAACTCATTCTTCTTCTTCTTTTTTCTGGCATCGTTTTTTTCATGGTGAGAAACACTGGTTGAAAAAAGCTTGTTTACGTTTGATTGTTTGTTTATTTTTTTTCACCCATCATAATGGCCGCAACAACAAAGATGTATTGTCACTGCCATTTTGTACTATTGCCTTCGTCAGTTGAGTTTGACATTCAGAGTGTTCCGCCATTATGGCCGCAACAACAAAGCCCTGTTGTTGTTGCCGTGGTAAATTTGTTGTACTGCTATCACCTTCTACATAAATTCACCTTGCTGCAGTCGCTTAAAGTCAATTATCGGATAATAAAGGCAATTAGCTTTAATGTGATTAATGTTCACTGACTAAGGTTGCCAGATCCTATACGTGCAAAAGAGGCACTTTCAAATGCTAACATGAAAAAAGGAGTACATTTAAGTAAAAAGAAATAAATTTTTTTTTGCTTCAATGCATTTTAATTTCCAAAAAAATAAACAAACGAAAATAACAAACCAAAATGTGAGCATACAGTACTCCGTCATAAAATTAGAAATTTTACAAATTCTCTCTAATTTTGTTTGCAAACGCATCGAGTTTCAGAAACTTCAAAAGTTTTAAAAAGATGATGCTAAACTTTTTTTCGGGAACTGGTTACTGGTGACAATTTAGAGCCAATTTGTCAAGTAATAATGGAAAGGTTTATCCTTAATGCGGAAATTTAGTTTACTTTTTATGAAAATCCAAGCGGTACAAGAACATAAAAAATCTTGATAAAAATTTGTTAATGTTTGGTGATCGTGATAAAAAAAAAATTTCAAAATCGAGAATCTCGTTATATTAGTAAATTAGATTTTAATTTTGTTATTGCAAAATTCTTATTGAAACTTAAAACATTAAACTCTATTTTTTTGAATTCTAACTACAGGTAAAATGCAAAATTTTTTGTATCCGCAGATGAGGAGATTTTTTGAGAAGTAATTTCTCAAAGATGAGGAGATTTTGGAAAATATGTGACAAACATCGGAATAAAAAAATATATGTCATTTTATTTTTGACAATGTATGATAAAAATATTTTATCGATATCTAAATTTTTAATGTAAATCTCATGTGGAATGACCCAGATGTCTCCACATAATTGTAATTTCAGTTGACTTCATATATATGCCTACAAGGATCTGGATAGTCGTAAAGAGGCAACTCAAAAAACTTAATTTCCCTCTGTATTTTATTCTTAGAATTGTATCCTTCCATAATGTAGCATTGGCTTAAAAACTCTTCCCGCTCTATTTTACTATCTATATAGAATTAAGACCAATAAAGTTTTCAAACAATAACATCTTCTAGATGAATGGGCCCATAATAAAAAACAGAGGAAATTATTTGTTTTGGGTCTCCCTTTAACGCTTACCCTAAACCTCAAAAACTTTTGTCGCTCTATTCTACTATCTATATAGAATTAAGACCAATAAAGTTTTCAAACAATAACATCTTCTGGATGGATGGGCCCATAATAAAAAACAGAAGAAATTACTTGTTTTGGGTCTCCCTTTAACGCTTACCCTGAACCTTGTAGAGATACTGAAGTCAACTGAAAGAGATAGAATTGTCTGAGGACGCCATAACATTTCGAGGTTCGAACCTAAACACACCATGCCTTTCTTTTGGGAATATTTTTTTGTGTAATTTCTAAAGGAACAAAAATTTATAAAAAGAAGTACAAAGCTAAGAATGAAGTCATTATTGCAAGGATTAAAATAAAGTACGAATACTTCCCAAAACAGTACGTCTAGTAGCCTTAGTGCTGACTAGCAGCTTTACCTAAACTCTTGAAGTTGCTGGCGAATTCTTATTTTAAAAAAAAATTTGCAAATTCTATAAGTAATGCTTAATAGATGCGACAGCAACACGACGACAAGATGCCGTCTGCAGTAAATGTTGTCGTGTTGACTGTGACTTGAACACAATGGAAGCGACAGCGGCAGAACTCGCTTCTTCATTTAATTTTTCATCCATATCTATTTCCTCACTTAACAAAAATTTAAACAATAATTTTTGTTAAAGCTTTTCATAGATTAACTTATTGCTATTACTTACAAATGAAAATAACAGAAACAAATAAAACTGAATTATTTTCAAGGTTGATAATTTGTTTGCATTTTTTTTTTTTGTCTGAGGTAAAAAATAGAAATAGATTGTATTCGATGACTGCGGCAATTTTCGCAGTATTGCAGCCAATGTGTTTGTCTTCAAAAGAATATATGAGATCTAAATGTTGACAGTTGTCGCATTATTGCTGCCGCATCAATTGTATTCAAAGCATAACAATGCAGATATGTCTGCTGAGGTTAAACCTAGCTTACTTAAAGTTAGATAATACGATTTTGGCTTCGAAAATAAAGATTTTCTAATTATTAAAATTATTAGGCTTTGAATGAACAATGATGCCAGAAGAATATCAAAAAGTTCATAGAACTAACAGATCAGACGATCGTTTCGGAACCAGCTACGGTTCCTCATCAGTGATCTCTGTGATCAGTGAGTTGTCTAAGCATTAGCAGCGCTGAAGTTTTGCGCATTTAATTTATTGGTGAGCATAATAGGATGATATCTTTATTTATTTAATAAATATTTATTTACATAATTAATAATAAACTTTAATACTAGGGACTAACAACCTGAGTTATGTGAGACTGACTGCATCTGTTGTTGTAAGGCAATATGGCGAAATTTTGGAAACCAGTCGTTTGAAGTTAACCGCTTCGATCTCAGGATAAATCTCATTGTTGGAAGGATGAAAAAAAAGTAGATGTGAGTAAATCAATTACAAGTTTTTGTTCTCCAAGTATTTCCAACATTTCTTAAAATTAAAATCTTTAAATCATTACTGGACTTTTTTCTTAAATATATTTTAACACTGGACTATTTTAACTTCCTCACATTAATCTTCACATCATTATTCGGTTCGGCATTATTGGAGCCATGCAATTGCACCATTTCTTCACTCTCCTTCCACAACCATTCAGCCATTTCCTTATTCTTAGCCCATGGTGGTAATGGGAAACGTATTGAATCTAAATAATAACCTCCTGTAAATTTTTCTAGCACAGGATCCAATGCCAAACGTATTTGCGTTTGTGCACCCGCTATGGGCGATTTTATAAAAAATAATGATAAAGCATGCACAATCCACCAACCGGGACATTCAATATAACGTGTCAATTCGGTGCGTACCATACCAGGATGACAACAATTAACAGTGACCTGCGTATCTTTGAGCTTTTCAGCCAGCTTACGTGTGAATAGTATATTCGCCAGTTTACTTTGTGAGTATGCGCCGAAAAACGGTGAATAACTCTTTTCACTATTTATATCAGCTTTATTGATACGTCCAAAAAGATGTGCTGCCGAACTGACTACTACGATGCGACTAGGTGTTGATTCTTTCAAACGTTCCAGCAATAAGTTCGTTAATAGAAAGTGCCCCAAATGATTAACACCGAATTGTTGCTCAAAACCATCGACTGTCAGCTTGCGCGGTGTTGCCATAATACCAGCATTATTTATTAAAATATCCAATTGTTGCTCTTCAGCGAGAAAACCCTCTGCAAATTGACGCACTGACGCGAGCGAAGCTAAATCCAGCGTACGATTGTAAATATTTTGATTTTGCGTACGTTCGATGATCTCGAGACGCGCTGCCTCGCAACGCGCCGCATCACGACATGCCATATAAATTTTAGCACCGCGACGTGCCAATTCCAAAGCGGTTTCTTTACCAATTCCCGTATTGCAACCGGTTATGATAATAACTTTGCCATCAATACGATTCGTTTTGCGATAGTATGGACCCTGTACAAATTTACGCAGTAGATATAAAAGCAACGCAACACCAGCTCCAATCAGCGAGATGATAACAATCCAAGCCCAAACTCCTTGCAAGCATATGATTTTGTTTGTATCCTCCGGGGTGGTGTTCAGAGAAACACTAGCCATAGCTGCGTCGTTCGTTTTTAATCAATAATCTGTATGATTACTTAGCGAAAGAATTAAATTCTTACTATGTTCTTTCAGTGATTTTTAAACACTGATTTTACGTAGTCGCGCTTCAGATTCAACAATGTTATTTCGCGCTAAGAATAACAAGTATGTACAGTGTGGGACTAAATTGTGTGGTTTTACATGTAAAGAAATCAGATATATAATATTTTAGTATGAAACGGATTTGAGAAAAGTTTTTATGTTTTCAAATGTTCATTAATTAAGTAACTTTTAATGTTGTTTTTATTTTTATACATTCACCTTTGGCTTTTTGATGAAAACTTTTGTTTGTTTCCATTTTTCCGCAACTTTTTTAGTAGAAAAAGGAATAATTTTAATTAGAAAAATTTTTTAATGAGGAACCATTTACGCACTCTTGACACAGTGTGGCAAAATTACATTCTATTCAACAAAATTTTTTTATTATTTAATTTTTCAAACGCCTTCTTTTATCATTTAGCAGTAAGTACAAGAATCAATTGATTTATACTAAGTTTCGTCTGTGGCAATAAAAAAACAGAAATTAATCGTTCAAAACGGCTTTATTGTTTTTCAAAATATTCTTCATGAAGATTTATATACTTCTGCATCAGTTCAAACCAATTGTCAAAACAGTTTTCCATTCCTCTTGAGACACTTCCGAAACATGGTTTTTGAACGCATCAATAACTTCTTCGCGCGTCGCAAATCGTTGTCCACGCAGTTTATTTTTGTTGTCCGGGAACAAAAAGAAATCATTGGATGCCAAATCTGGACTGTACGACTGACTGACCCATCAATTTGACGTTTTGAGTTGTCAAAAATTCGGTTGCTTGACGAGATGTGTGGAAGCACGCATTGTCGTGATGAAGAATGATGCGTTTGCTTTTTTCCGCAATTCACCAAAAAAAAAAATGGTTCTGTACTCTTCAGAACTGACTGTTCTATGTTGCTCAAGTGGTAACGTGGCCACATGACCAATTTTTTCAAAGAAACAACCGGTCATTTGATTCGAAATGCTTTGAGCGCGAACAACTTTTGTTGGACTTGACTCATTATGAAACACCCATACAATTTACTTTTTTGCTCATATGCTTAGACCCATGATTTGTCATCTATCATGCTCTTATACGCATCTTTTGACCCACCGCCGTTGTATTTTTGATCATTTTCTTGCATCACCCAATACGAGTCTTTTTTATTTCATCGCTCAATTTATGTCGAATCCAACGAAAACAAATCTTTTTCACGGAAGCCTAAGGTTGCTTCAATCTCATGATATGCCGCATGACGATCTTGCTTTATCAGTTTTCCCACAGCGCCGATGTTCTCAGCCACAACAGCTGATCTTGGACGGTCTTCACGGAATTCGAACAACGGCCAAAATTGAATTCTCTATACCAGTAAAAAACAATGGTATTTGAAGGTGCTTCATCGAATTAAGTTTATCAATGCACTGTTGTTGAGGTAGTCTATGCCGAAAATCATATCGATTTAATTTCATTTTTTTGCCAAGATAAATTTTTCAACTCAATGTTAACAACACAAATGACGTTTGTATGACAAAACGTTCTGAGCATAGTGAAATAAATAAAGTGAAATAAATAGAAGTGACGCCCTCTTTTCTGTTCACTGACGTCTGCCAAATTTGAAAATTGTTCTCTTACTTCTCCCAAAGCATTTGATATTTCAGAAGTAAATATAAAAAAGTATTAACCCATTGGTACCAGCTCAATATATAAAAAAAATAGAAAAATTAGAAAAGCCAGGAAAATCTTTATACATTGATAAACGAGATCTCCGAAGGCGTTTGTAACAACCATGCACATCATGTCCACCAAGGATTTAACCCAAACCTTAAAGTTTTTTGCAATGTATGCCATTCAAGTAAGAAATCTGCTTCTCCGAATTTTAAATAAAGTTCTTTTGAAATCGGTAGATTATAAAGAGGACATTTTTTAAGAAGATAATTGTAAAAGTATTGTATTTTGCTTATTTAAATATTTTATAGAACCACACTCAACAAAATATTTTGAGAGCTTTTATTTTAGAAAAAACAAACAACAAGCGAAAGTTTTATTGTTTTTTGATACTTTTATTTCATTTACTTATTTGTGTTCTGCTGACGAAAATGGGTAAAGAGAGTTTTCTCTCAAAAACAAAATTATTTGTCAAAATTTATTGAGCGAATACATGTCATAATTGTCAAATCTCAGAAGACCTGAGAATATTTCAGATTACTTTCTGCTATCTGGCATACTGTATACTGTGGTTCTGAGTAAGTATATGTTAACCCTTACCTGCCCATGCTGCCACTTATGCTCCCAACACTTTGGACGGTAATAGTGGCGGCATCTTGCGTCCAACATCCAAACCACAATAAGGGTTTCGTAGATTCAAGCTTTCTGTATCGATGCTCATATGTAACGGTATTAGAAAACGCCTGCTATCAAAAGTTATTGCTATTTTTATGTGAAAAAATACGTTTTTTACATACTAATAAAATAAAATTTTTGATTTTCTGTATAGCCGAAAAATATTTTTCTATAAATTTCACACTGAATAATTGGTATAAGTTTTAATTTTTGGTTATCTTTCTCAATAATGTGATTAAAAAAAAAACAGTTATGTATTTCTATTTTACTTGATACTGCCCAACTAACCATACCATATATGGCCCACTAGGTAATTTCAGATTTTAACGCTTGTAATTAAGATATTGAAAAAGTCATGGCACAAAAGTTATTCATACCAAAGATTGCTAGTCCTTGGAGGAGACTTTTAGAAACGGAAATCAAATCGACAAACAAAGCCTGAAGCGAAATAAAAAATCTATAGCTGAACTGCATTGAATGGAGAAATTTTGTTGTGGTCCTTTGAACCCCTGTGAAACCACAGGACTAAATAAACAAACCAGTTAAATATGAAATCTTTTGAAAATGGAACATGCCATCAATTGGTTTGTTGTATCTATGCTCTAATTAGTTTTGTTTTTCAATGAAGTGATCAAGTTTTTCTTTACTGACCATTGGACAATTCTTTCAGAAATTTTTAATACATATGTATAATTTTGTAGTCTTAAGAAAAATCTTAAAACATTTTTAATACAAGATTTTTTCTTGTCGACGACTGTACTTGGCTAGTATAACTTTGTTGCCTTAACCTCTTTGGTGTCTAAGGTCACATATTTTTTACAAGTTTTTGCGTTTTTTTTTTTTTTAATTTTTGAATTTATTATAGTTACTTTTCTTAAATTCTAATGAAATTATGAGAAAACATAATTCTTACTTAGTTTCCTTATTATACTAAAACTAGAGAAAAATAATCAAAATAAATTAAAAAAATTAAATAATATGCAAAAACGTGAGTACACATATGTGGACTTTTTCAGCTAAGAGGTTAACCCTTAAATGGGTTTTAATGCATATTTGCATCGTCTGGAAAAAGTCTCATATGAAAAAAGTTTTACTGTTTTTCAAATTAGAAAGTAGATGATTTTTTTCCGAAAAGAACATATTTTATAAGTAAATTCAATTAAAAAAATGAGAAAATGACAACTATCGTATAGTAACAGTTATTTTTAATTCGAAAGCATGTTTTGCAAAAATTTTGAGCCAAAAACTGAAAAGAAAGTTTTTTATTTTCGAATTTTTATGTGACAAATATATTGCAGTGATAAAAATTTTTGCTAAACGGTATGAGATAACATCAAATAATTGTTTTTAAAAATTTTTACATATATATTTTAATTTATTCTCCAGATAATCCGCAAAGGTTACTACAACGGCCAACCATATAAATCGAAATTTCGGCACCTTAAGCTAATTTATTTGAAAACTCGTAGAACAAACGTTGTTCGGAATCACAAATACTACCTCTAAGTATGTTTTTAATTGAAATCGGACGTATTGCGCATTTAAGGGTTAAGCCTAATATAAAATTTTATTATACGTATTGAGACCAACCATTACCAAAAAGCCAAAACTTGGAGTCGTCTGCCCTGATGAGGATAAATCAGTGGAAAAATCAAATTCGCGGTTAAAAGGCGACAAAAGTTTTACCAATGCCGAAATTCAGTAGAAAATCATCGAGGAAAATTTTTGGTTTTTGTAATGTTTGTTAAAACATTGTTGGAAAACTTTACAAAAACAAATACAATTTGGAAGTAAATATGAATATAGGCAAAATAAAGTTATCCTACATTGAATACTTAAATTTGAATACTTATATTCCAAAAACGCCAAAATTTCATAGTTGGAATGATCATTACTTAGACCTAAGCCCAATCAAAAATTTGTGCGGACTTTTAAAAGTAATATTTACAATTACCAAAATTCAATTGAACCCAAGAATGGACCCAAGCCGCCATATTGAAGAGCGAGTACTCGAAACCATGCCTTTTCTTATAAAAGATATGGTAAAACCTAAAAGAAGGCAACCAAAATAGTTAAACACACTATTTTGTTCTTTCTTTGTTCATGTTATACCGTTGAAAAAGTTTGTAAATATAATATGAATGGGAATATAAAGAGCAATATAACTTAATTTTGGCTTAAGTAAAATATTTACACATTTTTGCCCCGCACAGTAATTCTACAATTACATAAACAATATACCCTACATAACAAAACATAAGTACGAGTAGATTTAATTTAATTTTTAAAACTACAGAAATATCGAAAACATTATGAATTATGAGTGTAGTCTATTTTGTTAAATGATCTCACTTGTTAATAGCTATAGAATTTAGCTTGTAAAATATGATTTTAAACAATACTTAAAAAATTGTTGACAGTTTCGTAAAGCTATTGTTCTTTATATTTCAATGCATACACGGCGGTCAGGAAAAACCGCATCACGCACCAATTTCAAAAAATCCGTTTATGATGGGAGCTAAACCTGATAATTTTTCTTATTTTTTGGAAACAAAATGAACAAAAGTGCGAAGTACACACAAATTGCTTTAATTTTTAATTAAAACAAAAATATTGAAGAAAAGTCACAGTTTTTTAAGAGTTATTAATTAAAAGTTTGTAAAAATAAAAATGTTGTTATTTTTTGAAGCTACAAACTAGGATTAATTCGTTTCATATTAGAGTTACAAATAAAATTGTTTAGTATAATGTTGCCCCTTTCGTAGCCTTTATTGTGACCGTTATCCTGGATGGCATAGAGTCGACAAGTACTTTAAGGATATCACTCGTAATTTTTTTAATACCAAACCTTATTCATAACTCCAACAGGGAATTTTATATTCTTTGGCTTGTTTTGAGCAACTTTCCGTTTCATAATATGCCAGAGATGCTTTATCGGACTTCCTCCCGAATAATTCTAATATAAACGAAAACATTTTGAATCTGCAAAAAAATAAGAATCAATAATCAAAATTTTTTACTATTTCTAAAATTATCAAACATCAAACAGATATTATCTAAAACTTACCAATATTGCACGATGATATGGTGCAGAAGTCGTCTGGAAAAATAACGCCATTAATATGCGAATGTGCACCACAATGGTTTGCAGCAATTGCTCACTAACATTTTACAAAAATTTTTGGGCGTTCAAGGTTCCTTCAATATGGTATAAGGTACGGTATCCCAGATATAGTAGGAGAAACACATCCAAATCTTCTGACTTTGTGGAACCTTAACAGTTTTCGCTACCATAGTTAACCTTATATTGCTTCACATCTGAGCGACACACGTACCGAAGATTATCTCCTCATATAACTTTGTTCCAGTCTTCCTGAGTCAAATTGCTGTAGTTTTCCATCCACTTCGTCAATAACGACTTTTTGGCTGACCATCTCCTATCCAGACGGAACTCTGGTTGCCTTCTGCGTAAGGTCTCGAAACTTATAGTCATTTTGTAATAGCTCTTCAGCTCAATACTATAGTGACTTTTGAACCGATTCTTTATGGTATGCTATTCAGATTATGCCATTTGCTCTCCTATTTGGCTTTTATAGTCTTCTTGATCTTTTTGTTCTTTCAAGAGTGTTCAAATTCCCTTTTTTTCGGGATCAGTCTAATAGCATACGAATGTAAGTATCCGATTTCTTCAGGTATTTGACGGTATTACATTTTTTGATCTATAAGAACAACAATTAATTTCTACCTTTTGGAGGAGCAGCAATTGCTTATTCTTTGCAGTTGTTTTTTGGCACACCCGCATAAATTCTTCTTATCACCAAATAAAGCGCAATAAAAAATGATACATTTCGCTTAAATACATTCATAAAATATAAAAAAGAAAATCTACTTTACAAAGGAAGGAAAATTTGGCCTAAATTAGGGAATTTTAACGAAATTGCAGCAGTATTGCAAGTAGTGCGGTTTTCATGACCGCCAGTGTATTAACTAATATGCTCTTATCGGTTATTGTAGTTGATTACAGTCTCTCAGCTATTTTTAATAATTTTATTTAATAGTTATAATGTATACTTTTGAGTATTTACATTACTGTAACTTTTAAACTTGTTTAAATGCGAATATGTTTTCATCAAGTTTTCCTTGAACTTCGTATTTAAAATACACATAGTATATACATATGTCTGACATAAATATTTTAGTAATTTTACATAGTAATACATACATAGACTTAATTGTTTATAATCTTGACATGAGTGGACAATTTACTTGATATTATTTTGTAAGTACGACTCTTTTGAAATAAACGAAAACCGGAATAGGAGCCTGGTTCTACTCAGAATCACTTAACTGACGTTAGTATTTTGGACTACGCAGTGAACTGCTATTACATCAATTCAATCTCGTATCATAATGTAAAAAACTGTTAGATATACTGGGTTCCTAGACATCAAGGGGACCAAAATAATGAATGAAGGAGAAACAACGTTTTCGTATACTGTGAGCAAGGTCATTTGCAGATTTACCAAAGTTGCTTTATGGAAATTATTGAAATACATAATTGCATATTATGTGAGCATAAATTGTTTTGTGTAATAAACAATGATGATTTTTTTTAAACCGGTGTACCGGTGGAAAAAAAACTAAAAACCAAGTACTCCTTGACGTTTACGTTTTGAAATACCTAAAAAGAAAAATAACCATTTTCACCACAGTCGAAGGTTAATTCTGTTGCTCCGTGTTGGTGAACTCGCGAACAGAATATTTCGGCATTAAAAGGAGTTGAATTGATTCAGAAAAGAATACAGTTAAACCAAACGAATTAACGTTAAACCTTTGTCAAAAGATTGAAGCGTGAAACACAAATCCTATGCAATATTAGAGTGAGAACAAACAATGCATTCAACATTTATCAAATCCTTAATGATAGTCGGCAGCTCAGTGGCATCCGAAAGACAACTGTCGGCAATAAATGCTATCGCAACAGATGACAGAACTCGATTGTCAGACAATCACCAAAAGAGTTTTTCTTATTGGTTTTACATTTTTTAAGCTAACTAAAGCTTTATTGTACTAATACACATTACACTGTGCGACAAATTGAGAATGACCAAAAGTGATCGAGATCAGAGTATGATTGCTGGATAGCGCAAGTGATGCAGAGAACTCCGTTTTTGGCCTCAACTTCAAAAAAAAAATTTTTACGCGGTCCTATGTTTAATCATTTCTTGGTAGTTTCTCCATCTGAAAACGCTTACGGGGTCATCACGTTACAGTTAATCCTTTTGTTATTGGCAGAAAATTATATAAGTTCAAAATAAGATTTTGACTTAAGCTATTATGATAAAAGCCAAAGATTTAAAAGGCATACGACATTAGTGAAGATACGCGAGGGAGATAATGGGAAAATATGTTTCACTGTAACGCTAAACACATAAACATTCTCAGCTGCAAAAATAACTAAGATGTCTTATGTTTTATTATGTATACCAACATGTTCAGAAAAGGGCAAACTTCAGAACCACGTAAAACAAAAAAAAATTGACTTTGAGGCCCAAAAACAATCAACCACAGTTCTCAGGAATACTTGCGCTATCCAATAAGCATACTCTGATCCCGATCACATTTTTCGTGCCGCATAGTGTTATAAATGATTTCTCACTGATCTAAAAAATAAAACAAATATTTATTTATTGCACATACACATGTGTGAAACCAGGGGGATTACTCTGTAGAGCGATTCGAAAGAAAATTTACTCGAATTCGAACGACATTTTCGAATAACATTTGTTCGATGTTCGGATTTCATTTTGTGCCTTTCGGATTTTGTTTATCCCCTTTCGATTTTCGAAAATGTTTGCGACTCTGTTTGTCAAAAGCAAATGTCTAACTCTATCGAAAGTAGAAAATTTTATTCGACAGCTTTTAAGTTCGAAATTTCGCAAAAAAGAAAGTTATTAACAGCAAAAATGTAATGTGTTAATAAACCATGTGTTTTAGGGCCGCTAAAGTGAAACAGCCCAACACGAAGTCAAGTCAATTCGAGATTATGGTAAATTTAATGCAAGAACACCCAGATTTGGCGAAAGTCATAGTCAAGGGTTTGGCTGCAAAGCAATTTTCTCACCACTTTTGGAAAAGGTTGGAAGAAGATCTCAATTCAAACGGACCTCTTACTCATAATTTCGTCGAATGGAAAAAAGTAATAATTTTATTATATTTCAAGGAATTTTGTTTTGAGTGGTGCTTAACATTTGCAGATTTGGGCAGATTACAAAAATAATATCACCGCATCGTGAGTCAATAGCCCGTATTAATATCTTGTGACTACATATCTAAAAATTTTAATTTGTTACTTTAAGTCAAACCACGTATGACAATACTTGCAACCCATTGCATTCAAACTGTGTTTCAATTTTAGATTGTATGCTCGTTTGTTGCGGGTCTAATAATTTGTATATGTGTTCCATCTATCGCAAATAACACGCCCGGAATACCGCACTTTCAGTAAAAATATGTTTACGCCTCTAGTGCTTCAGCTTCTATACTTGCAAATATTAAATGCTTGGGACAGAGCGTTTTGAGAGTTTTTTTTAATGACTTTACACACTTCAATAAGGCGACATGGCATTGTTGCGAAAGACTTACGTGTTGGTCTTGACCAATTTGGTGCTGGTACCCTCCTTGACCCAATAATTTATTATAGGTGCAAACGCTGTCGACTTTCGTGGAGTACTTCACTCTGGTGTAATGCTCTTGAAGACATACTGAAAGTTTTTCACGAAAAGCTAAATTTTTAAAAATAATCACATTTCTCATTAGCAATCGCTTTCTCCTTTTATCACTTTGAGTTAATACATTTAATTTAACCATAAGCGCTTTCTGTTGAATTCTTTTCTGGCACTTCATCTTCTTCATCACACCATATCGCCACTGTATCCATTTTTGAGTTTTAACTTATTTATTATTTATTGAAAACAATTTATAATTAAAAAATGTAAACAATTTCACATTGACAACTTGACATTTGGCGAACAATGTTGCTAACGTTTTTAAAATACCAATTTGCTTTCGAATCGAATTTGTCATTCGAATAGAACTGCCTTTCGAAACGAACTACAGAGTAACCCCCAGGTGGTTTTTGTTTTATTTATTTATTTAATGTATTCAAATTTTCTTTGAGTACTTTTTCGGTTTTCTGAGTGAGTACTTTTAGTCCCGTTTTTTTTTTTTTTGACACGGCTTAAACAGAGAAAAAAAAACACCGGTTAACCGAGAAACTGATGGCTTTCAAAAGTTTGGACAAGAGATAGGGTAATTAAGCTCAAATTGGAAACAAATGTATATAAAGCTTTTGGCATCTTAACGATGTACTCGATTGTGCGAGTATTACATAGTGCAATTCAATTCGCACTTCCTCTAAGTTGCCAATTGAACTCAATTATATATATATTTTTATCATTTATATTCACATCACAGCCACAGTCAGTAACCAAGCAGAAACAAGGAGGTACGATTAGCAGAAAAGCGGGCAGACCACCGCTTCGCTTGTTTTATTGGGTAGTATCTTTGAGACGCAAACGAGTCTTGCCATTGCATCTAATTTTAGACTTATAAAAAAAAAGTATAAAATATTATTACAATAATAATAACTATAAAAAATCATTAGCCTATATGACCTTAATGTGTTAGGGTCTATAAATACTCAATAAATAAATCAATAAAAAAAAATCATTAATTCAGATGCCGAATAGTAATAAAAAAATTTATAGAATAATAATTTCTAATCTAAGTTGCTGTTGTAACAACTTGCATATCGCAGCTTTTGCTATACATATCAATTTCGTTTCTAATCGGCGACAGTGTACTAGTCATTCTTATTGGATGGCATAAGCAACTAAACAGTTGTGCTGTGTGATGTAGACATTCCGGGCATTTACAACACCCAAAAACGAAATCTATATAATCTATGAATCTAATGAAAATCGACTGAGAATATTCTCGAATAGTTAGGCATATTCAAATCTTTACAAAATACGGACAAAATACTGGTTTGGCTTGAATCGAAATTAAGTTACGACAGTTCTTGAAAACAGAGCTTATATACAAGAAAAGAAAGAATGCGATTTGTTGTCCTGTAGTTACTTATAACTTCGCATCTGCTACGATGCTGACAAAGCCAGAGTTGAAAGCCAAGAAGAAACTAGGAGGTAATAGGGCAGATCACCACATTCCATGTTTTGTTGATCGGTATTTTTGAGACTCAAAGCAAATATTAATATCAGACTATTCCTCCTGCCCTTGTATTTAATTCTAGGCTTATAAAATAGAGCTATTTTGAAAGTAGTGTCAACTAGTGTCCGACCGATTATTCGGCTTCGGTTCTTCGGCTATTCGGCCTAAAACTGCACCTTCGGCTTCGGCAAAAAGTGGCCGAAGTTTTGGCCGAAGCCGAAGATTATAAGCATTTTATTTTATAATAATTTTTACTATAGATTGGCAGTAAAAATTGATAAAAATAAATAAATGTGAAGTGGTTATATAAAGTATTTACATTACAATTTCTGTGTTATATTTTCTGCGTTTGCTTGTTTCATTTTTACTTTTGAAGTAACCCACAGATTTACAACCGTACAAACAGTTATCAGCGATTTTTTTTTACCGAACAACCTGTTGGAGCTAATACAATTAAAGGCAGCAGAAGCCAGCCAAACTTTATTATTTTTAAGGAAGACTTGAAGCGTATTGAAAAGAAGAGTGAATTGTTAGAGATGCCGACATTTTCCATTACTGGCGCTTAACTTTTCTTTTGCTTTCAAGGAGGTCAAAAAAATTGAAAATTGTTTTGGCTAAAATCGCTCTACAATATATGTGTAACGGGATTCTTTGAAATTTACAGTCGATTGAAAGTTACAGATATTTATTTGCAGGCCCTGATAATGCAGTCATGCATATTTGAACTTTGAAACTAGTTTTATGTTATATGTTATTATGATGTTAGCGACAGTCAAAGTCAAAATTTGTCAAAAACAAAAAAATTAATTATTTTGTTTGAATTTAAAAAAAAAAATAAAAAAAAATAAATAAAATACTTCCCTTCATACTTGCCAGATAAAAAACTAGCTGTGAGTACCTAGGAATATAAATTTTTTATACAAAATATTTAGTTATTTCAAAAAAATTGATAAAAAGTTTATTCAACAACAAATACTTTTAGGCATTCAACTTTTCCGGCTTCGTAAAACCACGCCCATTAAATTTTTAAGGGTTTTGAGATCAGATTTATGCTTTTTACATTAAAATTTATCAATCCCAATTTTTTTTAAATCAATCAAAAATTTGGAAACTATTGATTAATACGCTGATTCAATCTTTGATTTCAGATAAGCAGAATCATGGCAGCCATCGGCCAACTTTCTTTTTGACACAGGTTTCGTTGAACGACAGTCGTTCTACATATATATAGTCGATGTCACTGTATATTTTTACGTAAACAAATTTTTAAATGATCTTGAAATAAATAATATTTGTCAGCTCCTTCGACAGTGAAGAGTTATGTAGTGCTACTGGTCAGCTTTTTATTTGGAGTATCTACTATTTATATTTTTCTGTATATGTTTGCAAATACATAGGTAGAAAAAATTTACTTTCAGATTTTTATTTTTTATATTTTAAAAATTCTTCGGTCTTCGACTTCGGCCGAAGGTTAGATGATTGGCCGAAGTTCGGCTTCGGCTTCGTCTTCGGCCAAAAAATCACCTTCGGTCGGACACTAGTGTCAACAATTGATCCGGGCTTCAGTTGCATCTCGACTAACAGTAAAAACCTATTTGCATACGGAAATCTATCCCTCCATTTAATTTTTGTAGTACTACATATAAATTTTTGCATAAAAAAACTAAAATAAAATTCAGTTGGATCGTGAAAAAAAACCCTATAATAACAATTAAAATAGAAGAAAAACGATTAAGATTCTAAAAGCAATAAATCCTTCCTTAATTGTTACAAAAAAAAAACAGGTGCAAGATCGTAATAAAAAAATGTGACATTTAAAGTATATACGGTTAAAAATTGCGTTAAGTTGAATTTAAAGAAAAAAGTTAAAAAAACAAAATTAAAAAGAAAACTTTGGTGGTTTGTAATTGAAATTTTCAGAACTATTTTTTTTTTAACAATTTTGATTCGAGTTTTTTTTTAAAATACGAACCAGAATAGTTTACATAAGTATGTAATGTAAAGTTTCAACTTCTGCCAAGCTAAAATTATAATCCTTTTTATATTTTTTGCACTGTTTCATGTGGTAAATTTCAATATAAACTTTCTAAGGTTGCATTTCGCTGTGAACTAAATTAAGGATTCAAGAACATATAAAGATTTTTCACGGTGTAAGAATTGCTTTAATTTTTATTATTGCATTTGACTGTTTATAGTTATGTACTTAAAATTTTTGCACGCACATTTATTTATGGCAATTTTTTCTATCTAGCACAGTAAAACGATTGCATTTAAGTGTGTACCCAGTCCCCTCTATAACTAGAATCCAATGAGGTATGAGAGAAAATAATTATAAAACCACTATAACTATATAAGTTTTACATAATAATTGCATATACTATATAGTATTGTTGTACTATATACAGATTGAAGTATAATACATAAATTTATTTTTCTTTCCTTTCAATGGCATCGCATACAAGTCACTCACCTCAAACTTTGTTTAGCATTTCAATGCAGCAGCGGCGATTTTGCGAATGAAAACAACAAAACAGAGGAAAAACTGAATTCTGAAAACTCAATTTCAAATGGAATGGAAATAAATTAAATTTTTTTAATTTTGTAAAGCAGAACTTCCAACGAGCTGCAGTTAAAAATAACACAGTGGATTCAATAAAAATTAAATAATTTTATATGTATTTCTATACTCGTATACATTTACCGGGTGATTCTATTATTTGGACATGTGAAATATCTCGAAAACTAAAAAGAGTTATTGGTTCAAAGGGGGAAATAGTTTAGCTTAAATTGCTCATTCAGTTTGGTTTTATTCATAAAATATACCTTCCCAACTCATCGCATATTCGAAATTAAACTCAAGTACTGATTTCTAGAAATCAAAAAGTCTCAGATTCCAATTCATAGAACTTTGTAAATTCAACTTGCACTCATATTTTGAAAGATTCCGAGCGCACTTTGAATATTTCTAAAACCACAAAGCCAATTCAGACTTGCACAAACCACACTAATTAATTCACACAGTAGTTTATAGAATTTCATTTAGTACTGACCAGAGCTGTAAAAGAATGCAGTCATTCTGAATGAATTCTATTTTCTGGCTGTAGTCTTCCATTCTTTTTGCGACTTATGACTTTAAAAATGAAGTCACGAAATTCGTTTGACGTCAATTACTGTTCCATTCATTTGGAATAGTCAACCGCGACTTCGCTATAAATAAGTTACAATAATGCCATGACTTTACATTATAATTGAAGTCGCAGTCATGACTTCAAATTCAGTCAATTGAGACTCTTCTTTTACAGACTGCAGTCATTTATTGAAGGATATTACAAAAAATATTAAATTTCTTTAATTAGTGGTGTGCAAAAACCTAAAAAAAATAGTATAATATTGCATATCAGGTTCAGATACAACAAAAATAACATTACGTTACAAAATAAAAAAAGGAGATATATCTAGAGTGACAGATAGTGCAAATTGACTTCAATTGACATCAATGATTTCAATTGATTTTAGTGATTTTAATTGATTTTAATGACTTCTTAAGTCAATCAATTAATTATTCAGGTCAAGACATAATTCAAGAAACTGCTCAGTTATGACTTGATATGAATTATTTTACAATTGAATGGTCAGTAATTGACTTCAAAATGACTCATGATTTCATGATTTTAAATCTTTACTCCCAAAAAGAATGGAATATTTCAGTAATTTTTAAACAAAGTCAACAGACTTAAAGCTTGAAATGACTCCATTCTTTTACAGCTCTGGCGCTGATTCAGAGTTTGATTTATATGAATTAAGAAAGTCAGCTCATGTTCGCCGTTTCGTTGTGATTAGTGTGATGAACAGCTAAAAAATAAAAAAAATGGCAATGGCAAACCGCCAAGAGTAAAAAAAATGCTGTGCACTTCGCTGTTCTGATTCCAGACTGGGGGGTAGTTAACTAAATAATCAGTTAACTATGCATGTTGATATTTTTTCAACTACCACTGAAATAGTTGAAATATAGTCGAGATTTATAGTTGAAATTTTTCAACTACAACTAAATTAGTTGAAATGTAGTTGAAATTATTTCAACTACAACTGAAATAGTTGGAATGTAATTGAAATTATTTCAACTACAACTAAGTGATAGTTGAAAAAAAAAGTAGTTAACTAGTAGAAGTAGCATTCCAGAGAAAGATATTTTCCCAAGATTTATGGTCTATACGGCGCCACGACATGTACTCAATTACTGAGCTATAGCACGATAAACTAATGCACTATACACATTGACGACGGCAGCTACACGACTACATCTGTAAAATTATAAAAAACAAACGTTCTTATAGAGCCGATTATTTTCGTGACGGCACGACCACATGACTACCGAGCACAATTGTGGCTGCCGCCAATTTAAATCTATTTCTAATTTGACAAGCGACAGAGGAAGAATTGCGAAGAGATTGCTCTTGCTCTGGTGTTGCCTCTTCCATTGGGTTTAATACCTGACTACACGGCGACAGTAGTAGTTGACAGAATTTCGCAGTAGTGCGTTCGTGTAGCGGCTGTCGTCAATGTGTATGGATTTTAAATTAGAAAACTCATAGTTTCATATTGACCTATCTGAAGGTAGCTATCTCATTTCAAATGATCCACCCGGTTTATTTATTACTTGCACATACACATATGAATATGCAAGACATGCAAATATTCTGGAGGCAGCTGATGGAGGTAAACTCATGGCGTATATTAATGATTATTTATACGATTTTGTTGTTGTAAACTTTTATTTTGTTTATAGCATTTTGAAAACAAGAACTTAAGTAATTTTGTAAGTAGATAGGTAATTTAATTTTGAGTTATTCATAATGTTGATGGTTTAAAAATGAATGCATCATGCGATTTAAAGTGTAAACACACGTGAATGAGGTGACAAATCATTCTAGATTTGTATATAATTTTTAGTTAGTAATAGGGAACTGAAGAAAATTTGGAAGCAACTGCAGTAACTTCGGACGCCATTTGCAAATAATCTCCCGCTACTTTCTGTATCTTATATCAAATAAAAATTAAAAACAGCTAAAGAGAACAGAACTAAATTTTATAAAAAGGTCAAAGTTCTGCACGAGCGAATGTTCTATTAATTGTTCTACCCTTCAATTTTGCAAAATAGTATAAAAAACTGTGTCAAAAAATCTATAAATAGATTTTTATTCTTTGTTAATTTAAAGAGGCAGCTGAGTTTACATTGTCTTCAATGCCGCAATATTTTTCGCATCATTTTAAAGAAAAAAAATATACATGCGTTATTTTTTTGCGCATCACCGTTACAAAGTCCTTAACTTTAAAAAAAAAAATTTTTTTTTTATTAGTATTTTTTGCGTTCTTTTCTTTGAGTACGTGATAATTTCATGACGGGCAAAGGCATGGAATGATAGTCAAGTTGCGCATCGTATGTATTGTATACGTTTGCACTTTATAGACTCTTCAAGTGGCGCCAATTAGCTTTCGCATGACATTCACTTCACTATTGAAATGATATAGCGAATATTACGGTACATCGTCATCTTTTATGTTTTTGCGATGTTCAACTAATTCAAGACAACAAATTATGGCATCAAAATGAATGATGCATGGTTATTTATTTATTTTTTTTTTTTTTTATCTAACTTGTAATTAATGATCATTGTGCGTTTGCTTTTGGTTAAATGAAGCGGGCGTTTTGTTTAACGTCACAAACTTTTCAGAAATTAATTGATTTCAATAGAAATCGGTATAAAATAATTGCATGCAGTTTAAAACTGAGAAGATCGTTTGTGTGTGATGATGACGGGTTCAATTTTCTTCTAATTTTAGAATAGCGATGAATTGAATATTGATGCACGTAAGTGTGTATTAATTTAATTGACTTTAAATTATATTGCGTCTTATAGTTAATGTTTTTTAATGATACAATTGTCATTTACAATCAGCATCATTTTAAACAATTACTTTATATTACGTGTTCAATCTCTCTTTTGAAGTGAAACTTATTTAGCGGAGCTGTGAATTGAAAATTTTGTAACAGAAAAATGCAACTGAAAGGAGCTTTCATTACACTCAAACGAATCGAATAAGAAATGAAGTTATGCTGTTGTTAGTGTTTAGCGAATGAGGTCATATGGGGATCGGCCACATATAGGGTTGCCAGACGGTCTTGTCCCTTTTTTAACTGTTCTAAAGTTAAAAGATAGTAGTTTTTGCGAATTCAATTTAAATTTAGATATTAAATGACCACGATTAATAACACGAAGCTTAAACTATGTATATTTTTCTGACTTTTCGTAGTTTTTAGCTGACTCCAGTGTCTATACGGTTGAAAGCGGCTATGGTTTTTCAGCCATCAAGAACTCATCTTTTAAAAGAAAATAAACTTACGATTAACTGGTTCTGCCTGCTTCTTATAAAAATAACGGTACTTGAAATTTATGAATTTCAAAAACTTGCATACTTTAGGCTATAAAATGAACGTGTTTGGGATGAAGTGCGAAACTGAAAATTACATAGTATTTAGTTCTTAACCCAAACTTCGAAACCCTGTAAGCTCGTTTGGTTATATTCATAGCTTGCGCGTGTACAGCCGGTTATAGTAAGCAAAAATATCAGTAATTTTTTTGTTTTTGAAACAACAAGCCGCTTACTTTCAACTGTATAGACACTGGAGTCAGCTAAAAACCACGAAAAGTCAGAAAAATATACATATTTTCAGCCTCGTGTTATTAATGGTGGGCATTAAATATGAGGATTTGAATTCAATCCGCAAAAACTATTATCTTTAGAACGCCATCTCAAACGTGAAGATATCTTTAACCAAAAAAGTTTTACGGTTAAAAAAGAAAAGCATTAAAATTACACTTTTCAAATCTTTTTAATTCGCGCTGTCGCGAAGTGGAGCATGAGAAACATTTATGTCTTCGGATTCCCTTCTTTGGAACCTTAATGAAGATTTTCACAAAGTTTAAGCAAGCTCTAAAATAGAGCAGCTACGAAATTTTTATTTTTCAGTCGATTTCATATGGATTGACTCGAAATTAAAACAAAATTCAAAAAGTTGAAATTATCTTTTGATTCCAAATAGAACTGAAGCGAACCTGTCGAATTACACTGTGTTACAAAATTTAGTGAAGTAGAAATACCTGAGAAGTGATACTATTTTTCATGTAGGTCTTCTTCTCAGATAACCTGGGCCAGTTCAGCGATGAACAAGCCGAACATTTTCACCAAGAAATGGCTACAATTGAAAAGCGCTCCGAAGGAAAAAATAAAATAAAAATGATTTTAGAATATTATTGGTCACTTCAACGAGAAATTGCTAGTGCTGAATTTTAAAAAAATAACGGTTAATCACACAGTTTTGAGTTGAATGGCCAAAAATTGCATTTTAGCAAAAATTTCGTTTTCATAAAAAGTTTAATAACTCAGTCAATTACTTACCGATTTTTAAAAACAAAGTTGAGTTTTACTTGTTTATAAACGTGAATAAATCCATAAGTAGTATAGCTCCTTTATAAAAAAGTGTGTACAAACATCGCCAAAGTTGAAAAAAGGCAACAAAAGTGAAAAAAAATTGTGTTTGCTGGACAAATACACACAGATTTCTCAAGTTTTCTTAAAAAACATGTATATCGTTCAAAAGGTCTAAGGTCCCGGTTTTTTAACGGTAAATCAAGATTTTGGGGGTGTTTGGAAAATTTCACATACAGACTCTTGTTTTACTTGACAAGACCTACAAGAAAAATAGTATCACTTCCCAGGTATTTTTTACTGTCTCACCGTGTTATTTGCCGAATACAAAAGTTAAAAATTAAAAGTTTACTACGAAGATAAGCCACTGACTAACGAGCTGTGGTCAGGATATTTTTTAATAACAGTTCATCGGTGAACCACGGGGCTCAAAACTACTCACAACCTAATTGTTTCTTGCAATGGCACCCTATTTTTTTTCTTTTTACTTATTTTTACACAGTGTCATTCCGTAATTGAAATTACTTATATTCTTTCGTTTTTAAATTTATTTTCCAAGTAGTTCTATAGAGAAATAAACTATTAGATTTTTCAAGTCTACTGGATCACTTAGAGTTGTTGAGAGTAGAAAACAGAATTGATTATTCATATCCAGATTATCAAACTTAAAAACTTTTTGACGGATTATCAAACTTAAAAACTTTTGAAGTATGTGAGATTTCTAAAAAAAAAATATATCCCAATGAGTTTGAAGTTGTCGGCAATGTGCGATTACACTGTGAAACAAAAAATATTCGATGTATTTTACGTCTTGCTAATTAATTTTTTTTTTTTTGCTTTATGAGAGTTGTTTTTAACGCCGTTATTTAGGACATTGTTTTACTATCAGTTAAGAAGTTCACGAGTTTTGCATTGCCAACAGTTTATAGACGTTTTTAGAACCAGAGCTGTAAACGGAGTCAGTTAAAAATCATAACATGTTAGGTAAAAATATGGATTTACAAATTTAACTTTAAAGGTTAGGCTTCAGACGAATTTTAGAACTCAAAAGCCATGCTCTTATTTTAAATAAAAACTTTCAGTTAAATTGTAAAAATCTATTATCAGCAAATTACACTGTGTGACAGTGAAAATATACTTTCCTCGGGACATAGCTCAAATTGTAGGTATAGTGAAGCAGATAAAAACTGCATGCTCAGAATTTTGAATTGACCCTCAATATCTGGACTTAGGGCCAAAAACCCCATTTTTGATAGTTTAAAGAATATACTTGCCAGTAACTTTATTTTTATTTATCCGACGACTAAATTTATTTATTTCATTCGAAAGAGGATACTTAATTGCTTACAATGATGTATAAATTGGTAATATATCTTACGAAATACTAGAGCTAGAGGGCAAAATATAACGAAAATTGAATTTTTTATATTTCTTTCTTTTGAATGGCGTTTTAAACGACTATTTTGGTAACCAGTGTATATATAAAGGTATAAATAAATAAACTGCATTTAATTCTGTTTCCAACGAGTTAAACATTTTCAAAATCCATTGAGGTTTGATTGAGATAATCGACTTCAAGTACCATATACTGGAAAAAATGCGTACATTTTTAAGCTGCTGTATTGCAACTTAAATAGTTGGAGTAATACTCGCATGCAAATACTTACATTCTACGTATTGAAATTTTTTATGTAATCAAATAAAAGATTTAAAGAAGTCAGCCACACCTCAATGGGTTTTGAAATTTTATAGCTCGTTGGAAACAGAATTGAACACAGTTTATTTTCATATACTTTGATATATACACTGGTAAACAAAATAGTTGTTTAAAACGCCATTCAAAATGAAAGAATGTAAATTTTTTTTTGATTTTTCCCGTATTCCTTAAGATATATTATAAATTTATATATCGCTGTAAGCAGCTAATATCTTCTTTTCAATAGAATATAAAAACTTACTCCTGGGTTAAATAAAATTAAAGTTACGGGCAAGTATATGCTTTAACCTATCAAAATTCGGGTTTTCGGCCCTAAGTCCAGATTTGTAGGGTCAATTGAAAATTTTAAGTATGCAGTTTTTTTCTGCTTGACTAGACCTACGACAGGTGTAAACCTTGAAAAAAGTATATTCAAATTTTTGTTTTTTGTCACCTGTGCTATTAATATAAAATTAGTTAAACTTGAATATAAAATTAGAACCAAATTTGAACCTGATCAAAAACTTGCTGAGTTGGAAGGGGTAGAATTTTGAAATTTTAGTGAAACAGCCCCTGTTTCGTATCCATGTAACTAATCACCTATTGTATTTAGAAAATTTTGTCAAACACATTTTCGACAGATTTTTATTCAATCTATATTAAAAAAAGAAAAAAATCCGAAATTTTACCATTTTTTCAAAATCAAAAATAGTTTCGGTTTTTTTCTCAAAAAAAGTTGTTTCAGCTCAGGGGTTTTCCTTTGATAACTTTGAGATCCAAAAGTGGGCTGAGGATTGTTTATCTATCAAAACGATCGTCAAGCAACTCGAAACACCCATGACCTAGTAAACTTTTATATTCAAATTTAAAATATAAATTTGTGCGAAATCCCCCCCTGTCCTATATATTATATATTCAGCCCAAAACACAAATAAAAATTTAGACCAAAATTCAGATCAACACTCAGATAAAAAAATCAGACAAAAATTCAGGCCAGAAAAACTAGATCGAAATTCAGACCACAAACCAAACACACTTAGAAGAAAAAATTCTTTAATAACCTACAAATTTAAGCCGTCAAAGGTGGCATTCCCCTCCTAAATAGAAGATAATCATCACATTCATGCATGCAATTTTATCAAATCAAGTACATATTTACTATCTTGTGAACATATGTAAATATTGTAATATTCCCATAATTTCAGTTTACATCATCGATAAACTGTTATGATGATGATGATTTATATACCTAAATATCAGGGATGTGAACCCAACCAATTTTGCAGTATGGATCGGTTTAGCGGTTCACGGTTATAGCGTAAGGAAATAAAGAAAAACAGTTAAAAACTTTATAAAAGTAAAAAAAATATTTGTATTATATATTTGCTATTAAAAATCATTAAGTTAAGAATAAAAACACAAGAAAAACTTGTCATAATGAAGTGTATGAGAATTATAAGAAAGTGTACAAGTACATATCTTAGTAGGGAATGGCAAAACCAAAACCATAAAAAATTGCCACACTGCCGTTCGGAACAGGCGTTAAACCTTATTTAACCGAGTATACCGCCGAACTTAAAATACCCTATAAAATCTCAAGTAAAAGTACCTTTTTGCCCCGAATGGTTGGTGGGCATGGCTATATTTTGATAATTTTTGCATGAAATAAAAAATACTTTTAATCATCCTTACAATGTTCATTTCTTCAGAATTGTGGTATGAGTCGAGAATTTTTGCTTTCATTGATAGCAAAGCTAAGTTATTGCTAAAACGTGTCACCATCTTAAACAAATGCGAAATTAGTGCACTTGTTATCAATAACATGGCTGAGGTTGATTGGAATTACTGTATGCGGAAGAAAAAAAACTAACTTTGTAAAATTACAAGTTTTTTTTTTTGGAAACATGAGTCACCAAAACCTATTTTCTTTTAAAATACCTCTTCTTTTTATTCAAATTAGATGAAAGCTGGTATTCTGTTTCCAAAACCTATGTAAGTTCATAAATAACTTTACTTCGAGTAACTGGAAACTTTTGTTTTAGTCAAAAACTGCAAACCAAGGTTACATTACATTTTTTTTACCACTTAAGTTTCATTAGCGGTGCCACTTTCGGGAATGGGCTAAGCCGTAGAGCTAAAGGTATAGATATGATATTTTTCAGGATTAGTAATCTTTATTTTATCAAACAAATAACGAAAATATGGAAAACAGAAATAGATAGGAAACAGCAGAAATCTGAACTCTATTGATAACTATTGGGTAGCTTTAAAAAATATATGGTGAAAAAGAACTTGAAAAACAAATTTAAGTAGAAATCAGCAAAAACAGAAGCTTGGAATAGCAAAATAAAGGTCGCATGTCTATAATTAAAATAAACGTAATCAACAAATTAATTTTAAAAAAACTAAAACAATTTTTTCGAAAAAAACTGGTTTGGTTTTTATTTAGTACAAGTGAAATTAATCAAAAACGGTTTCATTTATGGTTCGGTTCAAGCCACACAAATTGCGGTTGGTTACGATAAAAATTTGTTTAGTTCTAAATCAGTCTCCAACCCTGGCAAATATATTAACAATTCACACATAATTCATTCTCGCTTTTAATTAAAATCAATTGAATTTTATGAATGTGATATTGAACTTGTGTTATATTACACAAAGTTTCCTATGAAATCAGTTTTCTTTTACGAACCAGTTCAAACTAGATTGCAATAAAAGTACGATCGAAATTATTATTTAAACAGCTGTAGCTGTTATTACATGCATACCTACTATTATTGTGCCACTTCAGCTACTGCCAATATATAAAAAATTGATAAATATGAACAAGTTTTTTATTATACTTTTTTTGCATTTTGTATTTTGTTCACATTTCAAAATCAGGTGAAATTCAATATTAGATAAAACTCAATTGGTTTATGTAAAAACAATTTCAATAGTAATTGTTAGGTTAGGTAACGATTGTAACTTGAAAGGTAGTGTGCAGCTTACTTAGGCTTGGGGGAAATAGTCCATTTGTAGTGGATTCTAGAGGCTAAGTAATGGTACAGCTATTGAAATCTCTCATGAAATTCGGAAGTCAAAAAAATGCTAATAATAACTGGCAAAATTCGACGGATGTCGAATTGCTTAGCTGTCTCTTCCTCCACTACAAACTAAAAAAAAATTGCTAGTAATAATTGTTTATTCTAAAATGGGACATGGAAGAATAGAAAAGAATCAAGCTGATTGAAATATACAAATAATTATATATATTTTTAATGAGAAATATGTTAAAATGCTCTAATGTAACATATATCAACGTGGAATTGCCCACGTATAAGTACACTAGTAGTTCAAGTATGAAAATATCCCAAAGAGGAAACTAGTTTTTTATTTGCCAGTACTGATACGTTTAAAAATGTGATTCCCCAAAGTCGTTTATTTATTCCACTTATATAGAAACATTCCCAGAATTTGTATAGAGATCATTTCCCATTATGCATTTCCAATTCAAATTAATCTATAATTTTACTTTGATATTCATGCAATTATTCTTGAACTTGCCTCGATGAATTCTCATTACCCATGTAACAAGTTCAAGAATATAAACAAGTGCATTTAACTTTTCATTACTAGCATACTAAAAATTTATTGATAGTTTTTTAAAAATCATAAAGAAATTTTGTTGCATTTTTGTGCGAGCTTTTTAAAATGTAAAATAATTTTATGATTGAACATTTCTACAAAGCTAAATTTTGTCAAAATGCCAAAGAAATATTTACATACAAATTTATAAATCTGCCAACTAGCATATACAGAAAAAAAATTCAATTAAATCCATTTATATTTATGATATACAAAGTAAAATTTTCTGTAATAAAGAAAACACACTGAGCGGAAGTTAATTTCTGTTGAACTTAACCGGAAATTCATTTTGCCATAGAAAACATTCATATTAACTTTTACGCTTCCAACATTTATACGAAACAATAAATTGTGGGTAAAGGCGAGAAAAATTAAAAATGCTATCGACGCATTTTATATTTTACAGCAAGTAATTCACAGAAAAGACAAAATAAATGTTTATGATAACAACAAAACGAAAATAGTTTATGATCCATTTAACTTACCCCTGTCTGATATTTCAAAGACTATGGCATTAGTTTTGCATTTTCGTAAATGATTTGAGATTTAACTGCCAGGCGATACCTTTAACGGAATCTGTCATGCAGTATCACTTTAGATCTTTTTTTCTTGTATCACTTAGTAAATAAAATTATTTGATTTATCAAAACTATATTGAGAAAAATTAAAATTCGTTTATTTTTTTAAACGTGTATAAAAATTTTATATTTTAGCGCAAAAGAAACAATGTTGTATTATTTTAGTACTTAACAAAGCGGATGTGTGATTAGATATTGCAACATTAGATATTTTTAGGAACGTTCCGAAATAATGGGAGATTACGATTAGGGCTAAGAATGCAATTAGAATTGCGACGTATCGACGATTTTACGTGGAACGAATACAATTAAAGCTCTCATAACCCCATGAAATCGAATAGAATTGCTGTTGTCGATGACATAGCAGTATTTTATTTAGCACTTAGAGGAAGTACCCAAACTCGCATGTGTGTAAAATTTTAAAAAGATGAGAATTTTGAAAAGGTGCAACAGGTTGTCGTTGTACGAACCAAGAGAATTATGCAGCGTTTTAAGCCTTATGGTGCGGCACACGAGATCAAATTTAGTTCAGATTGGTGGGAACACCACAAAAATGAAATTTTATTGAGAATTGGATTTCTTTTCTGACAGATTATAAGTTTGGTGAAGAATAAGATTTTTTTGTGTGTTTTTTTTGTAAATAAAACTAAATAAAAAATTTGTTTTGCAATTGGATTTGGACACCAAGAATTTATATGGCAATTATGGACAATTAGAGGAATGGCAATGAATTACTCTCGACTCCATTATTTTATTTTTCACTTAATAAATATTACAAGAACAGCTGTTTTGAAAATAAAATGTCAAAAAAACTAATAGATCTGTTTTTTACGACCATTATTTCATTTTTCACTTAATAAATATTACAAGAACAGCTGTCATGAAAAAAAAATGTCAAAAAAAGGAAAAGATCTGTTTACGACCATGTGTTTATGGGTTGATAAGTTGGTTTCCGAATTAGATGTGAAATTCTCTGAAATTCGGTTGAACCCTCAAAAACTTAGAAAAGCGTCAAATGTGATGGTAAGAGAAGGGAATACCCCTTTGATCTCGTCCCCTCTTTCCAACCCATATTGAAAATTTCCATAAACAAATTTGTATTATGGTTTATATTGTGTTCGTTGAAGCACATAGTTTCGTACACAAAACTAATTCGCCAGCGTTCCGATTATTTCTTACAGTGCAAACACATGAGAGTGCATTTCGTTAAAATTCTGCATTTCAAATTTAGATGGACATACGACAAAAAAGGAAACTAGTTACTTTCTTCATTTCAGAAGCATTTCAACGAAATGGCTCTGAAATGCAGAATTTCATTTGACACTTTTTGTATTGCGAAATTCTGAAATTCAACGAAATGTTAAATTTGCCTGAAATGCACTCTCGTGTGTCCGCCATTTAAGCCAATGTGTGAAAATTCATTAAAAGTTGTTTGGGAATTGAACAAAATATTACTATGAATTAAATAAAACAATTCACAGTATACAAACATATTAAATATTAAAGGTATAGTAACTCAGTTTCTAATGTATTAAACCGTAAATCAAGTAGAAACTTCAAAAGATAGGTCCAACTTAAGTATTGTTGCGTCTAACAGGTGTCATACTAGAATTCTAAAAAGGCCGATATACTACCACAGAGATGCTCACGTTCATGGACCTATTTAAGAACTTTTACTATGCCAAACTGGAGTCCTAACGAAGTCTTTCAAAAATCTATATATTTACTGGTAATAACGACTCTTAAGCAACAGACAAACAATTCGGCCGCCATAATTATGAGTAAAGTTGACACAGTCATGTAATTACATTAAAAAATTACAAAATATCAATTTCATAAAAATTAGTATTTATTTTAGTAATTTATATTTCCAATCCTTGTATTCAACAAAATATATATATATATTTAATTAATATATCTGGAATCCAGTAACTCTTTTACAAAAAGTATTATTTTATCCCTTTACTCGCTCCATAAACATGCAACCCTGTATGTAACATCAATTACACACACAATGCTGCCAACTTCAAGCAAGTGTCCACCATTTTGAGACGTTGCCACAGCAAATTTTCAGCGAGTCGAAGTGAACAATTCAGTGGAAAAATTGGAAAAAAGCAACTCAGTGGAGAGTGTTGACCAACTACAGCAATTATTAAGATAAAAATATTTTTGAGAAACCCCAACACCCAAGACCAAAAAAAATTTACATCATGAACCCAAAACGGGCGAAATTCGCAACACTTGCCACGGTAAAAGATGATGTTGTTCCTGTGCTGATACACGATCCGAATGCACCAGGAGGGACGCAATATGCATACGCAACATTTGCTACCGCCGATGAGGCAGAAGCAGCGGTGGCATCATTGGCACAACAGCGACAACATCATCATGATGTGCTCACAGGGGGGCAGGAGGTGATTATTGATGAGCATGGACGTGCCGTAACTATTCAGCAACTGGTAGAAAATAATACAGTCGAAGAAGTGGAAACGGTGGAAGAGAGTGATGGCACGCACACCATACTGCACATAGTGCCATCATCTCCAGACGGCGCAGATGATGATTGCACTGAGGGTGGCGATGAAGAAATTGGACTTGAAATCGCTAGTGGTGGTGAAGGTGAATGCGAGGAAGGCGATGCCAGTCTCGGTTCTAGCGAAGCTATGGGATCTCGCTCGAAGACTTTCTATTGTCCAAATTGTGGTAATTGTTATAGCGCAGCAGGCTCACTTAAGCTGCACATGCGCGCCTGTATGCGTCAGCGGCAAGAAGTGCCTCCAGAGCAGCGAAAATGTGAAACCTGCAACAAGGTCTTCAACTCAGTGTCCTATCTGAAGGAGCACATGCTGCGGCACACTGGTGAGGGACCACGTCGTTGCGTGCGTTGCTATCGTAAATTCATTGACGAGGATAAGTACAAAGCACACATGGAAACACACAAGCAACAAGACAAATTAGATGCTGAAGCAGAAGCTCTTGCAGCTGCTCGAGGTGGCAAAAAAGTGGTAGTGAAAGAGTTTACCTGCTCTTTCTGTACGCAGAGTTTTACTGTGGTATTTGAGGCGGGACAAGTGAAAAGGCGTTATGCATGCGACGAATGCCGCGACAAGTATTCAAATGCAGAACAATTGAAGCGACATAAACAAGAAATCGAAGATAAACGTGAATTCCACTGTGAGCGTTGTGGACGGAAATTTGTTTTTGAAGGATTTTTGCAGCGACATCTACCAACATGTGATGGCACCATTAAACGTCGACGTGATATGAAATAGTTGCTGGCGTTGTCTACTCAAACCGATGATTAGAAATGAAATTGGTGTTTACAATTGAAGTTATCTTACGCTTTCCTCTTTATTTTTCAATTATTACTTTATATATCTAATATATATGTATCTGTTTTCCCCGGTATATAATTGTACTTGAGTACATTTGTAGAAGTTCTTTAATTATTGTTGCTTTTTCAGTTCAACATGATCACAAAATTTCATTTCATTGTAGTTGTGCCCTATAATCACAATAACTTAACTGAAATATTAACTTTTTTCTCTAATTGATTTGAAGATGTAATTTAAATATTAATATATTTCGAAATAAATAAATGCGTTATCAAGTAAGAATGACAAATTAATATCAATGCATAATAAAAGGTATACAAAAACATTTGAGTTCCGTTTTAAACCGTAGTCAAGATCTACCCAACTAAATTTTTCAACATGTGCAAGCTTCAGGAACCAAGGTCAAACCTATGACAATACTGAAACGGAAGTGTGCTTTTCCAATCAAGAAACATTCACAGGAAATTTGTACCTGTGTAGATATTATTAACAAATTTGGCAGCTTCGACAGTCGTATTCTGGATTCGTCAACATTTGATGGTCATTGAAGGGGGCAATCTAATATTCATACAGAACAAGCAACACTTCAGCCCCACATTTATTCCTCATGGCAAGACAAATTCCCCGTTAGTCACTCTCTTTTACAAATTTGCAAAATTTTATATAATTTTCAATACCAAACATTAACGTTGTACCAATTCCCAGACAGGTATCGGTTCCGACTCGAAAGGTTTTATTAGCATTGATTAAATTTATCAAAATATGATATTTTTGTTTACTTCACAATTAACTACTTAAAAACTTAAAACGACAACAAAAGTTTAACTTTCGATTAGACGTGTGTTAGCGTGAAAAGAATTTACTTTTTTCACCTGCCGCTAAGCTGATGAATTTTAAGACCATAATTTCAAATGTGCACGTTTAGTATATGATTTCCAATCAGTATGTCCGTAGAATTCTTTGAACATTGGTGAAACCAATTTGTCCTTGGGAATAGTCTTAAAGACGGGCTCACCATACCAGGTACCAACCTATAAGCGAACACAAAAAATAATTTATGAAAGTAAACAACACTGATTGTAATCAATGCAAGCACACTAACCTCCCAGCCAGGTACATTAGCCATAAGTTTAGCTTCTTCATCACGATTGCGACGCAATTGTTTCAGAAATTCGCGATCTCGCTCAGCAATCAAAATGGGAAATATAACATTCTGCGCCGAACGCATTTCAATTTCTTCACGTTTCACTTTCTTTGCAGTCAAATAATAGATATACAAGCCAATTGATGTTATGGCAACGTAACCGCCAATCATTTGATAACCTGTGTATGGGAGGTGCAGAAGCATAATTATTAAATGCATATTCCAAATGATAGAAAAACTCAAGATTTGTAACTATTGTTCTATACCTGTAAAGTAGCTCTTTGCAGGTATACGGGCAAATGGAATCTTCTTATAGCCTCCGGGTGGAGGCATATCCTGCTTTGGAGCAGCGGCGGCAGCAGCAGCGGTACTCATCTTGGTTTGACTCAACGCTTGCGCTATAATTACAAGTTGAAGAATTTAACTATTAACTTCAATTTTATTGCGAAAACTTACCCTTTTTCTGTCTTAAATTCGTTGCCGAAAATTTTCCTTATTTTTGAGTTGTCAAAATTGACGTCTTAAAGTTTTGCATAACACCAATGCTGACAACATGAAGAAAATTTAGAATGTATTTTGACATGCCTTCAGCTGTTTTTGTTTTTCACAAGGGATGGAGATTAAAGAAAAAACAACCGGTTTTTGGTTAACCAGTATTTTTTACTCGATTTAAGCCGTGGCAAAAAAAACCGGGACGAAAAAATACTCAGAAAACGGGGAAAGTACTCAAACAAAATTTTAATGCTTTAAAGAAGCGAAGAAACAGAATGAATTACAAGATTTATAAATAAAAGTTAGGCCATATGTTTCGTGAAGCATAAAATCACGAAGTCGCCAATTACTGCAGTGTTTTTGGAAAAAAATTTAGTTACATGAATTTACATCCATTCAGGTTGACAGTTATACACCAATTGAAGTACGGCGTATAAATACGATGATCATTTTTAAAGTACTGTCTCCTCTACTTTGCCAAAAAATCACTATATATGAAATCAAAACTTAGCCCGAAATCGGACCAAATCAAAACTCAGACCTAAAACTCCATAAAAAAAAACCGAGAATCGGACCAAAAGTCGTACATAAAATCAGACCGAAAGTCAAGTCATAAATCAGATCAAAATGCAAAATAAAAACATTATAAGTCAGACCAAAGCCAGCCCATAGTTCTAACTAAAAATTAAATCTAATATAATATCAAATCAAAAACGAAATAAATCAGTCGAAAATTCTGGTCAAAAATAAATCTTAACATAAGATCAAAATTCAAATCAAAACTCAAACCATAAACACCATAAATCAGAGAAAAAACAGCACAAAATTCAGACCAAAACTCAAACGAAAAACACCATGAATCTAACCAAAAAACCAGACCAAAAATTAGACAAATCCAGAAACTAGACCAAAATTCTGCTCTAGTCAGAAAAAGTCTGATCTAAAAATTTTTTATACATAAAATCAGACAAAAAAATAAAAACCTAATTTTGTAAATATTCTAATCTTCAAAACGATCTGAATCGTAGTGCGAGGAATAGGTTGTTTGGAAAAATAAAGGAAATGGAAAATATAAATAACTTACGTCTTGAAATTTATAAAGAGTACATGATGGTGTAATCTTTGAGTATTATTTTTCGATCCTTTCCTTTTGATACTAGTAAGTATTATTTTTCGATCCCTTCCTTTTGATACTAGTAACTAGGTATCATAGCAGATCAAAATTGATTCCGTGGTGACCGTGAGTGTCGCAGAATTGATCTCACTTTTGTTGTTTTATATGAATATTTAATTATTTTTGGTTGGAACCACTGGCTTTTTTGATCGTTACTTGAAAACGCACTTTTCTTTCTTGGACAAAATGTAACACTTTGCATTCGAAGGATATCGTGCATCTAGGATGCAGCGTTAAGAACAACAATAATGTCAGGATTAAAATCAAGCTAAGAACAACTCTTACCAACAGCAACTACTTGCTCATTAGGCACTTGAGAAACAGGTCCCTCTCTCGATAATTCACTATAAATCCACCAGTTCTTGGGTCTCGACTTGATAGAACCGGACAAGCACTAAAAACTATAATTTGTTAGTCACTCGTACTAAAATAACAGTGGCTACAACAACAACAACCTACAATAGCAGATTGTTGGAAGCTTTCGAGAGGAAGAAATTTTGCAAGATATATAGTTCACTATCCTTGGAGGATAGTGAAGCAAATGGAACCACGAACTTTATGCCGATACTGACATGCAAGAAAACGCTACACCTAAAAAATATTCTATTCGTGCCATGGTGGTGGAACGCGCGTAAAAGAGCGAACTAACCTCCGTTGGAAAGATCAAGTACACGGGGCCTGACTGCACTCGTTATTACCTACTGGCGCCAGCACGCCCATAGCAGAGGCGACTGGCAAAACCTTGTAGTGCCAATCAAATAGGAAAAATATATGTAGTTTTTGATTTGCCGTGCAGAGGATCGATCTTTCAATAAGTGTGAAAGTGAATTCCCATCACATATTTTCTGTGGATTTTTTATTTAACATTCTTGATATGAGCCTATTGTAATGTTCCGCGATTAAAAGAGAAGAGTTTATAGCACCTTATTGAGACCATTCATTGTGAGAAATTTAGGAGAGTTCTCCGAAGTCGGGTCTCCGCTTTTTTTTTCTCCTGACTATATATTCGATACAAATTATCCTCTTCTTTCTGTAAGTAACTGTTTAGTGGTGATCGCCGATTTTATTGTTGGTGTAACAAAAATAGTTTTTGAAGTTATATATAAACAGGCTTAATGAACAAATATAGTCATCACAACAACAATGTATATAGAGACGGGCAAATCAGACGGCCGTTTCGGAATCCGCCACAATTCCTCATCAGTGATCTTAGTGATAGTTCTTAATCTTTCAATATCCTATATAAGCTACTAATATTTGAAATCATAACCCAGAATTACGGATTTGATTCCAAATATCTTCACTGAATAGAGATATTGAAAGAAACTACCACTACCGTTCTATACACTTATGTTGTTGTTTTTTTCCCATTGTAGCTAGTCTGCATAACAGTTCGTTATTTGAAAGTCTAGTACATGGGAGAGTGTGTGTGTTTGTGAGAAAATGATTCTAGGTGTCATTTTTTTTCATAGGTGTCATAGTTTTTGTTGAATTTAGCTTCGTTCTTTTATTGAAGAACAGGTGGTGGCAATAATCAACTGTAGGAGTTTTATCCCAAATTCAATCAATGAAACTGACAATAGACTGCAAGTCCACGGTCTACAAAGAGTTGGGTTCGAAAAGCTGCGAAAGTATCGGATGTCACTTGAGACGCGAAGCCCAAGGTAAAAGCCTTCAGCAAAATTCACTTAAAAAAGTGGAGAAAGTTCAGGCTTCGACTAAATTTTCTAATTTTCTGTAAAGGCCGCCTATCCTTCTAGTTTTAGAAGGGACATTTTTGTGGAGGTAAATTACTATCCTCCATTCTTCATACCTGAAGCCTCCATTCTTCATACCTGTTAAGCATAACTGCTTGGTAAATATAAAAATGAAAAAGAAAAATTATATTAATTAATTTAATTGTGCTGTTTAAAAGTACATTCAATTTATTTAGACTTCTTTTTTTTATAGATATGCTTATTTATAAATCGTTTCTCTAGAAATTTATAAATTTTTTGTGTTGTAAATTTTGACTTCTTATTAAATTACGTAAGACGTGTACAATTTGTATATATTTATTTACAAAATTCAAAAAATAAAACGCCAAAATGAATGCCATTTAAAATAAAAAGAGAATTTCGAAAAATTGCTTAAATTCAATATGGAATTATACAAAAATTAACTTCGGTATTTCATGAACAGTAAACTACAAACATAAGATTGAGCAAACATTTACTAAATAAAATTAAAATAAAAAGAAAAATAAGGGGCCAAAAATTGATTTTATGACATTCGAAATTAATTCTTAAAGCAAATACATATTTTTGAAATTTTAAGAAATATTGCAAAGTTCTAACATTGTTATTTATTAAAAACAAAAAAGATGTAATAATAATAAAACACAAACTTTATGTATACCTAAAGCATAATTCAAGACAATTAAGAGAAAAAATATAGTGTAGATATATTTCATTACAACTTTTTAAATTGTTTTTAAATTTTTTTGTTTGTTTTTTATTTTTATTTTTTGTTATTTTTTTCAGCTAATTTTTCTTAGCTTTTACTTAAATTTACTGCACACAAATTCGTTTTGTTTTTTTTTTTTTCATAACAAAAATTTCATTTAATTTTATACGCGAAAGCTAAAGAAAATTTACATTGAAAAATAAAGAAAATTCAATAATAAAAAGCAGAAAAAATAAGAGTGGAAAATTCAATTAAATTAACTGGTGCGCAAGAGTACGAACTTGGTTTACGTTAATTAACAATTAAAATTGCTTCAGAAAAAGATAAATATCTTTTGATATAAGAAATAAATTCCTTATTTAATAAATGCCTCGGGTGGTATTTTATTCTCTTTGTGTAGTTTATCAAAAACAAATGCAGCATGATTGTAATCCCAATTTGTTTCTTCTAGGCATCTAAAGAAAAATATACACAAAACGGTGAAATTTTTACTAAAGTTTCTTTCTTACTAAACAAAAACGAAAAATAATTTCAATTCAATTTAAATTCAATTACTAACTTTTTACTCCATTCAATGTTCATATTGCTTTGTGCGCTCATTGCTTGGACCATTTGCATTTTGGTGACATCATTAAGACCGGTATTTGGTTGTTGTTGTGGTTGTTGTAACATTGCGGAGGGCGGCATTTGAGCTGCAGCAGCAGCTGAAGTCTATAGTATAAAATAAATAAAATGAAACAGTTAATGAATGAAAGATTCAATTGATTCGATTGAAACTAATTCAAATTTCTATAGGAATCGGAGTTAGAATGAATTAAAATCAATGGCAAGCAATTGTAATTGGCATTACCGAACTTAATGTCAATTGAGGAATTATTGAATTTAATTTTTCTTTATTTACAATGGAATGCTTTAAATTCTATTATATGAATTCAATTTCTCAATTTGCAATTAAAGTGATTTCAATTGGCACTGCATTAATTCAATGCAAATTCACGCTTTTTGGCATTGTACAATCCAATGTCAATTAAAGAATTAATGAATTGATTCTACCAATTAAAATTTTTTGAATTGATATTGAATGCTCCAAACTTAATCCTAGGAATTCATTTTCTAAATTTGTAATTGAAGTGATTTGAATTGCAAAAGCTGCGAAAATGAAGAAGAAACTGATACCATCCACCATCTCTTCTGTGAATGCCCCAATCTGCAGAACCGTCCACTCCGTTTTTGAAAGGCAGACTGTTCGAAGAACTGAAAGACCGAAGACCCGGCGAAGACTCCACCAATGAGCCTGATGAGGTGCCACCACGTATATAGGGACATCATAATATACCAATTATTGGTCTCGTGGACACTCAGTGAGCGCAATCAATGTTCATTAAATTTAAATTAGTCTGAGTGAAAGCAATGCCAATGAATAAATAAATTGAATTAGCATTGAATATATTGAACTATATTCTATTCAATGAAATCGATTTTTTAATCCTCAATTAATGTGATTGGAATTGGCATTGGACCAACGCCAATCAAGAAACTATTTTAATTTTAATTAACTTTTTTGAACTGCCATTCAATAAATAAAATTCAATTACTCATTTTCAAATTAAATTAGATTTAATTCGAAAAATTCAAGACCAATTGAACTTATAATTAATATGAATGAAAGCAATTCCAATGAATATAACTAATTCACTGAAAACTAAATTGAATTAGCATTGAATAAATTCAACTATATTCTAATATATGAATTTAATTACTTTAATCAATTAACGTGAATAGAATTAACATTGAATCAATGCTAATTTAAAAAATATTCAATTGAATTCATTTCATTAAATGCCAATCAAAGTTTTACCAATTCCCATTGATTTCATTCAATATCAATGCAACTCCCCAATTATTTACAACAAATAATAAATCACGCCTATAATAATTTTTAAAAGAAACTTACGCTTGGTTGATTCATTTGTAAACGCTGTTGTAAGCTACCAGTATTTGAAGGCCCACTCATTGCCACAGATGCGGGAGTACTCATACCGGCTGTTGGTTTAAGGAATGTACGTGCTTGTGCATTTGTAGCGCTTGTAATAAGTATCATTTCATTACGAATACAAAAGCCACCACCAGCAGGTACAATAACAAATTGACGCTGAAAATAGCGTATATCACCACCGCCAGTTGCATTCGAATCCAGCTCCTTGAAGAGGCCACCAACAGTAAAGGCAATTAATTTAGGCTGCAACAAAAAGAAAAAAAAAACTCAACTTTTTATTTGATGTGCAAATCAAAACAAAAAACAAAAAAACTCACCGTAAATAATGTTAAATCAACCGAAAATGTTTGCGGATCATGTTGTGTCTTTGGCAATTCAGCCAATGTGGATACTACGGCCAAGCGTCCGACCTTCAGTTGACGTATTTTAAATGTATCTTCATTATTCACAACACGACGGAAATTACGATTATATTTCCAAAATGAATTGAGTCTATTGATAAACAACAAAAATTAATTTTTAATAAAATAAATAATAAAATGAAAAATAATTACAAACCTCCCCGCTTGACTTGCTGGCGGTATTGACATCGACATCATTGCTTGTTCATGATACGCATCCAGTAATGGCTGACGATTATCCGAATCGAATATTATGAAATATTGCTCTAAAAATTGTCGAATTATATCGGTACCAGCAGCATCGCATAAAAATGATGCTTTCGCATGTGGCAATGAAGAAGTATCATTCACATCGAATAATATTTGTGGCTGTAGATCGACGCCATCCTATTTTTTTTTTTTTTTTTTTTTTGTAGAAGGGAATTTTTATGTATAGTTATGGTTAAGGTTCACGTTTATAGCAAATTAAGTATGCACAAAAGATGTTCCATAATTTTTTTGGTATCTATGAGCTTTTCTGTTCTTAAACTGATCTAGTCCCAATACTGTGAATAGTCAGAATCTTTCAGAGAAAATACGAGGCATGGCAGACCATGTATTTTTCGAACAAATAAATATTAGAGTCCCCTGATAAATAAAAATTTAGGACTTAAAATCATGAGGTCTGAGACTCCACCCTCGTGGCATAGTTAAATTATTGCGATTCCAGGGTGATTTGTTATAAATACAATAGGTGACTTAGGTTCGTATTTGGCCTAAGCCACTCAACTTTAATTCAGTAAGAGAGTTTCGATGGATTGACCTGTGCTCTTGGCATTTTTATTAATTCCTAGAAGATTTAAGAGGTAATACCAGAGTGAAAGGAAAACTGTTTAACCTTAATGAAGAGTACCGGGTTCGATTCGCGGTAATGGCTTCTTTTACCACAACATAGCTCCCTAGAGGAGTCAAAGGAGGAGATAATGGTCCAAAAAAAGTCTCCGCTTCTAAAACGCGGTCAAGATAAAGGAAATAATCTCTGGTTGTAGTCTGAATATTTCATATTTTTAAGCATCCGAACAAAATGATTAAAGAATGAAATGAGCCAAGATGATGGAAAATCTAAAGTCATCATTTCTATCATTGTTAACTACGACGTTCCATACAGTTGCAGAACATACCTTGGTTGGTTCTTTTAAAATGAGGAAGGATATTTTCATTCAACCCCAAAAATTTCGTTTCGATAGCAAAATATTGGTTAAAAGATCCTTAGAAGATCTCAATTCGATAAGGGGAAAAATGTTCAATTTCTAGTTGCCCCTCACTTGGTGTTAGTGATATGGAATACTACGGCCGTTCTCTTGCTGGAGGCAACGAAACTGTGATCCGAGTGTGCGATTGTTTGAGAGCGATTAGCATTAGCAATCACTGCACCGCGTTGCCTCCAGTGGGAGAAGTGCCTAAGCGACAAATTTCAGGTAACCGTTTCGGTCGTGAATGTTCCAAGCACCAAATGAAAGTCGATACATATGGTAAAGTAATCAAAACCCGCAAATTATCTGCTCAGATAATTTTAATTTTTTTTTTTTATGAGTAGGCGATTTTTGCGATTTCGACTTTGTCGTAGTTTTTTCGTTACTTTTGTATTCAAGTGGCCATAAAAATTAAAAACTGACCAGATAGGCGAGTGTCCTATTGTTTTTTGATTACTATATACACATGTCTACTTTCCGAAAAGTTTGTCACACAGTATAATCAAATTGAAGAGCATTGTTTAGTGAAAATATCGTACTTAACTAGAATGGTAATGAGGTATTTGGGATTGCGAAGGTAGGTTAGGTTAGGCTGGCCGAAGCCAAGCATAGACCTTTAGCTCCTTAGCGATACCAGATGGCTGCTGAAGTAGCTAATTTTACTTTTCTCAGTGTTGGAGAACTTGGATTGTATGGGTAGAGAGGTTATATTAATTGTATCAAGACCTATGTACATTATATATTTTACTTCCATATTCGACATTCAATCCCGTAAGAAAGAAAAATGTTGAAGTTTTCTATGGTCTGAACCAGAAGTAGAAAGTTACTTTCCAAAATTTATAATATAGATCAGTGTTGGCACGCCTTCGTATGAATGCAAAGGAGAACAAGGAATTTAGATGAGTAAAAAAAAAGATGCATACAACTTAAATTAAGATAATGTGACAAGATAGTAACAAGATAGCCGCGCGGTACGACAGCTTAACTATCTGTGTAATGCGTGGTTCGTTGGAATACCGTGCCCACGTGGAATTCGTGAGTTCCACTTACTGTTCATGTAGCTTTGGAGAACACTCGAACTGGTGGCATCAAATCGCGTATTTCAGAACATCTACCATGAAAATAGCGGCAGAATAATCACGCAGGCCACGTTTCTACGATGTTCCAAGAACAAGAATTGAATAGAGGTGGAAACCTTACTGACTCTTATTAGCTTTATCTCTTGACGTTGAATACGGTCCAAGAGCTCCAGTTGGGTTCGTGCAGCTCTTACATCGCTTTAGAAACCGAGGCACTTGCCCACTTCAAAAATATGATTATTCCAACGAAAGTCGCATTGGATCGATATGCCCTGAGGCTTTCCTGCATTAAAGGAACGACTTTCCGAAGCAATATCGTTTCTTACAACACGGATAGAAAGATCACTAAGTTATTACCGACCCCGTACGCAATCAGTTTTGACACCAGTGCTTTGCGCCACACACGGTCAAACGCCTTGGAAATATCCAGAGCAACCGCTTTGCTCTCACCTAAGTCATGTACGCTACGGTTCCAGTTCTCGATAAGCACCGCCATCAGATTGCCCGTTGAGCGATTTTGAAGTAAATTGTATTGGCGATCATTAAGTAATTCGTTTTGTTCTACATATTTAACCAAGTGAATGTTTACTACGCTTCCCATTACATTAGATAGCGTTGAATAAATTGCGATGGGGCGGTAATTCGCAGTGCCCGTAGTATTGCCCTTCTTAGAAACGGGTTGGACGTTAGCAGCTTTCCAAGAACACGGAAACACACCAATAGCGAATGAAATGCTGAAAAGGTTGCGTAATGGTCATCGATAGCGTTAACACACATGCCCTCAATGCACGGAGTGGAATGCCATCGGACCCCGAAGCCTCATTTATATATAGATATGAAAGAACCTTGTTAGTAGTTAGCACGTGTTCAAAAATGTATCTCAGGCATAGCACAAGATACAGGATCGATTTCCAGCTGGCAGGGAATAATTATTTGAGAATTGAGCGATCACCTGTAAAAAGAGTTGGAATTGAGGAAGAAACTTTTGTTGCCTTAGAGTGGCATTCTAGCGATTTCTTGTCTGTTTACGCAGCTGTTCAGTATTCGCATTCGCACTGGCTTCTATGTTTCTATCAAGGAAGCATAATTTCTAATTGAAATGATCAAAACAAAAAAAATGATTGAGACCATTCCAATCTGTCTTTCCGTAAAGCCACATTAATCGCTTTGGAGCTAATACCAGTATATGAAAAGGATTCTAATATGTCACAATGGTTCGAATTTCCAAGAGATGCGTGGCACTAACATTATATTTTTATAATCAGTAGTGTGAAACAGGTCAAGGGTATTATGGGCTTATCTTGAAACGCATGAAATATGCGTTGATTCATTCATTAATTGAGTCAGATTATTCGAATCGGCTAATAGTTCGACATACATATAAGCCTACGGGTGTTGTGTGACTCGAATAGCTTAGCCAATTTGTATTTTGAACATTGAAGTCGCTAGCAACAACGATTTCACAACACGGATATGTATCCACCTGCTAAGTGAGGTTTTTAAGGTTTGAATCGGTTTGGATTGAAAATCATGATCTTTACCCACGCAGTTATTAAGTTATTAACTTTGAAATTAACCTAAACGACAAAAAATTAGGGAACATTCTTTGCAAGCGAAATTATACCATTGGGTTGTGTGAAGTTGGAATCTAAGAAGGATACAGATACACAATTTGTAGATTATCAAAACGAAAAATCTATGTGGCCGAATGTCGGAATTAGTGAAAATGATTTGAAACTTAAATATCCTATTTAGAATTCCGACAACACAGACCTGCTGGTTTATTCAAAATAAAACCTACTTACCAGTTTAACAACTTTTGGAAATTTACGACGTACTTCGCTGTGAATTAAATAGGAATTATGTTGATAAATGTCGAAAATTTTTGTATAGTTAATTGAAATATAAAATTATTAAGAAAAAAGTGAGAATTAATTAATATATTTTCTGAAATTAAATATTGAATAACATAAATTTATAGTTTGTTATAAGAAAAAGTTACAAAAAAATGAAAAATAATAATTAGAAATTTACTGAAATCAAAATATTGACTTATAATTTAATTAATTAAATTGGTTTAAATTTATATCGTGCTAAAAAAATTATAATTTTTTAGCACTTTCGAATTACTTTTCGAATAAAAATACATTTCAGTAGAATCATAAATTGTAAAAGTTTTGATATTTTTGTTTGTATTAGCAATTTCAATAATTGGTTGGCAATTCAAATTTTAATGCCTACTTATGCGCCTCGAATTCATTAAGTCAAATCATATTGAGAACACTTGAATCGAGCTACATAATTTATTAATTTAAAAGGCACATTACTTTTCAAAAACTCACATGCATTTTAGTTTGCTACCTATAACTTTAAGGAGTAGCGTTTAATACATTTTTCATCTATACAGCTAAATGGTTTTCTTTAGCTGAATTTGAGCTCTTTTTTTAATACTTTTTTCTTACTTATTTTTATTTTTATTTTTTTGCAAACAGAAATAAAATTATTTTTGAGCTTCTTTATATAGCTTCTTTATTAACCGTTTTTTTTTTATTTTAAAACATTCGCAACATTCATTGAATCTATTATTATTTAGTTTTTAAACTTATTTTTTAATTTTTCATAATTTTTTTGAGGTACATAAAAAGTTATTTAGGTTTCAAATTTCAGCTAGGATTTGGTGTATCTGGCTATGTGACGACAAACTTGCGCTTGCCGAAACTTTACACCAAAATTTTGCCAATTTTAAATGAAACCTTTTCTTTAATTTATATCAAATTTTGTGTTTTTTTCTTTTTAACCAGTCTGATTTTCTGTTTCTCTTCTCAACTTCAAACTCACAGAGCTTCACAAATAGTATACCCCAATCAAATTTGATCATTTTGGCAAACATGGTAACACTAAAAAAAAACGTGAATCATGTGCCATTAAAGTTGCTGGTGGTAGACAAAACTTTAAGATCAAAATATAAGTAGAGGCAATTGCTAAAGTTAAAACTCTTTAATGTGAGATATTCAGCGCGTAGTTTGGTTAAAAATCTGGCTTGGATTTTTTTTTTTTTTTTTTGATATCATGAGTTTACATTATAGTTTTTTAGTATTTTTTATGTAAAGCTTAAAGCTTTTTATAGTTGTGTTATTTGTGTTCTAGGAAAGAAGCGAATAGTTTGTGAAGCGCTGAAGTAAAAAAGCGCTGTAAAGCGTGTTTGTTTTTTAAAATTTCATTTCTGTTTTTGATGTTGTTTTTCTTTTTTTAATATTTTTTCTCTTAATTTTTTTTTTTGGATATTCCATTTTTTGTTTTTGCTCTAGAGCTTTGAAAACCATTTAACTTCACTTCATTTTAAGTTTCTTTTTTTTAAGGAACAATATTTTCAAATGCATATTCGCTTTGAAAATGCCTCAAATCTCAAACAAGCCTGTGCTGGCATAAACTTTCATTGGAGAGTGAAATTTAAAGCACATTGTGTGAAAGTGTATTTCAGCACAAACTTCCTAGAGAATACTAAACAAAAACTATATTGAAATTGCTTTTGTAGAATAGATTAGATTTTCAAAGAATTTATCTAATCCCTAAAATTTTGTAACTTTTTTCTATAACATTCTCACTTCGATCAGTCACAAAGTTCTGCAATTAAATTTCCATACAAATTGAAAAGGAAGTAAAGCAATTCGCTGTATTGCAATTTCAGTTTCAAAAGGAATTTAATTTCAATACACGATTGTCTCTAAAAAACCAGCAAAGATGAAGTTTAAATTATGCAATTCTTATAAGAAAACGATTAAAAGCTTTAAGAAAACAGGTTTAAAGCTCCAAAGTACAAATGACATAAACTTTTTATAACATTTAACTTCAACATACTTCAAAGTAGGTGGAGCTAAAACTGCTCGCGAGCTGAGTTTTAAGCTTCTAACGTCGTGCTTCGATAGTTTAAGCTTACTACTCTGAGCTTTGAACTTAAGAATCGACATCACTATTCTAAAATTACTTTCACTACTTTGAAGTTTATTTGTTTCTTTTTTTCTTAAAGATTATCACTCAAACTTCATCTATGCTTTACAAGTTCAATCAAAATTCCACTAATTTGGTATTAATTAATTACAATAAGAGTATATAAAAATTAACTGAAATTAAAATTTCATTATTCATTTTCTTTTCTAATCATAAACACAATTTTCCAACAATGCAAGCTTTTCCTATATAAACTCGTAAATTGATGTCCGTGCTTGAGATACAACAATGATAATTGTTGATACACGCCACGGCAGTTTGCTTCCGCCTCACACTGAAAAGATACTTGACGCTTTTTAGGGAAGTGCGTTGAGTTATTATCATCAGAACTCTTAAAAAAGAAAAGAATTCCTTCAACAGCAGTTATCTTAGCCGCTTTTTTTTTTTTTTTGTTTTAACTAAACGAAAACGTTCACTTTCACCTGAACGCTCCATATACAATACATTTTTGCTTGCTTGCTTGCTTGTTTGTGCTGTTGCGCCTTTAATAAATAAATTTTTGATACCTGACATAAAGAGAATGATCTTTAAAACGTGAGCGCAGCGGATTTCCTTTTAATACCAATTCAACAATTGGTATAGTTTTTAACGGCAACAGATGAGACAATGATGTTATCTATGAGGTGAAGTGAAAGTGATAAAAGAAAAACATTTTAATATCCTACTATACTATGTATAGCTTGAACAACAATCATACCTTATTATCACCCAAATATAAAATCTTCAATTGTGGCAAACGTTGTTGTATGTGTTTAACAAGCTCCGATATAGCATTATCATTCATTGATATATTATTATCATTGAAATTGAGAGCTTTTAATTCCGGTATATTCTTTTCAATAATTTCAAATGCTGCCGCCATTACAGGTCTACGAAATAGTCCACAAAACATATCCTTAAAATCGGGATCAGCATGAAATTTCGATAGATCCAATGCTTGTGTATGAACGTTGTAACGTTTAGCCATTACTATCTTCATTTTCTCTTTGAATTGTTCATCCACTATGATGTTCGGGCAACCACTGCGTACACGTGTAAATATACGATAACCATCGGACATTTCAATGGTACGATCACATTGTTGCAAACGTTCAGCTATGTGAAAATCATCCACATAAAATAGAATACAATTCTTTTCAGTAGTCCAATAGTGTGGTATGAATATATCCGGTGAGAGTGCATTGAGTAGTGTACGTATGACAACATCTTTGGAATAACGATTGGCTCCGGGAATCTGGCGGACGAGGAAGAAAAAGAAGAAACAAATATTTGAAATATAGAATGAAAAACAAAAAAAAAAAAAAAAAATAAATAAAAGTAATACATAAATATTTGTGTTTTAAATGGGCGGGTAAGAATTATTCTATTTATTTTTTATCAATGTGAAACTAATTTATCCGGTAAAAGCTATACTGACTATTAGCTTTCACAAGCGTGTAACCAAATGAGAACGCAATTAGCTTTTCATGATTTTTCAGTGATAGCGAAATGATCAATGGCTAACTAAAGAAATCCATTATTCCCAATTATACAGAAACCACAGTTAAATATAGTAATAATAGAAAAATAATGTATCACAGGGCAAAGTGAGGAACGTCACCCGTTGCTTTGGTTCGTTGCTATACAGTATTTATCACCACAGCACCTACTATATTAACTCTTTGAGATACACGATTTTAAAGAAAATAAAAATCCTAATGGAGCACACAATTTTATAGATCTTTCTATAGACTTTAAGTGTATTTATTAGTATTTTATGCTATTATTCAAGGATTTAAAATACCTCAGTCAATTTATTTATTTTATTTGTTAACGAAATATCTAAATTTTTATACATTTTGTCCTGTAATTTTTATGAACACTTGATTGTAAAAAAACAAGTCATAAAATTTATCAGTTTCTATTACTATTGTTTGTGCTATAGAAGTCATGTGGTTGTTGTAATAACTCAAATCACTGTTATTGCTATTATGCATATGAAAAAAAAAACAGAAAACACGAGACGAGTTCGCCGAAGCAATGTGGTTGTTGTAATCATAGACCACAAGAGATGACACTGAGAGAGCCGACGTCGAGTTTTTTTCATATGAACGTATGGTGATCGGGCTCATATAAATGAGCAGAGGCAGAGGCAGTGGCGCTCTCGTCGGCTTTCTCAGCAGTTTTATTCTTGTAATTAATTGAGTTTAATATTTGATTTGGGGATTACGTTGATTAAATAAAAAAAAATGCCTGGTTAATACAGAAAAATAATTATTATTATTTTTATATATATACCTATTAAGACAGCTCAAAAAATTTTTAAATTGAAATATTTTTTTTTTTTTTTTTTGATTCATAGCATTGCCAACTAAATGAAAAACTTTAAATAAAATACTAAACTGTATGACTATGAGGAACTACAACTTTTCGAGCGAGTTAAAATATATCCCACCATGCATAAACGGTGGAACAGTTTTTAACTCACCTAGCCCTAAGTAAAATCGGAATCAGAGAATCGAGTCTATGTTATGTGGGGTATAACTAGACGATGATATTAAGGCACTGCGGAGCATTTCATCTGCGAATTTCTTACTTTCGTTGTCTTCCTTCAGACAAAACATGCAATCCTAGGGTAAGTTTTCAGAAGTTTCGGGCAGATTTGAGAGACTAAGGACGAATTCGAAACCTAAATAGGTTAGAAGAGTGCCCCTCTTTAGGACGGAGTACAAAAAGAGACAGATCATTTAATGACGAGTTGTTTAAAATAGTTTTGAACAGACATCTAGGGTTTTTAAGTGCAGAAAATCTTAGAGAACTGCAAGAAGTTTGAGGAATAAGCAAGTGCTGGAAACTGATTTAGCCGTTCTCTGGGTGCCAAAAAAAAAAACACCTTTACTTCACCCAAGTAAAGGTGCAAAATATTTTTTGAGCTACCATACCCACTGGAATAAATCAAATGGAATAAAAATTATAACAATATGGAGTTAATAAAAAGCATGCTTATAACAATAAAAAATTTGCTGTAAAAAGTAAAAAGGTACCCTGGTATCTCATAACCCAGAGAACGGTTAGTGCGATGTTATGTTGACTGTCAATTGACACTCGGTTATTTCAGTTTCTAAGCTCTCTTATTGATTTTTCAACTCTTTGACCTAAGTATTTTATGCTGAGGGTTTATTTGATCCCCGATCGCAAGTATGCTTTTTGCCCACTTTTAGTACTTTTTCATTTTTTCTTTTAATTCAGTGGTTATATTTCAAATTTTTTTGTTCTATTGCGAGCAAAACAAAATCACAAAAAATAGTTTTCAGGGTTGTGGATTATTGTGGATTATTGTGAATAATTTCACAATATAACACTGGTTTGATACCATGATTTAGTATCGATAGCCAAATCATTTGGAGACTTCATTGGTCAAACTTTCTTAGGGCGATGTTACACGATCGATGTTTTGCTGTCAAACAATGAAATTGTTGTTGCTTTGAAAAATGAACACTGAGCAAAAGGGAGGATGAACACATTTCCCTTAAAATTTTTTTTGCTGACGGAAAAAGCCTACATCACTTCAAATAAAATGGGGTTGTCGAAGATACACTGTTGTATTTTACTGAAAAATACCAATATTTTATGGAAAATATTACACTTTTTACTAATTTATAAATAAATTTTTTTCCTTTGCCACCCTTTGCGCTGTTTGGCTTTTGTTTGGTTGTGAGACTGCTGTTTAAAAAATTACTTAATAATTTTTATAAAAACATGGTAATTCAATGTCCAAGTAACAAAATGGCGGAGCTTATTTTAATAGTTCGCAAATTTTAAAGATTATTTTTCTGCCTTTTTCATATGTAAATGCAATATTTTTTGTATAATTTGTAGCTATTTCTACCAACATTATTTTATATCGTCATTACAATTATTTTCTATCCAATTCCATTCCAATTGTTGAATTTTCATTCACTCCAAAAACAATTAAATACTTTTTAGTTGGAAAAATAAAGTTGGAGATAAATGTATTAAAAAATAACATTCAGCAAAAAACTGATAGTGTAACAGGGCATCAAACAAAACGATGAAAAGAGAGTAGAAACAGAATACATTGACAGCAAAACATTGACAGTGTAACATCAGGCTTACCACTCTCAGTTCTTTATATTTTTATTAGAACAACAATTTGTGACCTTCACCAGCACCTTCACCAACAAGATTTTGTAAATTAATCAATTCTTAATTTCTTCGATTTTTTAGTATATCCAATGTATTTTTGAATGTTGCGTTTCCTTGTCATTTTTTGAAGGTATCGATATTCATTAGATAAGAAAATACTTATATTCGGAATCTGAATAAAAATATAGAAAAAAAGTGCACTTCCAACACCAAAAAAAGAAGCAACTCTGTAAAACAATAATAACAACAATAACAAGATGGCCGCTTTTAATTGAAATTAAAGATAGAGTATAACGTTTTTTCAAAGATAAGTTAATTTTCAATAAATAAATTTCAATGGATTAAGTCCCAGGAGGAATTATTACTATGATTCAACCAATAATTTAATTTCGATTTTTCACCAATGCCTTCACGCTGCTACTCGATTTTTGGTAAGATTCAGCTATCAGATTTTCATTATACGACACAGGCACCGATGCGTCTGTCGTTTGTCAGGTTCCTTATCAGCACAACAATACTGACTCTAACACTGATACTAGAGTTCTATTGACAAATATTGGGTTCTGGACGAGATCAGGTTCGAATTTCATACTACTAACAAGAATAGAAAAAGGACCATCGGTACTATTTTTAGCACTGGTATCAGTTGATATGACATAGCTAAGATAGCAAGTAAAAGTAGTCCTGGCCCAATCATGAATTAGCTGCTCTTAGACTCTAGAGTTTAACTACCTTGGCTAACTGGGAGTTCAAATTGGCTAAATGGCGTGATCCAGATTTTCTAATTACTGCATGAATTTCCAGACAATGACTCGTGATTTGCTCTATAGTATGTTATGGAAAACTTCAATAAGCTTCAGATAAGAAGAAAGAAATTTGATCAGAAAATTCATTTAAAAATGAATTAGTTTTAATAGAAGTCCTACTAAGAAGAATGCAACTAAAAAGGTGTGCGCCGTTATAAGGAGATTGGCCACAATCTCGGCATTCGTCTTTCATGTCTTGGTTTATTTTAGCCATAAATCAGTTAAGGGATCGCTGTAGCCTGACCTGAGCGGAGGCGCACCTTGTTTTCCTGAGCAGTATCTTATCGAGGGTCTTGTATGGGTGTTAGTTCGTGTGCGTAGAGCTGCGTTTTGACATTCTTGCAGTCTTTGTCATTGTGTATTGCTAATAGTTGGAGTCTAAATAGGTGCTGCATAATTTTAAACCGATTTGCTTGCCTATGCTTGTTTACCGCTTATGTAATTTGCAAGTCATCTATGGAAGTGTGACGATGTTTGGAAGTGTGATTCGTAGAGATATTGTAGGAACGTGGAACGTAGGAACGTCAATTAAAGCGCTGTAACCCTTCGATACCCTAATTCTTGGATGCGAGAGATGTTTTTGTTTTTATATTATAATTTACCCCAATTCATGTTTTTCTTTTTGGTTTCAGAACTTGGAAAGTTTTCTTTAGAAAACATTAAAAATTCTTTCTTAAAATGCAAGTTTTCTATACAATCCAATGCCAGAATAAGCTCTCTTGAATTTGTCTTGAGATTGTTGCAGGATCTAGATGAATTTCCACTATCAACATTTACGTATATCATGTTAAAGCAGACATTAGACTTACGAGCTTCTTCTTTAACAGCAGCAACAGCAATAAAACAACAATTTGAAATCACAAATCAATGAACTTTAGTGTAAGTATGAAAATAAATCTGTTTTTGTTCTTTAACACCGTACGACAAAAATAAAATTTTTGAAAAATTTTACATCTATAATAATTTAGGTTAGGTTAAAGGTAAGTTGCTCAGAATAGCAAGAGGCGAAAAATTCGGTCCATTATGAAGTCCCAGTATTACGTCCGATTTATATTTTATAAAATCTAAGGTATCTCAGTTACTTTTGGGTCTGAGATAATTAAGTTTTCGGCGACATATAGAGAAAATTTCGGTAGAATATTTATCTGGAACATTTTTTTTGCTTTTTTTTTAATTTTTTGTCCAAAGAAATTGTTTTTTTAACACATTAATGGAGTTCAAAGAGAAATATATATCTTATAGCGGAAAATGATCAAACTTTATAACAGATGAAAACTTTTAAAACATCGGGGCACGTATAATTTATTTTTTTGAGTATTTTTGTTTTTTCTTTTTTTGTGTTGCACCGTGTAATAAAATGTTGTTTCTTAAGACTCTAAAAAACTCAACCACACAATTCTCATTAAAAACAGAAAATCAAAAACAAAGCAAGCATTGCACCGATGCCAATGATTAACAATCTTTATTACCCCAAAAACAAACGCGTCTTTGTTTTTGTTATTAATATGTACATAAGTAAGTATGTGCTTTTAACTGATAAGACAAGAAAATTGTAAGTAAGCAGGCAAGCAACAAAGCAACAAATATGGCCAACGACAATAATGCCAGCCAGCAAATAATAATACAAGTTAAATTGTATTTGCAAAAAGTATTTTGTCTTCGATCATGACATTTTATAAATTTTATACTAACTATTCTACTTAGTTTGAAAAGCTAACGATAACAAAACGCAAAAAGTAGAAAGTTTAATGTAAAGAACTGTAATTTACAAAAGAATAATTTAAACTAAATATTAAAAACTAAATAATATTTCTAAAAAATAAAACAAAAAATAAAAAAAAAAAAAAATGCGTAACATGTTTGCTTGTTGCAGCTGTTGTTGTGATTGCAATTCAAATGCTGAAGTTAGCTCGGAAATATCATGGACAGCCACTCAAGTGCATAGTATGGGTTTTAGTGAAAATGAAGTGAGTTCATTTAGTACCAGAAACTAAATGCGAACGTGTAAAAATGTTAAATACAAATAATAATTTAATATAAAATATTTTCAGAATAAATCAATTAAAAGCGTATTGCCTACAATTGTTGTAACGCAACCAGCGACGGGTACGCATCACGATGTTGATGACACTGCATCAGTGGATGAATTTACTGATGTAGATTTTCGTAGTAGTACTTTTGAAACGGATCGTTTTAGTGATATGTCAGAGACAATATTTAAAAGAAATTCATAAAATGAATTGATTTCACAATTCGTCGTCTGAGAATTGATTTGACGTATGTGTATAAGTATTCATATACCTATACGCCAAATCAATTCTCAGGCGACGAATTGAATTCAAGATTTTTTCATTGTTACAAATAGAATACCTAGTAGTAGTAATAGTTACTAACTAATTGCATTTGCATATATTTCGAATTAATAATAATAATTTTATATTTTCTTATTAAATGTTTATTGTGGTTTTTAGTTTTTTTTTTTTTTCTTTTTATTTTGTATAATTTTTAATTTAGAAATTCAATCGAATAGTATGAATATGTAAAGTATACTACTGTTCTGCATAAGTATTTAGTAAGTATGTAAGTTATTTTAATGATTGATAATATGATATCTGAAGCGGTTAATGTCATCCACATTAATCATCATTACATCATCGAAAACATGCATTTGGGCTTAAGTTATATTACGTATCAGTGAAATGTAAAATGCTAAATATTATATAAACTTAATTGGCTTAAGTTAAAATTCTTTATTTGTACTTTGAGTAAACAAAGGTTTTCAGGTCCACTTAAAGGTTCAAGTTATAAATTTTATGTTTATATTTTTCAAGGTCTAGAAATATTTTTTATAATCTTAATTGCAAGAATTGAATTTTTTGTTACTGAATTGGTAATTTCAGTTTTTGGAATTCATATTTTAAAGAACTAAGTTGCCGTTCTATTTCAGCAATATTTTAGTCACATTCATTTAAGAATATAGATATGAAAACTCAGTGACAACAAAATATCATTATTTCGGTGACGATCAAACAAAAAACACAAGAATACCACTGTTAGTTTATTAAATTAGTGATATGGGTTGTGTTACCACGTTGGTAACATCACTAGTGCCCCTAACTTTAACTCGAAAAGAAAATTCGTCACTGATGTATTGGAAAAATTCAAAACCATCTTCCACAAGGTTTTGCCGACCAATTCAATTTGAATTTGTTAAGGAGACATCTGAAGTAACAAGAAAAGAAGTCGAAAGGGTAAAAAGTGAAATATTAAATTTAAAAATGTCTGTTATTAATATACAAAATCGAACAATTCGAGTAAATCATAAATTGGTCTTTACAATGATTGATGGTGAAGTAGCAAATCACGTTACTAACACACCGGCTATGTCAATATGCTTTATATGCAAAGCAAACCCATGTGAAATGAATGATTTGGAGGTTTTAAAAAAAAAACTGTATTACAAGAAAATCTTAAAATAGGCACGTCTCAGTTACACGCTCGCATAAAATTCATGGAATGCATTTTGCATATTGCATATAACAAAAGCTTTGAAGCATGGCGGACAAATAAAGATACTAAGCAGAAAAAAGAAGAAACAAAAAGGAGTATTCAGGAAAAATTTAAAAGGATTTTAGGTCTTAATATTGACGTTATTAAGCAAGGTACTTTTCACTTTTAAATACATATATAAACGAAATATTAATAATGTTAAAATTATTGTTGTTATAAATAAGGTTTCGGTACAACGCACGAAGATTTTTCCAGAATCCTGAAACTACGGCTAATATCGTAGGTGTCGATCAAGAATTAATCCACCGATTTCGAATAATATTAGACACCATAAATTTTAACGCACAGATAGATACGGATAAATTTGAGCAATATTGTATGGAAACTGCGGAATTGTATATAATTTTGAAAATACACTAAAATATTACATATACACCAAGTGGGCGTGGCGTAGAAGAATCTTTGATTATTCGTTTTTGACGGCTGATCACATGAAATCTTCTTCTACGAAAGATGTCTTGACTTTTATTAGGTCAGCCGAACGTCTTTTGTCATAAAATGGGGAATGGCAGAAAATATCTTTTAGGTCGCAGTGCCTGCCTGGTTGGGCTCCTCTAATACTAATAATAATAATAATAAGTGGGCGTGGCAGTTAACCGATCACGGCCATTTTCATAATTCTTCTATTTCCTGACCTAAAAGTGACTCATGGCAAAAATTTGTTGAGCTCAGACGCCTCCTTATATGTTTCGTACATTTGTATGGGAAAGTGGGCGTGGCTGTTGACCAATCCCACTTACTTTTGTGTTGGAGCTATAATCAAAATGATTATTGAAATGATTTTTATCTCGATATCTTGACTGCAATAGATTTTAGAGTTGTTTTAGTTTTTCTGTTGTATGGGAGATGGGCGTGGCAGTTGACCGATCACGCCCATTTTTTTTAATTTTTCTTTTCCACAACCTAAGAGTGGCTCATGCCAAAAATCGTTGTGCGGAGATGATCTCTTATATTTTTTCCGCATTTTGTATGAAGTCGAAACACTGTGCGCCCTAATCTAGCCGCGTGTGCACCTATAAGGCAGTGGCCATTTATTACTGCCACAACTTTTTTTAAATTTGTCTTCTACCGAAAGATAGTAGCTTCCTAGAGCGTTTGGAATTGTATTCTGGCCATACCTGTGTGATGATTTTACATGTGTGTTCAGTCTGCCATTTTACCTTCGCTTGATTTGAACATTCAGAATGCAGGTTGTCAGTGGTATACCCGGGTAGTTTTTAAATTATAAAAGCGGCATTTTTGTGCCTAATATAGCAAATTCAATACAAGGTGTACCTTTAGTTCATCGGCTACTTCGTTGAGTAAACGCCAACTATCAAAAGCCACCTTGGAGGCCAGTGATATACTGGCCAGGGATTTGATAGCAGGTTGGCTGTCGCTGAAAATGAAAATATCATGGGCTGATATTTTATTACATTTTAGCCAGTTTGCCACTACCTGTATATCCATGACCTCAGCTTGGAAGACGCTCCAATGATCAGGCAGACGGAAGGATGGGCTTAATCCTAATTGCACAGAGAAAACTCACCCCTACCCTTCCATCTAATTTGGATCCAGTGGTGTAAAAGTACACCACATCCTTCTGCTGGCATTGACTCTCAATCATATCTTCTTTCGAAGTAATGGAAGTGATAAAGTGATTGTTGAATAACGGCGTGGGGAGGGAGTAGTCAAAGCGGTGAATTAAAAAAAAAAAATGTTGAAATGACCTACAAATGGTTCAGACCAGGGACTGACTGAATTTCGCCTGATAGTCGAGTTGGTCGCGACCTGTTTCGCAAAGAGGTCAACGCGGGTCAAGTAGGGAAAAGTATTCATGGCTAAGGAAGGAATTGTCCTTAAGGCACCTGTGATTAACGATGATTCAGTTCTTTGAGCCTTGCCCAAAGCCTTAAGGTGGACTTCTTTTTGAAAAGTTGTCTACCAAACCATAGCACCATAAAATAGAATTGGTCTAATGACTGCCGTATAAAGCCAGTGAATAATCCGAGGTTCCATAATGCATGTTTTGCCGACTCCTTTTATACATTAGAGACATTGGCTTTTTTGGAATTGGATAAGAACGGCAAAATAAAATCATGAAAATTACGCAGTTTTCCCGAACCTAAGTAGGCGTGAGGAGCTCATCAAAAAATAAAATAAATAAAAAAGAGAAAAGCAGCTAGACTCGATAATCTCCTAGCAGAGCTCTTCAAATACAGCGTAAATAACATATAAAAAACTCTATACCCAATCCTCCATACAACCAGGGCCTCGGATAATTTCAACAATGAACGGAAGGAAGACGTTATCGTTACCATCCCAAAAAAAGGCAACCTCAGTCTATGTAAAAACTGGAGAGGAATAACACTTCTCAATACCATTCAGAAAATCGTAGCGCTTATCTTGGAAAGAATCGCTCCTGCCTTTAACAGCCAGCTCTGACAAGAACACAACGGCTTCCTGCCATCACGCTCTTGTTTTGACTATATTCACACCCTCCGAATTATCATCCAGCAGCCGATAGTGTGGAGGTTTCTTCTATGCCTACTCTTCGTTAACTTCAAACGGGCTTGGGCAGCGTACTAAAGAAAGCAAACACCGAAACTCCAAACGGCTTGCATTGGAGACAGCTCTCGCTTACTCTGAACACCAGTGGCAACGTTATCTATGTAGAAGACATTGAAGAGTTCTGCTATATTGGTAGCCAAGCTTGGAAAGATCGTGGGGCCACAACTGACGTTGCGGCTTGAATAAACAAAGCTAAAACAGCCTTCCACAAGTTACAAAATTTATGGCGATCGCGCGAATTGTCCCTGAAAACTAGGCAAAACATTTATAACTATATCGTAACACTTTTATATGGATCGGAGACGTGGGTGGTTTCAAATATTATCTGTAGTAAACTCCCAACATTCGTTAACAAATGTCTAAGGTCCATATGCCGCATTTACTGGCCAGCTATCATCTCCAATGAACACCAACAGTGAAATGGTCAACGCGGAGATCAAGAGAAGGAAGTAAAACTGGATAGGTCACAAAGAAGACGAAAAGAAGACGACAGTGGAACCCGTAAGGCAGCAGGCGTCGAGGTCGTCCACGACAAACATGGATTAAAACAATATTCGTTGAAAGCCAACATCGAGCTCCATGGAACGAAATAACAGCCATCGCTCAAGATAGAAAATGTTGGAAGGAGTTTGCTAGCGCGCTATGCTTCGATTAGGAGCGACATAAATAATACAAAAATATAAATTTAAAGTTGGCTGGTTGGTTGGTTGGGGTGATGACCGAGTGCGTAACACTGGCAGCCTCGGTTCAATTAGCACGTTAGAGCCATTTTGATATCAACCAGCCAACCGATAAATTTAACTTTATTGCAATATAATTTCTATTTTTTTGATAACATTCAAAATTACTACTTCTAGTTTTTAGGGGAGCAGTTGAGGAATGAATAATAATTCCTCAACTGCTCCCCTAAAAACTAGAAGTAGTAATTTTGAATGTTATCAAAAAAATAGAAATTATATTGCAATAAAGTAAAGTAAATTACAAAACTTTTTTTTTGCCCGGATCTAGCCTATTATTGGCGAAATAAGGTAGAATTTTAATTATTACATATATTTGGTTTACTTTTAGAATACAAATATTTTTCCGAATCCCTATCATTTCTCTTTAAATTCCACCGCACTTGACGTTTGTTACTTATTTTCAATATTTTTCAAACTTATTACAAAGCCTCAGAAAAATAAAATAAAATCAGTACCTTCTGCACTCGTCACATGATGTGATAACATAGTTTACGCATTGTTGTATGTTCAAAAAAGTGCAACCATGGATTTTTTTTTTAATTTTTAATTTTCTCTTTTCAATGCCCTTTTTTCGGTTTTTGATATGTAAGTATATTTCACAACCGTTTTTGATATAGAAATTATTTGTTGCATACTTTTGGGCTTAAAGTAAAATATATAATCAAGCACACACTTATAAACTCACACATTCCATGAAACCTCACACGTCACCGACGTGATATTTGATTTTAATTTCTATCAATTCACTCTACTATAAATTTTCCTTCAACCGCGAGTAAAGGTGTTATCACTTAAAAAAAGGTAACTCCAATAGAACACTCCTGATGGCTATCAAAAACCAGTCGTGGTGAAAACTAATTGTATATTTTTTTTTAATGTCTATGAAAAAATCGGGTAAGTTTCAAATAAACTCGATACTCAAAATTGCAATTTTTGCAACCACTTATTTTGCACTGAAACCGATGATAATTTCTGGGTACTTACATAAAACATAGGGGTCTTAGAGGCGAAGAGCATAATGTAAACCCCTTACAAATTGGTGAGGTCATATTCAATGTTTAACACGAAGACTCTACGTGGCACTTCTGGATAGTTATACGACACCAGTCAGGGTGCGATCTTCCTTTACTGCGGCGAGTTTCCATTGAACAATATAAAAAATTTCACTCAGACCTCAAACTAACCCTTTTCCCTTTTATTGTTTGCAATTGAAAAAAAATTTGGTCTATTGAAATTTTTCAAAAGCTCAGTAATTTAGCAAAGATATATCTACCCCACTGCAAACTTCCTAAATTAGTATAATTAATAGAAAAAAATAAAAACAAAATATAGTATTCGGTTCGGGTAATAGATCTTTAGCAATGATTCAAAAAAAAAAAAAAAAAAGCGCATGCACTTCTGTAAGAACTATTTTTGCTTCCGTAATGGAAGTGGAAACGGTCAAACTATCACTCGACCTACGAAACAATGTTAAAAATTTCAAAAATGTAAATAAATGAATCATATATCATTAGAAAGTAAATTCCTCAAAAAAGTTCGATTTGATAAAAATTTACAGAATATTTGTGCTTTTTTTAATATCAGATAAGATTTCGCACTTGTGATATAAATATTTAGATAATACTTAAAATTAGAATTGCAATCATAATGGGTTTCATTGACTTGAATAATTACCGATTATAAATGTATAACAAGAAAAAACTACATGCGGTCATGCCTGATTTGATATTTACTATGGTAAAAGAAAAGAAATAAACTTTTATCATTTTGTTCGATCTGAAAATAATAATTTTTCCCCCGATTGAGTAATCTTCTTAAACCGCAAAATATTGTTCTTTTCGGTATTTGATACAATTTATTTATACAATAAAGTTCTCTAAAATTTCTTTTCAGCATAAATAAACTTGAACTCTAACGATTTCTTATGAGAAATTTTATTAGAATGCAACACAATCTGTAAAGGAACAATGGAAAGTTCTTTACGAGAAAATGTTCCGGACAGAACTATTTATTTTTCGTTTCGTTCTGCATTTGTGTATTTACTCAATATTATGAATTCAAACCTTGAATTTATACACATATCGAGAAAGTTCATTTGCTTTGATTTTGATGTAAATGGTAGATGAATATATTAGTCTAGGATACCCCAAGTTGGAAACCCAAAGTACCGACGAGCCCAACTGCACTTGAACTTACAAACAAGCATCGGACAAGGGACGACTAGGGAACGATCAAGACCGATTATCAAATGTAGCGCCAGCTGAGAAAGTAAATTACATGTGTATATTCTGAGATATCCATGAATTTGATTGTTTATAGCTTAGAAACGGAAAGACTTAGTCACCAATAGAAATTTTCATATTTTCACGATTTGACTTATTCATACAAAAATTCTGTGTATGTCGTTACACACGGCGGAAATGAATACTTTTTTTTTCATTGAATTAGTTGAGTGGCGTAGAAGAGAGAGAACTTCAGTCTTGTGAGAGATAAGTGGGGTGCAACCGAGGTGAATTTATATAGAAGGTGACAGCAGCAGTACAATAAATTTACCACGGCAACAACATCAGGGCTTTGTTGTTGCGGCGGAGAACTCTGATTGTCAAAATTAGCTGGCGAAAGCAGTAGTACAACACGGCCATGACAACGCATCTTTATTGTTGGGCCATTATGGCGGGCGGAAAAAAAGTAAACAAACAACAAAATGCATGGTGAAGTCATATATAAGGTGATAGCAAGATTGTTGCGTCAGATACCATAAAATGTCAAAATCAGCCGTACAACAAACTAATAACAACACATGTTTGTTGTTGCGGCCGTAATGGCAGCGTGTAGAGAATGTAAAAATGGAGAGCAAACATAAACAATCAAAAGTAAACAATGATTTTGACAGCCTATGATATTGACCACGAAGAAAGAAGAAGAATGAGTTGCTGGTAACTTCACCGGGTATAAATTCACCTTGATAAAATGTAAACAAACTTTTAACAATCAGCATTCCTCACCTCGAAAAAAATAGCGCTATTAAGAAGAAGAAGAAGAATGAGTTGCTGGTAACTCCATCTTATGTATATAAATTCACCTTGCGGTGTAGCAAGAGTAAGAGATCGATAAGACCGACTTATAAGAATAGACGATTTTGACAGATAAACGACGCAACACTTCAATTTAGGTATGACTGTTGGAGATCGAGAAAGTCAAATAGCAAATTTGTGTTATTTAATGTCATTCCCCCGGAGGTGGGACGAAAGCTAAGTTGTTTAACTTTTAACGCGCCCAGAATTGCATAAGAAATATTTATTTATAAAATTTCTCAATCAAGTCAAGTTCAATTCGATTGATGGAAATTGAACAAAAATTAAACTAAAAAAGAAATATATAATTTTGAATTCGATTGACACCGCACACTGATTTAAAGCGAGGGGTGTTGGTGTATTGCCCTCATAACTGTTCAATTAAACGGTGGCGTGTAGTTCTTTAAAGTATTTGATTTCAAATAGACATGCGAAATTACGATTTTTAAAAGATGATTGAAAACAAGAAGTGACTTTTTGTGTTTTCGGATATTAAATTCGAACCTGGCTAAATTACGAAATCGGCATTTTAGGACGTTTGGATTAAGATTTCTCGAAATCCTAATGTGATAAAAAACTTCTAGTAAACACTCATTGTTCTTTTTATTAAAGTAACGTACGGAGCCCAAAGTGGTAGGCAAGACGACCTAAAAAGTGAGGGCTGGCACAAGCCCGCAATTTAGAACAAAAACGCTCTACCGGAAGAAATGACTTTCTGAAAATTCACCATCTGAGCAGAATCAAAGCTGAACATTCACATAAAACGTAAGATGTCTCCTCTTCATCTTCCAAACAAAAATTACACTCTGTGTCAACGAATAGTCCTATCTTAATTAGGTGATATTTGAGCACATAATGCCAACATGTAGACCACTACAAGCGGGTGAAAAGACAAGCACATTCGTTTGCCTGAGACATTAGGATCCAATACACGAGACGTTTCTTCTTAGTCCATTCCTCAACAACCGATTTCGAAGTGGCCAAGCCGAGTCCGCAGAAAGGATTGGGGTCAATGAACATGGTTAGGTTGGAATGGCTGTCTAGATACACACTTAGGCCTGAACGGCCCATTGTGATACCAAATGGTTGGACTTACAATTTAACGCCGGTTTCGAACGGCGGGGTGGCAATTGTTATCACTTGGTGGTTTTGTCATTGCCTACCAAGATATGTACTTGTACACTTTCTTATAATTCTCGTACACTTATTATGATGAAATCAACAACCAGGTCAAGACGGGAATCGAACACGAACCTCCCGAGTGGAAGTCAAGAAAGAGCCAACGTACAGAGTCGATAAAGCTGTTTGATTAGCCGTTTTATCGGGGTTGTCATAGTAGTCAGACAATAAACCGTAGCTTTTTTATGGATAAACAAGCGCTGGCGACTCTCAGAACACTTTTGACCAGTTTTAAAGAAAAAATAAATGAAGAGATCCGTCTGTCTGTTAGAAAATATTACGAATACTACGTCTTCTAAACCCTTATGAAGGTTTATGTTTGCAGAGGTCTCAATTGCATATATTACGGCTTGAAAAACACTACACCAAATACCCAGTGGTATTAAGATTTTAGTGTTGGGTCCAACACCGCCGTACACGAATCGGAATCTATCTTTGGGCCGCCTGTATACCAATTAAAAGCAAAACGACCGATGTTAGGACATTGGCCAGTTCAATCGAACCTGAAAGGAAGTACAATATTGAATTTCTTACCGGAGCCCTTTAAACCTCGCAGGTATGTTTTATGATAGATGCCGTAGGTGAACGCTCTCGCGCTACATTTCCATACAAATGAAATGACATTATTATACAATTGAAAGTGCAACTACCAATTCAAATGATAAATGCAATAATTAGATTTAAATTTTAGTTTCTCAAAATAAATCTTCTGTGCAACCGTACAAACATTTGACACCTTAGTTGGGCGTAATTTCTTTTAAAAAATTGGACTTATTTGCTTCTGGCTTTCTATGGCCCCCCAAAGTATTTTTCAAAGGAGAAACGGCCGTCTGATTTGGCCGTCTCTGTACACACTGTTGTTGTGATGACTACAGATATACGTTCTTTAAGCCTGTTACACATTATTTAAATGAAGCACATACCTGGAACAGTAGTCAAGACTTTGAAAATTAACAACTCGATTTAATTTTCATAGTCTACAAAAACAGGAATATTTTCTTTGAGCAGAGTTTTGTGTTTTTTTCTAACGATTTATCTTGTAAAGAGATAATATTGCAAAAATATCTCACATACCAAAACTATGGATATTGGGAATACCAGATGTGGTAGAAAAAACCTGGGTACAGGGTTGGAAACAGAGTGTCAGACTGCTTCACTGTGATATTATAACAGAAATTAGCTCAATTAGCAAAGATTGTATAGTTTTGATTCCATAAATATCTAATTAGCACGGGTTGTTGTAGTTTGAATAAGCAGTTGTATTCCTTGAAATACAATTCTCGTTTCCTTTGTCATAGATAAACCTTCAAACTCTCGCAGATGATTTTATCTCGCTGGCGAATTCTGATCCCAACCCGAAAGAAAAAAAATTGCCGAGAAAATGTTTTATGGTTTTTTTCTACCTAGCGGGTAGTGTGGGATGCTTACTTTCGCCACTCGTTCAAGTTTTCCCTATGCACTCTCTCTCTCTCTCTCTCTCTCTCTCTCTCTCTCTCTCTCTCTCTCTCTCTCTCTCTTTGCCATTCATATAGTTAGCAGTATTTCACCGTAGATATTAATAATTAAAAGCTATTACAAATTAAATCAAACAAAATTTCCGTTTTAAAAGCTAATTTAATGATAATAAAAGCTACATACAATCTAATTGCCTGCATTAATCTGATAATAATGAAAAAAAAAACAAACACTTTTAAAAATAATTTTCTTATATCATTTCCAAACAAACAAACATCACCTACAAATACAAACAAATTGTTAATAATAAAATATTAAAAAAAAAGACAACGAAAACGAAAACTACAAATAAAAAATAAATATGTGAAATAATGCCAGAGAGTGCGATAGTGATAAGAAAAGACCCGTATGTGCAAATAGAACAATTATTGCTCTTTTTTTTATTACTTATTTTTTTCATTTATATATTTTTATATTTATTTCGTATGCTTTTTTTTTTACTTTCTTTAACAGCAATAATATATATCTCTTCCAGTAGGGAGAGTCAGTCAGTCACAACAATTCACATTTCAACAAATTAATTTCGCCATTTTTTATGTATAGGGTATACATATATACAAACATACAAATAAGTAGGTACATTGTTATTGTATCGAGAATTTACTGTATAAGTAGATGATGAATTTGTATTAGAGTGGGTCGATTTTGTAATACACATCTAAACACATGTTTAAAAAAAAAAAAAAATCCTTCCCCCATTTGGAATTTTATAAAAACTTTTCTAACTTTTACCCTGGATAATATAAATTTTGGAATATTTTTTAGATTAAAATAAAGGACAAAAAATGGGTTACTTGGTCTAAATGGGTTACAGATGCTCAAAATTTCAACAAAATCAGTTGGTCAGTACAAGGAAAAATCCAACTTTCCTGATTTTGCTAACATTTACTCCGAAACCCTCTTTGGAATATTTTTTAAATCAAACTGGAGACCAAAAATGGGTTACTTGGTCCTAGAAACCTTGGCGCAAAAAAATTTCGATTAAATCGGTCGGTCCATAGATGGCGCTCTAGTACTGAGAAAACTTCAACTTCTTCCTGATTTTTCGAACATTTGCTTCGAGGTCCTCTTTGGAATAATTTCTATTTGGCTCCAGAGCCCCTTTTGGAATATATTTCAGGTTAAAAAAGAGGGTAAGCTTGGGTTACTTGGACCAAAAAACGATGATGCACAAAATTGCAGCAAAATCGGTGGGCCAGTAGATGGGGCTACAGTACAAGGAAAAATTCAGATTTTCTCTGATTTTTTTAAGATTTGCTTCGGAGACCTTTTTGGAATATTTTTTAAATCAATATAGAGACCAAAAATGGTCCAAAAAACCGTGACGCGAAAAATTTCGGTCGGTCTATACATTGTGCTTTTGTACAGAGAAAAAATCAGCTCTTTCCTGATTTTTCTAACTTTTCACAAAGTCTTCTTTTGGAATATTGTTTAGATTAAAATATAGGGCAAAAATGGGTTACTTGATCTTGATGCACAAAATTTCAACAAAATTGGTAAACTCATGAAAAACAAAATCGATTGGTCCGCACAAGGAAAAATTCCAATTTTCCCTGATTTTCCTAGCATTTGCTCTCTAAATATCTTCGAAATAAAAATATAGACCAAAAATGGGTTACTTGGCCCAAGAAAACTTGGCGCCAAAAAATTCAATTAAATCGGTCGGTCCATAGATGGAGCTCTAGTATAGGGAAAAATTCAACTTTCCCTGGTTTTTCTAACATTTGCTCCGAAGCCCCGTTTGGAATATTTTATAAATAAAAATAGAGACCAACACTGGGCCAAAACATTTGTCCTGATTTTTCTAACAGAGCCCTTTCTGGAATATAATTTAGATTAAAATAGAGGGTAAAAATGGGTTACTTGGACCAAAAAACCCTGAAGCACAAAATTTCAACAAAACCGGTGGACCAATAGGGGAGGCTACAGTACAAGGAAAAATGAATTTTTTCTCTGATTTTTTCTAAGATTTGCTCCGGCCCAAAAAACCCTAACGCGAAAAATTTTGGTCGGTCCATAGACTGCGCTACAGTACAGAGAAAAAAATCAGCTTTTTCCTGATTCTTTTAACTTTTATTCACCAAGCCCATTTTTTGAATATTTTTTAGATTCAAATATAGGGCAAAAATGTGTTACTTGACCTTGATGCACAAAATTTCGACAAAATCGGTAGGTCTGTAGATGGCGCTCTAGTACAAGGTCTGTACAAGAAAAAATTCCACTTTTCCCAGATTTTTCTAACATTAGCTCCGAAGCTCTCTTCGAAATATTCTTTAAATCAAAATAGAGACCAAAAATGGATTTCTTGGCGCAAGAAAACTTGGCGAAAAAATTTAAATTTAATCGGTCGGTCCATAGATGGCGCTCCAGTACAGGAAGAAATTCAACTTTTTCCTGATTTTTCGAACATTTGCTCCAGAGCCCATTTTAGAATATTTTTTAGATGAAAATATAGGACCAGAATGGGTTACTTGACCTAGATGCACCAAATTTCAACAAAATTGGTAGGCCCACAGATGGCGCTCTAATACAAAGAAAACTCAAGAACGTCACGAAGACCCCTCCTTCAAAAAAAAAAAAACAACAAAACGCTGTCACGCTGAGATTGTTACAAAAATCCCCCGTATGTCGATTCACTCTAATGTATATGTGTAGGGAGTTATTCAGCTCATACTCATACTTTGCGATAAAATATATAAATATGTATATATATTTGTATGCAAGTTATGTATGCATGTATGTATGTATGAATGCATACATTCGTAGGTACCCCAGTATACAATATTTATTTATTAACTAAAAATAAAAGTGAAACTGACATTTGGAGTAGTACATTGTGCAAAGACGTTGAAGTTTAGTTCTTAAATGTGCACAAAGACGTGAAAAAGTCTTTAACAAAAAAACAAAAATAAATAAATAAATAAAATATAAAGAATCCACACTTTTTGTGAATTTGTGATTTTCATTATAAAATTTTTTTTTAGTGCTTGAATAATTTTATAAAAAAAAAAATTGTAAATATGGGTTGCTGCGGTTCAAAGGATATTGATTCGAAGACATCATGGAGTCCATCGGAAACAAAAAATGCGGTACGATGCTATAATAATAGCAAAATAAATATAAAATAAAAAAAAAAAACTCGATGAATTTATGATATTATGATTAAAGATATAAATAAAAAAAATGTAATGATATTAGTTGCGCGGTTAAAATTTATCGATGAATAAAATCGAATTGAATGAATACAGTGGAATTGTGTGTAAATAAAAAAACAGAAACTGAAAGCACGAAACTTGTTTATGGTATAGAATTTTTATGGACAAGTGTAAAATTGATAATCTCTATTGCCTACTGGTGAGTTGGTGGCAATGGCAAATGAATGGGAGACACAGTCTCTGACTAATTTTGTGGGGGAAACCCGAATTCGAATCGCATCCAAATTGGCTTTGAAGCATAGCAAATGCAAAGTACAATATCTGTTAAGCATTTCAAATTGATACACCGGGTCTCTTCGTTCTATTTCCCTTGGAATATTACCACTAAAATGTTAACATAACAGTCCCTTCAGAGACTAGGTTCGGTTTTCGCATACATCTCATGAATGAAAGGAATGAACCCACAGTTTTATGCCAAATCTGACAATTTTTACTGTAACTGGTTTCCGATTGCTTGTTATTTTTGATTTTTTCCTTGAGCGGAGTATTGAACCCAGGTAGTATAAGAATATATTATTACGTTACAGCCAGCCACACCACACAAAGAAAAATCACACTCCAATAAAAACTTAACTGTGTTAGTATTAAATTTGTAACACTCATGATAAATATGAAGGTGTGACATATTTTCATGTTTTGGAATGTATACACACTTCCGAAGCTTAATTACTTAACCTAAATTGAATTATGAATGTCTAACGTCGGTCTGTCGCCATCTCTCAGTAATTACGTAATGATGAATCACTTAAAAATAGTTAGCAATTTGAAAAGAAAAGCAAAAACAAAAACAAACATTCTTTAAGTATTTTTAATCTTACGCTTAGTTAATTTTCAGACAACTAAATACAATTGATTTAGGGCGGTTAGGTTTTAGTGGCTGTCGAGAGACACACTTTGACCTGAACGTCCCATATGTGATACCACATAGTTGGACCTTCAGTTTAACGCCGATTCCGAACGGCGGTGTGGCAATTTTTTATCGGCTCTGTGGTTTTGCCATTACCAGCCAATGTGTGTACTTGTACACTATCATATTTATAGTGAATATAAGAAAGTTACGCAAATTAACCGCCAGACGAAGACGGGAATCGAACTCGAACCTCCCGGATGAAAGTCTAGTGCAGTACCCACTAAACTATAGAGGTCGTCTACAGGGCGGTTAAAATACATTAAACTAAGGAAAGTGTCTTGGACCCACTACTAACTGAAACAAATGAGATCCAATTAACCCTTTGACGCCCGAACTTTAATGGGACTTGATAGAAACCTTTTGTTTTGAAATTATGGTTATCTACGTTTTCCACAATCATGACACCAAATTTCCTGGTTCTCTATTGATTTGTTTGCCTTTTATTGGAGATTAAACAAAAATAGCTATGGAGCTGTAGACCACGGGTTGATTCGATTCCTTCAATTTTTTGATTTTCATATCCTCTTATCTTTTATAAATATATGTGATGAAGAAAATTTCCTCTTAGTAATAATTGAACGCAGCATTTTTTTTCTTCAAAAAATAGTGCAAACGATTTAATTAACAATTTTTGCACTTAAGTTTTTTGCTGGACTTCAAAGACAAAACATTAAAATAACTTTTACAGTTACAATGAAATTCGCGTAGTTTTCTCAAAACATTAACCTGTTAGTAATACTTAACCCAAAGAAAAAAAATCAGTCATAGTCTTTGCTTTAAGACTGCAAAGAGGTTAAGCTGCTCTCAGATGACTTCAGGACTGAAAGGGTTAACAAAAAAGTACCACACATATATGTTAATTCCTGATGTGATTGTAAAAACTAAAAAAAGGGAAATCCAGACACAACAGGCCTCGGCCCAGGTTCATTCATGCTTATTCGAAACTATGTTTTCAGTCCAATTTTGTTGCAATTTTAATTAGCTCTTTAGTCAACTTGGCAAGAGCTGGCAGAAGCTTGAAACAACTTCTAGGAATCGCAAGCGATAACGCCTAGGCATCGTTAATGTTTTATGTCCCGCTATTGATTAAAGGAAAGAAAGTAGTAATTAGCTTCTTATGTCTGCTAATTTCTGATAGAAAATAATAATCATTTATTTAATTACAGTTAATCAGCAGTTAGTACGTTATATTATATTTTGTATATTTGACCTTAACCCCTATCAGGCGACTACAAATCTCGGATTTCTTCAAAATCAATTTAAAGTTTTTTTTTTCTACACAGTAGTGGGTATAAACGACCCTTTTCCAAGTTAAAAAAAAAAACTATTTTTGCATAATGTTTATATTTGTACGGACAATAACAAAACTGTGAAATTAAAAAAAAAAATGTTGGTAGAAATATTTTAAAAAATTCCAATTTATGGTTAAAATTTTAGAACTATCGAGACCCTTTTTGAAGATATTTTCTGATACCAAAAATTTCTTTTCCCTTGTGTTCGTTTAGATGAATAGAAACTTTTCTATGCTGTTACTTTTCGATTTGACGCCATTCTTGGCTATTTATGATGTCCCAAAAATGTTTCTTTATTCGATCAGTTTTGTGAGTCACTGTCCTTGTTAGGGTTAACATGAGTTGTGTATTTGATGTAGAGCTTCAAGCTTTCTTGCTTATCTAAATGTTGTGGATATGATTTTTGCTTAATGTGTGACAATTTCTGATCGAGGGGCTCTGGTTTTTAAACCCGATCGTCATGAGAGCTTGAGTTATAGTTGCCAATGATTAGTGGACCCTAAAGTACCTAGTTTGAGTCTCAAGCTAAATCAAATTATATTCTCTTATCACCAGCTAGAGCCCTCTGGGATTTATCAGACAAAAAGGAAGAATTCATAGCTCTTCTATGAGATCATTCCTTTTAAAAAATATAACTATTTCTTTAGGACAACTATCCACAACTAAGTACATTGTGCGATTGTAAGAAAGTAATCCTTAAGTAAAGAAGTCGAATTCTCCCTCATAAGAGACATTTCCAATGGCTCTACTGTTTCCTATTCACCGCTAAATATTCGATACATATCAATCTATACTATTACAGGTTTAGTTGACTAAAAAATTTCAACCACTCAATCAGACTAATGAGTGAAAAATAATGACTAAACAAAATCAATCATGAATCACAAACTATTGATTAATTTAATCATGCTTCGTTGAATAATGACTAAAAACTACAGTGGTAACCATTATTAAAAATATGATAACGATTTGTTTTCGAAACGAAATACCAGGAAAATAATAGGTGGGTTGTGACACCTGGGTAGGGAATGCGAAACCCCATTTTTATTATTGTAATCGCAAATGTCTAGCGAATTTATGAATTATGTACTTATAGCGAATGGTTAAACATTAAAATCAAATCTTATCAAAACGTCACTGGTATCCGAGTGGAAATAACCAATCAGATCAAACACTTTCCTAAAATATGTAAAACTGCTTAATAAAATTGTTCATAAAACTGTCAATATGACTAAAATTAATGATTGAATGACTAATTCATTTATGGTTAAGGTTACTTAGTAGAAACTTGGCGCTGGTTACAAATCTGCAGTCAGGTTTTAAAAATTCAAAATGGTGAATCAAATATGCCGGATGAATTTAGGGTGCAAGATAAAATCCAGCTCCACAATCTTTCAAAAATGACTAAAAACGCCCTTTTTCTCGAGAACGTAACGTGATGGGAAGTTTTTAACCACAGATTCGTGTTCAGCATGAAAAATTCATTCGGAAATACTAGAAATCATCTTATTCGCAAAACCCTTGCAGGCCAGAGCGATTTAATCATGACTAAACTTAGTCATGATTCGTTAGTCATGACTAAAATTTTAGTTGACTAATTAGCTTACTAATTCATTGCACCCTACTCTGACTTCAACTCCTTTCATTTGTAAAAAAAAATATATTAATAATTATAAAAAATTATGGCACAACAGCCCTTCCTTTGTGGACCAAAACATGTTTCATGACGAATCTGAAAGGAAATGTAAAAATTTTGCTCAAAGCACTTTTTTTACTCTTGACAGTTTACTATTCAGGCATTAGTTTTTCTTGCCTTATCCTGCAGTCTTAGGTAAAAGACTGAACGAAGAACGAAACGTCTGAATCCGTTACCACTATATGAACAAATATCGATATCAACATTTTTTTTTTTCTAGAAATATTCTAATCAATCAAATAATTACTAAGATAAAACAAAGCACGAGTTGAATTTTTTTGTAATCTTTTTTTCCGATTTCCTTATTACTAAATTTTAATTGACTAAAAATGTATTAACCCATTTATGCTACGTGTAGGGGAAATTGGAAATTAAGTAATTTATTTCTATCAATATATTTTGTTGGATGGGTTTTTTGTTGGTGTCGTCGATAATGCAACTCAAAATATATCAAGTCAAAGATAAAGATAGATCGAGAAATAGAGAGAGAGTGAGGACACACAAAATTCTCTACCATAAAACATTTAAGTTGGTTTAAGTCAGCTCACTAAATTTCTGTCAATTTAAATATTCAAATGAAGTCACTTGATTTTCGGCGATAACTTGAGAATAATAACATTTTCAATGCCATAAACATCCAACTGTTCAAATAAAATATTTTATAAAATTAATTTCTGAATATTCGCAATAAAATGCACAATAACGAAAAGTAGAATTATTTGTTTGAATAATTATGAATCATTTGCAGGGGAAAATTACTGTACAAGCAAAAATAAATTTAATAATCATATGTAAAACAACACATTGCTTCTTGTTACTTGTATAAGTTATAATTTGCTTGAATTCGTGTAAATTCTAATCAACCTAAAACTTTTCATTTGTAATTTCAGAGTACAACATCAACAATAGTGGCACAGCCAACAAATGATGAAACATCAACTGGTACATTTACAACAACAGCAACAACTACAGTTACAGCATATGAATCTACTACATCATAAAATATCTGTATATATTCTATATTATAAATGAACAAAGCAATTATATTTTTGAAATAAACATTTTTCTTCTTCTTCCTTTTTTGTATTGTATTGTATTGTAAATTTAAATAAAATGTAATAAAACTAAGTTAAAAACTTGTAAACGAAGTAATGAAAAAAAATTTTATTCAAAGATTATATGGTAAGTACGTGTACGTTGTTGTTGAACTGACTGCAGCATTTGGTAGGGAATATTAACTTTACCTACGAGAACCAGTCTCTTAATTACATTTAAATCTACTAAAATTAGCATTCACAGAAAAATTCTCATTCCATAAAAATGTGGTTAAAAACTGCATTCGTTACTATAAAGATATAGAAAGCGAGAGTTGCAAACTACGCTGCCCCAGTATGGTTCCACACAATCAGCGATACGCAATGGGGTGGTCTATAAGTGTGTCCAAATGCTGCTCAACACATTGCTACGGGCTGCCCTCTGATGTCAGACAAGGACCACCTCCACGAAGAAACGAAAATAATGCTGAAGGTGGGGGTACATAATGAGCTCCTCAGCAAGCAGTTCCTCCGGGCATGCCAAAGTGCACTGATTAGACAAGACCCTTCACACAAGACCTATACGTCCGCCTATAACCTGTTACATTTAGAGGCGATTCATTCAACGACAACAAAACATAGGCCCAGTATCATGTCATGAAAGTTAGGCCACCGCCAGTTGCGGATGAGGAACGAAGTCTGCCCAGATATACGAGGTGTACTGTTGCACAACAAAAGGTCGTAAAAGTATGTCCAGATTGCTGACAATCACCGCATGACACGGCGCACCTCTTTTACTATCCACGAAAACCCACGGACCTGACGTCAATATCAGTGTGGACAAGACCTACTGACGCAGTTCATTTCTTGGGCCTTGACCTAACTGACCGAAGTATGAAAAATGACAAATGCGAGTGACTTAAATCGAAATACGGTGGCAATAACAACAACAACATAAGGATATTCTGTCCGATAACGCAAGTCTAGCCATTAAAATGTGTAACCATAACTCCAATAAATAACCAATGTTGTAGTTAAAAATAACCAGGCTGCGGGTCTCGATAACATTACTTCCGAACTAAACTTCAGTCCATCATCGATCATTAGTCCAAGATCTCAAGGACGGACTTATAATCATTCTCCCGAACAAAGGGACTCCAAATGGAGTGTAAAAAATTGAAGAGGCTTTATCCGGTTGAACATCTTAAGATTTTCGCCATACGCAACCAGGGCCACATTCTACAAATGAATACTGAACTTTCAAAAACGTAGCACTCACCACAGTTCACCGGGACTATAGGGTCTGCAACCTCTCCAAAATTCTGTCAATGATTATAACCTTTAAAAATCGGTTTATTGTTGTTTATTAAACTATGGGCGCACTTGGACTACATGAAATATGAAAACTCAGGGTGAAGTCCTGCTTTTGCAGTGGTAGATAATTTTGATTTGGCTTACTTTATGATGTGATTTTAGGTTTGATTTTTGTCCTGATCTGATCATGGTCTCGTTTTGGTCTGATTTTATATCTGAATTTGGATCTAATTTTTGGTTTGATTTTGTTCGAATTTTGGACCAGTTTTTGGTTTTGGCTCACGGCATTGATTTGAGTATGGTCTGGTTTTTTATCTAATTTTAGGTCTATTTTTTCTCCTTAATTTTGATTTGATGGTGGTCTCCTTTTGTTAGAATTTAGTTAGATTTTTTGTGTGAACCGGTTTTGGACTGGTTTTTGGTCCGGGTCACTCTTTTGCTTTGGATTTGGTCTAATTTCTTATCTGATTTTTAGACTAGTTATTAGCATGATAAATTAATCCCTTCCCGGATCAAAATTCTAGATCCTTTACTGCTCATCACCACACAAGCTGTTTGATTTTCAGCGACATTACATTTAGCTACACTTCGTAAAATGTCTCTTGACTTTCGCATGCTGCAGTTTTATACGCAGGCTCAAGACCAACACGACACGTAATGTAAAAGGTTATTATCCCAAGCATTCGGAACGCTCAAAAAGGTACATAAAATAAAATACTATCAGCGCATGATTGCAAAACCCGACCAATATATAGAGCAAACACACCACCTCTAGGTTTTTATCAACTCCGATACCTCTGAATTATTCTGTGGGTACTTTTCAGCCCAATATTACCAGCACAGGGCTATGATTTTTAACAAAGCAGTCTTTCTATTAATAAAATAAATACGAATCCGAAAATGCGGATATCTGAAATGATTTTATGAGAAGAGTAACCGACTTTATTAATGTAAAAAAATAGAATGTCCGCATACAACATGGAAACGCAATCTTAGTAATCAGAACTATGCCTATGTTCGATAAGGAAAAAGTTTATAATAAAATTTAGCTTCCAATATTGTCGGAACATCTGGAAAGTATGTATTTAAATAATCGAATTTACATATTTTGAGTGCTTATATCACCGCTCGTTTTATTTGAAATGTAATTAGGTGATTCGCAAGATCTCATAAAGTCAAGTCCTATTTGAAGAAAAGAATAGCATGAGCATGAATATGATTTTCCATCACTGAGTCCGCTGATTGTCAGAAAAAAATTAAATAAATTTTTTTAAATAGAAATGCTAAGAAAAGTAAAAAAAATAAATAATCGCTGCTTTGCGTGAAAGAAGAAGCAGAATTAAAGCAGCTGATTGAATGTCACACTCAAAAAACATATATTGCACAGTTTTATTATTTACTTATAGAGGTCAACAACAACATTTTTGCAACTATTGTGAAAATTTATGACATATGATTGATAAGGCAGTTTAATAACCCATGTGAATCACCTAAATTTCTTTACGACACATTTTTTAAAAATGACTAAAATCAGCTGGGTTCCATAAAAAATGTTCTATTTTGAAAAAAAAAAGGTTCTCACTTGGACTTGCAGAGCCCTAGCGTTTCAATTATTTAATAAAGAATTTGGTAAATGTACGCCAGAAAACCCCAGGGAAAACCAAAGAAGGTAATAGTGAAGAGCTAAGGAGTGAGATTGAAAAAATCTTAACACACGTTTTACCTAATAATTTTTTTTGGGTGTAAATTTAAAAATTTCTTTGATTTAGTTATTTTTGAAAAATATGTCAGTTGTTATTTTTAATGACAAACATGTTGATTTATTGTGAGTTTGATCAAAATGAGTGAAGAAAAATAAGTACGTCTTAAAATTATTAAAAATTTTCAAAAAAATCCAAATTGGTCCTACAAAAAATTGGCCAAAGAATTGAAGGTCTGCCGTCAAACTGTTTCCAATGTTATTAAATAGTTTCAGGGCAATTTGACCGTCGATAGGAAACCTGGTTCGGGAAGAAAACAAAGACCACATGATATTTGGAAAGCCAAGAAAATAGAAAGCATATTGAAAAGATCTCCAAACACATCTGGTAGAAAAGCTGCCCGGTTAGCTCAGTGCTCTGACTATTTGGTGCGAAAAGTTGAAGCCAATGCAGGTTTGAAAACATACAAAGTCGAAAAAGTTCCAGACAGGAATGCTGCAAAAAATTTAGACGCCAAAAGTAGGGCTCGGAAATTAAAATCGAATTTAATACAAAAATATTCATGTTGTATAATGGACGACGAAACGTATGTACTGGCAGATTTTACGCAGCTTCCGGGTCAAAATTTTTATATTGCTGATGCTCGAGGAAATGTCGAAGAACAATTTAGAATCCAAAAGCAGACAGAATTTCCTAAAAAATTCCTGGTATGGTAAGCTATATGCAGTTGCTGCAAAAGAAGCAAGTCATTTGTTACAGTGGGCTCTATAAATACCGAAATATACATCAAATAATGTTTGAAAAAAAAAGACTTCTTCCTTTAATAAGAGAGCACAATGTGTCCACATATTTTTGGTCCGATTTAGCATCATGTCACTATGGCAAGAAAGCTCTGGAGTGGTACCAAAGTAATAACATAGTTTTTGTACCAAGAGAGGCCAATCCTTCAAATTGTCCGGAGCTAAGACCAGTGGAGAGATATTGGGCTCTTGTGAAAAGAAACTTAAAGAGTACACAAAAGGTGTCCCAAAATATGGAAGATTTTAAAAGGAGATGGGCAAACTGTTCCCAAAAGGTGTCTGAAACAACTATCAAATTGTAAATGGAAGGATTACCAAAAAAAGGTCCACGAGTTCATAAATAGTGGTTAGAACTATAAAAGTTATATTTTTCTGTAATTTGTAAAATATTATCAATTAAATAAAAAAAATCAAAACTGTAAGATCAACCGTTTAAAAATTATTGAATTTTATATATATTAAGATTTTTTCGATCTCACTCCTTAGAACTGTAATTGGAAAATTATATTTCTCTATCGCAGTAATAATTGCATTATATTCTTAGAGATTGGATGAGATTATCGATAATGCTTTGTTGCCAAGAATATTTGCTTTGCCTGAACTAGCTTCAGATACGAGGTCAATGGCATTTAGTTGTTCATATGCAATAATCTTTCTAGGAATAAAATAATTAAATAAATAAATATGCATTCGATTCCTATTTTTCAGATTTATTAACGCAACGCTTCAGAAATGTTTAGTTTTGATTAAATGAGAATATATTCAATCAAAATTTAAACATTCTGAAGTGTGCTACATTGGGCATATCTAGGTTAAAGCATTTATGAAATGATACTGTTAAATAATTGTTATTTCTTGCCTCAATAATTCTTATTCAATCTGAATGTGAAAATTACTTAAATCTACTTCCCTTTGAAATCTGTATACTACGAGTTAAGAAGCTCTTCCAGTTCGATAATCAACTTTTTAAAAAATTTTTTAAATTAAATCAGATCAATTATCCAAATAAGAATTTAATTCTTTATCCGAATATCAAAATTGAAAGCATTTTTTTAAAGTTTACCATTATTTGTTAAGAGATGGTGCTTTTCGAAAAAGCTCTAGAACCGGTTACCAATTAATGGGAATAAATCTTATTTGTGGGGAAAAAGAGATTTTCGTGGAAATTACCACCTTTCAGATTAAGTTATTTCCATGAAAATATTGAACTTCCATGAATAAAAATAAACAAGATAATCAAGTTTTTAAACTTTTGGAAATTCATCGTTATTTCATAGCTTGCGAGAAATTTTGTGGTAATTTCTAAGAATGAGCTTGCTTTACCATTAGGTTAATTTTGGAAGGGTGATTTGATCTGAACGATTATTTCACTGGGAGACCAGTTGCGATTCGTTTTATATTTTTGGAACACTCCCACGAATCTAAATTCACATGGCACCAAACTAAAATTCGTTGATCCTCTTTATAAATTTCAGCAAATCCGGTTGCTTTATTATTGGAATTTATAATTTTTGAAATGGGAGGAAAATAATTTTCGTACGAATTTCCGAATCCGAAATCCGGTTATTTTTGAATGCTCAGATCTACGCAGGTTCAAATGCAAAGAAATATTAAATTAAATTTAAGGAAGCTTGGAAGGAATCAACATCACTATGGATCCAAAATTTTTAGATATTTAGAAAAAATTGTATGAAAAATATAAATTTGAGTCGAAATTTTTAAGCTTTGAACATCTTTTGAAAAATTTAAAGGAGCTGTGGAATTTGAAACAATTTTTTCCTGAAAAAATCGCAAATTATGGTAAAATTTTCACAACTTTCGAGACCCTTGCGAAACCTGAAAAAATTATGTGATTTCAAAAATAAGTTTCCTATTTTATTCATCTGGATGAGTGGAAAGTGAAACTGCAAGCGGTTACTTTTCGATTTATAAACACTAAAAAAGGGTTTATTTTGTAAGCAACTATACAATATCCATACTTTGTGTTTAGATTCTAAATTTTAGAGATAAAACTCATTATTTGTTTTCAAAAATGGTATTGAAAAAATCTTACATGATGAATTTTTGCGGGTATTGTGTATGGCTTAGCATTTTTCGTAATAAAGATTGTCTTAAACTATGAAACTCGGTGTAGAAACCGAGGTTTAGTTGAATTTGTACTTAGTGAGTTTTACCTCTAAATGGATGATTTATAACTATTTAAATAAGGTTTCACATTCGATTCACATGAAACTCTCAACGAAAATTTTATGACCATGGAGTATGATTCGCTATCATATTGACATAAACGTTTAAATTTCCTATTGGGATTTTTTTTCATATCAACTTTTTGAAAATGTTTTAGTATGGTATATTTTCATAATACAACATTCGATTGACATTTACGAAGTCAGAAAGCGTCTTTGATAACTATCAATTAACTAAACTTAATACGAGCTTTTAATTTTCTCGCAATATCAATTTAAATAAATGGAAAATTTAAATGAGAACCATGTCTCAAACTCAAACTAAAGATTCAATAATGTAATATAAATCATTCTAGTGCTTTATGCACATATATTTCAAAGCACACATATCTCAGAGGCAATAAAATCAACGGACAACCATGACAATAACTACGAGAAGCTATTTATAACAAACAAAATAATAAAAGCTCTAATCAATTCAATTCAGTCCAACTTAAACATTCACTGTGAAAACAACAATATATATAAAACAAAGTAATAAAATATTAAACCATCAGTAATCTTCTAAGTACATTTCAAATAGTAAATATGAAAAGAATCTTCATGTCAGTGCTGCTGATAATAGCATTAGTCGGACTTAATTCAATAAAAAGTTCCTGCGCATATGTGCTCGCAGCTACAGACATCAATAAAATTGCTATGAAGAATATTGAATTTGCTGAGGAAACGATATCCTCCTCCTCCTCCTCCTCATCATCATCGTCGTCATCAGTGGCATCTTCTCAAGAAGAACAAGCAGCAGATACAAATCCTTATCAGCATATAACAAAAATAATACATCCCAGTGAGATACGTGTACCGAAAAAATTGTCTGAGATAACATCAATTATAAATTTAACTAAAGACGAAGAGCTGGCGAAACAGAAGCAATCTAAAGAAAATGAATATCGTAAAATGCAGGAAGAACCAACCACCATGACATATACCGATATTTTTCAACTTTTAGCAAAATGGCAATTATCAAATGAGAAAAACTACTATGCACCAATGCATCAGCAGACAACAAATAGAGATGACGAGGATATATATGAAGTAACAGGAATAGAAAATTATTAAGTGATTAAAATTAGTAACACATAAAACTAAGAAAGAGTCATACTCAATTATGGCCTATATTTAGTGTAGTTGTCGCTGTTGTTGACAAAAAAAAAAAAAAAAAAAAAAAAAAAAAAAAAAAAAAAAAAACAACGCGGCGGCATGTATGATCGTATTTTTTTATATTAAAAGAAACTGATAAGCATTAAGAAAACAATATATTTTATATATCTGCTTGTATGTCTGCGTGTGTGCGTATGCAAAAAAGGCGTAGTTAAATTTTGCGTCAAATAAAATACATAAGTTAATTAAAAGTTCTTGAGTTTTGTTTTTTGTTTGATTATTTGAAAAAATGTGACATAATTGTTGGTGTCTTTCCTTTTTTTTTTTTGGTCTGTCGCGCAAAACAAAATCTAATTACTAATTGAAAAGTTATTTTTATTGTATATGTACAGTTGGAGTCAAAATAATCGTAGAGCCATGAGAAAAAATATTCATATCATGCAAACAATATTTTTTAAGGGAATACGTGAATTAATAGGATCACGATTTTTTAAAAAGAGCCTTCATGTTACTATTAACCCATTTTGGCCTGACTGGCAACTTTCAAAATTCGTCAAAAATACATTTATAAATTTTTTCCAAAAGTAATCACTGTTTAACATTTCTATATATACAGAATTTAAAATTGCATTTAGATAAATTAAAAATATTGTATCTCACCTGACTTAAGGCCAGGTAAACAGACATACTTTTAAGAAGATAGTTTTGAAAATCAACAAAAATAGTCAAATTAATTATTTTGCATTTTGAGCGGAATTTCCAGCTCTTAACCCAGTAATGCCTAGTGGCGCCATATGGCACCTTGTCGCTGAGACGTTCCTGAGACAGATTCAAAAACAATTTTTGTCCTCAAATTACCTTCTTGATCTATCTACTTTGGTTCCCGCTCGTCCTGAATGGGTTTGATCCCAGGGAATACTTATTGTTCATGATGTGGCGTAGAAATATTTTTAACTTTTTTACACCTGGCCACCTTATTTTCTCGAACTATATCTTTAATGCGCATACTGTGTCCACGTAGAATGCGTGAATTTCACTTGCGGTTCATGTAGCTCTAGAGAGCTCATGAATTGCTGGCATCAAATCACTCATTTCCGCAGAATGAAGGTCACGTTTCTACGAATTGAATGGAGCTGAATACAATAATGTTTCCTATTAGATTTATCACTCGATGTTAAATACGGTCCCGAAGTGCCAGTTGGTTTCGTGAAGCTCCTGCCCATAGGTGCGAATTATACTCCATTTTGGGATAGATATACATAAGTGTTGTAAATCATAATTGCAAAATATTGTTTGGATAATATGAAATTCTTCCTTATGTTACTACTATTATTTCGACCATAACTGTATGCTATACGTGTATATCAAAATAAATGTAAATATTTATTATAAGCAATATTATCTTCTAAATTAAATAACAGCCAGATATTATGAGTCAAAACTACTTTTGAAAATCTGCCACATTTTCTATTTACTATGTACATTTTTCTACAATGATTTGGAAAAACTGTATAAATTTTTAAATTTAAGATTGAATTATAAATTCTGCAAATATACTTGAGCTTCAACTAGAGTACGACTGTGCAAAAACTCTGAACACTAATTTCGACTTGTAAAATATTAGAAGACTGACTTTGATTTCATCCAAACAGATTTTATTTCGACGTTAAAATTTCAGCTCTTCAATTCTGATGTTTTTTTTCAGACATTCATTTCAAAATCATAAACATAAGAGTTCGACATGATCGTTAATTTCTTCTGACTTAAACTTCTTTAACACAAAATTTCAATAAAAATACAGGATGAAGTTGTTGCGGAATTCCTTTTACTTCTCTTTTTTTCACTTTACCTGGTTTTGGCTTGGTTTCGGTTTTGAATTTTGCGGTTTTTATAACAATATCAAATTCATGTTCTACGATAATAAAACTGCGCAATATATGAGAGCGTAATTGTACCATATCTCAGCATGGTACATGTACCATGGTATTCAGCATGGTGTTGTTGTTATTGTTGTATCAGGTTGTTTTGCTGAGATGAACGAACCTTGGCTGACGTAAATTAATGTTAAATTGATGTGCGTAGATGCGGGGTGTTGGTGACCTCTCAGGAAAATAAAGAAAATTCGGCATTAGCACACTTGAGAATCTCCCACAAGTCTAGCATCAAACGTGAAACGGTGACCAAAATATTACAAAATGATTTTGGTTTTAGCTGTACAATCTAGGAAAAGGTTTCTGATTGAAAAAAAAAACGCGTACGCGCTTTAACGATTCCACCAATTAGCGCAATGGACCGCAGATAGGCGCAGAGAAATAATAGTGTCCACGAACGTTCAACAGACTTATGATCATCAAAATGACAGTTCTAGATTTGCGGAAGACCCAGGAACATCGCTGACTTAGGCTGCAATCTGGCCAAAAACACTTAATTTCCGAGCAACAGGGATTTTCCCCAGGTAAAGGAACACTTTGGCGAGAGGGAATGGATATTTCAGTGGAATGAAACGTCCGCCATTATTGTGGGGCTCTTGCCCCAATTCGCTGTTAACATTTTTGTCTCATAAATTGTTGTGCTTCATAGACTATTCGGGATAATGTTTTAAAAATGCAAAACTTTTATTCCATTATTTCGACCGACGTTTCGTTGGATTCCCCCAACTTATAGGTTACTTGAATATATTTATATATCACATTTAAAACGTTTAGGACGAATAAAATGTATAAATGTAACAATGCATAAACATAGACAGGCACGACTTAAATTTAATGTAAAAAGTTACAGATTAATGTTAAGAAATATGTGGAATGTATTTTTTCTTAAGTTACTTTGGTTCCCGCCCGTCCTTAATCGGTTAATATTAATACAAAATTTTTATGTTCGTTTGTTTTTTATTTCCGAATCATGCCTAATAAACGAATTTTTTTTTTCCAAATTTTGCACCATTATTGTATTAGGTTTCCCAGAAGTTAAATTTCTGCCTCGTTCAAGAAAGCATAGCATTTCCCAAATATATTATTGGACCTATGAAATTTGGAATGTGTGGTGGAATGATGGCCAAGTGACTGAGAAACTTTTCAAATTAAAAATTTTAGTTTTGTTTTTTTCGTTTTTATATAGGTTACAGTTTTTTTTTCCAAAATACAGTTTTTGTTTTTACTTTTTACAGTTTTTACCCAAAAGAATATGGCAACACTGGTTGAGCTAAAGCTATTGATGTTCTCTTGCTTCGAATGTCTGATTTGTGCTCAGAGAGCCGTATACCTAATTCTCTCTTTGTAGGATCTATGCTTTAACATTCTTCAACGATTTCTTCTTTGCATCCGATTTCATATACTATATCGTGTTGTTGTTTTTGTTAATTTTATCTTTCGTTTTTGTGAAGATGATCGTGCTTGCAGTTTGGTTGGGTTTGTGAGCATCGCATTGTGAGCGATGTTGTTATTTTTTGTTATTATGTTATTAAGTGTTATGTTGTTTGACCTTACCTAATTCGATTACTTACGCTATTGGGACATTACAAAAAAAAAAAAAAAACCAAAAGTACTATTTTAAACTTAAAATATTTTTATATAGAAAAACATCTGCATGTTTTTTTTATACCAAATCACCGTTAATCTCGCCTGCTTGTTTTTCTTCAAGAGTTTTTTTAGGCTTTAATGGGGTTTTCGACTGCTTTTACTATCACAATCTTTAATATAAGGAATCACTACGATTACTCAATTTACTTAATAATCGGAAGCTCAGTCGTGATAGGGAAAATTAGCAACACCGAATTACCTTAAAAAGTAATTTACTTGCCATTTGAAATTCACACTTGCACTGTGTAATTATCGAGATTCTCTTAAATAGGAAATTGTTTTTCCCCCCATTTCAAAAATTGTAAATTCCAATCGTAAAAATTCGTTTTAAAAGTTATTACGAAATTTCTTACAAGCTTTAGAATCAAGATAAATTTCCAGAAATTCAAAATTCTTATTATCTTTTCTATAGTTATTCAATATGATAGTTTAAAATTCTGTTGGAAATGCTTGTTTACAAACTTCTGAAAGTTTCTTCAAAAAGTTAGGAAATTCTTTGGAAAATTATTTTTTGTTTTTGCATATGGGATTTATCCACATACGTAAGTTTTTTATTATTTCAAAAGCTTTTTCGAATAGCAAACAATAGTATAGGTACTTTAATTTTACATAAATGCCCCTTGACCCCTGGATTTCTGCAAAATACCTCACTCTTTATTCTTATGGATTACTGAAAGCTTCCACAAATGCGATTTAATTACATAAGTTGGTAACTGGTTCTAACTAGTGCTTTTTTAAATGGTATCATCTCTCGGTAAACAATGGTAAACTTTAAAGAAAGCTTTAAATGAAAACTTTTCCAATACAGAATTAAATTTTTATTTAGATAATTGAATAGATTTAATTCTAGAGGCTATAAAAAACTGATTATCGAACTGGAAGAGATATTCATGATGCACATGAATGTGTACAGAATTTAAAGGAAAGCAGACTTAACTAATTTTTACCCTCAGTTATCAGTTTCTACTATAGTTTGTGATGTAGAAATCATGTGGTTGTTGTAGCTCAAAGCATTGTTTTTGCTATTATTAGCATATGAAAAACGGAAAATACGAGACGAGTTCGTAAAATCAAGCGAATGAAGCGATGTGGTTCTTGTAATCAAGGGATGCCAACTCATTTTTTCTGTCTCCCCGATAGCCCTAGAGAAATTCCCTGATTTTCGATCAAATTCCCCAGCATAATTTTATATTACAACAGCGCGATACACACTTTCCATAAAAACATTTTATAAAAATGAAAAATACCTTTACGTTGGCTTAAAATTGATCTCTGTGACTGTTATTTTAAAGCGGCCTTGCACTATCTAGGTCTAAAACTTATCCGTTTTTTTTTAGGACTGGTAGGTTAATAGAAATGTTCTTTCTGACTACAGAATTCTTTGAAATTTTGACACATGAGTGTCATCTCAAGGGAACCCACTCTCAAAATCGATCGGGCTCAAACTTGCACAAAGTTTAGTCCGACTGGGTAATAGTTACCACACCAAATTTGAACGAGATGGGTTGTTTCGAGTTACTAGCCATTCATTTTGATAGATAAACAAGCCTCAGCCTATTTTTGGACATCAAAGTTCTCAAAAGAAAAGACATGGACTTTCTTTTGGCTTAAATGAAAAATGGCAAAAACCTTGTTTTGAAAAAAAAATGGGTCCAAAGTTTTGACTATCGGTTTTTAACATTTAAAATATACTTCATCTTCTCTATGATGGCTGACAGTGGTTTGTGGGTTTACAAATTAGTCAGCAAGGATTAAGAGTTATTAATCAGGAGGTACCAAGGCATAGCTAAGCCTTTCTGAAAGGCCGAAAGGGAAGGCGACTGTTTTGCCTGACTAACACTCGTCGTTATAATCGTTCCTTCTGAAATTTTTACAAAATACTTTTGAAATTAAAGACTTTCAAATTACACACTTTTTTTAAAATCGATTTCTTCAAACCAAGAAAGTGCAGGGCCCACTTAAGAAAAGATGAAGATTTTAAGATCTAAAATATGAAATATTGCAAAAGTTAAATGATTTACATTACATAAAATTTAACAAAAAATATCCTACTGACTTACATAACTAAAAGCTGAACGGTTTCGAATTCCCCGCAAAAAACAGCTCATTCCCCGATTCCCCGTACTATGTGAAATTACCCGCAAATCAGGGAATTCCCCGCAAGTTGCCATCCCTGTTGTAATCATAGAGTACATGATGAGACGACTCTGAGAGAGGCGTCATCGGGGATCGAGTTTTTTTTTCATATTCTCGTGTGGGGATCGGGCTCATACAAATGTGTAGAGGCAGAGGCGCTGGCGTCGGCTCTCTCAGTGTCATTTTATGTGCTCTAGTTATGGTTGTGATTGAGTATAATATTTGATTCAGTGCATGGTGAAATCATGTAGAAAGTGATAGCAAGATTAAAACAATTTCACCATGGCAAAAACAACACATCTTTGTTGTTGCGTCAGATTTCATAAAATGTCAAAATCAACCTTACAACAAAATAATAACACATTTTTGTTGTTGCGGCTATAATGGCGGCGAGAAGAGAATGTAAAAATGGAGAACAAACGTAAACAAACAATCAAAAGTAAACAATGATTTTGACAGCCTATGATATTGACCACGAAGAAGAAGAATGAGTTGCTGGTAAGTCCACCTGGTATAAATTCACCTTGTTTTTTCTTTCTCTCTCTCAAAAGGTTTTCAAAATATTGAATAAGAATTGTTAAGTAAGAAATATAAACGATTGAACCGATTCATTTCACAGCTACGAATCTCCCAGATATATTGCACTTTATTTTACTTCTGATTGAGGATGTATATGGACTTGATTCGTAGGATTAGTTCTTAATTAATCTTGCCCTTATAAATTTTCGATTATAACCTTAATTATAAGAGTACCTCATTGGCAACAAATCATCACCAAACTAATTTCCTGCCAGTCTTTTTCAATTTTTATCGAAAACGATTTACAAAACATGGCTTATTATTTCGTAATTATAGGTTTTAGACAGGTTCCAGAATAACAATTTATTGAAATTTGAAAATATAGGATTATTTTCGTGACTATAACAACGGCTTCTATAGATCTATAATATTCCATTCAAAAGAAAATATCATATTACAAAACTGTGAGTACAAACATTTTATTACAAAGTATATATTTTACTATAGTTTTAGGTCAATCCCATTTACCTTTTCACTTGATTACAATAAACAAAACATAAACCAAAAATTCATTGTATATAATTAAATAATTAATTTGCATCACAAACACACACAATCAATAAAAATAAAATAACAAATAAGATAAACTGCGCCATTGTAATTGTGGATACATGTTTTTCTATGCAGTTGCGGTTGCAATGCCATTGCGATTATCGCCACTGCCATAATCTCCAACACCGCCACCTCCACCACCTTTACCTGTTGTTATTCCGAAATCTTCTATTCGTGCGGAACTCAATTCTGTTGAGTTTGTAGTAGATTTCGTCATTTGTGTATCATCACCGACAGTGCTCGGTGTTGCTGAATTGCCACCTATTTCCGAGCTAGTTCCCGTTACAACAACAACCGGCATCTGTTGGCAACGTAAACGTTTAGCAATTGGTGGCACAAACAAATCATATTTAACCATCGTGCATGCAGCATCAGTATAGATAATTGCATTTGAATCCCAGTGTAATTTCTCATAGATCCATGAACAGACAATGCCCACAATGAAAGTGGTAAAAAAGCCAATAACAGCATACCACATATACGAAATGCGATAAAGATAAAAGTAATGTGCATCATTTTCGGCTGTTGCAGCTGCTGCAAAATAAGGTTCAATGGGACTGGTGAAAACATCGGTAATGTAGCTGGTAGGTGACGATGTTGCAGGACAACCTGCGGTGGAGAATGGTAAAATTGGTGGTGGTGGTTTAGGCTGACCAAAACCGATCCAGAACGAAAATGCCAGGCCTACTGCAAGACCAGTTAGGACACCCTTTTGATTTGCTGATTTGATGTACATGCCAAGGGTGAAGAGTCCAAGTAGTGGGCCACCCACAATGCCAAATATGGAAAGTGCCGCTTGTAGCACGCCACCCAGCGAGCCGGCTAAAAATGCTATACCAATGCAAGCTGCACCATATATGAATGATAGCATTTTCGAATACCACGTAACCCGTGCATCGGGCAACGCTTTCTTGGAGGTATACTGTACTAGCGGTTTCAAATAATCTTCAACAGTAACCGCGGCCAATGATGAAATTGCCGAAGAAATCGTTGATAAACTTGCAGAGAATATGCCAGCAACAAAAAGTCCTGATAACCCTGGTATGTTGCCCATTGTATCGACAACGAAGAGTGGCATTACCTGATCACGTGATTGTATGCGTCCTTCCAACAACGGATCACAGTCGCGATAATAATAGTAAATACACAGCCCCGAGAAGCATGTACTGCAGCTCAACAGAATCAATATGGGTAAAGTCCACCATAGCGCTTTCTTGGCAGATTCCAAATTACGCACCGACATTAAACGTTGCACTTGCGTTTGATTTACACCATAAAGTGATAGAAATGTTGCGGCACCACCAAATATCTGTGTCCACCAAGTGTGACGTGTCGTCGGATCAATGCTAAAATTAAGAAACTCAATACGTCCACCTTCCACTGCCGTATTCCAAATCACTTCAAAGCTACCCGCTTTTATTGTAGCACAAATTATCACGCTAAAAACGGACACAAACATGAGCAACGATTGAAAAATATCGGTGATGAGAACAGCTTTCATGCCTCCGAGTGTTGCATAGAATGTGCACACTACGCCAATAACAACAATTGAGAAGGTTTGATTTAAACCAGTGACCGCTTCCAGTGCCAAGGCGGGCGCAAATAGTACTATGCCCATGTATAGGGTCATTTGCAGCGTAAAGGCGAGCGAGGCGCAGAGACGTGTCGTATAACCAAAACGTAATTCGAGATACTCATAGACACTTGCCGTTTTCAGACGATAGAATACGGGAAGTATGAGATATGCGGCCACTGGTGTAGCCAGCACATATGATATGTTGATTAGCACAAACATTGTACCATATTGATAATTCTCCATGGAGACGCCGAGCAGGGTGACGGCAGACATAAAACTTGCCATTAAACTGAATGCCACCGGGAGTATTGACATCGAACGATCTGCTAATAAATATTCTTTAGTTGTCTTTTGTTTGCCACCAGTAAGACGATAATAGACACCAATCCCTGCAGAAATTAATAGCACGATTGCAACGATTGTATAATCCCAAGCGCCAAAGGATGCCATTGTTGTGTTAAGGATAATGGTATTGTTGGTGATTTTGTGATAATTTATTGTTTTTAAATTTTTTATTGTAGTTTTATTTTTTTCTATACTTTTACGCATACATTATTAATATATTTAGGTCGAGTTCTCTTTTATAATAATTTGTGATTTTAATTCTTCAATGGTTTCAAATATTTTCATTAGGAAGGAAATGATATGCATATATAAAGTTTTGGTTATATGCTAAAGCACAATATCAATGCTTTTAAAACTTTGCGTACAACGCCACCTAGTTGTGAGAAATGCCAACATTTGCTATATCAATTCACAAGTATACATTTTTATACAATAGAGAATGGTAAATATACAAAAGTTATTCACAAAAAAAAAATAAAATAAAAAAAAATGTGGGCTCCTTCCCTGAAACTTGGTTTACTTAAACGATTCTTCTCAGCAAAAACATAGAAACGAGTGTGCGACAACGACGCGATCTATCGTCTCTTCTCTTCAAAATATTGTTCGACACCGTCATAAAAAGTACAACAACAAACTTTACTACTGGCATTACTTGGGGTCTACGAGGTAAGTTAGAATAATTTGACTAATCAGGCGATATCTGCTTAACTCACAGCTAGGTATACGGACGAATAAGCTAAAACAAGTCGAAAAAACTGAGCTCGAGCTCAGCATCTTCAATAAAAGATTACGCGCATAACTTCGGTCAGCAGATTAAAGTTCCACATCCAAAACATCCAGTTGAAAGTTGTTATATCGGAACAACTTTGAGTCGAGCACAGACATAAAATCGGATATTTGGTATTTTCAACCCAATCTAGAATGTAACACACATCTCGAGATGCATGAAGATGAGTATATTTAATCTAATCAGTTCTATTGCATGAATGAGAAACGTCAAAAAATTCAAGTCAAAACTCTAACTCTAAAACTCGTTGAGGTGGTAGGTGGTCAAAGACCACTGTCTTAGAAGAATATTGCTAGTACTTTGGCCAGAAACGATATCCAACCCAAACTTATGGGCAGTGACAAGCCAATCTCCTTCCATATAGAAATACCGAAAAGCAATTTGAGTTGGTTCAACCATACACTGCGCAAACCACTCAATGCATGAGCAGCTATTGATTGGAACCAATAGAGAAGTTGAAGGAAAACATTAATGCAACTTAAAACAGAAATAGAGCGAACTCAACTAAGTTAGAGCGGATTAGATTGAAGAAAGTGCGGGAACTGATCACCTAGTCACCGAGGCTTCAGTTGCGTCTATTGTAACAAACTGTATAGATAACAAATCATCCCTGAGTTTTGTATTCGTTAAGAATTGTAAAACCTTCTTGGATGATTTGTCCGCAATTTCTGACGATTCTAGGTAGTGATTTCCTAAGTAATGAAGACGGATCCATATAAGACAATTACAGTGACACAATAAGTGTTCAGCTGTTACCTCTTCTTCGTTACATAACCTACATAAGTTATTCTGACTTATCTTCATATTATATAGGTGTTTGTTTACTCTAGTTCCGTTAAGAAGCCTGAAACAATGCGAATACCTGTTCTTGTTAACCCAAGAATATCTATAGTTTTTTTTGGGATGAAGGCTTTTGCTACTCTTATACCTTTTGTGTTACATCCAGTATTGATGCAATTTATCTTCAAGCCATCTATTGAGATTGTGCTTCGTGGAACTCTATGGCAGCTCGCAGAATGGTACTGGTCCAGCAAATTTACAGGTAGCTTCTTTTATAGCGAGCTCATCTGCCTTTTCGTTTCCCATATGCCCACTATGACCTGGTACTCATATCAGATGAACTCGATTGCAGGTAGCTAGTCTATTCAGTAGTTCCACACAATCCCAGACAAATTTTGACATAATTTTAAAAGCGTTAAGTGCTAATAATGCGGCTTTACTATCAGAGTGAATAAGGATGTGGATATTAATAGTGTCTATCTCTTCTTGAAGCCAGAGCTCTATGGCGTGTATTTCGGCCTGAAAAACTCAGTTTTATTGACCTATACTGGTAAATAAGTGTCTCTTTGTCTTTCTGAATGAACTCAAGCACCACCAGTTTTAGAGCCATCTGTGTACCTGACATGAAGTTATGTTGTGATGAAGGTTTATTCTGTTCCCGGTTAGCCCTGTCTGGGAATATTACTTTGTAATGCTGTCTGAAGTTATATATTTGAGATGACAGAAGTCACTTATGGCTAAGTAGGCTTCATCCCTAAGTAGGGTTCGCCATAAGCGCACTGCACTTTTTTTCCTTTAGTAAGATAAATTTTGCTACAAACTGCAGTGCTTCTTTCTTAATAAATAAATGAATTGGGGGAAGGTTTCATACAAACTCAAGGGCTGCAGTCGGAGCAGACCTCATTGCCCCAGTTGTGGAAACATAGACTAGTCTTTGTGATTTGTTGACCTTGCTCTGCGCTGATTTCTGATCCAGCTTTTTACACCAAAAAGGTGCCGCATAAGCAAGGATTGGTCTAGTAATGGTTGTATATAGCCATAGGGGCATTTTCGGATTGAGTCCCCAGATTTTACTCATTAAACATCTGCTCGTCCAAAGAGTGGCCCTGGCTTTGTTTATGGTTTTATCTAAGTGACTATTTCATAATAGTTTTTCATCGAGTGTGACACCGAGATACGTTACTTCGTTTGAAAAAGGAATTCTTTCACAAAAAATGAAAGGCCCTTTAATTTTGAAAATTTTTTTCTTGGTGAAGATACTATGCAGGTCTTTTTAGGGTTAACATTTAGTCCCACCTTCCTGCACCAAATTGATATAAGGAACAGCGCTCTCTGGAGTAAATGTGAGATTGTATTTTCAAATTTTCCTCTGATAAGGACAACAATGTTATCAGCATAACACTGTACATCCATAGATTGAGAAGTGCGGAACCACAAGCTTAGTCTTCGATAGGTTAGGATGAAAGCAATTTATTGTGAGCATATGCTCCTCATTGGAATGATGACAAAAATTTATATATGTAAGTGGCCAGCACAGGCCTACATAGATAACTAGTTTTCTTTTTATTCGAAAACTGCGACATTTGAAGGGTAATTTATGTCGCACCTCTAATTAATATATTTTCAATTCACTTTTACTAAATGAATGCATTAAGACTAATTTAGTTCAAAAATAATTCTGAATTCAAGAAGCTTGAATGAAAAGTTAAGTTTATAATATTTGTCTTAGCTTGGAAACTACACAGCGCACAAAAAAACATTCCAATCCTTTTAAAATCGACACATTCAGCGACATCTTTCGACCAAGTTTTCTCCATTAAATTTAAAAAAGTTTGAAAACCATTGAAGAATTAAATGAAACTTTCACTTCATATCACACAAATTAAATGTATGTGAATTTGTGCTCAATTTATTAAAATTTTATTATGGCATAAATATGTTTGCACTTTTCTGAACACTTTTTCTTTAGAATCGATTAAGTTAATCAAATCAACTGCGACAATTCCGCGTAAGATTTCTACATTTTTATCAATATTTATAGAAATTTTCAATGAATTTTGCTTGAGAGTTTTCGAAGGCGATAAGTTTAAGTTTTTATTTAAAAGCACTTGAAGTTAATAAAATTTGTAAATACTTCTCACGTGTTATTGCCGATAGTTTAATGTTAAAATTCACTTTTTAAATGAAAAAGAATATTATTTTATAATATGCGAGGTGACGACGACGAGTGAATACTGACGGTTAGACAATTGACTAGCAGCAGCATCAAACTTTTATGGGCGCATTTATAGATTTTTATTTTTGGTAGGTATTGTTTAGATTATCTTTATGGCGTTTAGCGCAAACGATTTAGACAGCGATTGTAAAATACTTGGTATCAAAAATATGAAAAAAAAAAAATAAAAAAAAAAAACAAAAAAAAAAAATATGTTCAGCACTAGAACTTTAGTACTTTCGATATGTACCGATGACTGTTGTCTAGACAGTGCTAGTTTTGAACAGGAACTAACTCGAAATTTGGTAGTCGATGGAGACTGCGGCGTTCTTCACCGTTTATCCACACAACTACAGAGAAGAGTTGGGTACCTTTGCTGCAGCATATGTGAATGTGATAATGGGAAAATTTTATTTTTGGATAAAAATAAAATCTAATTACGATTTTGCTATTGAGATGCTAAATATATACAAATATTAAAGGCGCGCAAAAATGGCAAAAACAAAGAAATAGCGTGCGTTTTATTGGCAATACGTACGAACATTTAACAGAGCAGCAACGAAGTACAAATAGCAACGGAAAATAAGCACAAGTTTGTAGATATCTCGCTGACTGGATGCATGCACACATTTATGTAGCCGACTCCACATCCAGCCATTCGTTGTGTATCTGCTTTGTATAAATATTTAATTGTCGTTTTTACAATTTTATCGCTAGTCTTTGTGTGTTTTGATATTTTTTTTATTGTGCTTTTTTGGAATGGTATAGTATTAATTAATAACATTATTACGAACCATAAAACTTTATTTTATTATTTGTATATTTTTTGTTTACTCGTACTATGTATGCAAGTAAATAATTTTGGTTGCAATGCTCTAAGCAAAGTATAAAACGTGTGAAGTGAATACAATAATGTAAAAGGGTAGCAAACAAATTACAAATAAAGAGCAGCACCACACCAAAATATGGCAATAATGAAACAATTCATTCATGCTGAGAATTATTTACATTGGGATAAAGAATTGGGATAGACCGACAGACTGCAGCAACAATAAAATGTGATTTTTTTTGTGAAATCAATGAAAATATTGAAGACATGAGATAATAAGTACTACCGTGCATCCTTATAATTTCCTAAGTTTTTTTTTCAACAGTTATAAATGGCAATTAAAGAATTATAAAGCTTCAAAATTAATTAAAATATAGAAAATTCGTTAGTTGCAGATTTTTCGCCTGTGCGCTCTTCGTCCAAAATGGTTGCTTCGCAAATTTACTTCCATGGAGAGAGAGAAAGATGAGAGAGAAAATATACCGTTTTTTTTGTACTCTTTTGCATTTCTCATTGGTTGTACCCAGTGGCGGATCTGGCATTTTACCATGGAGGGTGAATTTTAATTTTTTTCACTGTTTAGTTAAGGTTATTATTTTGTGGTGTAATAAATAATAAGTAGCCTAGACCTACTAGACCTACTAAACAACCAACATGCACAATGGTTTTCTTTATTTTAAACAAAATTTATGCAAAATTTGGATTGCAGTAAGCTAAGCAAGTTACATTTTTTTTAATAAAATTTCTGCAGCGCTTCTCATCCAATTTCAACTTTCAGAGTTAAAATGTATATTTTTGAATTTACCAATATTGCAAGTCATACTTGCGAAGTAAGCCAACATTTAAATGGGCTGCAATCTTTCGCTTCTGTAAATGATATACTTGAAGAATTTGTTTTGAAAACCTTGCAGATTGTACAATAAAGAGATGGCAGATTGGTAGAAAAATTATATAAAAAATTAATGAACAATGATGCCAGAAGAATGTCAAAAAGTTCATAGAATTAGCAGATCAGACGATCGTTTCAGAATCCGCTTTTCCGAAAAAAAGTCATTAACCTACTACTGAATATAATATTGCAACTTCTCAGTTAAAAAATTACAAATACTATGATTGCATGTAAATATCCGTGCAACTATATTACGGCAAAATAAAATATGGCTTAATTTAATTTAGTCACCGCCAGATATGACGATGTGCAACTGTGGGAATCTTAATTTTTGTTTTTGTAATAGTATTCACTTTACGGAAATTTATATTAATTTCTGACTTCGTAAAAGCAGGAAGAAAGAAGGAAGTGTAAAGAATACATAATTCTTCGGGGTTGGCAGCCTACGTTCTCTTAGACAGATGAAGATAGTTTTGCTGCCAACGCCACCTGTTATAAATTCGCCATGGGCCCAAACGTGCGTTACATACACATGGAGCCAGTAACGTATAGAAGCAAAAAATTTACAGGGACAATTTATAAGTTTCTTCATTTGTTAACATCTGCTGTATACAGCCCAAAATTCTCTTTTGAAAATATTTATTTTGTTTACTTCAATACAAGGTGAAGTTAGCAGCAACTTATTTTTCTTCTTTCTTTGTGGTTAATAGCATTGGCTGTCAAAAGCATTATTTACTTTTGATTGTTTATTTACCTTTTTCCCCCATTTTGACATTTACTGCATGCCGCCATGGCAACGTGTTGTTATTGTTTTGTTGTATGTCTGAACTTGACATTTAGTAGTATCCGACGCAACAACAAGGTAAAATTGTTGTAATCTTTCTATCATCTTATACATAATTTCACCAATGCATGCCGCCATGTTAAAAATGAGAGCAGAAAGTAGAGTACATGAGAGCGAAGTTTAGCAAATGGGCGATAAAGAGAGGCTTTCATTCTTTTGTTTTTTTCCTTTTTATTTTTTCTATAAATATAGCAATCTTCTAAAATTGCAATTTGAAGCTGCTCTTTTTCTATTAAAATCTTCAATTATCAATTTAAATTTCTTCTAAGACTGTGAATTTAAGATCAGAAGAATTTCTTTTTCTTCCTCTTTAACGCATCTTTGTAAGTGTGAGTTGCTATTACCAGAAAAAGTTTGTGATCAATACATTTCTTGGCCAATATTTTATTATTCAATTATTATAATTCTTTCGTTTATGCCCAGGATATCTTTGATGATATCTCAAAGGTGTCATGCGCTCTGATGGCAGCGTGACGGTTGGAAAATATTCTAAGCTTTAGACCTATGTACATATATTCGAGTTTTAATTGTGGCAAGTATCTTCGCTGGGATATGTTTAGTGTCTTTTCCATATACTCTGAACGTCTGGTGTTCGGCCCTTACACACCTAAACCAATTTCCTACTCTATGTATGTTTACCACTTGTCTGATTTTCAATTCTTCTTGTTAATAAATATAATTTTAAAGTATATGAGAAATATTTATATACATAGTTATATGTATATACTGATTAAAACATGTCTGGGATAGTTAATCTGAGCTATTATAGCAAATATGAATTCCAGTTCCCTTAATGTGCTATTGTGACAAAAGATAACCAGATTTGTATAAGATCAAAGTTTTTGTGTAAATTTTTGGCTGTTGGTTGGAATTTTGATCGCTTAAATTTTTTTTTTTTTTTTGTTTTTCTTTTGTGGGAATTTTTTAATAGAGCAACACCTTAACTAGATGGTTCCACAAACGCATGACTTCCGCAAAGAATTATTTTTCAAGGAAAATTTAAAAAAATCTTTGAATTAAAATTTGTGTATTCTTAACCGATTTAAAGAATTGAAATAAATCACATAATATCGAATTGTACAGCATTAGTGACTACCTTGAAAATAAAAAATAATATAAATTCTTAGATCGGACATAATTCAGAAAACAATATTTATATACGATCTGAATTATAAATTGCAAAGTGTACACCCTTCAGTATTCTATTAATTTGTACACAAAATTTAGCAATCAAAACTTAAAGAGAAAGTTAGTCGGACTGTTTATGTTCCAATCCAAAAATTTTTAATACAAATAGTGAATAAAATTCAAGACTTGAACAAAGACAAAACTTTACTATTTGCAGACGCTGTTATCAAATATCATTATGAAGTTTTATTTTTATATACGACAAACTAAGTTTAGGTTTGCCGATTTAAAAAATAAATTGTGCCCACACTGAATGATTTTGCACTTAACTGTCATACCAACAACCTCTAATGAAAAGCACGGGAAACAACCATGATCATTGGTTATAATCGAATGTTTCTTATACAATCAGTTAATTTAACTTAATTCAAAATTCTGTGTTATAAATTATAAAAAAAAATCTGTTCATCATAAAAAATTAAGCAGTTAATCAGAAGCATAAATAAATGTTTAAAACAAAATTGTTTTTAAATTTTTAACGCGTTGATTGATTATTATTAATGATGCTCAAGAAAAGAGGAGGGGAAATAAAGATTTAAATTAAAACTAAAATACTGCATAATAATATAAACAATAAGTTTATGTGTTTATATAAACAGATTCAGCAAGAATAACAAAAAAGGTATGATTTATTCCCCCCTTTGTATAAGAAGCTAATATGGACTTAGACGGGTAATATAAATGGAAAAGTTCAATTATTCATGTAAAACTTTATAATTAGCTCTTTTAGGATATATTTAATATTTCTGTAGCATTTCAACTATCTATGAACAATAACCAATCTCGTTTATGCAATCAAAAGAAAAACTTTGTTTTGATAAGGTGAAATTCATTTTTCTGAAAATAACCTAGTCGCATTCGCATAAATCTACTCCAAAATCAATAAAATATACGTAAACAAATACATGGTTTAGTACAACTCACCTGCACTTGATACCAGCCAAAGTTGCTAGGCATTAATTTACGGAATCTACCAAATTTTCCTTTTGGAATAGGTGATCCTTTGCGTCGTGGGGCATTATTACGTTCTTCAAACTGAAATCTCGAATCGAACTAAAAAAAAAACGCAGTCATGCAACAAATCTAAAAGTAATAAAAACTTGAATGCAAACCTTAGAAGAAGTAGCAAAATTATCCATATCCTCATCATCTTCCAAGCGGGAGCGTAAGGCCATTTCGGCCACACGTTTCTTAATGCCACCAGCTGGTTGTAGGAGCGAAGGCTTAAAACTGACTCTGCGTGTGGAGTTGCGCTCCTTGTTGCGATCACGATCGCTGCCACGATCATTGCGGTCACGGTCATCATGCTCTATACGAATGAAAAATAATTATTTACCTACTTACAACTAATTATTGTTGTAATTTACTCGCGCAAAACCTTACCAATATGTTCAAATTTTAGATTCGAGAATCGTGAGCCTCCCGAGGACATACCACCACCTCCACCACCACCGCCGCCATTGTAATTACGTTGTCCACCAAAACCACCACCTCCACGTTTTGGCATTTTTATTTTTTCTACTTTTGTGCACTTAATTTGATATAAAATAATAATAATTTTATAGTTTTTTGATTGCTTTTGCTTTTATTTACAGCAAATGATGAAATTTCTTAACAAAACACACGTGAATTCCCTTTTTTTAACAATTAATTCCAGTTTTTGCAAATTTTCTTTTCGCTTTGGTTCTTTTCACGTTTATGTCAGTGCATATGTATTTGCGTGTGTGTATATATAATCAAGCGAATTTGACATATTGAGCAATTCAGCGTTGAGCGCCATCTACATGTTGAGTAATGAAAAATAACAGAATAATGACAACCGTGTTACTTTAACCTTTAAGTGCATGAACTTTTTCGATCAATATAACAGATTGGGAAGAAAAACACTGTTGGATTTTTAGGTTTGAAATTTCGTCTGGAACTGAGTTTCCAAACTCAAAAAGCTAATAAAGAAGGAAAATATTATTGGATCTAAGCAAATTTGGACATATTTGGAAGGCAAATAAAAGCGAAATGTGTTACAATATTATATAAAGTTTTCCTAACATCAGTGTTTATAAGTATCTGTTAAATTTACGAATAGTGTGAGAGGGGCAAGTGATTTTCATAAAGATCCATCGTATTATCAAAAGAGTGAAAGATTTCGTACTGATGAAAATATCCTTTTTATTTGAAATTAAGCTTTAAATTGAAATGCAATACAATTCATATACAGTGAACGTTATCTGAGAAAAATAGAGGAAGACAGTTTTGCTGCCAACATTTCCGGTTATAATTTCACCACCCTACGGCTAATGCCTTAAACACAATTGCATTGGATGACGGAAAACCCCAATTCTTTGCAACTTCATGCGTTTCAATACGTTCTAATTTTGACAGCGGGTATCCGTCGTCCGACGCAGTTGTGTTCAAGACCATCTTTTTTGCTAGCTCAATGTAAACAATATTTAATGGTAAGACATCGATTTTGAAGAAAACATTAAAAAAGAAGCGCATTTCTGTTGTGTACGTAACCTTTTGTCTTTTTTTTTTGTGTTTTATGCAATTTATTTCACAGTGCGACGTCACTTTTCACATGTGAACATGACAGTAGAAGCAAAATATAATTGTAAGTGTTAGACTCATTTATTCGTAACTGATTCTAGACTAAATTGACTTTCTAAGAAATTACTAAAAATATATAAACTCAGCATAGAATAATGATATGTGTATCTTGTAAAAGAAAATTGAGAAACCATGGCTTTGTGCCACCACCTGGAATACATAAACTTTTTTCCTATTACTGTATCCAATGAAGCTAATTAGGCGAAATCATACCAGTTTTACTTGTTTATTGCATTCTCTTGAAAATATTCCATTTGAAATTGAAAAACGGTTTTTATTATTTTACTTTTTATTAGTTTTAAAATATAAAAATTTAAAATAAATTAACAAACTTTTAATACTTAAAACAGCTGTCTGGGATAGACGTTGTCGCTACTGCTTTTAGGATAGAATTCAGGTTCTTCAGCCATTAGTTAGTTAGTAGTTAGAACATTATCTCTTTATATGCTTTGTAGATAGTAGCAACATCTTTTTCTTTACCTTCTATACAAATAAGCAAACCGCCATTTTGTCGATATCTCTGCTCAACGGTTATGAGAAGACTGGTATGATATTTAATACCGGCGGCATATACCTTATCGATTTCATTGACGCGTAAATCAAAATTCAATGTAATCGGTAGATTACCAAGTAATTGTTTTCGTGCCTCATACGCGCCGTCGATACTCCCAATGATACTTACTTTATGGTTCTGCAACGGCTTCTGAACATTCATGTCGTCATTTAAATTGGGGAAAATTATTGTTGTTTCCGTTTGTTTCATAATTCTCAAAATTTCTGCATTGTTTACGCCCTTCATGAATTTGTGATACTTTGGCGATATTTTTAAGTCCATCTGCACTGGCACTATACATTCTCTCGAACTATTTTCGTGCTCATATACATAAATGAGTAAACATTTTGCAGCATCCATAATTTGAGCTGCTTCCTTTTCGCGGCTCTTGATCAGTACCCATGTCGTCGAGGTATTAAGTTGTGATGTTAATTCAATTTGTACATTATATGTTTCCTCGAGTGTCTTCAAATATGCTGGATTTTCTGTTGCTTTTATTGGCAAGTAAAAACTTATCGTAAACTGCTTCAAATGATGAACTAAACTGCGGGCACGTTCAACATTCTCTAATGAGCCAGTTATATCAATCTGATTAGTCGTATTTGTTGTGTTTGAATCGGGAACATAAATCATCGTTGTCGTTTCTTCGGAGATATTATTTATATTTTCAGCACTCTGTCCAACGATGAGCTTATGATCCGTAAAACTGGTGTACATTTTCAATATCACGTCGAGACATGGGGGAGCCAAATATGTTGAAATTTGCTTTTTAGCAATTTCTATGTTCTTGATTTCACCAAAAATGCGAATATGACACTTCTCTTTAACACTTGCTTCCAACATGCGAGGCCATTGAATCAATGTCATTGTAGTTTTTGTGACGCTTTCGAAGAAATATTCGGCAATGTTCATGTCTTGATCCATCAAACTTTTTGCCAGCATCTGTGCGAGTTTTTGGCGGTCCACCTCAAAAAAGTCTGCCCGCAAATCGTGAGGATTCGGGATTCCCAGTTGAAGAGCATATTCTATCCTTAAATCGTTGTCAAGTTGATTCGTAGAGAGTGCACCATTGAGATTTGTATATAAATGACTGGTTTCCATTTAAAATTTTTCTTGTCCGCTATTGATCAAATTATTTTGCTAAAGTAGCTGTTCGCTGTAAGTCTCAATCAAAACTAATGCTGCATTGATAAATTCAGAAATATTTATTCCAAATCCCGCTTCTGTTTTCTTATAGTTAACCTTGAAAAATATAATTTTTATTGCATGTCTGACCACATGGAATTATCATTTTTTACCCAAAAAAAATTCACACTTAAATAACAATTGCAATTTTATAAATCTTTTTATGTACTTACTGTTATGACCATAAATTTCAATGCTAATCAATTATCTTGTTCGTAAAAAACCTGGATCACCTATTGTTAACAATATTTTTTTTTTCAAATAAATTTATTATTATTCTTTACTCAGTGTATATATATTTATCCGCTTTTTACCTAGGGTATATTTGTTTTATGACATTATAATTGTTTATTACAAAATTTTGGAGAAAAACTACTGTATGTATAAAAGTACAGTCTAATCACAGTTCTCGTTTTGAACACTTATTTATAATTTAATGTGGCTCAGAAATTTTATCACATTATAATTGGTTATTATAAAATTCTGGAGAAAAACTACTGTATGTATAAAAGTACAGTCTAATCACAGTTCTCGTTTTGAACACTTATTTATAATTTAATGTGGCTCAGAAATTTGATCACATTATAATTTTTTATTACAAAATTCTGGAGAAAAACTACTGCATGTATAAAAGTGCAGTCTAGTCACAGTTCTCGTTTTGGACACTTATTTATAATTTAATGTAGCTCAGAAATTTTGAAGAAAATGCTTTAAAAAAATATTCAACTTTTAAAAAAACCAGCTTTTATCATTGATAAGAAATAATATTTAATCGTTTGGAAATTATAGTTTGTTTTTAGATGAGGAAACTTGTTTCAGGAAACTGTCAAATGTGATTGCATTTAGGATTTTAGTCTCATTAATAAAATTGAATAAAACCGTGGTTTAAATTGACTGTGATTATGTCAAATTCAATCCATACGTTACAATATAATTTTAATGAGCAGCACCATCTACATTTTCATAGCAGCAACTTCTCAGTATGAATTCAAAGTTGATTGGACTGTATTATAATTAGAAGTGTTAATCAATATCTAAGTTTCATTTTTTTTCAATAGCCTAATTTCCGAGAACACATTCGTAATTTTTATTTATTTTTAAAACAGATTTATTTTTATGCAAAAGATTAAAATTTTGTATTTAGGTTCACAAGTCAGGAATACTTGGTTAAGTTTCTGTCGCAAATGTACTGAATTCGGGTTTTATTGTCTTGGTGCCAGAATCCCAGAATTCTATTTCTGTTGCAAATTTAGTGAATCATGTTTCTGATCTTTGCGACAATCTGGCTTAAGTCTCCTTTCCATTAGGAAAGTTTTCTTGTTATCATGTCGATAGACGATGTCTACGCTAAACATTTTATTCCCCGCCTGCTATATTAAGGCTCAATTATGCATAGTTAACGGAACGTAACGTAACGTTGCCAACTGTCACATAAATTTCAGTGATATGGGCAGTGCATGCAAGTGACTACCGAAATCGTACGCAACGTAGAGTTCTATCTTCGATAGATTTTTACTTTGCGTTATTTATGCATAATTGAACGTTACTTATGCATAAAGGCTCAATTATGCATAAGTAACGCAACGTAGCGTAACGGAAAGTAAAAATCTATCGAAGATAGAACTCTACGTTGCGTTACGATTTCGGTAATCACTTGCACTTACTGCCCATATCATAGATATTTATGTGACAGTTGGCAACGTTACGTTACGTTCCGTTACTTAAGCATAATTGAGCCTTTAGTCCTTGTTCTTTTTTAGAATTTTAAGTATTATTCTGCTAAAATTTCATTCAGAATTTATTTTTATAGAACAAATACAAAAACTTTTATAAATATATAAATTTACACATGTCGTCGCCTGAGAATTGATTTGCGCATGTGTATACAAATTCTCAGGCGACGATGTGTGCTCACATATGTAGCCTCACATTACTTTCGGTAAAATTATCATGACTGGTCACTTTCAGTGCAGCGTTACCTCAATTCCTCAGCAAAATTGACATTTAATTACATAACAATTATTGAAACTAATGTGCATTTTAGTTTAGTGTTTAGATAAAGCATTTTTCTGGATTGGTTTAGCTACAATTTGTTTCAATATTGATTGATCAATACTTTGAAATTGCAACGCTGCGGTAAATGTTAAAATCGCGACCATCTTCCGCGCATAAACAAATAATTTATGGAGCTGACCGCAAAAATTACGTAGTTTTTTGTGTTGCGTCTTATTTTCAATAACAAATTATACGTGTATGTGAGAAAATGCCGGTTGATATCAACCGACTGACGGACGGTTGGCTGGAGCTGGAATCCGATCCCGGTTTGTTCACATTGCTGCTGGAGGATTTCGGCGTTAAAGATGTACAAGTCGAGGAAGTGTACGATTTGCAGAAGCCCATCGAAGGACCCGTCTATGGATTTATATTTCTCTTTCGCTGGATTGAAGAGCGACGGGCACGTCGAAAAATAGTCGAAACGACAGCAGAGATATTTGTGAAGGATGAAGAGGCAGTTTCTAGTATATTCTTTGCACAGCAAGTGGTGCCGAATTCATGTGCAACGCATGCACTGCTCTCGGTGTTGTTGAATTGCAATGAAACCGATCTGCATTTGGGCGAAACGCTGAGTCGTCTGAAAGCACACACCAAGGGTATGTGTCCCGAGAATAAAGGTTGGGCAATTGGTAATACGCCTGAATTGGCGTGTGCGCATAATTCACATGCAATGCCACAGGCTCGTCGGCGTTTGGATCGTGCCGGTGCGGGTGTTTCAACGGGACGCTTTACTGGTGAAGCATTTCATTTTGTTAGTTTTGTGCCGATTAATGGACATTTGTTCGAGTTGGATGGCTTGAAACCATTTCCCATATCACACGGACCCTGGGAAGAAAATGAAGATTGGACAGATAAATTTCGACGTGTTATGGCTGAACGATTGGGCATCGCGACAGGCGAACAAGATATACGTTTCAATTTAATGGCAGTAGTGCCGGATAGACGAATAGCTATTACGCATAAGCTTAAGATGCTACGAACTAATCAAGCAATAGTTTCAGGAACACTGCAAAAGTTACTGAAAACAAGTGAAAATGATGCAGCAGCTGCGGCGGCTGCGGCGGCAGCAGCTGCTGCTAGTAGTGGCGGGGGTTCTGCAGTCAAAACTGAAGATGGCGAAGAGTTTTGTGCTAGTCAACAACAACAACAACATCGTACACCTTCACCATCACCGCTACTAGAAGCTAATGCATTTACAGTGCGTGACTTGCAATCGCTGTTGAAAAATCTCGATTCAGAAATAGCAATCAATGAGCAGCATCTCAACGATGAAAATGATCGGCGCTACATGTTTAAAGTAAATAATAATCAATCATGCTTTTTTCTAATTATAAAATATATTATTTAAACTCTCTCGTGTTCTCTCTAGGTTGATGACTGTCGTCGCACACACAATTATGATGAATTCATATGTACTTTCCTTTCGATGCTCGCCCATCAAGGTGTATTGGGCGAGCTGGTAAGTCAGCATCTGTTGCCATCAAAAAAGATTGGTGGTCAAAGTGCTGCAAATCGCATTAGTAAACAAAATTCAACGAATGTTTCTGGCAATGCACAGAACAAGCAGAAAAATGGTAAATCACCAAAAACACCTGGGCGACGACGTAAGGGACGCAATAAGTGTAAGAAACGTAAATAGGTGTAGATAGATGTGTTTAAGAAGACTGTCGTAGCTGTGTGTAGGCTCTAACGTTTTGAAATATAATGAGAATGATGAAATTTTGTAAAAATATTTAGTATAGCCCTATCAAAATAATAATTTATTATTTGTAAGCAATGATAATGATTTTTTCTAAAACTAAAATATGTAACTCAAAGTTATACATAGTTTATATATTCTAAATTAAGCATAGTTTAAGAGTTTAAATTATAAATGTTATTATTAAATCTCCAGAACAGTTTCCTTTAAATTTTGTGAATACAATTTGATTTTTTGTTCTTTCTTTTAAATGCTAACTGACATTTTCACTATTTTTTTTCTTTTTTCAGCATATGAAAAAATGAAATAAAATTTAGAAAAAACTAATCCAAGGCGTGTTTAAACTTACATATATGCATTCCATAGTAAATGGGTATTCAAAATCCGTTTGGAAATCAAGCAAACATTACAATTTGGATTACTATTTATATCATGAGGAGTTATGGATTACTTTCAATTGCAAAGGGTAAGCAAGATAAAAGTGATTCCAGAGAAAATAAATTTAAGGGATTTACTTTGCAATAAAAATAATGAGAGGTAAGCCGCATTCTTTTTCGTCTAACTCATGTAATTACTAAGATATCATAAAAAGTTAAAATAGTCGTTTTTACTAAAGATTTCTGATTATTTCTCAGAAATTAAGTGTAACCATAAACCCCTTAAATGAAAACCAATACGATTAGAAATCTGTGAAAATCTACAATACACCCAATTTGATACAAAGAGAATGGCTATGGGCTTCGTCCAAAACACAATAAGTGATTAGATAAATAACGTGTTCAGAGTCTAAAAAAGTATCTGTTCCTGAAGTATGTCCACAAGGTGGAGTAACTTTAGCACTTCATTAGAGTATATAGAATAACAGACTCACTGACCATCAATGGTTTCGTTATGCAAAGATGCACTGACGACATTGTACCGGTGATTTCGCAGTTTTGTGTTATTAAGGGGTAACATTTAATTGAAACAATGAAACATCAAACTTTTTTGGGAATTTTTCTTAAGAATACTAAGAAAGCAATCAAAAAGAGGAGTAGAGATATAATTCTACATGTATTAAAGTACCAAGAAATTTTTTATGAAAGCAGAATTTGGATCAGACTCTATGTAGAACAAAAATAAATTTTTTTCGTTATTATTTAGATTAGCTAGAAAAGCACACATGTGGAAATGTGGATTTTTCGCAAAATGTCAGTACCTTGAAAAAATGTTTATAACATAATCAAAGCCCAATTGAGAGCCATTGGATGCCTGTGAAGCGAAAAATTGGTATGAATACGTTTAAGAAACTGGAGGATCTGTATGAGGATGTTCAAAATCAATGGAAGCGAGTTCGAATCGATCAGGCAAAAAATTTAACAGAGCCAATGTCACGTAGTCATGCAACAGTGATCCCTAATAATGGATATGCGACAAAGTTTTGAAAACTTTTTCGATTTTTCTTCAATTTTCACATTGACTTTTTCTAGTTGCAAATGTGTTGACATCTTCAATTCAGACTTTAATTTAACATTAAGTCCTTTCCCGTACTACAACGCGGGTGAACGCGGTCGCCTAAAACAGCCCAGAAAGCGTTCCCGTACTTAAAAAACTTTCACAAAGAATTTAGAAAATTTTGGTTGAACCATACTCATTCATTACTGTGTTTTTTTCTTTGTATAATTCTTCTCTCAGATGAAATTAAAAGCTCTGAATTTAACAACATCCCAACCATAAGATCCCTATTTCAAATAGGGATCTTATGGTATCTTCACAGTAATGAAAATATCGCTGAATTCATTGTTCTAGACAACACAAATGAAGCAAAAATCGGTTATGACTCGGATACAGATTTAGAATATTTTACTTTAAGTGAGTCATTAGATGAAAGTGAATGAAATTGTTTAATGTATAATGAATAAATATGTGCCTACACAAACGAAACATGCCTATCATTTTTGATCGTATTTTTTACAGATTTGTGTGGAACGAGGGCGTGGCAGTATTCGGATTACACCTACTTTTTGCAGAATGGTTATAGGTATAAAATATCCAAATAACAACAGATTTCTGTAGTCATATCTAACGAAATGTTTAAGTTCTGGTCTTTTAATTTATAAGTTTATACGGGAGGTGGGCGTGGTCGTGGCGGGTTTGAGTTTATTTCTGCACCATATATTTTTAAAGGCAATAAATTCATATGTGCAAAATTTCATCGCTATATTTCACATATGCTCGAAGCTGTAGCTTTTTAATTTATAAGTTTATACGGGAGGTGGGCGTGGCCGTTGTCGGGTTAAGTTAATTTTTGAGCTATATATTTTTACAGGCAATAAATTCATATATACAAAATTTTATCGCTATATTTCACATATGTTCGAAGCTGTAGCTTTTTAATTATTCTGTTTATATAGGAGGTGGGCGTGGCCGTGGTTGGATTAAGTTAACCATATGTTTTTAAAGGCAAAATAAGCTTATGTGCAAAATTTTGTGGCTCTATAACAATTTTTTATAGTTTTGGCCATCGATTGTATGGTGATGTTACAAAGTGCGCCGTCAAGAATTAAACCGCAAAACAACGTGTTAAAAAGCTGAAACAGTATTTTGTTAAGAAATAGGAATGCTGCACAATGAACGGCGAAACTTACGTTTTAGCAGACTTTTCCCAGCGTCCTGAGCAGGAATTTTATACAACCGATTCTCGAGGAAATGTTGCGGCGGACAAATTCAAAGCCCGAAAGATGACAAAATTCCTAAAGAAATTTTATGTATGGCAGGCAATTAGCAGTTTTGGCAAAGCTCATTAGTGACATCGGGTATAATCAAAGGCGAAATATACGTGAAGGAAAGCTTGCAATTTGACACTAACATGAAGGTATCCTCTTTTTTTTTTAGGCTGACCTCGGTTCATGTCAGTACAGCAAAGCGGCCTTAAAGTGATTCCAACGGAATGAAGTGGTTTTAATGCGTAAAGAAGCCAATCTACCAAATTGTCCAGAACTAAGGCCAATTGAGAGATACTGGGCTTTAGTAAAAAGGAAGATGAAGTTAACAAAAAAAGTGGCCAAAGCCCTTCAAGACTTTAAGAGAAAGTGGTCTTCAGCTGCTGTGAGGGAGTCGGACACTACCATAAAAACATTAACGGATGGGGTTCCTGAAAAATTGAAACTTCTTATATAAAAAATAATAATTCTTGGTTTCTAATTTTATTTCTAAATCTAAAAATAATTTAAAAAATAAAATACTTTAGTTTATAAAAATCGGACTACTACTACTAATCGGTTCAAAAGATTTCATCATTTTTTAGCGCACAAATTTATTCTGCGCTATCCTTAGATGCACAGTATCGGACAAAAAATTTACAACTGGAATTACAAAACTGTTACTTAACTTTACACATTGATTTTAATTTTAACTTAAACAAAGACAATTGAGTAATAAAACCCAAAACCATTTTCCAGATTTTATAATCTATTATTTACATACTAATAAAAAAGCAAAACAGCACTTATCAAATCGCTACAAAGCAATTGCAACTAAAAAAATTCACTACTTTTTACAAAAAAACAAAAAATCATTGCAAACCCTTTTTTCTCAATTACTATCTTACATTGTCGAGACATAGATTCAAATGAGTTGTTAATGATGCCTTGAAAAAAAAGTCATCAACATTTAATATACATTCTGTCAAATAAGTACCCGGAAATTCTCATTTTAAATTTTCCCTCTGAGAATATTTCAAAAAAATTTTTTTCCTAGGTTGGCACAACTATTCTGTGAATTTTTATTGCTATGTGTCATTTAGTTTGGTTACGGCGTCATTAAGAACAAGTCAACCTTTTGTGTGCGTTGCGATTTTTACTATGGATAAAAATATCGAACAAAGAGTTTGTGTGAAATTTTGTGTTTCAAACGAAATTTCTTGTGCCAAAACGTTGGAAATGTTGAAAAAAACATTTGGTGATTCAACCATGTCGAAAACTCAAGTTTACGATTGGTATAAATCGTTCAAAGAGGGGCGAGAAGAAGTGAACGATTTGCCACGTTCAGGACGGCCTTCGACCTCTTCAACTGAAGAAAACGCCGACAAAATAAAAGAAATGGTGCTCGAAAATCGTCATTATAGTTTGCTAGAGATAGCCCAAGAAATGAACATGTCTCATGAGACCGCTCGTCATATTTTGGTTGATGTTTTGGGTATGCGGAAAGTCTCAGCGCGATTGGTGCCAAAATATCTGAGTTTTCTTCAAAAAGTGAATCGCAGTAAGGTGGCTGAAGACATGCTTGAACGCGTAAATTCCGATCCAACGTTCATCGAACGCATCATAACTGGTGACGAGACATGGGTTTTCGAGTACGACATGCAAACAAGTCAACAATCATCGGAATGGCGCGCCAAAAATGAGCCGAAACCGAAATCGCAACGCACACAAAAGGTTGACTTGTTCTTAATGACGCCGTAACCAAACTAAATGACACATAGCAATAAAAATTCACAGAATAGTGGTTGACAGTTGTGCCAACCTGGGAAAACAATTTTTTTGAAATATTCTCAGAGGGAAAATTTAAAATGAGAATTTCCGGGTACTTATTTGACAGAATGTATTGCTGCGCTCATTTCTCTCGGACGGGTTAAGGTCCGGCTAATCATCAATGACAATGACAAAAGCCTGATTATTGAACATCTCATTAAAAACCTAAATGGCAACTTTTTGATCTCTGATGATGAACTGTGCCGATGGAAAGAACATTTCTCCTCTGTGTTTAACAACGTTCTAGTCTCTTCTGTTTGCCAGCCTGTCATTTCCAGCGACCCCATCGCTATAAACTACTACTATTATGGCACTATAGCCACTGGAGGGCCAAGGCCGAGCTTTTCGCATCCATTTATGTTGCGTGAGTTATATTTATACACGAATGGAAGAGACCTACAGTTTTATGCCGAATCCGAACGGCGAGGTGAAAAGCTTTTCATAGGCATTTTTTACTCTAGGAGTTTTGCCATTAGCAGCCAAGAGGTGGTGCCGTGTAGAACAATTTTTATTTTCTATTTTTAATTTTTAAGCGGGCCGAGATGTGAACGCGGACACCTCTGCATAGCAGTCCAACACACTAACCACTAATAAACTCCCGCATTAAAACATTTCTACCAAATCTGGTAGAAATTGCTGCTGGAATAAAGCAACTGCCGAACAATAAAGCATCCGGAATAGATGGTTTACCAGCCGAACCATATCAAAATGATATAATGCTCTCTGCAGAAATTCTGTTTCCACTAATTACATCTTTATGGGAACAAGAGTCCTACCGCAAGAATGGAAAGATAGTGAAGCTGGCAAAAAAGGCGACTGGAGAGGTATCTCCGTACTCCCTGCAATTTCAAAAATTATTACACGGAATAATTTTGAATCAGCTAAAGGACCACTTGGAAGCATCCATTGGTTCCAGTCAAACCGGTTTCCGCTGTGGTTTTTCTTGCACTGACCAAATCAACACGCCCCGAATTATCATCGAGCAGTGCGTGGAATTTAAATCAAAGTTACACCTTTTACTTATTGACTTTGTAAAAGCTTTCGAAAGCGTCAACAGAGAGAGTATTTGGGCTGCACTGCAGAGAAAAGCTTGTAGCGCTCATCAAGAAAAGCTATAATGATGCAAGTTGTTACAGCCTTCGTGAAGGCTAACTGTCGGATTCATTCCACGTACTGAGCGACGTGCGGCAGGGCTGCATTCTCTCTCCAATCTTGTTCCTTATTATCATCGAAGATGTCCTGAGTGCTTCTTTCTCAAAAGACAGCCAACCCAGAGGTATTCAGCGGCAGATAACACTTTTCTGAGCTATCTAGCTTATACTGACGACATCTGTTTACTTTCATACAAGCTGTGAGACCTGAAGCTTATGACACAAATCATGCAAGAGAAACTGCAGACAACTGGACTCAAAGTCAACGTCGGTAAAACTAAAGCACTTTACCTAAATAGATCGACATCTGATCCGCTGATTGTCGGTATGGAGAAATTTAAGAATGTGGATAAATTCTGCTACCTTGGTTGCTTAATTAAAAATAGTAAAATCCTGGAAAGTGACAAGACGCCTGCAAACCTATATTAAACGCTGTCTTTACCGCATTATGCGAATATTCTGACCTCGTGTGATATCAAATACGGAGCTACTAAGGAAAGCAAGTGAGGTTGACGTAGCATCACAAATTAGAAAAAAGAAATGGCAGTGGCCGAAATGAAATCGTTGTCTAACATGGAGCGAAATGAGGGTCCTAGCACAAAACAGAGTTCGTTGGAGAAGAGGAGTAGTTGACGCTCTATGCTCCAGATGGAGTTAAAGGAACACATATGAGCTGTTGCGTGGATTTTCATCTTAAGGCAATAATTTCGACATCATTTCGTTTCCTACTAAAGTAGTGTACATCTAGGTTGAACAACGGTTCCATAAAGTAGCCTTTCCATGGAAAAAATAAATTTCATAAGAACCCTATTTTGTACAGCACTTCTACAAAGCCAGCGTATTTTCAAAAATCTGATTTTGACTTAGACCACTTTTGCACGCAACGGCTCATATGTATTCGGAGATATTATTAAAAATATTTAGCGGAGGTTGTGTGTGAGTTGGGTTGTTACTAGTGCTCTTGATACCCGTTTACCCGGGTACTATTATGACGGGTACTCGTTATGCTCCGGTTACCCGCAAATTTCTGCGTACCCCCGAATTTCCGGGTACCCGTAGCTAGTAGATTGGTTGAAAAAAAATAATAAAATTAGGAGACTACAAAATCTACTATATATATATATATATATATAAATATATTTGCTGTACGGAATAAACGCCTGAGCGGAATCCGAAAAAAGTAGTAAAATATGGTAGTGCCATATTTCATTTAGCAAGCATATTTAAAAAAGAATTGTATGCAAAAGCCAAGCAATTTTCGGGTACGCGATTTCAATTATTACCCGTAATTTTGCGGTACCCGTTGACCGAAGTGCCCGGATACCCGTGAGACCAAAGTGCCCGGGTACCCGTGAGATTTGTGGGTAATACCTGAATTCGGGTGCCCGGGCATTTGTGTGTACGGGTATCAAGAGCACTAGTTGTTATCACCCAACCCCATTACTCTTTAAGACAACAATCTCGACCAAAGGCTGCCTTCACCAACAACAACAATCAACTCTTTAAGACACTTGACAATTACACTTCATATAATAACGAATAACGAAATTTTGACATAAAAAAAAATATTTCAGAAAAGCCCCCCGAAACTTTTTTCTGCGTACTGTCTCCTTCTGGTTTTTTAACAGATTATGAAGATACAGCTGCTTTAGTTACATAGTACCATTTAGCCCATTTTTCATTTATCCATTAATTTTTTTAAGGTAGTTTTTCATTTATTTTTGGGATGTTTCTCTGGGATGTCATTTTTGAAATTGGAACCTTACTTCATTATGAAAATACTCCCTAATTTTGGGGTTATTTTTCATTTTCATTTTGCGATGATTTAGGCCAAATTTCACGGAGCCATTTATCTTCATTCCCGAATCAACACAATGCTGTGCATTACCTGCATCCTTTGTGTTGATTGCCAAAAAAAACCGTCTTCGAGAAATAGTTTTCCTGATTGCTATGACATTTTCTAGTTTAAGACTTCGTTGGAAGTACAATTCTCAATCTTCCCCCTTTCCAGTTAATTATCAACAATTTCTTTATCAAAACAATGGTTTCCATGAATAGGTGATAAAAAAAATAATATGAAAGATAATTGAAATGGAGAATCAATTTCAATTAGGTGAAAAAATGTTGCGGGAAAAAGTTTAGAGTGAAGATAGGCGCGCTAATAGTAGAAAATTTACAAAAATTTTTTTAAAAAAAAGAGTGGTATTGAGCAAATTGTTAAGAGATTTGCATACATAATTTATGGAAATGGAATATATGTATAGTAATGGGTATATACGAATATATATCTATACAATATAAAATATATGGGTATTTATATAAATATTGCACTGGGTATACATATAGAGATATCTCTCTATGTAGCATGTGTAGCGTATTCTCCTTCATTCATTCTCCACAGTCAGCAGTATACTCGAATAAACAGTAGTAAGTAAGAATTCTCAGCTCAGCGCCGCATATCAACGACACACAACAACAACAACAATAGTAACAATAACAAGAACAAAAACAAAAAAAAAAATAATAATAACAACAAAAACATCGCCAGATATGAAATGAGACCGGATTAGCGCAACGCTTTAAAACTCAACAGCTGAGAGTGTGTGTGAAGAACAGTTTCGAAAACAGTTTAGTGCGAACGTTGAGATGCGAAACACATATGCGACAATATTAAAGTTCGGCAAAACAAAAACAGAAAACGAAAAAATAAAAAAGAAGAAAACAGCAGAAAAATCGAAAATAAACAACAAAAACAACGTAAAGCGAAAAACAAAAACAAAAAAGGAAAATTTTAATAGAAGTATAGAAAAAAAAAAAGTTCTTACATATTTTTCTGCACTAAATAGCAAAAGCGAAATGAAAATGTAATTGAAAAAAGAAATATGCATAAGTATTAAATATCATTAAGAATCGCAACCATGAAATTAATAATTTAATGAGTGTGCAAAAGAATTATTCATAAATAAAAAGAAGAAGAAAAAAAGAAATTTTATTTACCATAAGCTAAACAATAATAACAACAACAACAACAACCACAAAATAACAATCTTTAACAAATTTGTTTTGTTGTAGCTTCTACCGCCGCGCGGTATTTCGGTTACCAATGAATGAAATTCGTTTGCTAAAGATCATTTGCCCCGAAAGAAAAATATGAAATACTTATGTAGATAGTATAAATATGTACATAATAATGAAATAAATAAAAAATAATGACCGTTTTTATTTTTTAATAATTTTAATAATTTGTATGTACATAAATATGTGCGTGTGTGTGTGTGTGTTTGTGTGCTGTATTTGTATTTCAACACCTTTATACATGCCTACAAGTTTGTTGCTTTTTATTGACATAACAAAATATTTTCTGGTTATTAGTTTTATTATTTGCACAAATAAGATGAAAGCTAAAGATATTGCAAGCAAAAGATAAAGATTCCATATGTAATTTACCGATACCATTGAAAATGCCCAAAAAAAAAAAAAAAAAAATTAATCTTAGAATTTCCATAATTATTCGTGGGTCTATTCTGAAGAGTCTGCGTCAAGAAGAAAAATTGCTGAAAAAAGAAAAATGTTTAAAGACAAAGAACTATAACTAAGATCACTGATGAAGAATCGTGTCGGATTCCGAAACGGGCGTCTGATTTGCCCACGGTTGCCACTTTGGTACAATTCTACCAAAACTGGTAAATTTTTTTCCATTTTTCTGTGCTTGGTACATTAGTACATGTTTTTAAAATCTGGTACATTCTGTGGGCAATAATTAAGAATTGTAAACTTATTTTCAAAATATTTTTTGTTGAAAAAGGTAAAATTTAAATATACATAATATATAATGCTTTCAAAAGAATTGTGTGTCGGACGGTAAGAGTCTCATTATATCTAGTCGGCCTAAGGCTAAATACAAAATTTATTTTAATTAATATGTTACTTTTTATTAAGGATGTAGTCTGGTGTTCCGGCCTACTTTTTAAAGTTATTTCGGGAATTTTTTATTATAACAAAATAAAATACAATTATTTCTTTTTTTTTATATGTTATTATTGACATCTTTAATTGTACAACAAAAAATTTTTGGAGTTTATTTTACGATATTTTTTTTTAGCGTTTTTTACGTCCAAAGTGCATACCTAAAAAAAAAAGTGTGGGGCTGGCCCGGGTTTAAACATTTTGATTAAAAACCAACAAAATCGCGTTGTTTTCTGTTGAAAATCGTTGTAAAAAATGATTATAAATAAACAATTCTACTACCTGCGAGAGCTATTGGCGTGTAAAATAATATATTAAAAGTTCAGACCAATCGGTTCGATAGAATTCTCTTAGACCCCTGGGCCGGTTAAAAAAACCTTGTTTCGAGAAAAACGTTTTTAAAGTTTTAACTAGAGATAAAGTTTACTTTCAATATATTGTACTTTCGAAATACATTTAAAAAAAAATACTCGATTTTTTGAAACTCGAACACCAGACTGCATCCTTAATAAATAACATTTAATGTTACTTATTATATTGGTAATTTTTTTCCCCATTTGGTACATTTTTTGGTAAATATTGGTACAAAATAAAATGAGTAAGTGGCAACCGTGGATTTGCCCGTATCTATATACACTGTTCTTGTGATGACTACATACGTTCACTAAGCCTGTTATACATTGCTTAACCCTCTAGCTCCGAAGCCAAGCGCCTCTAGATGGCCTTCACCAAAAGGGATGAAATTGCCACCATAATAGTTATCTGTTGCTACATTTTATCATATCGTTTAGGGAATTTCCCAAGCTTTTAAAAAAAATAAGCTATGATGCGTATTACAGAAGTTAACGAAAGTCAAAAATTTGTATAAAATAGGAAATTAATTATTTTCATTGTATTTGAGATAAAAGTGAAAAAAATAAAAATAAATAAAATACTTCCCGTCATACTATCCAGAAAAAAACTAGCTATGGATAGCTGAGAATTTGAATTTTTTATATAAAATATTTAATTACTTAAAACAAATTGATAAAAAGTTCATTCAACAACAAATAATTTTAGGACTATTAGTTTTTTTTTTTTTTGGTTATTAAATCAGTTTATGATTTTTACTGCAATATTAATCAATTCCGATTTTTTTTATCAATAAAAAATTTGGCAACTAGAGGGTTAAAATAAAAACTAGACATGAACAGTAGTCAAGACAAATTATAAATTAATCCTTAGATTTAATTTTCATAGTCTTCTTAAAATACCATAAATAGACTCAATGGTTCAATATTTTCAATCAACGTAGTAATTGCATTTAATTTCTCATCAAAATATCCAAACGTTCTTCGTCTACTCAGCTAATTACTAGTATAATATTTAGTTTAGAAGACATATAAAAAATTATTCTGAAATTATTTTTGTTATTCCTAAGCAGTTCCAAATAGGTAAAGGTATCAAAATGTATTCATATTCTGATGAGCAAATTAATAAAGTTTACGAAAATATATTTGGAGCGAATTGATTCATTTATAATGACAAATTTGACTATACCGGCCAAGACTTTACCAAAGGCGATGATATTAATGATAATCCCTTTCAACTCAGTTAATACTTCTGCGTATATTGAGAGTAGAAACTATTTAACAAACAACAGTTGAGACAATAACGTTTGGTTAATGATATCGCAACAATTTAAGAATAAGCCGTGCAACTGTTTTCAAAAACTTTGAATTGACAAAGTAACCATTTATTAGTTTTTTTACATTAGTTATTTACAAAATATTTTTAAGCTTTTCTTAAAATAATTTGTTTTGAAAATGCCACTAAACGTCGGAATTTGCTTTGTAAATATTACACAAAAAATCCAAAACAAGAAGAAAAATTAAGGTTTTTACCATTTTAAGGAAATGGGTTTAAAAAAATCTTTATATATATAACAACTAAAGTGTTAGAGAATATAAAAATGATTGAAAAAAAATGTGTGTTTCATGTCTGTAAAGTTCGTACTCTTCTGAGCAAAGTCTTATAGGCAGTTTACAAAAATACCAAGTTTCAAAAAATACAAATGAAAAATATATAAAATTATTGCACTTTTAACAAAAAGTAAAAAAATGCGTTCCAAAAACTATAGAAAAATAATTAAAAATCATCAAATTCAGATTAGGTAACCTGTCCGAATTTTTCTTCACACCCAATTCTTTGTAAATTTATGTGATGGATGGCGAGTCATATTTTGTCATTGAACCCAACAAATGACAACAGACATATTACTTTGTCTCTCCCAATGTAAAAGCATCAAACAAGAACAAATACAGTATATAACAAAATTGAGCAAATGAAGAGAAATTGTTTCCTATTGGTTATGCTTATGAATAAACTTTTCAATACAGGACCACTGATTCCACGCTCGCTAATGGCCAACCCTAACAAAACTTTTATATATACAGTATATAACAAAGTTGAGCAAATGAAGGGACATTTTTGGGACATGAAAAATAGCCCAAAAAAGGCGTCAAATTAAAAAATAGCAGCAGAGTTAAGTTTCAACACATCCAGATGAACAAAAGTTGAACCAAATTTTTGAAATCAGTTAACTCCTTAAGGTTCCAAAAGGGTCTTGAAAGTACCGAAATTTCGAAAATAAATTATAATTTTTCAAAATTCCTTCCTTCCCCCACGCGCTTTACGTAATATGTGAACGGCCCCTAAGGTTTAGTATTTTTGAAAATACAAAAACTGAAAATTGACGAATTTCAAAAGAGAAAATCTAGAAAAAATGTGAAAATATGTTACTAGATTTTTTCTCAATTTTAGAAGCCACCTTTCTTTAGAAGAATATACAAAAACATGCTCCGCTATCTTTCGCTCTCAGGAAATAATTCAATTTGAAAATAGGTCCGAGCGCATTTTTTTTTCGACAAAAATTGGAAGTAAACTTTTTTTTGTTAACCCTAAAAGTATGCAATCATGATGAAAAATGAATAAAAGTGTAAAAAAGTGAAAAGTTACATTCATTAATACCACTTTTATTCCAACATTAAAGAATTCCAATAAAAATTGTTTAACTTTCATCAACATAACTAAATATAATAAATTTCTTGAAGATCAAACCACCCATTCTTGCACTATAGCTTGCCAACAAATATGACAAAAATGGTTTGTGACGGAACCAAATTAGATTAATTAAAATTGACTTCAGATGTGAGTTTATCCATCCAAAATTACGCAGCGTACGAAATTTCGTTGAAATCAGAGAGCTCGTTCTAATTTTGTTCCGTCGTTATATGGTATCACATTAATTTGGGGTGGACGGGTCTTTTAATTTTTTCGTTCCTTTAAATTTTTTTTTTGATTCTTCACTGACGAGCAAAATGTCCTAGATTTTCATCGGTTAGGGGGAGATTTTAAACCCAAAACGTCCACCCTTTACTAGTGCTTGCTCACTTCAAAAATTTTCAAGTCGAGACATCAGCCGGTTCAAAAATCGGACGATGGCTTGAGGGAAAAATGTTTATTTAACCCTTCTGTTGGTACCACTTTTGTTTGTCACATTGCTACCACCACGGTCTAGCCAGACCGTCATATATTTATACTGCATTTTCGATGAAAAATGTACGAAAACATGACATATTATGTAAGAACAATGTATTTATATGTGCATTTTTGAAAAAAATATGTTTTTAATTTTTAAAAAATTTTACGCTTCGAAACAGCAATGAAGAAATAAATCTAACAATAGATATAAAAGTGTAAATCTGTTTGTATGTCCGATTATACTTCCTGAATGACACAAAAGTTTATATAATACTGCTTTATGTCTCTGATCTTACTATTGGCTTGGTAAAAGTTTGTAATTACAAGTGGGCGGGGCACCTCCCATACAAACCTTATACTTTTTTAAGAATACCATTTATAGTACAGTGCTACAATTTACTGCGTCCTGCGTGCAAAGACGCTGGCTTACAATACCACAGTAAAAATAGGGATGGAGCTAAAAAAAGGGGTGTGGCACCTAACCTATAACCTGATTTATGGTGGGATATCTCAAGCACCATTTGTTGTATGGAAATATTATTTACCGATACCGAGCTTATACTGGAATTTCAGATCTGAATTTGTGTTCAAATGGGCGTGGCACCTCCCATGCAATCTTCATGCTATTTTGAAACCACACATTATAGTACTGAGATTTGGTGCAAAGTGGTTGGTTGGCAACGCCATGCTCCAGGAAACATGTGTATGAAATTGAAAACGACGGAGTGGCACAAAGTTTTGTGCGATATTTTTTGGGCAAGTGGGCAGCACGGCAGCTCTCATACAAAGAAATACTTTAAATGGTATATCTGAGGAACTAAAGCATGAAGATGATAAAGGTTTTCTTTTCTATGATCATTTATGGTTTCTAATTTTCAATTACAATTCCAATGGTCGTTTGTGTGATAGTGTTTGTTGATTCAAAATTGTTGATTTCAAAACAACACGTTACTAACGACGAAGTAAAGCAAAAATATCGGAAAAACTATGAGAAAATGCATACGGTGTGGCCAGACCGTGGTGGTACCAATATGACTAAAATTTTGAAATCACCAAAATCCCGCCCTCTCTATACCTCAGGACTCCGATTTTTTTATAAATCTATTTAGAAATAGTCATTTAAGAATATCATAGATTTTGGAGATCATAGTGATATTACAGATAATAAAAAAATTTCAAAAAAGTTGAAAAAGGTCTGGCCAGACCGTGGTGCCAATAAAAGGGTTGATGTCCAATAATCTTCAATACAATGCAAACTGACAATAGTTGTAAACTGAGGTAAAGTATCAAATTATTGGTCTAATCAAGACGTGCTGGAAAGCCTTGAAAATGAAGGAATTTTTTTTTCCAAAAATATAGCGTTATTTCAATAACAAATTGAATAAACAAATTATTCAAAATTATGTCCACCGGAAGCTATTTTGAATACAAGTGATAATTAAACGGAGCAAGGTCTGATGAATATGGCGGGTGAGGCAAAACTTCCCATCTACTATTTTCCAAATAGACTTTAACCGATCTAGCAACATGAGGCCGCGCATTATTATGTTGGATAATTACGGTATTGTGCCTGGTCGCATATTTATGTCTTTTTTCGGTCACTGTTCTCTTCAAACGAATGAATTGTTTTCAATACAGCTGTCCCGTAATAGTTTCACCAGGTTTAAGCAGCACATAATAGATGACACCCTTTTCTGATCCCACCACGTGACACCATAATACTGAGCCTGGTACTTACTACGAGTCTTAGTACTAGTACTTGAAGATACTCAAGAACTGTAGAGCCCTGTGTGAAGAGAAAAAATAAATAGAAAAATTAGATAGGGTGCGGAAGTCCGATTTGGATTACAACTTATTTTCACCAATAAAGATGCGACACCTTATGAAAACTCCTCGCTGCTTTACAAACAATAGATGGGCGTGGTTTTAATCTAATGTTTTCAGTGATTAAAATTTACACACTCTCATTTCTAATATTGAAGATAATTAATAGAAATAATTACTATTTTTAATTTAGAAAATTTTTTTTGAAAATTTCTTCCAGATTTGGCAGTTCACATTGCTATTTAAATAATTATTAAAAATATTAGGCTTTGAATGAACAATGATGCCAGAAGAATATCAAAAAATTCATAGAACTAGCAGATCAGACGATCGTTTCGGAACCAGCTTCGGTTCCTCATCAGTGATCTGTGTGATAATTCCCTAATTTCAACAATCTATATAATTACAGCAAAAATTTTTCTTAGAACGAAGAACAGAACTCAATGATATCGCCTCATTATTTTTTGCTTACGTTTCTCTTCTGTTTTCAAATTAAAACACAAAAGTTTAATTTTTTTTTTGTGTAACTTGACCTCAAAACACTCACAAAAAACAATATCGATTTTAATTTTGTTGTTGTTTTTTATTCGATTAATTTCAAGAAACTTGTTTTCTTACTTTTCATACTAACTGAAGTGCAATAATTTAAATTATTGTAAGTACATAATACAAAAAAGCATAAAGTAAATATCATAATTGTTATATTTTATCAAATATTATTTTAGTTTATTGCAAATTTGTTGTTTTTGTAATTACTTACCCACAAGCATACATACATATTTACAACAACACCTTAATTGTAAGACGATCTTGTCCGAATTCTCACTTACTCACTTGCCACTTGTTCGCTCTCCGTATCTCTGTACTAATGTCGCGTTCGTGTTAATTCGTGTTAAATGTGTCACTAGGTCGTTACCGCAAAAAATACCAATAAAAATAATAAAAATTAAACATAAAAAAATAAAAGAAAAAAAAACTTTAATTGCATTTACGCGATTCGTGCGATACGCTCACTTTACATGAGAGTAAACGCAAAAAAAAAAATTCTAATACGAAAAAAGAAAATGAAATAAAACGCTTGCGCGCACTCGTCAAAATACACGCGCAATAATGTGTGCGTCCAATTCACCCCACTGCCTTACCTCCCACTCTCTTGGCCGATGCGCTCTAATTCTTCGTTGCGTGTGTTCGTCGTCGCCGTCGTCGTCGTTGTCGCATTAATTCGTTATGCATTCATTTGCCATCTATTTTCTGTGCTCCTCACATGTTCGTATTTGTGTGTTCTAGAGAGCTACATACGTCACTGTTTACCTTCGCTGGACCAAAAACAAAACAAAATGTAGCCGTTCAAAAAGTGTTTTACGAATAGCATGTCGCCCTCCCTCCACCTATACTTCGCGCTCGCAATCTCTCTCTCTCTCTCTCACACACTATTTCTGATAAATGAACCGCATTTTTAACTTGGCTCTAATAAATAATTGCTATTGTTGGTGCTGTTTATATTGGTAGTGTTGTTTTGTTTGTTGTCATTTTTGTTTATTTTTTTTTTTTTGTGTTTGTTTTTTCATCAAGTGCATGTGAAAAATGCTGCTGAAAATAAAACTTACTACGTAACTTTACAAAAATAATATAGGTAAATATTAATTTTGTAAATTATTAAATGTAGTTTCATTAGCATTACAATGATAATTTATAGTTCAAGTGTTAATTGTAGTTTTTCTTATATTTTTATTAATATTAATTTTATCGCTTTTAAAACAAGCTTTACGCGCACAATTTGGGTAATGTTGTTAACCTTATACAAAAAGAGAGTTATGGCATTTTTCAAGTTGTATTTTGGTTATTATTTTTAATGAAATATTAAATACAAATTTTGTACACTATTTATTAACACACTGCCACAAAATTGACTTTTTTCATCGGATTCTCGATTTTACATGTATTTTAGAGTAATTTGGGTACGTTGAATTCGAATATGAAGACCGTATAAATAGAAGAACATTGTGAAAACAAGAATCCGCTATCTATACCCCATACCCCACCATTCAAAAAATACCTCCTCTTAACGGCACAAGCCTTTCTGCTAGATATATCCTGTGTTCCTTTTTGCTATTCTTTAAATCTACCAGATTTATTAATAAATCCTAGCAGATCCTGCGGTTTTAAAGAGCTCAGGCGTTCGTCTCTCAACACTCCAGTGCCAAATATGCTTACTCTGATCTGGCAGAAAGCGGGGCAGACACTAAGAAAGTAATCTGCCCTTTCTTCACATTCTTCCTCCAAACCACAGGAAGCACAGTAGGCACTAGCTCTCAGTGCAATCATATGCAAATGTTTGGCCCAAGAGAAGTAGCCTGTATATAATCCCACCAGCTGTCTACAGCTCTTTCCATGGCGAAATTATAATAGGTGATAGCAGCGTCAGCTCTGTCTTCTTCTCTAATTTTTTTTATATGAAAATAATCTAAACTGTCAAAATCTTTGTTTTTTTTTGTTTGTTTTCCATGCATTTGTTCTTGTGCTTTTGACAATTACGATTTTTAGTAACAACAAAGTAGCGTGTTGTTATTGTTACGTTACACTTGTTGTAATGCTGCTACCACCATGTTAAATCCGCCTTGGCTCTTTCTGTTGAGTGATAACGGAAAGTCTGTTAGACGCTTCGAGTTTCTCTCATTTACGATTGTGGGTCAGATCGACCCACTCATTAATGGTGATCTTGTAGACGACAAAGAGAGTACAGCTTCTAGGCCCAGGAAACCAGTTTTCAAACCCTTCCTGGCCTGAAGGTCGGCAGATTCATTTCCTTAAATTCCTGATTGTCCGAGAGAACCTATATCAACAGCAGGCTATTGTGTTTTCCAACACAATCAAGCCTGGATTTACAATGCATAACCAGGTTAGATGTGGTTAGAGAATTAAAGAAGGATTTAAAAGCAGCCAGACTGTCACTACACTGAAACAGAGAAGTGAAGGTGCACTCCATCATTTTGAATGAAGGCCCCACAACCCGAAACGTATTCTGTTTTGGAGCCGTTAGTGAAAATGCGCTTACAATCAACTCCCGGCCTAGGTCCCGGCAAAAACCAAGTTTAGGCCTCTGGAATTTGTATTGTATAAAAATTAGTGGCATACTGGAGTTATTAATTATTTTCGAGCAATTGCTTTTAAATCGTCACAACACAAGCAGTGTAATTCAAACCAAATTGCACAATGCCCGTTTCCTGAGCAACAATCAGCAATTGTTATGAGATTCACGTGGAAAGTATTTCCCCTCGCATTGTTTCTTTCGCCCGAAATGTAAATACCTACTGAAAGTTTCGCCTAAATAAAATTTCACTATGAATCAGCTGTGGCAATTTGAACAAACCATTTTGCAGCGGAACTGATTCAAGATCGAGCAATTAGCAGGCGTTTAAGGGATCATTCCAATCCCTTGGAGTTGCGTGAAGCATTGTGAGTCCAGTTTTGTTGGGTCCACCTCCTGATCCCTGTCCAGCATCTTATTTAAAGTAGCTTTTCTTCGCACGGAGCGTTTTTGATTGGTCTATACCAAATTTAAAAATACTTACTTATTAATCGTCGGTACACAGGATAAACTGAACTCCTACCTTCTTTCACTCGAATTCGCTCTTTATTCGTGGGCCCGCACTGATCAACTTCAACGTGAGCTGCTTCCAAAATTCAGGCACTTTCTCTCGGTTTTCTTTTACAAAGCTTCTGGCGATATCCGGTTTTTCGTGTGTCTTATTTAGCAGGATATTGCTTTGAACTTCATTTTTTGTTTTACTCCTAAAAAAAAAACAAGAAACAATTTTAATTTCAACTTTTTCTTGTATAAAAATAAATAACTTAACCCTCTCAAATTTTTGATTGATAAAATAAAAATCGAAATTGATTAATATTGGGGTAAAAATCATAAACTGATTTAAAAACCCCAAAAAAAAACTAATGGGCGTGGTTTTATGAAGTGGAAAAGTTGGAACGCCTAAAATTATTTGTTGTTGAATGAGCTTTTTTTAAATAAAAATTGTTTTTATATAAAAAAAATTCAAATTCTCAGCTATCCATAGCTAGTTTTTTTCTGGGTAGTATGACGGGAAGTATTTTATTTATTTTTTCCACTTTTATCTCAAATTCAATCAAAATAATGAATTTTCCTATTTTTTACAAATTTTTTACTTTGACAGTCGCTAACTTCTGTAATACGCATCATAGCTTATAACTGATGCATTTTTTTAAAAGCTTGGGAAATTCCTTAAACGATGTAATAAAATGCAACAGAAAACTGTTATGGTGGCAATTCCATCCCTTTTGGTGAAGGTCATCTAGAGGCGGGCTTGAGAACTAGAGGGTTAAATGTTGATGCATTCTTGGTTCGTCTTGAAAAAATAAGAGAAAATTTTGGCGGTGAAAGGTGAAACATTTCACCCGAAATAAGTGTTAATAATAAGGGGATTTCTTTGGAATATGGGTCAAATTTCGGGCGAACATGTGATAAGGGCAAAGTGAAAAACTTCGGGCGAAAAGTTGTTCACGTAAAACTCATGATAGGGCTGAATATGTTCTTCAAAGTAGTTGTTTAAATCAGCAATCGCTTAAAAGAACAGCGGAATTGTATTTGAAGATTTAACCCAAAAATTTAAACATTTTCGATGAAAGTGTAAAAATAAATAGTTATTTAGAATTTATTGAGAATAAATAAATTTTATTGCTCAAAACTAAAACAAAAAGTCTAATTACCGACGCCAAAAGTTCACAATTAAAGCGCGAAAAACAAGAAAAAAAATGAAGGCAAAACGTCAAAAAGAAAAAGGACAGAACATGATGACAGAAGACAGGCAGTTTTGCATCGAGTGGTAAAGAGAATGTACGGAAAAAAGAAAAGAGGTTTATCGAAAATATATCAGAATTTATAAAATTTCCCCTGATATGTAGGTTTGTTTTGAAATATTGATATTTATCGCTGCCACCAAATGTTGTCAATATGTACATTTCGATATGTTTCCCATCCCGCTCAGTGATTCGTCCCACAGACAAAATTCAAAAAATTCATAATGCCACAACCAAACACATTAGGTATCATATTAAAGATAATACTTCAACTAAGAAAAGCTTAAGAAACCTTGCCTAACTAGTGTGGGTGCAGCAGCAACCAAAAGTCGACAAATTTTAGTTTTTTAGTTCGTTGAGTAAAAAACATCTAAAAAATAATTTTGTAATGATATTCTGTCGAAAATTTCAGTTTGGTATTCTCAATTTATCAAAGAAATTTTATGTTTTATTTTTTTCAAGATTTGAAAAGCTAAAAATTCTGCGTTGTTTCAAAATTTAAGAGTTTTTCAAATTTTGAAAACTGAATATTGACAAATTTTGGGAGAGAAAATCTAGAAAATATGTCAAAATACTCTGCTGGATTTTTTTTTTCAATTTTATTGGATTATGCAAAATAACCCTCCGCTTTTGGGAAATAATTCAGTTTAAAAATATGTCTGAACATGGGTTTTTCAACAAAAATTGGAATAAAACTTTTTTTGTTAACCCTAAAAGTATGCAATCATACTGAAAAATGACAAAAAGTGTAAAAATTCAAAAGTTGCATTCATTGGATATAACTTTTATTCCAAAATTAAAAGATTCCAATAAAAATTGTTTAACTTTCTGAAAGGTAGAACTTCAGTTCTACAGTTATGTCGGATTCCTACCGATTCAAACCACCTATTTCCTCTTCTTGCACTCTCTCTTAGATGAACTAGATAAATCCAGAGAAATGTGCAATATCATTAATAGGTTTAGATTTTGGCAGCCGGTTAAAGCAGAATTAATGTGTTCATTAGTTCATGGCTATAATAAATGTAAAAGCTAGTAAACTGTCAAAGTTAATTAAGTAAGTCAAACGTGAAAACATGTTCTATGTAGAACAGATAATTGTTGCAAATCCAGTTTATGCGAAAAATTCTTCAAATGTATGTAGCACTGATTGTCCGGTTACACTTTGGCGGTGGGTACATGAATACGTGGAAAATATCATACGAATCAAGTTTTAAATGCATGTGTGCAACAACAACCACAACAAACAGGTACATAAAACAAACAAGGACAACAAAAACAATATAACGAACTAAAATATTATGTCAAAATTGTCACCACCACAAACTAATAAACTAACGTCATGACGTCAAAGTTTTTTTTTTTTTTTTTTTTGAAATTGAAAGTTGTTTGTTTGCTTGTGTGTAATTTAAATTTAATTGATTCTCTACGTAAACAATCGCGCTTTTATGAAAGTGTTAAAGTGTAAAATCGTTAAGAAAATTTAATAAAAAAAAAAATGATAAATCTTTTAAAGGGAAATTTGACATATGCACATGATTGCGAATACAACCGGGGGGAAGGGGATAGCCACTACATATATAGTATCTAATTGTTGATAACAACAACAGCTCGACAATTGACAATTCTACTTCATTTGACAATTAAAAACTCATCAGTCACGTCATAGAAGGTTACATTTTGTGTGTGTGTGTGTGATTGCGAAAATGTAATTAACACAATTTGCTCAATGTTTGTTTGTTCTTGGTTTAAAATAAAAATCAATTTTAATTTGTTGAATTTTTTAATTTGTGTGTGCCAACTGCATTCATTCATTCATTCATTTATTTAGTATAAATGCAATTAACTCTGAACACTACAACAACAACACTCATACATATATGTATTTCTATGTACCGACGTTAAATTAATTAATAAATTTTCTAAAAATATTAATAACAAAAAAAAAAATAAATAAACTTTTGAATAGCACCAACTGTCAAATGGAATGCACGCTCTTCCTCGATTCGGTTTTCTTTCTCAGTGTTGTTATGGCGCTCTGTACTTCACACAGCTGTTTTTATATGACAATAACTTTTGTTCTTCTCTCTGAGAGCAACTGCTCTCTATTTCCGTTTCTTTTTTTGTTTTTGTTCCTTCCCTACTTAATTCAAAATGACGCATTCTCCTACATTTCCCAGTGTCAGAGAACAGAAACAAACACACACACACAGTTGTTTGCATTTAATACACTCACTCACATCTTACATATGTACATATATATGTATGAATGAATACATATGTAAAAATGTAAAAATAATAATTTTTTTTTTTTTTTGCTTACTGCGTCTAATTGCTGCAAATGTTAAATTTTCAAAACATAAAAACATAAGCAAAAATATAAATAAAAAAAAAATAAATAAATAAATAATGAAAATTTCACGCGCTCTCTACGCTATCAAATTTTGTGTAATTACGTCAATGCATTAATTATAATTTTAAATACTTATAAGTACATACAATCACTAGCGGATCCTATCAATTTCCTAAAAGGGGGTTTTAAATTTTTTCGGCTCTTTAAAATTTTTCCTTCATTCATGACTAACGCTTAAGATTTTCACTGGTAAAGTGTCGGTAGGGTTTATCCCTTAAACCCCTTTTTAGAATCCGCTAGTGCATACAACTAATATTTCGTATGGTTGTATGTATTTTCAAGACTTTTTTTATCATTTATTTGTTCCTCAATTTTTAATCGTTTTAAGTTAATACCCCCAGTATTATTTCTTCTTTCATACATATTTTTATTTTTGACAATTTTTAATACATTTTTTATTTTACCATAAAAAAAAAGTTTATTTTGCTATTTTTAAACATCCATTGCAAATTTGGTAATAATAGAATAAGTGTGATTTATTATGACATTATGACACACCCGGAAAATATAAAATTTGTTCATAAATCATAATAATCAGCTTCGGTTTTTGGCAAAATATTAACCCAAATACGCCCGTAAGCCTTTCAGAAGAATTTAAAATATTGTTCGTTAAATTTCGATTTTAAACTTATTACAACGGCGCACAATATAGGCTATGCATTTTTTAAACACAGTTAGTATTACATATAATTACTTCATGTTTAGTTTACAGCAAAAACCGTCCAGAAGGATGGGGTGTTTTGACCTTTGAGGTGGAGGTGAAATCTTTAAAAAGGTCATTTCCGAGTTATTTGAAGTCTACTTAAACAACCTTACACTATTGACTTAAAAAATCACAAAAAAATAATTCGGGATTATCTGGGTTAAAAAAAATGCCCGAAATTCGGTTTCGTTTCGACTGGATACAAATTGTTTCCTTAATATTCCATGAAAATTTTTTTCTTCATTCGACTTTTGTATTTTATTCGTATTTAAAAAAAACGAGTCCAAATTACTACAAGTTTTTCAAATTCAAACTGAGAAAAATATGCAATGGAAAGGAATTTCAGGCCACAACCCTCAGAGTGACCCCCTGGCTACGATGCCTCTGCATACATTTATGTTCCACACACACATACTGGGCTTAGGGCGTATTTTACATTTAATGGAATCTAACGATTATGGTGAACCAATCAGATAGCAAGACTCTTATTTTATATGAAATTTATGGTTGCATTTTTTTTTTTTTAAATCGGTTTATTAATTTTACTCCAAAGGTTTAAATTGATTTAAGAAGGCCTCTCCTTAAAATCTTTTTGATCAATTTAACCCACTCGTTTTTTCGGTACCACTGGATATAGCAGTATTCCACTCTTGTGATTGTGTTGTAATATTCTGCGTGGTCATCGGTTTATGAAAGCTGAACCCCTGTATGTCCGTTACAGTTGCGTTTTATGTTTCGCTGGCGTAAAAAAAAAACATAATAGTGCAGACGCATGAGCGAGAATTTCAAGCAACTTTAGCATTTTGTTGAAATGCGTCTGAAATGCGAAATTTCGCCATACAACTCATTGCTATACCTCCAATTATCCATAATTGCTATATAAATTCTTGGTGTCCAAATCTAATTAAAAGGCAACATTTTCATTTATTTTTATTTACAGATACAAACACAAAAATTCTTCTCTTTCTTCTCCAAACTTATAATCAGTAAAAAACGAATTTAAAGTTCGTTTTTTTTTGGAGTGCGTCCACCTAAATTTGAAATTCCGAGTTTTAACGAAATTCTATCTGGTGTGTCCGCACTATAAGACTTAAAATTGTAGTCAAAGATCGCACCATGATAACGGCAGTAAAATGAATTCACGCAGGCTAGGCTTGAATGATGTTCTAAGAACTGAATAAAATAATCACTTTTTAACGAACTTAACTAGAGCCTTTTGACCGCATTTAACACCATCCCATACAGCCTATGGAAATAGTTGGAGTTAAAGAACTTTAAAGAACTTTAACTCCAACTATTTCCATAGGCCGTTAAATGCGATCTAGTTGAGCTCGTTAAAAAGTGATTATTTTAGCGAAACGGTATTTATTAAAAATCTTATTTTAAACTTCATAGAGCTAGAGCGTTTTGAATTGGGTAAGATACTACTATTATACACAAATGGCAAATTAAATGGAATGAAATGAAACGCAAACCAGTAGATAGATTCTCTTAAATGACAAAATGTGCGGAGGTTGTGGAAGAAACAAATTTGGCGATAATGGCTAAAAAATAAGTTATAAGAGCTGGGGGAGGGCTTACTCTCAAAAATTATGCTTAAGCAAATACTTATTTGCTTTGGATGGATTTAACTCAAGACTTGGGTTAGCCCAAATTCTACTCACGAATACAAATTTTTTGCTCGTTTTTCGTCCAATATCGCAAAAATGGATGTACCGAGTTGTAAAAACTAAAATGAGTCCCTTCTGCACTCGCCACATGATATGATAACATACTTTACGCATTGTTGTTTACTTCATTATAAAAGTTTTCGTTTTTATATTCCAAAAAGTGCAACCGTGGGTTTTTTAAATTTTTCATTTTCTCTTTTCAATGCACTTTCTTCGATTTTCGCCTAATGTGGATATTATTTTACAATTTCAATTAGAAAAGAATAAACTAGAATCTAAAATAAATTATGCAATAAAACAATACTATATATAAAAACAGTGTTTGATATGTTTCACAATTCCATTGTTATGCAAGTATATTCCACAATCGTTTTTGATACACAAATTATGTGTTGCATGCTTTTGGGCTTAAATTTATAAACTCACACATACTATCAAACCTCATACGACACCGACGTGACATTTGGTTTTAGTTTCTATCAATTCACTCCACTCCATAAATTTTCCTTCAGCCCCAAATTAAAGATGCTATCACATCAAAAACAGGTCTATAGTATAAAGAAAAGAAGCCAAATCCTAAAAATTTGTTGTCGGTATTTTTAAGACTTTCTGGCAGGATGTTCCGAAAAATACTGATTTTCAGAGATACTCGCGAAGAATTGAAGTAAATGATCAATCTCATTATTAGTATTCGATGTAAAGTTGGTTGCCTTTGCCGTATTTGATAATAAGGAGCGACTATTGATTTTCGACACTCTTATATCTACTTCCAACTATGATTAGCTTAGTCAAAAGTAAAAAAAAAAGTGATTTTGTGGTTTAGTACGTTAGGTTAGGTTGGAGTGGCAGCCTTCTACTTGAAAGCACACTTAAGTACATAATTTGGCTCATTGTGATGCCACCGTACGGTGCGACTCCCCCATTTACGGAGTGGAGAACCATGAAAATTCCATAATGAATCTGAGTATGTCCTTAATATTTATAGATGATAACTCGTACAGACTAGTGAAGAAAGGTGAGTTTAAGTCTCCTCTTGTCCAGGGATGGGCATTCGCACATGAAATGGAGGACTGTTTCTTCTTCTTCCACACGGCCGCAGCCCCGACAAGAGTCGTTGAATGGCAGTCCTAGTCTAGCACCATGTCTCCTCATTATGCAGTGAGCATCGAAGTCGTAATGCTGCTGGAATTTCTGCTAAGGTTGAGTAGCTGTCTAGTCCGTCTGTTGTCCATAGTGGTCCATGTTAGCCTAGTAATATAACAAGCATGCTCCGCTACCCAGGATCATTTTGGCTCCTCAAGGTAGTTTTGTTTAATGGCTAATTTAATAGACGCAAGAGAGACACAAATGGTGCAGGACGTCGGAAAGAGTGTCTGAGATCTAGCTTACTAGAGAAGATGCCATAGCTGTCTCTTTACTCCAATTTGGACCCATCTGTATAGATGCCAATTGAATTGTCAGTGACCACATCGCCAGTAACCCATTCCTCTCTACTGAAATTTAAACCACACGTTCGGTTTAAATTTGGGGTAGAGGTAATATAGACTACGTTAGTTGGTACGGACGTATCGTGGATTAGAATCTTGACATGGCCCAGGTTCGACCTAGTCCAGCGAGTTATGGCACTGAGTCCGGCAGCATTATTGTTTATACCTATATACTGATTCGGGGAGTTTAACACCCAACCCCTTATCCCCAACAAGAAAATTTGGAGCGCTACCCGAAAAAGCTCTTTGGGAGCACTCACTTTGTTCGCTCCTGGATGCCAGTAAGGAAGCGCTCACATTATGCTTCCTGAAAGCGGTTTCGGAGCACTTCCTTTCCCGTTGGGACACTTGACACCACCAAAATTGTATTTTGGTATTTGTAATTACTTCTTTCACACCATTGCACTTCAGATAATAGGAAAAACATAAATTACCAAATATATTGATATAAAAAAAAAGTTTAGCGGTCGATCCTTAGGATTCAATAATTGGCTCTTCGCTCCATTACTAGCGGATCCAGACACCCCCGAAAGAGGAGGCGGAAGAGTTTAAATTTGTTCGTCTCTTTTAAACTTCGTGTGGTTCATGACTAAGAAATAGGGATCCACAAGTGAGCTCTACTATTTTTCTAATGGTTTTTCTAATTGAAAATCAACTATATTCTTGGGATATGCTTCATCTTAATTTTTTATTCCAAAGTAAAAAAAAATAACGAGTATACGGAGTACTAAAAAAATTTCGCTAAGTTGGTTGAAAAATACAGCGGATAAAAATTTATTTCATATCTTTAGTTGTCATCATTTTTTATCTTCTCTACATAATTTCCATTATTTCAATAGATCTCTTAAGTCGGTAAATCCACCTTTTGAAAAATTCCTTAAATCGCCTTTTTAAAAGCTCTTTTTATACTTCATACCATGGCCGGCTGTTTGATTTCGGATTTATAGTTATAGAACCAAGCTTCATCACCTGTAGTGTTTTTATTACAGATGTTAGACCCTCCTTTTCAATTTTTTAAGGAAATATCAGACGAAACTAGCTCAAATTTACACTTGGTTGGGTTGACATCAAAATCCAAAGAGAACCACAAATTGTATTTATTGCTGCGCTGGCGGAGGGATTTCTACCGATCTTGCAATGCATTTTTGCCTTTTTACGTCTACATTCATACCCTCAGTGGACATATTCTTTGTAAGCGATATCGTTTATGAGAGTTTGGGGACACTTAAGCGGACAAAACTATCACGACCGGATCCGAAAACGACACGAAAACGAATTACGAAGTTTCGTTTACGACACTCGCAAAGAAATCACTAGCTAGCATTTTGCCAGAGAAACCATTTATTGTCTCCTATTCTTATTAATTCTTCACTGTCATATTCAAGCTAACAAACTTATCGTTTGCGAGCACGCTTACGAGTATTAAGCGAATGATCTTGTTGTTGTGACGTGTGCCAAAGAAACCGTTTGTCGTATCTCTTTGCTGTTATTGTTTATTTGTCACATGCTCGTAAAATTATTGTTTGAGAACACGTTTGCGAACATTGAGCGAATGCTCATGCAGCGTTCGTATTTTTGAATGCAAAACGCTCGTTTCTGAGCTTGTTTGCGATAGTTTTTGGCGAACGTTGGCTCAACATTCGCTACTTGGTCCACTGGGCCGTTCTTCGTATAATTTTAAATGAAATATTGTAATATTGTCAACTTTGAATTTTTCAAAAACTAATAAAATACTCGTACCACCAACTCAGCGAACTTTTGTTAGTCCCCTCGTAGTTAAAGGTTAAATAGAAATAGAGCAATGAATAGAAAAATAGGGCAATATTTATGTAGACTAACTAGAAGGTTGATTTCACTATTGAAATTCATTATTAGTATATACTTATTTAAACAAAAAAAAAAAAAATACTACAAATACCTACTTATTAAAACACTCCGTTCCACATGAATTTATACAGCTGTTGCTCTTTGAACTGCTGTCAAATTATGTAAAGAATTTCTGTATATTTGCGTTAATCATAAAACTCAAATAAGATATTAAAATTTGTCAAGTCTCATATACGTAATCTCAAAATATCCGTATTATAAATTATTTTTATTTTTCTAAACGTGAAATTATCTTAACTACAGATTTTAACTTAAACACAGTGAAACTTTCCAGTATGCGTATGTGAGGTAAATATCAACAAATGATAAGTAAAAAATATAAAAAAAAGGAAAAGGAAAAAATGCTTGAAGAAATCATAAGATCACATTAAATTATTTACATAGAGAAATTTATTAACTGTTGGATACAAATAAAAAATAAGGAAATAATCAAATATTTATAAATATTCTACAAGTAAAGTTTATTATTAGGTGGTGTCTACCTAGTAATAAAATAATTTAATTTACTATTAAAATAAATATGGAAACAAAATTGAATTCCTTAATGGAGAAAATCTAAATTTAGTTATTTGCAAATTTGAAAATGAATTTTTGAATGGTTTCATGATAATTTTTTATCTCTGAAGCAAGTGATAAAAAAAACTCAAGTTTTATATTTATCTCTAAGATTAAAAAATGTCAGCGTCGTAAAAATTTCCATAATTTTTTAGGAACTTAATGCTTAGAGCAATAAAAGAATTTTTTATTTTTTTTTATTTTTTTTATTTTTAACAATAATTAAATTTTATTAATCATTTATTTTATTTTTTTTTTCGATTTGTTTAAATTTCAATTATTAAATAAATTTCCTTTTTTCTTTACAGTTTTATCTATAAGAGATTGTCACACTCTTCAATTAAAATTTAAATAGCGTCAATTGCTGACAACGTCGCTGTCTCGGTCACCGTAGCGGTTGTGGACGCCGTTGATTGTCACTCGTAAATCCCGCGAAATAAATCAAAAATTTAATTCTATAAATGAATAAAATTTGTGCGCGTCGTGTAATTTAAAAAAAAAAAGAAGAAAACTTTATGATAAATGAATAACGTCGTAAATCTAAATCTACAAACAAATTTATTTATTTTTTATTTTTTGTGAATGAAACTGGAAATTTTTGTATATTTACATTCAAGGTGAGTAGTTTTTGGTTGGAAATTTTATTTCATTAATGAATTTTTTAATGAGTGTATAATATTTATGATATTTATGTGCTATATATGGTGTGGCGGTTATTAAAGCCGGTTCGGTTTACAATGTTGTCTTGAAAATCGTAGAAGCGGCAATGGTGAAGCACTCAACAGACTCTTAAGTGGAAATTCGGTAACTCTATTATGGGTGGCGGGGTACGCTGGCCTTCTAGGTAACGATATGGCGGCCTGAAAAGGTTCAATTTAGCATGAAAAGGTTCAAGTTAGTCAGAAAATGTTCAGCATTGATTTGGAAGGAGTTAAGTTCGTTCTGAGATCTGAGTATCTATTAAGTCTACGAAGATGGGATTTAAGATCTGTTGTAGCTTCGTGACTGTCCATTATTTTCTGAGAAAAATCAACATCAGTGAATCATGATGAATGTCGAGAGTATGATAAAACTGCAGGGCATTTCATATGCACGAATGGCCTTATTTCTCCCGAACGAAATTTACGCTTCTGGAGAAACATTCCTTAGCAACAGAAAATTTGGTCAATCATCTGGCTCACAAAAGTATGTTTGCAAAAGCTTTGCAAATCATGCTCAAATCATCAAGATAGAACATGATTTGAACAACGTTGGAAGTCATAATTTCGGGCAAATTCAGAGGAATATAACCATCAGGAAGATATTGCGACGGTATTAAAGGTACTGCAAACATTTAACACTCTCTTGTAAGTAGCTCAAAAAAGCTTCGAAGTCATATATTTAAAGAACTATAGCAAATGCAAAGAATTTCGTGACCAGTGAAGAGCTCTTGGCCGTTTTATTACCGCTTGGATGATTCACCACGGCACCAGCACCAATGGGTTTTTATGTCCGAACTTTGACAGCTTATTGTTCTTACGTCTCAGGTAGCAGCACTGTCATTCTTCACCGTTTGTGTTCTGCCATAGTCACCATTTTACCATGGAGCGCTACGCCATTCAACAACGCGTCGAAATTGTTGATTGATAAAAATTCAGGTTCTGTCCGCCAAATTTTTGCGATCTACGAAATATTTATGGCCAAAATGGTCGTACAGTCGAGAGTTCAATTGGACAAATTTTCGCAAAATTCAAACAAAGCGGTTCGGTTGTCGATCGGGCACTCCCTGACTGTTGTAGCTGAAAGTCTTGCCTTTCTGTGACCTCAGCATGCTAGCATCCTTATAAGATTCAATTGAATCTTCACAGGAAATGAAGCCCCAAGACCATCAAGCTCATCGTACGTTCGCTGATTAGGCTCTGGGGCAGATGGAAACGGATCCAAATTTTGGCGAAAAAATCATCTTCAGTGATGAAGCATATTTTTGGTTGAACGGCTTCGTGAACAAGCAAAATTGCTGCCTTTGGGCAGGGAGTAATCCACAACAGTATCAAAAGTCCCCATTGTATCCGGAGAAACTTATTCTTTCGTTTAGTTTTTGTCAGACGGCGGCGTCATTGGGTCATATATTTTCTGAAACGAGAATGGTGACTGTGAGTGACTGTCAATAGCAAACGATATCGCACCATGATATCTGATTTTTTGTGGTCTCAATGACATGACCCGGGTAGCATGTGGTTCCAACAAGAAGGCGTAACGTGTCACACCGTTGGCGTTGCATTGAAGTTGTTGCAAGAAAAGTTCACAAATCGCGTTATTTTCAGAAGAGGCGATGTATACAAATGATTCTGTCATATCTCATACACAACTCCTTTTATTTAATTTTGTATTTCAAATACTCTTAATGAAAAACCCTTTACATGCCGCGTATTGATAGCGGTATCGTTGAAGAAAATCCAGTATGTGGGCCGATAGATTCTCAATTGCATACATATCCGCATGTACAGAACATTTGACTGAAAAGGTACCAGTAGCACTTTGAATACAGCTAATGGACATCAACTACTTTCTGGCCCTGGACTTTACAGAACACAAGGATTAAATTAACCAGTACCTACTAACAATTTAATTTTGAATTCGTCTACGCCAACAACAGCAACTCATTACCCGTTAAACTTGGTCAACTTAGAAAATACCTAATCTATCTAAATATATCTCAATCTTCCCGTCTATCAGCTAGTGTATTCTAGGCAATTGTACCACAGAACCTCAACAAACCCGATAATTACATAGAAGTATGGATTTTCTTTCTGATAGCCAACCAGCAATCAAAGCGTAGAGTTTAGCGGTTATCAATTTCTAACTAGTCTGTCAATGCAAGAAAAACATTATTAATCTAGGAGATATAGTGAATATTTCCCTTAATTGGATTTCTAGCTATATTAATAAACAATTAAAGGGCTGGTTCACTTACCAGGTAAAGTTTCTCTCAGCAACATTTCATATATATCCAGGATGCCAACATGTTCTGGCAAGAAGCACTGACTTTCTCTCCAGGACCTGAACTGAAGTAGATAAATTAGCTGCTCTCACTAATGGACACTGGCTAATGCATCTACGTGGAGGCTAACAAAAGATCGTTTAGTTGGCAACACTTCATAAATTTTTGACTAATCAAAAGAACCCAAGTTGTTTCACTGCAACATGAAGACAAAAAACTTTCGGTAGAAATTGCACCGTCATCACATCAAAAGATTCGGTTTGCCATTCTTTCGGATTTCGGCGTACCTTCAAACTTGTGGAAAATAGCATATGAAGAGAATGCTCTTTATCTTGTGACCGTTTCGAAGTCATTTCAGAGATTCCAAACCGGTCATTTTTCTGTGGCGAACGAATCTTGTGATAGTTGCCCAAAATCTTCGACTAATGAGATTAGTGTGGCTCGGCTGAAGCTAAAAATTGATGAAGATACAAGATTTATCCAGGAAATGACTGCTGAGGAACTGGGCTTAGTGGTTGTAGAGCGAATATGAAGGATACACAAAGCAATCAGCACGATGGGTTCTTCTAATTTTAACTGATGCTCAAAAAGAAGAGTCCAGATCAATAAAATTGTAGCAGTTGATTAAGCTTGGTCCAATTCAATAAAATTGTAGCAGTTGATTAAGCTTGGTTCTTCAAGTACGACCCAGAAACCAAGCAACAGTCGATGGTATGAATCCCGGAAGGTGTTATTCCACCCATTAAAGCGAAGCAGCAGAAGTCAGCTGCAAAAATAATGATATCAATTTGTTTCACCACAGAAAAATGTTTACCTGTTATTCCTCTGAGAACTGGACAGACAGTAACTGCTAAATGATATACAGAAATTGGCTTACCACAAGTTTTCGAGAGCTTATTGCGAAACCAGAAAAAGATGGCGCAGTTCATTAACTAACTAACTAACTAATTTTTGCATAACAATAACGCCCCATCTCACTCTGCTAGAAAAAACAGACAATTTCATTGCGCTCTCAGGAATTGAAGAAATTCGTCCAGCACCATATTTCTCGGACCTAGCGCCGTGTGATTTCTGGTTGTTTCTAAAAAATTTGAGAGGAAAGGCAATAATGAGGAACTAATTAACATAGTTAATGTCATACTTGGAAACCTGTAATAAGACGATTTTGAGAACTGTTTTTCGTAGTGCATTTACCGGCTTCAAAAATGTCTGGAAATTAATTGCATTCACATCGAAAACTTTAAAAACAATGAAGACTAAAGTTATGAAATTAAAATTGTTCTTGGCCTTTTCCTTGTACCCAATTAAGCGATCTTTTCTTAGTCCCTCTGTATATTGGGCATGCTCTATAATAGTCAATACCTGAACACTTACATTGAGCACTTACTTTGCAAATCCCCGGATCTCATAAGTATCAGACTCCTTCTACTAGGGAAAATAATTTTTCGACGACCTGAACGGATTTCCTGTTGTAGTGCTCTTAATATCCGGTTCTTAAACTAAACGAAATGGCTTAAAGCTCGATGATAAATTATCACCTTAATCAAATATACTCCCTGTGGTAGTAAAACAATACTAATTGTGTTAATTGGACTGAATATTCAAGTGCAATTCACTTGGTCATCACGCTTATCTAACTGAACCAATCTAGACTTATTTGTTTCCTATGTATCCAACTAGTCCTTAAAAACAAAACGCTTTATGAAATCTTGATTCAGCTGTCTGAGGGTAACTATTAAGCTAAAATTTGATCATTCTAAAGAAGGATATTGTATTTAGTGTCTCAAAAACTAATGTCCTAGATCTACTAGTACAGGAACTTATGGCTTTAAGAGTAGCTTGACTGTCTGAATATATAATTATGGTTCTATGTCGAACGCTTTGCTGTAAAAGATTGCAGTCTTTTTAAGTTTGAAGTCAACTGACTTCTAAAAAAATGATTGGAATAATCCAGTCTTTTTGTGAATGCGGAATTAAGACTTTGAAGTCACGAGTCATATTAAAGTCAATGACTTATCATTCATTTTTGAAGTCATTTTTTGAAGTCATGAATGATCAGTCTCTTATTTGCAGTCCTAATCTCAACAAAATATTAACTGATTTGAAGTCATTCATTATGAAGTCATTTGAAGTCAATTGACTTCAATTTATTTCAATAAAGTCGACTGACTTCACCGAAATAAATTGAATTCATGGAAATATATTGGAAGTCATTGAAGTTATTTTTTCAGAATTTTACACATTTTCATGTGCACACTTGTTACAAATATCCGCCCAACACTACACTTCTTACCATTGAAGATGAGCATTGCGCCTATCTTGCTGGTGCATCTGCATCTTAATATGTGCTTCACAGATACCCTACAATAAAAAAGGCTTACAAAAAATATAATACTCCCCTGCGATCTTCTACTGCGGTGGAAAGTCTATTTTCGATTGCGGCACTTATCAATGCTCCTCGGCGTAGGTCGCTTACAGACAGCAATTTCGAGAAATTACTGAAAGTCAACGACATGCTATAAAGAAAAATTCAAATGTATGTATATTTCCATCGAGATTCGATTAAAAGGCAGGAAAATGGTATCTGACACTTCTCCAATCATGATGACCAGATTTAATTTTTTAATCAAAGCTGTGCCTCAAGCAAATCTTTTTCGAAATTCTCTAGAAATACCCGTATAAATTATAATAATTTCAATTTTTTTATTTTTTTTTTTAAATTTGTAATTATATCCCAGAACATTGGAATGGGCTACGAGGCACACACTTCCCAGAATAGTGCAAAAACCGAATTTTTTGCATTAGAACCAAGCCACTCACACTACGTAAGTAAATAAGGGAATCGTTTGTTGTTGTAATTACATTAGGTTCCATGTCAAGCCAACAAAATTCAAAAAAAAAAAAAAAATTATTTAATTGATTTAAAAAAAAAAATTTTGTTGGCTCCACATGGGATTGAGCAACAGGTCTATTGGTTAGTTTTTGCATTGATGTTAATAAAATGCTATAGTTTCATAAATTATGACTTTTTCATGACTATGACTTCAAATCAATTTGAAGTCATGACTGCGACTTCAAGTATAATGTGAAGTCATGTGAGTGATTGTGACTTATTTGCGTTGAAGTCTCAAATTGATTGTTATAATCAATGAGCAGTCATTGACTTCAAAAAGACTGGTGACTTCATTTTTTAAAGTCATAAGTCTCAAATGAAATCAAAGACTGTAATCAAAAAACGTAATTCATTTCTAGTGACTTCAATGAATGCAGCTCGAAATGACTGCAATCTTTTACAGCTCTGGTCGATATATTGCTTAGGCATACTGTTTAGTCAACCCCTATCAGTTCCCTAAAAATATCAGAGCCAGTTCTATCAATTGCTTTCTTGCCCTAGAGACTGCCCCCAGCAATCAGAACGAATGACCCTGTTATTTTAGGTATGAATAACATCAGGCTGAAAAAACTCAATACATCACAACTGATTTCTTCTGATCTTTGATATATATTTAACAGAAACCTTTTGCCAAGCACAGAGAACGTGACTAAGCGTCTGTTGTCCAACTAAGTTTTCCATATCTGCAATATTTACCGCTCGTAAAATTAAAACAAGTTGTTTATTGTTGATTTATTACGCACTTGCGAAATATTTCCGCACATTAATTGACTACATCAAGAATTCGAAGAAAAAAAAATAATTCCAGAACTAGAAATTTTATGCAGAATTAACGGAAATAAAATAATTATTATTTATTAAATTATTACTTATTGATGATACATTACTAGGAAAATAATAATAATAATATAAATAGATTAAATGGGTGTATTCCCAAAAATATCGACAGACAAATATCAAAATTAAATTTCATCATTAAGACAAATTAAATTCAATAATTTTATAAGCCAAAAATAAATTCTCAAGCGTCAAGTGTACAGTACATTTATAAATGTATGTGGCACATAATAAACCAAACCACAAATAACTAAAATGAATGAATAAAAAATAAATAAATATAAAAATCCACGAGCAACAATCATAATTTACGTCATTCACACAATGTATGTAGATAAAAAAAAAAAACACATACAAAAAAATTCTGAAAAAAAATTGCTGACAAAATCTCATAATTGCTCGTTGGAGATAATAAACGATAAAGTTCACAAAAAACAAACATACAAAAACCAATAATAATAAAACTGCTTTTTATGATTTTATGATCTCGCCTATTTTTATGATAGTATTGACGAAATTTCTATTTATTTCTTATATTTCTTTCTATTTTTATTCTATTTCCAGGACTGGTATGCTGTCACATTCTATCACATTGATGCTATCGATTCTTGAATGTAGTGAAATAAAATATTTGCAAACTTTAGAAGAATTGAATTTAAAAATTATCTATGGTTATTAATTTCAGAACTGTGAGTATATATAACTAAATTTATTTCAAGTAGAGTGCTTTTAAAACTTTACATACAGCGACATCTGTGAGTAAATATTGCACACAACCTTGTTGTTTAACAAATGGATTTCAATTACTCGAAAATTAATGCAAAGTAACGAATACAAATTATACATAAATTGTAATGAGATTTAAAAATGCTTGGAAAAGTTGAAAATTATTCGAGATTCGTGTTAGATAAAGGTCTGTGTTGCTCGTGCTGTTAGTTGTAACTTACCATTCATAATTGTAAGGCTACAAACAATAAATAAAAAAATAAAAATTGTAAATAGAATTTAATTGTTACTTCAGCAACAAGAAAACTACGATTTTTAAATAAAATTTTTAAGACAAAAAAAAAAATTGCAAAAATTGCAAAAATTAATGTGCTGGTGAAGTTTTTCTTTACAAATATCTTCAAACTCAACATACAGCGACATCTATAAATTATTTTTACTACCTACTAAAAAATTTCATTGCCAAGTAGAGCTTGGTAATTTTAAGTGAACAATTTTAAAATGTGGAATTAGCTTATATGTAAAAGTAGTAAACATGTGATTTATGATAAAGTGATTTCAATTCTACAAATATTAAATTAAATTCTATGTGTAATTTGAGTCTCAAAAAGAGAGACAAGTGTGAACAACTAAAAAGTTTGTTTTTGTTTTAGCAAATTTAGGTAGCTATACTCGAATATCATTTAAATTCTATATACCGTGATATTTACAAATAATCTTAAAAATAGTTGTCAAAATGCTATGCTCAAATATTATAGAAAAATAATTTCAAAAATTTATACAATTGAAAACTTCAACGAATCTTAATATAAAGCTAATAAAATATGAATTTTAAACCATAATTTACTTACAATTTAATCAAAACTCCAATGCTTTTAAAACTCAACAGTCAACGACATCTGTGAATTAACTTCGTTACTAAAAATTATGATAAATTCAAATAGTCTTCCGTGAAGTCATTTTTTCATGCCATTGCTTTCAAAATAATTCAATAGTTACTATAAAAATATAAATTCATCGAAATTATAACTTGCTAGATTAAAATCTGAATTTGCAGAAAAAGAATAATTCCTTAATTGAAAGGAAACTCAACACTCAGCGACATCGATGAATTATCTTCGTCACTAAAAACTATAATGAATAAAAATGTTTCAGAGTTAAAAACAAAAGTGTGTTTGATGTTATTAAAATGATGTATGGAAAATTTTATAAAATTTGATTGAAACCATCTTCACATATCAATGCCTTCAAAACTCTAAATCCAGTGACATCTGTGAGTAAGCTTTGTTACTAAGCAAATACAAATTCAAGGAATTTAAATTCCAATTGAAACTAATAAATCATTCGCCCATACTATTATGCTTCCAAAATGCAACTCTCAGTGACATCTGTGAATTATCCATGTTACTAAAAATCATAATAATTTAAAATATGACAAAATATATAAATACGTAGAATATGTATGTGTGAATATGTAAAAATTTTTAACTTAAAAATCGTGTGCATTTTTCAAATTCACTTCTCAGCGATCTCTATATGTATATATTGGAAAATATTAAGAAATTAATTGAAAAATTGCATAAAATTTAATTGAAACCCCAAAGCTTTTAAAGCTCAACTTGCAATGAATTTAAAAGTGAAATTCATTAAATTTGAATTTAAATTCATAACAAAAATAATTATTATGTGAAAAATTACAGCAGAATTAATTGAAACTCCAATGCTTTCAAAACTCAATTCTTAGCGACATCTGTGTTTAAACTTCATTAATGAAATGTTATAAATTCAACGAATTTAAAATTGAAATTTGAATTTATTTAATATGTGGAATTGTTTAACTAAAAAAATGTATACATTTTTCAAATTTATTTCTCAGCGACCTCTATATATATCTATAAAAAAATATGAAGAAATTAATTGAGAAATTTCAAAAATTTATTTGGAAAATTGCATAAAATTTAATTGAAACTTCAAAGCTCAACTTGCAGTGGCATATATAGAATAAATTCGTATATAAATTCAATGAATTTAAAAGTGCAATTAATTAAATTTGAGTTTAATTTCATAATAAAAAAAATTGTTGTGTGAAAAATTACAGCAAAATCAATCAAAACTCCAATGCTTTCAAAATTCAATACTTAGCGACATCTGTGTCTAAACTTCATTATTAAAATGTTATAAATTCAACGAATTTAAAATTTAAAGTTGAATTTATAATATGTAGAACTGTTTAACTAGAAAAGTGTATACATTTTTAAATTTATTGTAAAATATTAAGAAATTAATTGATATTTAATTGAAACCTCAAAGCTCAAAGTGACAATTATGAAACTAATTTGTAAAAGTGCAATTAATTAAATTTGAGTTTTAATTTATAACAAAAAAAATTATTTTGTGAAAAATTACAACAATATCAATTGAAACTCCAATGCTTTCAAAACTGAATACTTAGCGACATCTGTGTTTAAACTTTATTATTAAAAAGTTACAAATTCAGCAAATTTAAAACTACAACTACTTAATTTAAATTGATAATTCATAAACAAATTAATAATATAAATTAAAAAATAATTGAAATTGCATTATTTACAGAACTCAACTCTAAGCGACATCTATGAATAAACTTTGTTACCACGAATTTACAAATTCAACAAATTTTAAATGTATAAAAAGTGAAATATAAATAAAAATTGTTAAAATAATAACTGATAATAAATTGCATAAAATTTAAATAAAATTCCAATGCTTTTAAAACTCAGTTCTCAGCGACATCTATGAATAAGCTTTGTTACTAGGAATGTGCAATTTCAACAAATTTAAAAAGTTAAACTAGTGAAATATGAATTAAAATTCTTAAAATAAAATTTAATTAAAATCCAATGCTTTCAAAACTCAACTCTCAGTGACATCTATGAATAATCTCCAATTCTATGAACGTCATCAGCATCATCGAATTTGTTCTAATGCAATTTTGTCACCTGCGAAAGCAATTTGTTTAAAAATAAAACAAAACTTGGTATTGTGCGTTATGCTGTTAATATCGAATATGAAATATTACTAAAACAGAAACAATGTCAATATCTACGTCATTTCAAAAACGATAAATAAATAGGAAAAATTAAAAAATAATCAAAAAAAAAAGAAAAAAAAAAAATACTTTGTGATGCGATTATAATTTATTGAAGTAATTAATTATAACACCACTAACGTAAATAAAATTTAAAATTCCGAGTATGGCAGACATAAAGACAACTTGTTGCTCTTACTACAACAACTACTACAAATTTTATTATGACTATTACGCTTGCTATAACTATTGCTGATATAAACATAACGAACGACACATGTTGTGTTGCTGATGATGATGATGAGGATGATCAGTTTCAGTATCATCACAAATCTACAACAAAAACAACTATAAATAACCATTCTGAGTATATGTTTATTGCTAATATTGCAAGCGTAATAATGATGATGATGATGATCAAACTAATTCATGAGAATGAAAATCATCTTGAAATACAATATTATGGTGTATAATATTGTTCAAAAGCAACAACAACAACTAAGGCTACGACTACGGCTATTGTTACTATAATAATAATTGACATTAAATCAAGCGTGTTTGACGTCATTTGAAAAAATTGGCTTGTTTAAACTCTGAACGTTGTTTAGAATTTCATATGACATCAACGAAGAATCAACAACAACAACAACAACAACAGCAACACTGAGACGCAACCAGCAACCAAGCAAACCCCAGTCAGCAACAAAAGTCAACCATAGGCAATTATTATTACTCAGCGACGACGAGTATAACGAATTTACGCATTCAATGAACCATGATGAGTAGTTCAATTGTGAAATCCAATGTAAAGCGAAAGTGTCAGAAGCAGCAACAACAACAACAACAATTACAATTACAAACATCTACCCAGAATAAGTTTATAAATAAACAAAATAATAAAGAAACCGGAACAGCTATCAATACCAATAATAGTAATAAAAATAAAAATAAAGTAGCGATATTAAGCAGCAGCAGCAACGATATGTGTCCCAAAGATATTACTTCTGTTGATGATGATGATGTTGATGATATGTTCCCGAGTACGAGTGCGAGTGTGGGTGTGGGTGGGGGTGGAGGTGAAGGTGTCAGTGGCGGCGGTATGAGACATCCTCAATCAATCCAATTAACAACTGCCTGCAAGTCTATAGTTGTTGATAATCAAACTATAGCTGCTGCAACTATTCAGCAGCTACCAAGCAGCAGCAGCAGCAGTACTCATAATATACAAAAGGCGTCAAACAAAAATATAAAAAATAATCTAATCGCTGAAATGATAAAAGACGTAAGCAAAACGATCAACAATAATAATTCAACAACGGCAGAGAAAGAGGCGGCGACGACGTCGGCAATGTCAACGGAGCCGGGAATGACGGCGGCGACAATGACAACGGCAACAATAGCAAGCGGCATATATGAGCATGATTATGATTGCAATGTTGCTGTTGCTGTTGATGATGATGTTGTTGGTGTTTTCCCAAATAAAGCTATTGCTGTTAATGCTCCTATCGTTAGCTCTACTTCAATCGCTTACAGTAAAGCTGACGCTAGCAAAAAAATGATAGATATCACGACAACGACGACAGCGGCTCCGATAGTGTTGGGAATGACAACTGCAACAATGAGAAGAACAACCGGAGCAGAACTGACAACGACAATGGCAACAGCAACGGCACTGAAGGGAGAGTCATATGAAAGTAAATTGACGACAATGAAAAAAAAGATAGCCGCAACAACAACAGCAACAACAAGAGCAGCAATACAAAAAACAACAATAAAACGATTGCAAAATTACCTCAAACAAGATACACAGCACCAGCACCAGCAGCAGCAGCAGCAATCAGAGTCACATTCACAAAGCCCAGAAACGACAAGAACAGCAACGAAACTGATACGCCGAATACAACAGCCGACGATGAAAATAGCGACGCCGTCGATAACACGAGCAACAACGACAACATACAAATCAAAATCAAAAACAGAAAATAAATGCGCGTACGAATTGCCGACAACATTTAGTAATCAAAGAAAACTTGAAGCGAACACAACAAGAGAACGTCGCAAATTACACGACAACAACAACGATAGAACTAATAAGTGGATTAGTAAGCAACAGCAGCAGCAGCAACATATCGTTAGCAATACAAATTTAACTGATCAATGTGAATCACTGGAATATGTGCAACTTCAAGACGATAAAAAGGAATTACAACCCATAGCAAACGAGCAAAACAAGTCAAAGGATAACAAAAGGATATTAAGTTTAGCAGAGCGTAAAGCTAAATTAAAGTCGGATTTCTTTAAGGAAATAAAAAATAAAGACAACAGAGTAAAGTCGCCAAAAGATAACAAACAGCAATCAACACCAAAAGTTGTTAAACGTTTATGGCAGCTTAAGAAAAGTAGCAGCAGCAGCAACAGTAGCATCAGCAACAGCAACAGCAATTTGAGATTGAACAGCAAAATAAAAGACTTAGCAACCACAGCTTCAAAAGACTCAACAGCAACAGTTGTTCCAAGACTAGACGTATGTGTGACACCAACAGTTACAGCAACAGCAACAACAACAACAGTATTACCAGTATTAGCTGCAACAACAACAACAACAATTACATCTGAGCCTCCAGTCTCTTTAGTGGCACAACGTAAATTGGATTTGAAAGAAAAGTTCGAACAGCAAACTAGCATAAAGACTTCAGCGACTAACAGCAATAAACCGTTAATAGTTTTCACCAGCTCCACTTCCGCTCTTCCAAGCAACAACGAACGTATTTTTTCACGCGTTGAGCATTTAGTGCAGAAGTTTGACAACAAACCACTACCACAACGCAAAATGATTGTAAATCCAAATAAGATCGGTGCAGAGGAAACCGCAACCCCTGCGGCAAGTGAAATAAACGTGAATGTGATCTCACTCAAACCGCTGCAATCAACGCTCGAACAGCGTAATAGTCCACTGTCAGATGAGGGCTGCAATTTAGGACAAAGTCCGTATTCATCCGATGACAATGATGAGGACAACGAATCAATCCGTACCGCCTCAACAGCCATTGAATTGCCATCGCTGCTACTCCATCAAAAACGTAAAGATAAAGTGGCACGTTCAGCAAGCAGTGATTCTGCACTGGGTTTAGAGTTAGTAGATGATCCGACAATGATGGATATTACGGCGTCACCCCCACAATCACCTTCCTCACCAACCGGCCAGCCGCAGCAGCAGCAGCAGCAGAGACGCATGACTTTAACCGTTACCGATTTACCATTACGGCCTGCTTTATTACCGCTCGCCGAACCAACAGCCTTGCCAGATTCATCGGTACTAGTAGATATGCAACAGCAGACCGCAGCAATACAAAATCTAATCACCCAAACTGCCATACCCAGTAAAGTGCTGCTGGAAGAGCGGGTCGTTGAGCTACCAGAAGATCCTCGCTGTAACTCACTAGTAGGCGGTCTCTGTTCGCTTTCGAGTTCGCGGCGTGAATCAGCACAAAGTTGTGCCAGCGATTATGCAGCACCCACAAATGAATGTGGTATTGGCGGAGGACGACGATTTGTACGTACCCCTTCAGTGGTTGTGTCCGATTATTCGGATGATGTCATGTGCGGCATAACGCTCGAAGAGATAGAATATTTTCGTGCGCAACGAATGCGTCGTCGACACTCTTCGCTGGATACGGCGGGAACGGGCACCGAAAAAGAAGGCGATGCACAATCAGATGTGAGTGCTGCTTCGTCATGCAGTAATTTATATTATTGTGGCTCGACAATTTCAGCGCTAGATGGCGCTGAATGTTATATCAATGGTCAACGCATGCATTTAGAACGTAAAACTAGCGATTGTTCGACATGTTCTGTGAGTGGCGGTGAAGAAGGTGATGATGGTTTCACTATAACTGAACAACCTGAAGAACTGAGCAATAATTATCAACTGAATACAGGCGGCGTTGGCGTTGGAGTGGATGTGAGCAAGGACTTGTCCGATTTACTTGCAGCACAACATTTGAGCTCAAAGCGCGCGAAGAAGGTAGGTTTAGTAGGCATGGTACCAGGTGGTGAAAAGACAGGGTTTTAAATTTATATATATATATATAATTAATTGTATATGATCGATCTAGTCTCTTTTGATTGTCGATCGATGATCAATGATCGGTGATCGTTAATCGATGCTGGTGCGCGCGCTTCATTTTATTAAAATCTCAGTTTTAGTTGTAGACACTAATATTCGTAGTTGTAATAATAATTTGTTATTTTATATTTATAATTAGCTTTAAGTTGTAAATATTTATAAATTACTAATTTAAAAAAAAAAAGATCGATCCTGAAGAAAAAGTATTATTTCCTTATATATTTCTGGTATTTTTTGCGCCCATTTTGAATTAACCAAAAAAAAAAGAAAAAAAACATTCTTCTGCCATAAAAATCTTTTTGCGCCCAACGACATATATTGAGGTTGAGTAAAAGAAATTAAGCTTTAATAAAAAATATATTATTATCATTATTTTATCTTATCTGTTATGTAGACTTTGTAGCACCGTTATATATTTTTCTTTTATATCTCAATTTTGTTTCACTTTTATCTTTTTTTTATATTTATACTTACTACACATTTTTCCGGCTCTTTTTCTTTTTTTTCTGTTATTTATCATTATCTAAATTGCTATTTTTTATACTATACATACATAGTAGTATTTATCAGTTGAGTTGAATTGTGGCGAAAGAAATGATATGAAATGAACTTTATATATTTCGAAATACGTTTGTAAATAAACAAATATTTGCTAAGTTGTACTCTTCAAGTCTTAGCTATCATTATTAGTTTTAATATTAATACTATATATATATTTATCTTTTCTTTTGATTTTTTGTTTTTTTTGTTTTTGGTTTTTATCATCATGTCATGTTCATATTTCTTAATTGTACCTCTTTAATTGTTGATAATTACATACAATATATAAGCATTTTTTTTCTGAAAAAAAAAAAAATAATGAAAAATACACACAAAAATCACACACAACAAAATTATTTAATATAAAATAAACAATAAAAAAACTATCAATTAAAAAGAAATTTTTATCTAAAAAAAAAACTGGCATTTTTGTTTGCGTTTTCAAAAAAAACAAAACTTTTTCTTAGAATGATTTAGATTTGACTTTTGCTTTGATGGATGTGGTTTGGTGTTTACTTTTTCTAAGACGATTTGCTCATGGGATCTTTTTTACTTAAAAACTTTTTTCTCAGAACGATTTGGAGCTGGCTTTTGAAATTTGATGAATATGGATTCTTTTGGATTATTTTTTCTTAGTTTCTTCATTTACTTAAATTTTTTTCCTTAATTATATAAGACTGAGTTTGGATTCGGCAAGTTTTGATGTCATCTGTAAGTTGATTGCGTTTTTCCATAGAAATCTTTTTACTTATAAAGAAATTATTTTCCTTTTCCCTTAGATAGATATTGTGGGCGCTAGTGTCCAGATCCAGAGATTTCCTAAGGAGAGGGTTTCAATTTTTTCATCTTTTTAAAGTTTTCGATTCATGACCAACGATCTGTACCAACGAAATGTATGAGATTTTCATTGAGATTGAAGGGGGGGGGGGGGGGGGTTGGTGGTGGAGGGATTCATTCTTATTAGCTTACGAGATGTGCACTGCGTCCTGAATATCTATTGTGCCCCGTCTTGGACTTATAGCTCTGTTAGTCCTATCTCTATTAAAAATTTTAGTATTCGGCCTATTTCTAGAGATTTCAACATTCCATTTGGTATTAGATATTTACCTTGATGTTTTTTCCAGTGTTGCATTTATTTGGGGCACTGTCCTAAAAGGTTTTTTTTTTTGAAGTTTCTAATGTCCCTCGCAAAACCTACAAAAATCGTTAGAGAGTATTTTTATTGTTGTTAGGTGGTAGTTATGATTCCTCAGCCTAGTGGATAGTGCACTAGACTTTCATCTGGGAGGTTCGGGTTCGATTCCCGTCTTCGTCTGGTGGTTAACTTTCATTACTTTCTTATATTCACTATCAATAGGAAGTGTATGAGAATTATAAGATAGTGTACAAGGACACACATTGGTTGGTAATGGCAAAACCACCAAGCCGATAAAAAATTGCCACACCGCCGTTCGGAATTGGCGTTAAACTGTAGGTCCAACTATGTGGTATCACAATGGGCCGTTCAGGCCTAAGTGTGTCTCTCGACAGCCACTCCAACCTAACCTAACCTATGATTCCACGATTGTTCTTTGTTAGCTTCATATAGTCTGAAGCGTTTTATGTTGTAATTCCCTAGCAATGTTTTCGATTGTTTTAGACCAGGTTAAGTGACTCAGTATAATTTCCTTAATTTTTCTTCTTCTTCCCTAAATATCGTGGAGAGAGATAATTTCCCCTTTTCGTTCTGGACCAATTGAAGCGTTTCAAAAGCGTTTCGGTGCTCGGCAAAGGCCTTCTTTGTTGTGTTGTCAACATGCGTTTTCCAGAGCGATTTCTGGTCTAGTGTAATCCCCCGGAATTTGACTTCTGTTTGTTGTTTCACTTCTAATACATATAATGGGATGGGCTTTAAGGGCACAAGTTTGTTTGTTTTCTTGTAAATGAAACAATTGTGGTTTTTGCCGGATTGACACTCAGCCCCATCATATGGATTTAGATTGACCAATTTCGTTAAGGATTTTGTCTCTAAAGTAATGTAATCCAAGCTATGTTTTTCCACCCAGTGCATGAGTATATGATCCGGCGATTCATTTTCTTTCCAGCAAAAGCGACACTTACTGTTCTGTCCTATTCCTAAGTTCACCATGAGTTCCAATGCTAGGAGTTTGCAATGCCAATGCAATGATGCTTAAAAGAAACTTATTCTGAGGTGGCTTTTACTTAGTTTGAGGCATTTCTGCTGCTCTTTTGCGGTCAAAATTCCCAATTAGTAGCTTTGATTGTCCTAACTTAGTGTTTAGAATCCAAAGGGTTGATCTACCGCCCCTTTTCATCTTTTAGTTTTTCTTTAATGGTATGAGCTCTTATATCCAAAATGGGTCCACGATCAACGTGGTTCTTGAGAGTTGCTTTCCTTACTATATAGTAGGCCATTTCATTCCCATGTATTACTGTGAGTCCACCTGTCTAGACCATAGTGATCTAGTTTGTCTTATTTAATTCATTCAGCAGCTCTAGACTATTTTGGGGGATATTTCAACTGAGTCCAGTTCTCTGATTGCGGTTTAACTGTTTGATTGCACTTATTTATCTTGCCTTCTACACCTACGTGCAAAGTGGAACTGAGCACATAATCTTATGGTGAAATCTTACTCATAGGCTCAGAGTAACTGGTTTTTGGCTCATATATATATCCCTACACCCGTTCCATTTACTGTTCTCGAACCATCTGATGATCGAATCATTTTAATGTATGCGCTTTGAAAAGAGGTCTCAAACATTTCTGTGTTTCATTCTTCCTTATTGAGTACTTGTACTCATGATAGACATGTGTTCCTCATGGTAGTCAATTTAGTTCTGTCTGACCAGGCGACTGCGCTATATGTAATACGTGGTATACATCCAGTATGTGAAATAAATTCAATGATTTATTTTTGCCAAACTTTTGCATACTGTTCAAAAAGGCTTTGCAAATTATGTTGCTTGTGTGTTTTCCCCAGAGAAACTTGGAATCTAGTGTTTTTCCTACATACCATATTTGACTTCCTGCGTAACACTTAGGGGCTTCATGTATGCAAGCTTTTCATAACGACAATATCAGAGGAATAAAGTTGACAGGTTATTAGTTCGGACGTGGTTTGGATTCTATAAGGCTGAGTGTGAATTCTGTAAGCTAAATTTTTAAATAATAAGCCATATTCTAAATATTCCTGAAATTATATCCTCTGGAATATTTGTTTCTTTACCTTCTTTTCCTATAGGATTTCATTTTAGGAAATATTTAGATGGGCTGACTGTTTTTTCTTCGGAACAAACATCTTGAAATACTTAGTATTGAACAATCAAATTTTAGTTTTCCAAAAACATTTTTTCGTTTTTATCAAAATTTTTGAAGTGAAACTTCTTTAGCGAGGTGTAAATCGAAAATTTTGCAACGGAAATCGCGTTGTTATTGCACTCAAACTAATAAGAAACGAAGTTATGTAGTTGTTGGTGTTTAGCGAACGAGTTCATATGGGGATCGGCTACATACAATCATGCAGAGAATCGATTTCTCGCAGTTTTATTCCATGTACTTTATTAAGAGAGGCGACCAAGTTGACTCTGCTTAATTGAATATAGTGGAACTTTTCTGTCATGTGTTATACACATGTACTACGTCGTATTTGTGCCGATAAGTGTAGAGAGTACCAACAGAAAAAAGTAACAACAAAATAGAGAGAAGAAGACAGAAAAAACTTTAACAGAATTTGTTATATTTTCTAATAATTTTCAAATCAACAACAAAGTTAATTTGCCTGCATAATTTTTTCCTTGAAATCAAGCAATTCCACAAATTAACCTCACTTTTCGAAAGAAATTTCTTCGCTTTTTCTGCTCTTTCAAACAAATTTTGCTTACAAAGTAATTAAAGTTCTGTAAGTACAATTTCGTGACATTCTGAAACTTTTTGAAATATCAGCGAATATGGATTCAGTAAGTCTACAAAACTTCTTCACATTTACAAGGAAACTTTTGTTTGACAGGTAGGTTAAGTTTGAATTTGGGGCTGTTCAAAAAAAAAAAAAAACACATTGAGACCTGTTGGTTCATTGCGACACTGTATGAGGCGAGTTGTTACCTCTAGATCCCTCCTAGTTAAACCATTTTGTGCATTTGAATACAAATTGGAAAATTGTTTCTCCTTTTTTTGCCTGGTCATTGCAGGGAAGACCTAGTCATCAGGTAGATTACCAATGAGGTAATGCCCGGTAAGAATAGAAACTACCATGCTTATATGGATTCAGTCCAAGGTTATGAGTGCTTTAGTATGAATTCAACAAATAATTTTTTTTTGTTAGCTTTTTCCAAAGAAATCTTTCATTTCTTTCAAAGAAACTTCTTGAAATCAAATTGGATTTGACTTCTTCTAATAGAAAAATGAATTTGAATACTTCCAATAGAAAAATGGATTTGAATTTTACAAATTGGCTTCACTTTTTAAAAGAATTTAGCTTCTTTGTATGAAAACTTTTTACAATGAAACTGGATGTGATTTAATTTCTATTAACATACCCCAAACTTCTTATGTATACGGATTCTAAATGACTACTTCTTCATTTTTTAAAGGAAATTTGCTGAAACTTAAAAAAATTGGGGTGTGGAATTTTTTTTTTAAATTGATTTAAGTTATTGAAACAATTTACAAATCTAAAGAGAAGGACATGATATCTATACTCGTCTCCCGCTACTAGGGTAGCAAAGAGTTATATAATTTCTTTTCCTGAAAATTAACTTCATTTTTTCATATTGAGCAACTGATTTTAAATTCAGCAGTCTTGGTTCGAGAAAGAGTGATATGATCTTTCTCTTTTTTAATATTTTAATAAAGGCTTAGTAAAGATGTTATAAATTTATTTGGCAAAATTTGTTTTTTGTTGAAGGTTAATTTCCCTTTCCCTTGAATACGGTCGTTTGATAAAAGCGAATACATTTAGCTATTGAAATTAGTAGCCCCCAAAAAATCAATAAGTGAAAAATCAGCAAGCCCCTTTAATAATTTTTTTTTTTTCTGAACGGTATCTTCACTTTCTTCCGAAGAGGGGAAATGAGGAAAGAGGGGATAAAGTAATGTTCTAGCTATGGCTTTTCTAAAGTTTCCCGGTAAACATTTTCATCCATCAACATCTTAAAATGGATGTATATCGTGAAGGTGAGACCCATTTTCATCCAAAATGATTAACCGTTTCTCGATCTTTGTATTTTGTGTATAAACTCTATGAATCACAAAGATAGATGAGCACAGAGATGCTGGATTCAAGTACAGTACCCTCTCGATTATCGCGACTCTTGATAATCACGAGTTTTCGAATTTTTCAACCTCGTTTATCTCAATAGGACATGTTTTTTTTAGCCGTCTAAAGCTCGCAAGCGGCCCTGCCATATGATTTTTTACTTGTTTCAACTTCCATTATCACATACATTTGTTTTGTCCCTCAGGATGGAACATTTATTTTTATTAATAAACCAAATTTCCAGGTTGTTGTTTTTCTATTTTTCTGATATTTTCATTGTGAAACCTTCGAAAAAATACAACACTCTAATTACTTTCTACGAAAAATTTATCACATTTCGAGTGAATATAAATGTATGATTTTATGATACAATGGAAAGAAATATGATGATTGTTTTATAGATAAAACCATTTCTGATTGACTACAAATGATAGTGACAATAACAAAAAATATTGTTATTATTATTACTATGTTTTGTTATTGTTGTGCTCAAATTGTTGAAAATTAAGTGAATATTTCATTTGAATATACAAGGATAGGTTTCAGTTACATAACTACTTACTATAAAAAATATAATAATAATAACACAGGCCTGTAAGGTTTTAGATAGTTTAATACAAGTATTGGTTTTCTGTGTATATTTCTGCGCTCAATCCGTATTGGTATGGGGAATTTTTCTATCACTGCAAGAGATTTTGAAAAATCTTAACCCAAATGTGCGAAATAATCGATTTTAATTAAGTCGTTGATTTTTTAATTTTTTTTACTGGTTTCGTTAAAACTGATATTTGCTTTTTCGCCCACACTAGGTTAGTTTTTTTATTCGATTCCAAAAATCATCAGAGTTTTGAAAAATTCTAACTTAAAACCGGGTTGTTGCGGTCATAAACCCTGATCCCCACTACCCTCCCCTTACTTGAAAAAAAGCTAGAAGAGAATTTTATAAATCCCTTTAATATAACATACATACATTTCCAGTTTTACTATTGGGCTGACTGACAGTTTGAATATTTTTTTCCGACGCCTGATTTCTCCAAAATATCGTAATACTATGTTCCCACTGAGCCGATATTGCGCTTTTTCCTATGCACTTTTATTTCGTTGCTAAATATTTCGTTTATGATTTTGATTATCTTCGTATTCCGCTCTTCTAGCCGCCGGCATTTTACAACACGAAATAAATAATGAACTGTCAAACGAAACTATAAATGAAACCACCTTCACAATGTGAACGATTGTAGTTTCGTTTGAAACCATTTGCTGACACTCCGCAATTTCGGCTTAGTGAGCACATAGTATAGATTGATTTTTAAAATTTCATTGTTACATTTCTTGGTTACAAATTTTAATAATTTTAACGATCAAATCTGACATAGTACCAGTTTCTCGAGAACCAAAAAAAAAATTTGAAAAAAATGTTTTTAGATTTATAGACAGTATAAAATGCCAATATCGCCATTTTTTGCATTTTTGGGTTAAGATTTTTTGAAATTCTGCCGTGAAAGAAAAATTATGAACTCCAATTGGGAAACTACTTCTTTTTTCAATCATCTATTTAGAAGACATTTTTCTTGTCTTCTCAACAAGAGCGTGTACGGCCTAAGTCCTTAAAAAATTGCCCCAATCAAAAAAAAAATTCCACATTATTTTTAAACATTTCTTTCTCCAATCCGCTGACATATCAATATACTGTCGGGTTACCAAAATTTTGAGTAATTTCATGGTAACGCGGGGTCATATTATCTCTAGATTTTGGGCGTACGATTGCGGCAAAACCCCGCCATTTTGACTTAAGCTGTCGTTTGAATTGGACAATGCTGTTAGCATTTTTTCTGCTCATCTTAAGCTTAATAATTGCTCAAAAATTTTCAATGTGGTTAGCATCTGAAGATTGAGAGGCGCAGTGTAAAATTCGTATCCAGTTTTCCTGTTTTCACTTACTGCGCAAGCGACTTCTTTGATGTTTAGGGTCCTGTTCTCTTAAAGCACTCAGTTTCGATTTTTTTTCCCCAAACCGGTTATTGGCAGAAGATAAGAGTCTATGCTGGATTATGTACTGGATATCCAAATTTCTCGTAAACATGATTATTCCGTCGAAACTTTGTTTTCAAAAGTATCCCCAAACATGAGCTTTTCCTGGATGCTTAACTAATCTCAGAGCAATCTTACTGCCCTTAATGGACAATGCACGTTTTATGGTACCTGCCATCCATAAAAAAGTTTCGTCTGTAAAGGCCACATCGCTTCAATCATTATCCATATGTTCGACGGCCCACTCCTGCCATTTTTTGGTTTGTTTTGCCATCAGTAAGAGTTTGGTTATAGTAGCACAGAATTCAATTTGGAATTCATTTAAACGACTTTGTATTGTACTAAGGGATATATTAATGACCTTCAGCGCCAGTTTTTGTTGGGCTGCTTCAAGTGTAATGGTAAAATTGGCTTCAAAAACTCATGCTTTCACCGAATCCTGCTACTTTGATGTTGCTCTAGAAGCACAATGATTTGGTAAGTCGTAAACATTTTGGTGCCTTGAAAAAAGCTGGTTCCATTTCTTTACGAAAGCTTTCAACTTTTTAAGGACATTTTAGATTTCTTCTTCTTCTGATCTCGATTTGAAAAATTGCTGATATAACGAAATTGTAATTGCGATTGTTTGAAAGGTTATACAGCACCATTCGCAATGAAATGTTGAATGTTGAAAATAAAGTCCAACTTGATATTTAAACTTGATCGTACAATTAAGCCGAACACGCTCTTGTTGAAAAGGCTGTATGTGTGTGTATTTTTCAAAAGCTTACAAACGTTTGATAATTTAATTGCTGAAAAAAAATGAATTTCTATACAAGTTCTGCAAACATGCAGCCGTGGAACTTGAACAAATTTTATCGACTCGGCTCCAAAATTTTAAGAGACATGGTAAATCAAAAAAATTCCCTTAAAAAGTTTAATTTCGGAAGCCTATGTAAAAAAAAAATTCTGATAAAAATATTAAGGGTAAGTAATAAGAAAAACAAAAGAATTATTTTATTATTTATTGTACAATGACGTTGATGATAAAAACCCGAAAAACGAAAACAAAAAAAAAAAAAAACAATTTAAAATATAAATATTTATATGGAAAAATACAAAGTTGATGAGTTTCATCTCCAGTTTGGCACACTTCAAACAATGTGTATTTAAAAAAGTATCTAGCTATCCGTCCGTCTGTGTGTGTCTTTGAAGATTGTGTACTTTTAATAATACATTAAAAAAAATTTACAAATTTACTGTAAAATCATTAATGAAATGATTAAGTAACATTATAAAGCAAAAATTCGATTATGTGTATGACTGGGATTTTAAAAATCGGTTGACGTCAGTTGTTGCAAATACGTTGTAAATATTTTTTATTTAATTTATTTTTATATTTTTAATGACGCGCATGAACACACCTACTACTAAATGCTACTACATACAAATATACTACTTTAAAAAGGTGATATTTTTGTGATAGATAAGTACATAACTACAATAGTGTGTATGATTGTTATATGAGCTGTAAGTGGAATAATTATTTATAAAATTAAAAGAAAAAACCTTGTAGGAATTTTTATCATCTTTGGAAATTTATGTTTACATTATTTCGTAATGTATCATCAATGATTAATGGTGATCATGGTGTATGCAACCTAGTGCTGTGGAGAAACCTGATATGGAATCTCCTCAACTACAAATCCTTTAATTGCTTGGGTATATAGTAAATGATTGTGATTCCTCAACTCTAATGTGAACTTTTTATTCTCATTTTTTAAAAGTTTTTTTTTTTCATTAGCATAAATTTAATGCAACAATATTTCCGAATTATGGATCGTTATTTTAGGTTAGGCTATGAGAATGATGAAAGTGAGAAAGACCTACAGACCCAGTGTAAATGTTGAAGAGAAGAAAACTAAGATGAAATTCTTTTCCTTTCATCTCATTGAACAATTTTGATAGCTAAAGGGACATGCATTGTCTGCCTTTAGCTCTTTTACGAACTTCAAACATTATTTTAAATTAAGTTATGAATTGAATTCGTTCTTCGGACTAAAATTAACTCCTTCCGCCACTGATCTCTGCCTTGTTCTTTTTTTTTTAAACGTGACAGAAGTTCAACCTTCGACTCATCCTTTTTTTATCTGCACATCTTTTGCAGATACTATTGTGGAACCGTTCAAGACTCTTGTCTCTGGTGTTCCGTGTTCAATCCCCAGCTAGAGTATGATTTCTTATCTATCTTTCTTCCTTTCTTTCATAATCAACACAATGCTTTGCATTAAGAGGTTTACCCTCTGTGTGCTGATTGACCATTAAAAAACAAAAATAGTATAGTTGCCAACGGAAATGATAAAAACTTAAAATCTATTGTACCATGAATTTTCTCACAAGCTCTAAAAACACCAAAACAGCGATTGAGAGAAGCTTGTCAAAAATGGAAAAAGTGGGGAAAAGTTTGTCAAAATTTGGGAAAATGCTTGTCAAAAGTGGAAAAATGCTTGTCAAAAATGAAGAAATGTTTGTCAAAGTGGGGAAATGGTTGTCAAAATTTTGTGAAATGCTTGTCAAATATGGGGCAATACTTGTCAAAAGTGGGAAAATGTGGGGAAAGGTTTCTTAAAAATGGGAGAATGCTTGTCAAAATATGAAGTACAAAAGTTCTTCTAGACTCTAAAGTAAAACTAAATTCTAAAGTTCTACTAACGGACAATATTGCCCAGCTAGACACTAAAACTCTATTGAGCTCTATACTAGGAATCAAATTAGGCACTTAATTTACTGAACTAAACCACTGCTAACCATTATATCTCGACTGAACACTAAAGCTCTATTGGGCACTGAAATTCAACCGTAAACTGAAGCTTTACTGAGTACCAAAGCTAAAGCATTATTGGGTACCAGGAACCGTGATCATTATAAGTATTAGTTAAAAATCGGAATTTGATAATTATTTTGTGATTTTAATTTTTCTCGATCAACGATAATATTTATTGCCTGAACTTTATTTTCTCGATCTGGTATAAGCATTATTATTTTATTTTTATGTTTTTACTCAACCGAAAAAATCAAATTATGGTATAAGCATTATTATTTTATTTTTATGTTTTTACTCAACCGAAAAAATCAAATTATGGTTTTAATTTTTTTTTTCTCGAGAATAAGAATTATTGTTTGAGATCAATTTTTTTGCTCAGAAATAATAATTATTTTTTGAGTTTTATTTTCTTGCTCAGGAGTAAAAACGTCATATACTTTTGTTATTGTGAGCACGAAAATAGATAAATCTTCCTTATCTTTGAATTCTCGTCGCCGGATTCTTCAGTTGACGGAGAGACCTTGAATTCAAAACACACCCAAGTAAGGAAGTTTAGCTTTGGGATTGGGTATCTTAAAAAAATGTGTTTGAATCTTAAACGATGATTTGACGTCAGTGAAAACACTTTCTGAGATGCGGTTGGTTCAGTTGATTTATTAACGCTGTCGCTATACCGCTTATAGGACTGGACTGCATGTGAAAGTAGTGGCTTTTATCCATACATATCAACAATAACTCATTGATACGTTTTTTATTTAATCGCAAACGACGGGGAAAAATTTATCATCGTGCCTACACTTTTCGAGTTTTGCAAAAAATAATAAAACTCGAACATTAATTTTTATTCCTGAGCAAAAAAATAAAACTCAAGAAATAATTTTTATTTTTAAGAAAAAAAAAAAAAAAATAAAAAAAATAAATAAAATAAATAAATAAAATAGGCACTGCGACCTATAAGATCTTTTGTACCAAAGCCCCAAGAAAGAAAGAAAGAAAGAAAGGGAGAAATAAAGATATATAAGAAACATACCCAAGCCGAGAATCGAACTCGGGTCTCCAGAAACAAGAGTCTGGCACTCTTCCACTAGACCACAGTGGCGATGGTAGGACCTACAGTTTAACGCCGATTCCGAACGGCTATGTGGCAATTTTTTATCAGCTCGGTGGTCTTGCCATTACCAACCAAGGTGTGTACTTGTACACATTCTTATAATTCTCATCCACTTCATATCGATAGTGAATATAAGAAGTTTATGAGAATTAACCACCAGACCAAGACGGGAATCGAACCCGCAACTTTCTGGATGAAAGTCTAGTGCACTATCCGCTATACTATCGAGGTTGTCCTAAAGCACTAAAGCTCTACTAGTCAAAACAATTCTACTGGTTACTAAAACTCTATTGGGGATTAAAGCATTAAAGCTTTATTGGACACTTTCGGTCAACTGGGTACCAAAACTATATTGCCGGCTAAAGTTTTACTGGGCACTAAAGTTCTTTGGACTCGAAATCTCTACTGGGCTTTAAAAATCCACTGAACGTCAGAGCTTTACTGAACATTAAATCTATTCAGCACTTTAGTTCTACTAGGCACCAAAGTTCTACTGGCAAGTTTTAAAAACTTTCTGTTGAACTTTAAAGCTCTTTAAGATTGTTAAGTAGTTTCCTACTGGGCATGAATGTGGGTGTATTTTGTATAAATACATGTTGAGTATGCTTGAGTTTCTTTAATTTATCATAATAGTTGATAATTAATTTGTTTGTTTATAATTTTTTGTGCGAATTATGTGTGTGTGTGTGCGTGTGTGTGTGTCAAATGAAAGTTTACATTTAAGATAGAGAAATGTCAAATGTATGACGTTAACAAACCGACAGACAGACAGACAAATAAACAAACAATACAATCTAACCACAAAAAAAAAGAAAGACAAAACGCTTAATTATTCATGTAGAAAATTATGCGCATCATCGCGTTGTATAGATTGAATGACAGTGGTGTGCTATACATATGTAGATATGATTGTCATTGTGACAGTTTGGTGCTTTTGTCTTAATTCGCTTTATTTTATTTTATTCCTTTTGCTCATTTAGTGTATAAAAAAAAACTAAAGATATTTACATTTTTTCATTTTTTTTTTTTAGTTGGAAAAATGTTTACATATTTTCATATACATATAAACTGATAAGCTCCAGTTTATTCAGTTTCAGTTTATTTGTTGTATGCCTGCCTGCCTGGCTTAAAGAGAAATGAGGTTTCATTAAAAATATAATACTGATTGTATAAATATATGTATGAAATACTTAAAAGTTGAATGCAATTGACGTCATGGGGGCTTTTGTGCAACTTGTAACAATTTCTGTGAAATATTCCATTTATGTATAATGTTATGAGGTTTTGTTTTTTTTTTTTTAAAAGGCATGTTGACTCGGTGAAAAAATTATGCCACATAAATAGAATGTTATTATACATGTGTGTGTATGAGAATTTGTAGAATCAACAATGAAATCTGAAGAAATCTTATGAAATTGCAATGGATTTGCATTTTTGGATTTTGAGAACGTTCCCTTTAGTTTTAGTGAGCTATGTAATTGCTAAAGACTTTTATGGTCTTCTTGAAGTAGGTTAGGTTAGGTAGTACTGGCTGGCTGAAGCCACGCATAGACCTTTGGGTCCTTAGCGATACCAGATAGGAGTCCTATGAATTATTTATCACGTGTATATTTAGCGAGTGTAAACGTCATTTAAGATGTGGGTGTGGTTAGTAAACTTTAAAAGACAGTTCACCCCCAGTTTAGCGACCTCGTTCAGACCCTCAAACTGTGGAGCTCCTAAGTACGTTAATCGAGTTCTAGTGAGCGCGGGACAGAAGCATAGAAGGTGCTTCTTGAACTTCTTAAACTTGACCTAAGAGTCTCTTGACAAATACCCTTTTATACTTTATGACCTATGTCTTTCCCTGGAAATAAAGGTGTTTGTGGGTTTGGCAATAAACTTTCATCACATTGGCTATTTTTAAAATTTCTTATTCTTAATCCTCTCGTAGAAGGAGAATACAAAACATCCATCAGCTTATAGAATTTAAGCAACTTCGACTCTTATAAAATGTTTCCCAGGGCAGTGGAGTCAATATCCTAAACATTAGTTAGGATTTTAGCTTATGAAATTCTTGAAAATTAACTCTTGAAGTGTTGAAGAAAAAACCAGGCATTTTCTAAACTTATTCTCAGGCCTATGGAGTCAGAATCGTAGACATCGTTGATATACTTGCTAGACATTTTATATTGTCGTTGGAGGAATATCCTAGATATCGACTAAGGTTTCTTTTATGAAGCAACGTCCGATGGAAGGCCCAGACCGAACTACGACTCCCAGTGCTGAAATTCTAGAAATTCAAATCTCGGGCGGTTGAATAAAAACTAACATTGAATTATATTTTTTCACTGATAATTTTCTCAGGTCCATAGGCTGAGTCGATTCTAAAGGGGTTGAAGAAAGCTACACATTGAATATTTTTCCAAATGTTTCTCAGGCTGGTGATTTAGAATCATTGATACCGACAAGGACTTTAACTTATAGAACTCTACAGAACCGTTTCTATTACAATTAATGAAAATTTGCATCAAACTAGATGTTTTCCTAATATTTTTTCTCAACCTAAATTTTCATCAATCTGAATATTTTCGCTGAACTTTTTCTCTAGCTCATCTAGTCACACACCGTGAGAATTTCAGTTTCTAAAATTCAAAAAAATCCGAGTTTTAATTTTTCGGATACTTTCCAAATTTTTTTCAAGTTAGTGAAGTCAGAATTCAAGACATTGACTAGAACTTCAATTGCTAGAATATCACGAGGCGAGTTTTGTAGGGCTAATGGTAAATTAGTCGATCCTAAATATTTTTTCTCAGGCCGATAAAGTGTAAATCCTTGAAGGCCTAAGCTTCTAGAATTCCAGTTAAAGAAAACTTATTAGATATTTGTTCAAGTTTGTCTTAAACTGGTGGAGTTACAATTCTTGGCTACTTTTGAGCTACTTTTAGAATTCTAATCTAGTCCTTGACACCAGACATTCTAGCTTCTAGAATCTCAGAGAATCGACCCTTTAAGGGTTAAAAAAAACTAAAACTGGATATTTTCACTTAAATTTTTGTTCTGGCTCGTGAAGTCAAAATCCCAAATACCGACTAAGTCTTTGGGATCTAGAACTTCAGATAACTGATTTTTGTGGATTCGGAAAACCTTGCTGGATATTTCTTAACTTTTTTCAGGTTGATGAGCTCAGAATCCTAATCATCGACAAGGATTTCAGCTTTTAGAATTCTTCAGCGGCGACCCTTGGGGGAGGGAGGGGGAATGGGGGAACTTTCATCACACTGAATACTTTCAGAATTTTTTCTCAAGCTGGTGGAATCACCATTTTAAACATTAGTTCTTAGCACTGAGTTCCTTTTCTGGATATTTCCCAGATTTTTTCAGGGTAGCGAGCTTCTAGAATTCAAGAAAATCGACTTTTGTGAAGTTGCAAAAAACCCTGCTGGATAGTTTTCTTAACATTTTTAAAATTAAATTTAACATTTTTAAAATTATATTAAATTTAAATTAAATTTAATTTTAAACTTAAATTTTTCTTCAACAGAGTGAAGCCCGAATTCAACTTCTAGATGTTTTCGGTTTCAGCTTTTAGAATTGAGAAATTTGACTATTGAAGGTAAACTTGCATTACACTGAATTATTTGTACACTATTTCTCAGACCGATGGATATCATACTGACTATTGAGGTGTTAAATAAAATCTAGCATTAACTATTTATTCCAGGACTTCAACTCATATAATTTTAGAAAGTTGAGAAAAGTTTTTTCATCACGCTGCGTATTTTCCGAATTTTTCCGCTGCCCCACTTGAATTAGAGTTGAGAGTGGGCTGAACTAAGCCAAACCAAAGGATTAGCTAGGGCCTTCAGTGCAGCCTGGCTTTCACTACAGATGCCTATGCACTTCCCATCCCATCTCCTCCCAAACCCGACACGTCCAGAATAACGAAAACCTGCGTTAGGAAAACTCATTGTCCAAGTACCAACCGGATCCAGTACCGTTTAAGGTTTTGGATCTGTCGGTATAGAAGACATGACGGAGACTCCAGAGTACGACCTCTGAACTTAACCACTGATCTCGTTCTGGGAACCTGACGTCATATCTTCTTTCGAAGCGAATATGATTGTCCACGAGAATTAAGAACAGTGGGAACTGTACTGACAACTGGTGGTATATCTCACTGTGTATTATATCCGTCTCCATTTAACGGGAGTCTGTAGGCCGCTCTATTCGCATCTTTACGAATTTGAAGATCCCGAGGAAGCAAACCAAGCAACGCATTGAAAGCATCACTAGATGTAGTACACATTGCACCAGTGATACCCAGGCACATACTTCTGTGAAGCCTGGTCAAAGTGGATACTGTGGACTTAATCAAACTTCGTATCCACCATACTACAGAGGCATACGTGACAATAGGTCTCACAAGAGTAATGTATACCCAGTATACCAGAGCTGGATTTAGATCCCAAGTCTTGCTGAAAGCTCGCCTGCACTGCCAGAAAACATTCTGTGCACGCGAGACCTTCAGCTCGATGTGCGTTTTCCATAACAGTTTGCAATCTAAGGTTACCCCTGAATAATTAACTTCAGAAGACAACTGCAGTGTTACTCCCTTCATTGTTGGTAGTAACAAGCCATCCTTCTTGCGTTTCCTAGTGAAGAGCACTAAGGTACTTTTTTTTAGGATTCACTGAACTTGCAACAAACTTGATGTTTTTATTGAAATTTCCCTTTAGCTTATATATTCATCACTTCGGAAATTTTACTCTGTAGGGTCCAGCAAATTTAATATTTTTAATGAAGTTTTTCTCTGACTCGTAAGGTCAATACCCTAACCACCAACTCCTTAGAGTTGAAGAAAATATAGTCGATATTTTGAAAATGTTTTCTTGGGTGGGTGCAGTCAATGTCCTAGGCAGCGACTAAGACTTCGGTTTCTGAAATGCGATAAAGCGGACTTTACGAAGTTTTTTTTTTAAGGTGGTGGAGGCAGATTTCTAGATATCGGCTGAAACTTCAGATCGTAGATTTCTAAAATGCCAACTCTAGTCGGATGGTGGAAGGCATGCATCACACTTAGTATTTTCTGAAAATTTTCTCAGACCAGTGGAGTCAGAATCCTAACTCTACTACAATAAAAATAAATAAATAAAAAAAAAAAAAAAAAAAAAAAAAAAAAAAAAAAAAAAATGTGACTCTTGGTGGAGTTAGCACCTATTCATAGACAACCTAGGGAGTCAAAATTTCGGTTCTTCAAACATACTGCTAATACATTTAACAAACCATCGACTGGATTAATGTTCTAAGCGAATTGGTTAATGTTTGAACCTTTCGGAACAGTAAGGAAATCAGAGAAGATAGCGCAATACCAAATCCGGATTCATATTGACTGAATTTCTTGTTATAATTTTTTTTCAAATAGACATTTTGCGCCTCTGAAGGTCTAAACTTTCAAGGGTCGCCATTGGCTCTCAATGGGGTTTTTTACGATATTTCTGTACATTTTTATTATAGATTTTTTTTTTAAGGTAGGCAAAATAATTTAGTATTAATTTTTCACTTAACCCTTTCTTGACCGTAAAGAAACTAGAACTGATAGAGCAAAGAACAAAAAGTCCAGATTCACATTCTTCAACTACCATTTCATTTTTAAAAAGTTTCCATTGAAGATCTTAGAGTCACCGGTGATCCATAGCAAAACTTGTATTCCAAAAAATTAAAGAAAAATTCAAAAATATGGGAAATCTAGTTTAAGTAAATAGGTTTTCCTATAACATATACAAAATTTGGTGGATTTGGACAGATTTTGTAAAAATTGTGTACGATTGAATTAACAAAACATAATTTTTTCAGTTCGATCCGCTACAGTATTGTTACCAAAAAAAAAATGTTTGTTATTTTTTTTAATTGAAATTAAAGAACCATCAATTGTCTTTTCAAAAACCTTAAATTTATAAAAATGTATTATTCTTCTTTCTTAGCATGACAGTCCGCATAAAAATAAAAATTTATTGGATAGTTAAAAAAAAAAAAAAATCGCAAAAATTAATCTTGTGACACCGGTGTCACCATGGTATTGAAAGGGTTAAATTTCAAAATTAAATTATTGACTCGAAGTCCTCGTTTTGAAAACTCTCTAACTGCGTCTATTAATTAAAAATAAAAATAAAAACATTTATATTGTGATGAAATATTTCATCATAAATAAAAAAAAATCGGTAACGCCCCAAAAATAAATGAAAACTAAATGATTTATACCACAAAAATGTCGTAAATCTAAAAATTCATACTTGAAATTATTATGATCATTGCCGTCATCATTGTGGGTTGTTGATTTCCCTAAAGTGAAAAATCGTAATCATAAATAAACTCTTTGACGTCAAATGGGCAAAGTATCAAAAAATGGTCATAAAACTGTCAATTATCAAGTTAGTATAATAAAATTTGTATAACAATATCAGGAAAAAGAAAAAAAACCAAAAACAAAGAGGTTTATGCAATATTATAAGGAAAAAAGAAAACAATAATTTGCCATGTTAATCGATATACTAAGAAATTAATCAAATAATTTTAAACACAATAGAGTCTTTCCTTAATTTTACACTTGTAGAATAAGAGTCTTTTATTTTTATCAATAACATCAGCACTCATGTTTCCATTAACCCAATAAACAAATGATTGCAATCGCTATGAATTAACATCAGCCATAATTACAAATTATTGTACAAAAACAACAAATGACTGGAATATGTATAGTGTATTTAGTCGTTGACATGACCGACCATCTATCGGAAGTCGCACACTTGCAAACGTTCAAAATTGGGTATATAGTCTTGACTCTCGTATATATCAAATTTACCTTCTAATTCTTTTGTTGTATCGTTATCTTTTTCGATTAGATTGGCACAAGAATCAGAATCGGAATATCGCAACACGCACGACACAAACGACAAAACAAAGAGAATGCGAAACTGGTACAAATCGCATTTATCGAGTTTCATTGACGTCATTTGTGATTTTTTTTTTTGACGTTCCTTACCATTGCTTTGGTTGATGATCGTCGTGACTGTGGTTGCGAATGATGATGATGGTTAATTGGATTTAGAGAGCCATTGACATTGATAATGGGGTTTGCTTTGTTATCGTTTTTTTTTTGTTCTTTTAAAGAATATTTAGTGAAATAAAATTATATTTTTAGAATTTGTGATATTAAACGAGCTCGAAACACTGCTTTCAAAAATGGATTGTTTTAATATTAAATGATAGTTAATTTATACAATTTTATTTTTAACTTTTTAATAAACGGGAAGTTATTATTTTTGGCTTAAACTGCGCTACTTCCTGTTGTTAGAATTCTTTGCTTGACTTCAAGCGGATTTAAAATTTTATAATATTTTACCATTCATTTTCTATTAAGTGATTGATTATTCTGAAATTTAAGGACTTAAAGCTGCCCTCTATTATATTCGCCAGACTTTTTTTTTTAGTACAAAAGTGATTGTTTTTGAACCAGGAACGTTTTTACAGACTCTGAATGGAACAAAAAACTAAAATGAGTCCCTTCTTCGCTAGTCATATGATGTAATAACATACTTTATGCATTGTTGCAACTATTGGTTTTTTGAATTTTTTTTTTCTCTTTTCAATGCATTTTCTTCGCTTTGTGCACATCGACATCGCATAATTTTGATATTATTTTACAATTTCAATTGAGAAAGAATAAACTATAAACTTTGCAATAAATAAAAACAATTTTTGATATGTTTTACTATTCCGTTTTTGATATAGAAATTATGTTTTGCATACTTATGGGCTTAAAGTAAAATATATAATAAAACGCACACTTAAAATGAAACCACACACAACTATGAAACCTCACACGACACTGACGTGACATTTGATTTAATTTCTATCAATTCATTCCACTATACATTTTTTTCAGCTCCGAGTAAAGATGATATCACATCAAAAAGAAAGGAGCTTTTAGCATTTTTTTTTTCATCCAGAATTAAAATATTTCCTGAGGATGGTGGAATCAGAATTTCAAACGCCTGCTCGGACTTTAGCTCTTATTTAAAATTTCGAAAGGCGTTAAATATAATTACCTCTAACTTATGTTCTAGATGAACCGCATTGAGTTTTTGTGTCAAAAATTCATTGAGTTTTTGTGTCAAAAATAGTTGCAGAGAAATTTTGAGTTAGTTGGTCAAATTTAGTTTGTTCCATTTCGAAACTTAAAAGTTTAGGGCATAAGAAAGGAAACTTTGTGAAACTTTGAAAATATTTTACTTCCATATCATGGACTCCACTATTCTTTCCCCCCTCCCCCTCCAATTTTCAATTTCCTTGATAAGCATTTTTTGTCTTATGACTCACCAGAACAAATAGCTGAGAAAGTAAAAACTATTCTCCTTCCAAAGTATTCCCCGTAAGAAATTAGAGGGTACTCAAGCAAAGAATTTCTTCTAGTCCCACCCTTTTTAGGTTAACATTTCCTAACAATTCCAAAAGTCAAAATCTTTAATCTTTAAGAAGTGTTTTGGATTAATTTTGGGTCGCTGATCATAGGTCTTCGAAAATAAAATCGTTTTTATTAATATGATTTTTTCATATTTCATGTTTGGTGTTAACGAGAAAGTTTACGTTCACCTATTGACCTTACGAACCCCCTCCGTCGTTTTTCGGGAACAACCCTATAAGACAGACAGTTGAAAAAAGTTAGGTACGTTCTTCAATTAAAATATTTCTTATAAAAAGTTTAAGAGGCCCACAATAACGATCTTAGCCTATTATTTCGGCGATAACGTCTTCATTCTTATTTTTTTCTATAAATTTCACGACTAAAATCTATTAAAACCTCAAAGAGCTGCGAAAATAAACCACCGACAGATTCATTTACAACGGCCCAAAATTAAATAAAAACTCTTCTTGAATAATCCTCATCTGGGAGAGGAAAGTTGATTTTTGTTGCACAGTGTTTTTCTGGTTATTCGACAGATGGACTCATTTTACATTCCTGTTAAAAAAAAAATGTATACTAGTGACTCTTTTCAGTTGTATCAAATAATATACTCAATGGAGAATCAAACTGAGAAAAAACGAATCCAAATTTAGAGGAAATAACACAAGGAACCAGAGCTTGAAGCCCGAATTCCTAATTTCCTTTGAGGAATGCGTAATTGATTATACAAGAGAAGATTTTCGAGTACTTTTTCAATTCCTTTGAGGAATTGCATATTTTAAATTACAAATTACAATCCAGTAATGGAATTGAACATTTTTCCATTATCATTTCTGAGCAATTGAAATGTTAATTACCAACAACAATTCGCAAGTATGGAATTGACAAAAAAAACTTACTTCCATTACAAGAAATTGGAAATGTTTATTACACATTTCGATTCCAAGGAATTGTAATTGAAGAGGAATTTGTTTCGTAAAGTAATCATTATTACCCAGCTCAGCGTGACGTAGCGTTGCCAACTATCATGTATCCAAACCGAAACGAGAGCGTAAAATTCTATCTTTAGTAGATTTCTGCATTATGCTACGATACAGTTGCACAATTGAACTCTTTCATAGATTGTGATGACAACATCTTAAGCCTACATAAAAACATCGATTCTCAATGTGTCTTGCGAGTGGAACTTATCGATACTCATAGGAGATTAGGACAAACTTGGGTGATACGTGAGGAGAGGGACATCCCAAGGTGGAATATAGTCATAACTGCTAGGATTTTTAGAATTGGGTGAATTCCTCCTAGTGTTAAAGAACGTTGGAAAGAAGCGGCGAGTTATGAGAATGAAAGATATTATGGAAAAGGTTGTGGAAGAGCTTAGTTTTTGGACCATAAGTGTCAATTTATCAGTACGTTACTCATTGGTTTGGTATAAATTTTTTCGAAAATTAATCGATGATTTAGTTATAGTAACAATCCGAAAAATAATGAGCGTTTCAAATTATAACCTAAATTACAACTAGAGCCGGATTACGATTTTTTTTTTTGCCGAACCGATGTCGATGATCGGCCATTAGAAAAAGCTTGGAAGAAGCCGATGTCGATCAATTGGTCGGGTTTTAATTATAACCATTTTATTGAGAAAATACTAAACCATGTTAATGCTTACATGGGCTATGATCATGTTTCCTTGCTTACATCCAAAGATGGTCTCTGTATATATGTATTCATATTTCATGTAATTTACAGTTTTTCCTTATTACATCATTTCTGTTACTGCTGTTTTTATACAAAAAAAATTTACTTTTTCAAGTTACAATCGTTGGAAATTACTGGCATAGAGCTACAAGATGTCATCATTAACTCATTCTTGACGCCTCTTCATTTGTTTTTAGCTACTATAACAAATTGTTTTAAGAACACAATTTTACACTTTTTCGACTTCACTTTACTATTGTATTCACAATGTTGGCAAAATACATCTAAAATGTATGGAATTTTCTTAAGGTTAAGTTGGAGTGGCAGCTCATTTTGATACAACAGTATGGAGGACTGTTTCTTCTTCTTCCTCTGAGCCGTAGTCCCGACAGAAATCATTGAATGTAAGTCCTAGTCTTGCAGTCTTGATGGCGCTTCTGCTATGGTTAAGTAGCTGTCTTGTACATCTATTGACTATAGTGGCTCATGTTAGCCTAGTAATACCACAAAAGTTCTTAAGATAGTTTGGCTTAATGACCAGTTTAATAGACGTAAGAATAACACCAGTGACCGAGCTGGGTAAATTCATTACATTACAATACCAATTCCAATTGAAACATTTACCAATTCCATTACAAGGAATTGTAATAGGTATTTAAAATTTTTGGATTCGTAGGTAATGGAATTGAAAAACTTTTAGATTCCATTACAGGAAATTGTGTTTTGTAATTAAAAATATATCAATTCCTTAAAGGAATTGAAAATGTAATGTAATTACTAGGAATTTAATATTTAAGTGTAATCAATTACTTTCTTGGGATTAAATTCCGATTTAATAAGTAATTGATTCCCTTTTAGTTCAATTCCAAAAAAGGAAAAAGAATAATTTTTTTGTAAAAATCTTCTAATAAGCCGTTACAAGAGAGGTGACCCGCAGTTTATACTGATTCGCTCGTAATGGCTTATTAGAAGAAGTTTACAATATTTTCCGAAAATTTTTTTTTTTGTTTTTTGGAATTAAGCTAAAAGGGAATCATTCCAACTAAATTGGAATTTAATTCCAAGAAAGTAATTGATTACACTTAAATATAAAATTCCTTTAAGGAATTGATATATTTTTAATTACAAAACACAATTCCCTGTAATGGAATCGAAAATTTTTTCAATTCCATTACCCAGGAATTTAAAAATTTTAATTACCGATTACAATTCCTTGTAATTATATTGAAACTTTCATCAATTCCATTACTAAGGAATTGAAAACATCAAAGTACCAATTACAATTCCTTGTAATTGGAATGGAATTTAACTCTTAATGTAATCATTACTACCCAACTCTGACCAGTGGTGCAGTAAGGTGATATGACAAGCCGAGAGGAAAAGCGGGATAAAATTTGTATAAGAACAGAAAATAAATAATTTAGTATTTCAGTGCAAGAACGGTACAAGTAACTAAAACGGTTTAGAGTGAAAATGAAACGACTTAAAAGTAAAAGCAAAAATGGTGTAAGAATTCTTTCAGAGAAAAATCAATATTGTGATTTATTCCGTTTTTGCTCAGAACATATTTCGTGTCACTTTTGCTCTAAACTAATTTCGTTTCGAATGAATCGTTGCAAATAAGCCACTGGACGCTTGATAAATGACCATTACATCTGCCTGAAAGACGCTGTAATGGTCAGGAAGTCGGAAAGAGACTCAAATTGCTTGAGAAAATGCCCATAGTATAGAGAACCCCAATATGACTGCCAATATGGTCACCATTCTTCTAAGCTTATCCAGTGGCTTAAAGTTGACCGCATTTGTAGTAGCTGGCCACCAAAAAACGGATCAATAAGAAAAATTGGGCTTGACCACTGCTGTATAGCGGCAGGAAGTGACTCGAGGTTGCTGTTCCCATTTTGTCCCTTTTACAGCAGTAAAGAGTACAAGAGGCTTTCCGTACTCTCTCTGTTATGTTAGCTTTCCATTGAAGTTTGGGATCAATGACTATTTCTAAATATTTTGAGAAACTTTTAAATGATTGTCCTCGTGAAAACCAAATCCCTGTGAGGGTTAAGGAATAGCTGTGTATTCGGTATTTTGTAATTGTAAATATCCAAGTGAATCATTATTCCTTGGAGTGAAATTACAACTCTCTCTCTATCACTCTCTCTCTCTCTCTCTCTTTCTCTGTGTATTGAAGTTTGATTCCGCAATAAGGTAAAACAAATTTTTAAATTAAGATAAATATGTTATTGACACTTGAAATATTTCTTTAATTTTTTGTTTGTTTTATCTCGAACGTCACCTTTGTATGTACTATTTATGTATGTATGTATGTATATGCACATATTTTCAATATTTTTTTTGATAAACATCAACAATTCATCAACAAAGAAAAAACAACGAAATGGAAAAAATTTTATACAAAATGTTTTATTGTTTTGATGTTTGTTGTTGTTGAGATGCTGCTGATTCTTTTTGTTCTTAATAATATTTTCATGTTTAACATGTTGTCAGCGATTTTTAAATTTATTTATTTTTTTTGTTTTACTTTTTCTTTTTGTTTTTAATTAACTTAATAGGTTTTTTTAATTTTTTTTTTTACGCTTGCTTTAAGGTTTTCGATCTTTTTATGGAGTTTTTTTTTGGTTTTGTTTTGTTTTCATTTTGTTTCGCTTCACATAAATGTTTCTCATTCATTCGATTGTATCTGTTAATTTTCACGGTTTTCATTGACGTCATAAAAAGTGTAGTCAGCCGTGTAGCCGCCACATAGTCGGAGATATAAGTATGTATATATGTAATATTGCGGTGCGGCTTAAACGTGATTGATGTTTGCACTACACCATTGGTGGGGAAATAAATTAATGAATGAATGAGTGATTGAATGAATGAGTGTATTCTTTACAAGTGTCACTTAGCATGTTTAATTTAAAATATTCGCAACTACTTGTATGTATATCTAGTCAAATTGTGTGCTAAATAGTTGGATACATTTGGACTTTGAACTTAAGTATAATTCAGAGATGATGATTCTTAAGCTTGCAAACGAAAAGCTTTCACTATTTTTTGAAAAAGAAGAAAGGCTTTGAACTTCAAAGCGGTGATGCTGATTTCTATTTTCGTGAGCAAAAAGCTTTTATGCTTCCTGGCTTACTCCAAGAGTTTTGGTTTCAATGAATGCCTCTTGAAGCTATCACTCACCCTAGTTTATAGTTCATCCATAAGTTTTGAGTTAGTCACAAATCAAAGGAACTGCTTAAGGGGGCGTCTGCTTACAAATTAAAAAAAAAAAAAAATTGTATTTATTTTGCCATATTCTTACAAAATATTTTAAGTATGCTTCTAAAATTTGAGAGTTGATTCGATAAAAAAAAATCAAAAAACCTTTGAACAAAATATTTTCATTTAAAAAACAATTAGAGTCATAGTAGGTCAAAACTACCTAAATCCATTTTTTTTAAAGAATTATACAAGAAAATGATAAAAATTTCGTATTTATGAAGGATTATCTTTATATAGGATTAGCTTGGCGAAGCCAACTTTTTCACGCCTATCCATATTTTTTCACAGCAACAACAAAAACAAAATCTAATTATTGCACCAATCATATCAATATCATTTACATGAGTAGTTCCACTCTTATTTGCCCAGTAGTGTCAACGTTCTACTCAGCTAATGCTATCAACATCCCATTTTCACATATAAAGCTTCATCACCTTTCTTGCTATGGGAGGTGTTACACCAACTAACTCAATCCTTTTCATATTATTATTATATTATAATTTCTAAGATATCCAAAATAATATTTCTTTATCAAATCTTAGAGTCGTGCTAGAAATGAATGCTGATATATCCCATAATGAAAAATCAGGTTATATGAGAGGTGTTATGTCCTTTTTTCCAATCCTATACACATTTCTTTTGTAGCATACCATTGTAACTTGCCGTCCTTGTAACAAACCTCAGTACTGCACTGTAAAAAGTTGCGGTTTATGGTAGGTGCCACGCCCACTTGCCCAAAAACTACTATTAACATACCTCCAACTCACACAAACTTTGATTGCCTTCTTTATTATGGTTCCTCAGTTATGCCATTTCAAGTGCTTTGGTAGAGACACTTACATCCGCTTGTGAAACAGCGACCGAAATTTCCTGTCCATCGAGAACTTCTAGAGGTAAGCCAAAACCATCATGGTGGTCTAAAAGCATTACCGCTAGAAGGAAGGAATGTGGGAGACTTTAAATTGGAACTAAACGGCTGAATGACTGGACTGCATATAGAGAATGCGTTCGCAAAATTAAAAAAAAAATTCGAGCCGCAAAAAAATCCTCTTGGGAAACTTTTTCCGACAAGATAGGAAGTACCTCAAAATCAGGTTGGCTGAAAAAAATTCTCTCCACTAGCCCAAACATGCAATCGTTCATTGCGAAGCTGACGGTAGCTGGACTACATCTAGAGCAGAGACAATTGAACTCTTGGCCGACACACATTTTCTATGCTGTAAAAAGACAGTAAATTTAACTCCTTTTGGGAATAACAGTATTAATCGTGTACCGCCCGATATAATTTCCTTAGATAGGATATGATGGAAAAAGCCTTTCAAGTCCCCAAGACCTGATGATATAATTCATGCTGATATGCAGAAAGTAGATGACGGCTGCCTGGCTTAGTACATATTCAAAGTGTGCCTACGTCTCTCACATATACCAAAACAATGGACGGAAGTGAACGTGGTTTTCATCCCGAAAATGGGTAAGCCATTTCACACAAAAGTAAAGGACTTTAGACCAATAACCTTTACATCTTTTCTATTAAAGGTACTTGAAAAATTAATAGATACACATATTAGGATGAATAACCAATCGAAACTGACACTCTCCGAAAATGTCTACATGAAAGGCAGATCTGGAGACATCGTTACATGAACTTATACAGCCGATTGAGAAATCCCTGACATACAAAGAATTTCCTTTTGCGACTTTTCTTGATATAGAAGGCGCATCCAATAACATCCTCCCATCAGCTATAATTTCATCATTGATTGACCTGGGAGAGGATGTCTCTATTGCGGCTTTTTTCGACACTTTACTAAAGAATGGAATCATAAACGCTAAGCTAGGTCCCTCTTCCATCAGAAGGCTTACGGCCAGGGACACTCCACAAAGAGGAGTCCTCTCTCCGCTCCTCGGGAACCTAGCAGTAAATGATCTTCTATTAAAACTTGAAATAACAGGTTGCAAAGTGATTGCCTAGGCGGATGATATCGTCATTGCAGCTTCGGCGAAATTCATTTGTACACTCGTAGACTTATTGCAACGAGCACCGAACTTACTGTCATCCTGATTTTCTGACTGTGGGTTATCGATTAATGCATCTAAGACAAAACTGGTTATTTTTACTCGAAAGATCAATTATCGTCTCAGAGCAAGTCTTGCCCTAATCCTGGGCAGAAAGCTCAACTGGCGTGCTAACACGTCAGGTTCGTAAAGCCACAATTGGTCTCTATGCGTGCAAGTCAGCTATAGGCAAGAATTGGAGATTGAAACCGAAGGTGGTTATGGGGTTATATACCAGTGTTATACGATTAATTCTATTTTATGGTTTGACTAGGAGGAATCGGAAGGCAACCTAACCTAACCTGACCTGACCTAACCTAACCTAACCTAACCTAACCTAACCTAACCTAACCTAACCTAAGTGCCAAGTATGTATGGGAGGTGCCATGCCACTTGTTTGATTGAAATAAAATATATAAAAAATGGTATGAACGGGTTGTGCCACCATTACAATGCTGAAACAATTTTTTTTTTTTGTTGGAACAGCAAAAGAAGTATTCAAGAATACAGCACTCAGACAAGTTTTACGTTCATTGTACTATATCCCGTGTTCCTTTTTGCTATTATTTAAATCTACCAGATTTATTAACAAATCTTAGCAGATCCTGCGGTGTTAGAGAGCTCAGGTGTTCGTCTCCCAACATTCCAGTACCAAATATGCTTACTCTGATCTGGCAGAAAGCTGGGCAGACACTAAGGAAGTGGTCCGCCGTCTCTTCAAGTCATTAATGAGTGGGTCAAGTCGACCCACTCATTAATGGTGGTCTTTATGGCTGTTGACGACAAAGAGAGTACAGGTTGTGGGCCCAGGAAACCAGTTTCCTAACCCCTCTGGCCAGAAGGTCAGCCGATTCATTTCCTGAAATTCCTGAGTGTCCAGGAACCCATATCAACAGAAGACTATTGTGTTTTCCAACACAATCAAGCCTGGATTTACAATTCATAACCAGGTTAGATGTGGTTAGAGGATTAAGGAAGGATTTAAGCGCAGCCTGACTGTCACTAAATACACAGATACTCCTGTCTCTCCAATCATTATCAATAACATGTTCCATTGCCTTGATGATTGCAAAAATTTCTGCTTGAAAAAGAGAAGCATACAACCCAAGGGAGAAGGGAAGGTGCACTCCATCATTTTCAATAAAGACCCCAGAACCCGAACCGAATTCTGTTCTGGAGCCGTCAGTGAAAATACGCTTACAATCAACTCCCGGCCCAGGTCCCGGCAAAAGCCAAGTTTGGGCCTCTGGAATTTGTATTGTATAGCGCTGTTTTAAAACTGGAATTGTTGGCATTGTATCGGATGGCATTGATGGAACTGTTAGATCCATATCAGTACCTTCAACAATGTCACCAATACCCCAGCAAGTGTCATACCAATACCTATTGCGTTTAAGCCTACAGATGGCTTTGACAGCCTCTCCTTTAGCAAAAATATCTAGGGGTGGTAAATTGAGCAATGCATCCAAAGATGGGCCAGGTGTTGTAGTAAAAGCTCCTGTACAACAAATGGCCACAGTCCTCTGAAGTCTAGCAAGAGCTTTCCTAACGCTGTTACTATTAAGGCTGCTCGACCAGACTATAGATGCATAGGTGATGATTGGTCTAATCATAGCCTTATAAAGTCATAAGACTTTATAAGGTGATAGACCCCATGTTTTGCCAAAAATAGCCCTGCATTGACAACATCAACATGAGAACGCCATAGAAGTTTGGTATCTAGAATGACTCCTAGATATTTCACTTCTTGGCATAGCTGAATAGTGATTGAAATAGTGATGAAAAAATCTTTAAAATCGGTTCAGTAATTTTAGGAAAAAGTTGTGGACATAGGAAATCAAATTGCAATTTTTTATCGTAATAGTATGATTAACCGTTAGAAAAACAACAAAATAGCTTCGAATAAAATAATCCTCTTCGAAAAACACTTAGGGTCGCTTAAGATCAGAAGTACCTAAGAGCACTTTTTAATAAAATAGAAGTGAAAATTTTTTGTGAAAATCTTTTTATACTGAATTAATCGTTAACTCAGTATGGTCATATATCGAGCTATGATTTCATATAACACTCCAAAGCGTGTGTAAAAGGGAGCTTGTGGAATGTAATTGTAGTAGTAGTATTTTATAGTGTGGTACATTTGCTTCTGCTTTCAAATCGCATAACGTGCACATTGTGTTCTGTGTATCTGATATATGAGGAACGTAGTTTAGTCTTAAGAGCTCTCCTCTTATTTTGAACAGCATACTGATAGCTTTTGCGCTAAATTTTTCACTAAAATAATTTTTATCGCACTAACTTCATTACGTTGCGCGTGTACTTAAAATGCTTATCAAGCGTGTGGATATTTTCTATTCCTTAAATATTGATTCTGCCATTAAAATATAATTTTTTTATAGTTAGAAATTCTAATTTCATATTCCCAAGTATTATCACTCTAAAAATCATTTGATCACTGATTACTGCCCATGTCACATATTCCGATTTACACTTTCATTGCATATTTATCACGTGCCAACGCTTGTTGGCATATATCATCATCACCATCATCTTCACATCACTCGTAATTATTGTCAAACATTTTACATCGTCATTTTATTTTATTTTATTTTTTAATTGACGTCTATCAATTCTGTCAATTTCTTTAAAGTGTACAAATTGCATTAATTTCATTTTTTTTTTTATTTATTTAATCTTTTTTTCTTTTGCTATTTTCTAATTTATTATAAATTGAAATGCATTTATTGTATTGCAACAATATTGCATAAAGTGTTTGTGTGTATGTGAGTGTGTTGTAAATTGACATTTACTTACTTTGTTTGTGTTCTGGCAATTGAAACTAGGCGCATTTGCAAATTTAGCCATTGTGTGAATAACTATTTACTACAATTGCCTTTGAATAATGGAAATAATTTCCCATAGAAAATTATTATTTAAAACCTTCAATGAATATTTATTTTTAGTTTTGGAAAATTGGCAAACATGCTCTGCATAGATTAGTTCTATATGTTTTAACTATGAATATCTGACAAAGTAAATTAACAAGTAATAACCGGCTGTAAATGCAACTCTAGGCTGAAACCAGTCTGCTAGTGGTAGCAACTGGGAACTCCTTTGTCCCCATCCCCCTCCATATTTCGTTGAATATCACAGCAGTTGAAATGGATTTGACTTTTCTATCTATACAGAAATTATAGAGTAAACCGCTAGATTATACCACATCCATACCATACTAATACCGTTTTAAACAAGCAGATATGGTCTAGGTTTTCCTGCACTCCAGGAATCATATAATAACTCACCTGATAGGCCTTTTATCTGGTTACCATAGATGTACGGTTCCTGGTTAAACGCCACATCGAGGTGATCCCTATTAAAACACTGTGTCAAGACAGCCGAAGCTGCCTTGACATCTTGAAGATTGATTTGGATGCACTTTACGCTCATGAGTTATTACTTCTGTGGGCGTCCAGGCCTGGCATCAGTCCTCATCCATTGAGGCAGTTTGGTGGCATATGCTGAACTTCTGGGCTGGGGTGAGCTGAACGGGAATTATATAATGATCTACTTGTGAGCTCTATTTTTTTACCGGTTCTCTGGGTTGTTGTAGTCATTACGGGTGTATTTACCGATACTACTCTACCCCGGATACTGGATGTTGCCCTAATCGTGTCACCTGTTCTAGTTCCCGTGCTTTCTTGACTCGGTGTGTCTATTGATGCTGCCCTACGGCGTCCTTTCACTACAGTCACAATCTTTTTTGTGAGTGGTGCTTGATCAGCAGTCTTCCCATAATTTTTCACTCTCACATGTATTTGAGAGAAGTTAAGGAAAAGTTTACCAGCTTCGCCGATAATCCTATCTTTAGATCTTTCATCTACAGAGAAAATGATTGTTTCACCACCCTTGTTGTCTTTAGCTACCCTCAGGACACGTCAGTCCACTGTGTGCAACTTTACATGCAGCAGCCACGTCTCTGTATGACTGAGATGTTCCTAGTTGTTCATCCTGTACATTCTCATGAGAAGTACTATTTGTTTTTGCAGTACCGGTGGGTACGCAAGTTTTTCCAGCAGCCAATGGTTTTTGCCTCTTCGTCTGTTGCTTTGGATCATTTGAGGAGTTATAGTTGTATCTGTTCCTTTTACTGGTGCTGAGTCCTTCTTTTTGGCATACCGTTCCCGCTTCAACTGCTTCCCCTTCTCAGGTTCTATACCGTCCCTGATCATGACCCTAATTCGTCTTTTCTGTGAAATATTCTCTTTTCTGCTGGGGCTTATCATCAGAGCTTGGCACCTTAGGTTCCTGAGCTATTGATTCTTCTTGCTCTGTCACACTGGCAAAGTTGGGTGATGCCTCCAAAACAGAATTTTGCGTAGGGGCAGCATTCTTTGTGCCCAGCAGTAATACCAAAAAAATCTTTTAAACTTCCCGATAGTTGTAGGGTCTTTTAAGCTGAAATAGAGGCAATATACATGAAATCTGGAAGCCTCATGAGCAATAATTATTTATTCAGACAGCCAACCTACTCTGAAGGCCTTGGAAAGCCATACTATGAAGTCTAAATCGGTAAAGAAAAGCTACAACTCTTCTGGGTACCAGGACATTCTGGTATAATGGAAAACGAGGTGGCGGAAGAGCTTGCAAGGCAAGGTACATGCCTTGACGCAGCCTTAGATAAACAACTTTTCTCCGCCTCAAATAGAAGGTGAAGGAGCCAAAACTCCTCCAGCATAGCAAAGATTTTTGGCCCCAATACTCACGTATTAAAATTGAATTTCTGTTCTCACTTTCGCGTAAAGAATGTAGTCTGCTGATTGCCGTAGTTACTGGACATTTCTTTTTGAATTATCATGCCAAAAAGCTCTGTTTGGTGGAAAATAACCGAATGACTCTATCACATTCTTTGTCATTGCCCAACACTAGTCTTGTCTAGATTAAGAATGCTAGAGAGTGCGTTTTTTCTTTCCCTAAATGACATAGCCAGAATAAATCTAGCTCTATTAAAAAACTTCGCACAGGCTACGGGTAGTTTTAAACTGGAAGCAGTGTTAAATATAGCTCGAAGTTCTTTTTGAATCTAAAGAGTTTGTGGTAATACTATGAGCCAGACGATCTATGTGAGGCATTCACCGCCACTTCTATCCTAACCTAACCTTGACTACTTTTCAGCTTTCCTACACAAGTTCGGTTATCTCAGATTGAGGTCACAGCTATGAAAACCCTTATATTGATTCATTAAGAATACCTGTATATCTGAAGTTTTTAGAAATAGTTTAATCCCTATTCTAAACTGTCGTGTTCTGGCAAGAATGGTCTTAAGTAATATTTTTATATCTAATAATGCTTACTTTGTTCTGCCGTTGGTTATTTTTTCTCCGACATCATCAAAGAACAAATAAATCGAAAAATGAATCCTTAATAAAGTTGTTGGTTTTGTTTTTAGCAGTCTGACCTGGTGAACTATCGTTGTTGTCAAAAATAGTGACACAGTTCTCTTTTTTTTGGGGCCTAGGCGAAAAGCTTGGCCTAGCAAACTTTTAAGAAATTAAGCTAGGTATTAGCTGAACTCTCTGTTTTCAAATTTCGTAAAAAAAATATTGGACAAAACTATTGTAATACGTGTTACTTTTTTACTGTCATTCAAAATTTGCAGAACCCATTGAACAGATTTCCTTGTGATAATTACAGATGATTTTTTAATATTTTTGATACAGCCATGGCATTCAAACGTAATTCATCAGTTATCGTTTTTTGAGTTAATCTAGAACTTTCGTCAATTTCAACATTGGTATTGATCGGTTTAAGATTTCGAGCCACCTTCACGAGGGTCCTCTTCCACAGAAAATTGTTTGGCTTAGAATCTTTGAAGCCACTTGTAAATATTTAAAAAGGATGCCGCAGCTTATTCAGTCTATATGCATTTTGTTAGCATTCGTGGAAAATTTGCGCTGGTTTGAGTTGTCGTCGAAATTCATAGAAAATGACAAAGCAAATTTCGTTTCTTATTGGTTTGGATGAGTGCAACGAAAACGCGATTTTTCACGTGATAGTTGTTGTTGAAGCTTTTGCACTCATCCTCTCTCTATTTTCTGAAGCTTTTTTCTGTTGATACTCTCTACACTTATCTGCACAAACACGACGTAGTACACGTATGGCATGGCACTAACAACAGCATAACTTCGTTTCTTATTAGTTTCGTATGAGTGCAACAAAAATGCGATTTCCATTGCAAAATTTTCGATTTACCCTCGCTATAGAAGTTTCACTTCAAAAATAATCTATTAACTTTTGAAGTTTTAAAAACTAATAAAATATTGAACGTTTGTTAGTTTCCTAGTATACAGAAATATATAAGTAGAAAATATAATTTTCTTAATGGGGTGAAAAAGTTTTCAAATTGTCATATTTATGTGAATACTCAAATGAAATGTGATTCATTATTTATTGCCCACTGTTATTACATCACAGATATTTTACACTATACAAGCAATTGAATTAAATAGCATTGCATACTTTTAGGCTTCTTAATATTATTACTATTGAATGCATGCAAGGCAATAAATGAAATTCTTAAAGCATGTAAAATTACAGTGAGGCCAAAAAAAATATGAAATTTTTTATAAAAAAAAAAATTGTTTAATAATTGACATTTTGCAAATAATTTTACGGATTTCGTATATGACATAAATACCAATGGAAAGTTGCAAATATGTTTATAAAAATTATGATTCAAGATTTCAGAAATAATATGTAAAATCTATATAGGTGCCTAATTAAATTAGTACCTAATACTTATATCTAAAAAAAACTATTTAAATGATGGAGTACTCAGAATACCTAATAATTGCTTCTATTATAGTATGCGACAACATGTGAATTTTTCTATTTAAACTTTTCAACTAACTATTTAACATATTTATTTATTTGCTTCCTGATTTATGGCCATTTAAATCGAAATTGCCATTATGTATGTATGTTTATGTTTTCTGTATTTATGCATGTGTGTGTGTTTTAGAAAAACAGCAACAACAACATCAACATGAATTTAACTCAAATGCTTATAATTCAAATTTGAAGTGTAATACCGCTGCGCATGCCCACAAAACTACAACAGCAACAAACAACCTGAGCATTCAATTACGCGAGAGATGAACAAAAAATACATGGATGTAGTCATAATATATTATGTAGGGATTCAACCGTCCAGCGGTTTATATGGTATAATCTTTTATGTTTCCATTATAGTTCTCCTTCAGCATACGTTCATGGACATAACAAGCAAAATTGAATGCCTCAATGCTTCAATACTTTTTCGTTGTTAAATTTTTTTTTTCTTTTTTTAGTTTTTCGCACGTAAATTATTTTTGTTATTTGCTGTTGATATTTTATGCTTTTGCTACATCTTCACTGTTGCTGCTGCCCGTTGCTGTTGCTGTATTTGTGGCATGTAATAAATTTTGTAAGCATTTTCCATTTTAAATGGGAAATTTTTCACAGTGATTTATGAAAAATTATACTCACTCACTTTTTTCTATTTTTCAACAGATTTTTAGTTTTTAATTGATTTTGAAGAATTTCGAAAATTAATTTTGGTATTTTGTATAGTTAAGCAAAGAAGAGAGTTTGTTTGTTTGTCTTCAGTTAGACCCTGAACTTACAGTACAATTTGTACTTTAAATTCTTTGTAGTTTTATTAAGATTTGTGAAGATTGAAAAGCTTAAAGAATTTGACCTAGGATTCGGGTGGGGCTTAGTCTAATGTATTCTGACTGAGAAAAATATTTTACTAGGTGTATTTTCCAAAAGGTGAAGTGGAAAGGTGGAAGAAGATGGCAGAAAAGGCTACAGTCTCTATGTCCACTAGTAGAATCCTCTTCACTTTCACTAGTAAAGTTCTGGTCGTACATAGCAATTATAAAGCCAATTATGTGGAAAGGGTTGTAATCAAAAGAAACTAAGGGTTCAAAGGTTAACCTAAATTTGTATTAAGGGAACTATCCGGTTATGCCAAACGAATACTCTAAATGTGAGAGTAAATTTGATACCTTTACAACTATATACTATAGGGAAATAGGGAATTGAATTGGCAAAAACTTTTCTCATAGGAGAATTCTATCGCTTGCACCAAATATATAATACCGAAATTGAACTTAAGAAGGACCTTCGATCAATAAGAGCAGATTGGAAAAGAAATCATGGGAGAGTAAGGTTCTTTTTTTTTTTTTTGCGAGAAGAAAGCATTAAAAGGTTATATCCCGTCAGTGGTGTGGGATTTAAACCTAACACAAAACCTCTTCGATATCCGATGGTGCTCGAACTAGGCTTACTGTTAAGAATTTCGTCTAGATGGCGTCAGCTAGCCTAGGCTAGAAAACCGTTTGTTTAGTCTGTTCGAAGGCAAATCCGTATATTAATCAGTTGGGTATTATTTGGATCCGCCTGTGTCCTCCCTGTCGTTAGTTCTACTGAAGTTAGGCGGATCAACCCCTTCTGCCCAACGGTCAGTAATTCGGCTCTGCATGGAAGCCGTACCGCTATTAAGTGGTAATATATGTCAGCTCGGTGCATATGTTGCCGTATGTTGAGTCTCAAGCTCTTCATTTTCTCTCGCCCTTTGTGCGTTTCTTAATCGTGTTATAATGTCACGTCCAAAAATTTTGCAACGCCCTCAAATTGTCGTCGCTATCGCTAGCCACTTCCACTAAGTTCCCTACCGATGGAATTACTGCAAATGCTGTTCTCAGCGCTTCTCATTCAGGGTCAAATCTGGGGCAGTCAAATACTATGTGCCTCGCCGTCTCTTCCACAAACTGTCGTTTATTATCACCCCATCTTTTCAAATCTGAAATCAAAGCATATGTCCACCTAACCTTTGACCAGCAACCGACACTCTTGACTCTTTCTTTTGGGTGGGTTTTAATGCGCCCGCGTGTAACCGTTTAAGTTCAGTCGCTTTGGTGATTATTGGCATTTTGTAAGTGAACACGCAGATAGCGTCATGGGAAATTGTGCGATATGCACAGCCTATTTGTTCGCAGCACCTGTGTATCGGTGCACTCTACTTTGTGTTTCTTACTAAGTAGGAGCGCTTCTGTAGTAGAGAGCAAATTTCAAGAATGAACTACGTGGTCAGTATAGAAGTTTATTCAGAATATGTCAATATTGCCAAATGATTTCGCCAACCGGATGAAGTTAGTGGTTTTCAAACCGAACTTCTGGCAATCAAAGGAATTGGGTCTAATATAGCTATAGGTATTTAGAAATAGCCAAGAGGTTATTGAAGTGTTAAACTTAATATCGTATAAATAAGTTAATCAATTTAGGGAATTACTCAAAGTCGCAGGTATGAAACATGAAACGCAAAAAAGCCTATAAATTAATGAATCCTAGAACCAGCTCTTTGCAATGGTCAGTGGAAGTCAGTAGCAGTAACAATTCGCTTGGGCAAAGTAAGGGGGGGCGGGGACATACTCCCACAATTCCGCAGTTTTGCAGAAAGCAGAAGTAAAAGATTTTCCCCATTTTCTGCAACCATGAGAAATGGGATAATTGACGATCGCAAAAGAAGAACGTACTTGTCATGGGCAGATTGATTGCAGAATTCACGGCGCGTTGGATAATAATAGAACACGCGACCAGACTTGGCATCCCACAAAGCACTCATTGCAAGACATTGGAAGAGAAGGAAACTTTCTTCTATTTTCTCTGCCATTGCTTGGCTCTTGTTAAGATCAGGCTTGATACATTCAACCATTTAACCATGTAAATTTCAGTCATTAAAATCTTCTTCTTCCATGCTTTGTTCAATTTCACTTGGGGTCAGCTCTCCTAGTATGTAATCACCAGATTAATACTAAGAGTAAAAATTTGGCTTTTGTTTTACGACCGGTTGCCACCTGACGTCAAGATAGTAAACCGGCTGGCTTTAGCTTGAAACTGGCACCGTTGACTCTTGCTGAGTTCCTCCGCTGTCATCTCCTACGCAACATCTTACCTAATGTTGTTGTTCTTCATGACCCCATCCTTGGTGTATGACTGAGCTGCTCGCTGGAGAAAATGCTTGTTTGGTTCACGGGGGGTATTTTATTGCCCTCCTACGCTACGTATGAATACGAAGGGCTTTCCCCTATCCGTCACATAAGGACGCGCTCGCCCTGTAGGAGTTTCAGGCTTCCCCCCCTTGAGAGCAAAATTAAAAAAAATGTTTGAAGGAAATAAAAAATTTAATAAGAGTCCCTAAGTTTAGAGAGCATTGACTACACATAAGAACTACCACTTTTATTTTACTTTTGACCAGCTTTTTGGAATTTTTGACCAGTTTGCGACGGTGAGCAACTCACTGGTCCGAAACATGAGAAAAATTGCTCACAGAACTCATCTCTCAAACTGAGCATGTTTGACATTGACACATGTCACGAATCACACAGGAGCTGTCGCAAATTCTTCACTGAATGATCAAACAGCAAACAATAAAATAATGAAAATATTTTGGATTCTTCTTATGAACTTTTTTATATTTCTAAAGCGGCAATCAGCTGTAATTCGAAAAGTAGATTAAATTTTTCACAATGTGTTTGTTATTGGAAAGATACCAAAGTTTCGCAATCCGCACTTAGCAACGTCGCAAATGCATTTGGCACCAACTCTTGAATACCCATAGAATGGAATACCGATACAGAGAGTTCCAACCTCATGCTCGCGAGCCATTTGTTACTGGTGAAGGTTTGGCAAATTGTGACTCGTGAAGGCTCGCGAATATAAGAGAGAAATCAAATTTCATTAATTTCATCAAATTTACTTTTTGCATGAGCAAAATATTTAGACTGCATTTATACAGTACCTGGATTGTCCTTGACCCTGATTGTGTTGATGTGGGAGGTGAGTTATAAAGGGGATACACATTCAGGTGCGTGCTCGGCTTTCTCTATTTGTTTTCGTTTTAAATTTAATATTTGCCCTCAAAAATTAAAAAATTGGCATTTACTTTTTTGAAAAATCCATTTATTTGCTTTTGATAAAAAAAATGTTGAAGACTTATCAGCTCCCGTTTGTGTAAAAAAAAAAGAAGACGATTCGACATTGATTTAAAAACTCAAGCTCTGCGTAACGAAAATAGTGATAAAATGTGGCAATGTTTGCTTTCAGAAAATTAAATTTTTGGCTCAGAACAAAATTATACTGGAACGGCCTGACCCATAGTATTTTACGACTATTATGGAACCATTACTATAAACCATCTTGTGATCTATGCTATCTATGCTCAAGGGTCTCTCATGATTTACGAATTAAAAATATCGTTAAAGTCGAAAGACTAAGTTTTCGATTTTTTGGGAAGCTATGAAAATTAAATCTAGGTTAGGTTAGATTATACTGACCGTCGAGAAACACATTTAGGCTTGAACGGCCCATTGTGATACCACATAGTTGGAACGTCAGTTCAAATTAGTCATTTATCAGCATGATTGCATACTCTTAGGGTTAAGAAAAATGAAGTTGAAAAAATAATGTTCAGATCTATTTTCAAATTGAATTATTTCCTGAAAACGGCAAATAGCGGAGGATAAAGAAAGGTACCTTTTAAAATTGATAAAAATTCCACGAATATATTTTTACATATTTTCTAGATTTTCTCTCCCGAATTTCGTCAATTTTCAAAACAATGCAGAATTTTTAGATTTTCGAATCTTGATTAAAATATGAAACCAAAAATTTCGTTGATAATTTGGAAATACAAAACTGGAGCTTTCGGTAGGATATCATTAAAAACTTATTTTTCAGATGTTTTTTATTTAAAGGACTAAAAAGTTTTAATTAAGCAATCCAATATTTTTGTGAAAAATTTATCGACTTTTCCTTAGTGAAACCACATAATGAAGATGCTAAAATTTAAATCAACACGGGCAAAACCGTGAATGTAATTTACATTTAAACTATGTTACTGCCACAAAGATAATCTGCGACGGATTTATGCACAAAAAAAAAAGTCAGTAATCCGTAAAATAATGGCGTAACTATAAAAATCTATGCAAACTGATTATTGCTACCGATAACCAATCAACCAGTTATATACTTGCATATAAGAGTGTGTTGCCAACATGCTACAATGTTGCAGCCTACAAACAAACCATTCTACTTTTTTTGTTTGTGTTTTTTTTTTTTTTTGAGATTATTAACAATTGTATACACCATACGATTTTTATAATTTCAATACTTACATTAAAACATTTTTAAAAAAATATCTGTGTATGTTAAGCTAAAAAAAAAAAGAAAATTAAAATTTGACAAGCTCATCAATTCTGTTGCCTGCTGCTGTTGTTGCAAACACGCAATTCTCTACTACCAAAAACATGTACTACATGCATTTTTGTGTGGTGATTTCCCCCTGAGTCTGACTCCGATTCCCTGCCTGCCTGTTGTTTATATGTAAGTATATAGCATCGTTCATCATGTTTTGCCTTGTTTACACTGCGCAAATCCTGTCGCACACTTCCTTAATTAAAACATAAGTTTTTACATGTTCTTTTTGGGGGCAACATATCGGACAGGCACAGACTGGCTGGCAAGTAGGAGGCAGGCAATAAGACAGAAGAGAGACATACAAACAGACAGATATCATGGTCATGGCATTAATTCAGTACAATTTTGGGCAGCATATGAAAATAGAACCTACATTAATGCACACGCAAAATTTATTTGTGTCATAAAGCGCGCACGCTTTTTCATTCATATTGTTTAAGTATAGAGTTGCCATGTGGTTTTGAAGAAATATGCGCACATTTTAGTTAAAAAGTAATTATTTTTGAAGAAATTTTTATTTCTTTATTTTGAAGCATTTTGTTTAAATTCAGGAAATTTCTTTACAATTTGCATTTATTATAAGTTTCAAATAAAATTCAACTTCTCTAGTGGCAATATTTTTTTTATTATTGCTGGTACATGAAACTGCTCTAAGTTTGCCATTCTTCTTTTTATCTTATCTTGCTTTGCATCTGTAATTAGCTTCTTTGTAGATAAGAAAACAACAGCAATTTTATATCTAGCTGCTGTGTAGTTGTTGTTAATGGTGTTGATTTTTATTGATACACTCAAAAAAATGATGGTGATAAAAGTTTTCTTCATGATTAGCTGTTTTTTTTTTTCATATTTTAATTGAGCGGATAAATATGACATAAATGCATTTGGTTGAACTGTACTCTACTCTACTTATCACTACTCCTCAATAGAAGGCTTACTTACTTACTTACATAGTTGGCTCTACAACCGATGATCGGTCTTGGCCGCCTCTATAAAGCCTCGCCAGTCGCTTCTGCAATGCGCGCGCCGGCGCCAGTTAGTGAGGCCAAGTGCAGACAGGTCCCCCTGTACCTGGTCTTTCCAACGGAGATTAGGTCTTCCTCTTCTGCGCGTTCCACCTCCATGGCTCGAATAAAATACCCTTCTAGCCGGAGCACTTTCATCCATTCGCTCAACATGACCCAGCCAGCGAAGCCGCTGGAGTTTTATGCGCTTGACTACGTCAATGTCGGCGTACAGCTCATACAGCTCATGGTTCCATCTTATACGATACACGTCGTCCACGCACACAGGACCATAGATCTTGCGAAGTATCTTTCTCTCGAACGCTCCCAGCAGCCTCTCATCGTTGGTGGTTAATGTCCACGTCTCAGCGCCTTACATTAGGACGGGAAGGATGAGTGACTTGAAGAGCGTTATTTTCATACGTCGAGAGAGGGCCCTACTTCTCAATTGTCTACTGAGCTCGTAGTAACACCTGTTGGCAAGAGTTATTCTTCGCTTGTTCTCAAGGCTGACATTATTGTTGGTGTTGATGCTGGATCCAAGATAAACGAAATCCTTGACGACTTCGAATTTGTAATTGTCAACAGTGACATTTTGTCCAAGACGCCGTGACTCTTTATTTGGTATTTCTTTTTGTCCTCGTTCACTGCTAGACCCACTCGACGAGACTCCCTCTCCAAGTTGGAGAATGCTGCACTGGCTGCTCGCGCGTTGATGCCAATGATGTCAATATCATCAGCATATGCTAGTGCCAGAGATGTTGATGTTCGCAGTTCGAATTATTTTTTCCAGCATTAGGTTAAAGAAGTCGCAAGATAGAGAATCACCTTGTCTGAAACCTCTTTCTTTGGTATTAAATGATTCGCAGACGTCTGTCCAAATTACACTGCGTTGGTGGTGTCGGTCAGTGTCATTTTGCAAAGACGAATGAGCTTTGCAGGGATACCAAAACCAGACATTGCGGCGTATAGGTGATCTCTAATCGTGCTGTCGAAAGCGGCTTTATAATCGACGAATAGATGGTGTGTGTCGATTTGTTTTTCTCGGGTGTTTTCCAGGATTTGGCGTAGTGTGAATATTTGGTCGATTGTGGATTTACCAGGCCTGAAGCCACACTGATAAGGTCCAATCAGTTTGTTGATGATGGGCTTCAGTCTTTCACATAGTACGCTCGATAGAGCCTTGTATGCGATGTTAAGAAGGCTTATCCCACGGTAGTTGGATCGTAGAATCACCTTTCTTGTGGATTGGGAAGAGTACGCTGAGGTTCCAATCACTGGGCATGCTTTCATGCGACCATACTCTGCATAAAAGCTCGTGCATGCATTTTGTGAGCTCTTCGCCTGCAATCTTAAACAACTCAGCAGGCAAGCCATCTGCACCCGCAGCTTTATTGTTTTTCAGCCGAGCGATGGCTGTTAAGACCTCGTCATAGTCGGGCGGCGGTACTTCAACGCCGTCAGTGATTGGGGTTTCCGGAACAGCTTCCCGAATGGTGGGATTGTTGTCGTGATCACCATTGAGCAGCTGCGAGAAGTGTTCTCTCCATAACCTCATAGTACCCTGGACATCTGTCACCAGATTTCCATCTTCGTCCTTGCAGGAAGAGGCGATAGATGGCGGTAATAAAAAAAATCTGCCAGTTGATTTATTTTTTGCATTTTAAATTTATTCATTATAAAACTAATGCATAAAAATTTAGAATTGAATGATTGTATTGATCATTTTTTGAATATTTATTTATAAAAATTTATTTGTTTTGTTTGAAATGCCAAATTTGAGAAGAAATATTGTCGAATAGTGAAGAAATTGAAAGTGCTGCCAAGTTTTGCAAAGAAATTTGATGAATTTGAGGACCAGCGGCCTTTATTGAAAAATAGTATGGTGTTTTGGATTGATTGATAAAAAAAATATGTATCTTTCACTGGAGCACAGGTTCTTAATTTTTCGAGGTTTCAATATTTGTTCAGATTACATGAACTTTGCCGATACAGGGAGATTTCTCTATTAGTAAATCTCTTATTCAAGTTGATAGTTTGCTGAGTTAAACTTTTCATTCTTTTGATGACTGAGCACTATGATATTAAATTCCATTTGAAGTATGTGAGCGGTGCATTAGACTCATAAAGGGGTTTGTTTATCTAATACTATGCCTAAGTATGTCATAGGCTCACCATGTTGCTATATCTTTTAACATGATCCCTTAAAATACTCTGGCCAATTAAGCTATAAGACCATACTTTAATTGATGAAATATATAAAACTTTATATTGAATTGTGGTATTACAATCAACCAGCAGTGATCCATCCGGTTGCCTCAAGCTTTGCCTTCGAAGAAAACCTTAGACTTCCCATTTCTCCGGAAACAGATCTCCTTATTTTTAAGTACTTATAATTTGATTTGAAGTATTTTTAAAGCTTAAATTTTGATTTTAAAAATATATTTTTCAATTGAACTTTATCTTAGAACTACCTGCATGAACTGGAGTTCCAGTTGCATTAAGCTCGATTCCCAGACTGGGAGTAATTGCTTTGAAAAATGTTCGAACAGACTTCTTTCTACCGACTTTGCTTTTTTTTTTACTACATAAATGATTGTTTCCATATTCTCCCTTTTTTTCAGTGTATTTACTACTTTTTTCTGCTTTTCAAACAAATTTATTGCTACTTGTCATTGTTTTTACTAGCTCAATTGTAAGTTTTTGTATATTTACTGCATGTGTTGATAAGCCGACTTTACATGAAGGACACCCACAGATACTTGTACTTGTAACTAAATTATAAATATATTTTCTTTCCTTTACACCTTAAGAATTTAAAAAGTTTAGGTTCAATAGTTAATTTTTTTTTAATAGAATTTTGTAGTCTGGTTACTTTAAATGGTTACGAATTCGACCACACCCATAACTATGCATCCTTGGTTACAGCGCAGGTAGAAATCGTTCTCTGATTTATTAGAAGTTCTGCTTAGAAAACGCTTGCTTTGTCCAGAATTGGAATTGATTTGGTAATATTAAGGAGTTGTGAGTAATTTCCCACGCAAGCCCTGGAACTAATTTTGGATCTGTCAGTACCTATAAAGTACTATCTAGGAAATTAATCCCACATGATTTCTTATTCATGCTCCTGTTATTGAGAAAAAATGAGTCAAAGCCATTCGTGAAGTTTAGGTTGGATATTGGTAGTCTGTATTTTGGGTAAGATAAGTAAATTCGGTGCTTTTGATCAAATTTCATTTAGTTTTTCATAGTTAAACGATGTGTTTTTATGAGTCTGTTTGTACTTTAGACTGAGTTGGCTTCAATACTTCGTACTTATTACTACTATTATGGTATAATAGCCCATGGAGAGCATCCATTCCAGAAAAGAGGGGAGAGAAGAAAGAAAAGGGAACGAGGAAAAGAGACGAAAGGGGATGGAAAAAAAATAGGGAGAATAACAGAGAGAAGGAAAAGAGATCAAAGGAGAACATGTGTGAGGAAGAAGGCGATCAAAAGTGATCGGTATCAGAGTATTCCAGAGCATTGTGGTTAATTCCTTTTTTTGTCCTCAAAGTCAATTTTTTCTTTAACGCAGTGAAAGCTTGCCCATTTCGGAACATGTTGCTATAATAAAACATGAGACATATTTGGTCAATTCACAAGGTGTCTCATTTGGTGTCGTATACTCTTATTTTTCGTAAATTCTCTCATTTTTTCATACAAAATTATATGACTTTACAACTATACGACAGTATACGACAACTTGTGAACATCCCAATTGTTTTTTTGCATCTGAGAACGTTTATATGTTCAGCACCTCATAATAAAATCTTACATAGAATACAGTTTGGGAATGTGTTATGAATGTGTTAACTTATTATCTTCATCGCTTACTGGCCTTTTTTGAATACGTGAATTTTGAGAAATTTATGAGAAACACTCTATTTGCGTATGAAATAGCATACTTAAACCTTAATGAGTTAAACGAACCCAAGTTTTTTTTAATGAAGAATATTTTCTTATAAGGTGATTTTTTCCTTGGAAACTTTCGCTGATTCTTGGAAGATTGTTTGTTGTATTTTTCTAACGCTTAGGTTAGGAAAAGTTGAGTGGTTCCTTCTCTGATTATATGAAGAACCCCGATTAGCGAAATAGCGCCCTTTTTATACCATTATCTCGTTAGTTAAGTCTAAAGGAAGCTTTCTAGCTATTCCAGTGTGTTAGATATCCACAAACCATCTACTCAAATCAAAAAATGTCAACAGAATATTGAGATAGACATTATCAGCCTTCTCCTGTATTACAAAGGGAAGATTTAGCAAAAGTTTTGTGTCTATGTCTAACTGAAAATAATCACACAGGAAGTAATCGAGGATTTCGATCTCTTCGATGTCATAACAACAACAGAAATCATTTTGAGGAACACCAGGTCTTGTTGCATGCGAACCAATCATCCAGTGACCCTTCTATATTGCTTTTATTCATGCGATAGCGATTCAAGTGGCGCAAGTTGTTAAACTTCTCCTTCTGAAGCCAAATTGTTGGAGGAAGTATGAGAAAATATCTCCCTCAATGAAATTTAAGGGCGATAGAACCCGTTCCGGCTGAGAAACGAGAGTCGGAGAGGAAAAGTGGTATAACTTCTACGTTCAGAAAAAAGTGGAATAACATTACTTAAGAGCAAAAGTAAAACGAAATATATTCAGAGAAAAAGTGAAACGAAATATGTTCAGACCAAAAACGGAATAAATCACTATGCTGATTTTACTCTGAAAGAATTGTTACACCATTTTTGCACTTACTTTTAAGTCGTTTCATTTTCCCTCTAAACCGTATTACTTGTACCGTTCTTGCACTGAGGTACTAAATTATTTCACTTTTGCTCTTATATAAATTTTATCCCAGTTTTCCTCTGGGCCTATCATTTAATATTCGAAAGAAAATTAAAGCCGAATCGTCCTCATTTTAAACTGAATAATAAAAAATGTATTTCGAATTATGAAATAGTTTTATTTGCTTACCTTTGTGAGACTCAAATTACTATTTAAGTTAACCTTTGATATTGTATGTATGAAAACATAAATGAAGGGTTATGTCTAGAAAATTTTTATGATTATTAATTAATTATAATTCAAAAAGAAATGAACATTTTTCTCTTTCTGCGTTATCGTAAATTTTTATGCGGACTAATCAATGTATGGAGTGAGATATTATTAAGAACTTTGTAATAACTGCATTTGTGATTAATTTTCATTTCTTCCCTTTGCATAGACTGAGAGAAAAAAGTGGAATAATTTTACTTAATAGCAAAAGAGATACAAATATTGTTCAGAGCAAAATCGAAACGAAATATGTTTAGAGCAAAAGTGAAACGGAATATGTTCAGAGCAAAAACGGAAGAAATCACTATGCTGTTTTAGCTCTGAAAGAATTGTTATACCATTTTTGCTTTTACTTTTAAGTCGTTTCATTTTCACTCTAAACCGTATTACTTCTATCGTTCTTGCATTGAGGTACTAAATTATTTTACTTTTGATCTTATATAAGTTGTATACCGGTTTTCCTCTGGGTCTGTCAAATGTTTAGCGAAGAATCATGTCTAGCCAGAGCATTGGTTTTCTCATTTCTGCTAATATTCCTATTTTCTAACATTTACTCCAGCATAAAGGCATTATTGCGAAACAAACAAAAAATTTGATGTTTCAAGGGTTAACTTCTTGAAGAAGGTTGTACTTGGGCAGTTCTGACCTTCAGTGATTCCAACCACTTTTAGATGGACAATATTTTACTTACAGACCTTAAAATTGGTTTTGCGACCGCTCATCTAGAATGGCCCTTAATTGAATAACACCTCAAAGGATAGTGGGGGAGTGTTGCTGCTTGAGTAATTTTGTTCTCCCTTTTCATGATAAACTTTATCGCAGCCGTGAAACATGTCCGAGTTAATATGAAGTTGTTTATATTAGTCTCCTATTTTGGTATAAAATTATGAGTTTGAGGCCTCAATAGTACGGACCTCAGACATAAGAGAGTACAGGTTCAGAATTAGTGAATTCTGTATAAAAATTTATGCATTCGCCATTTGATTTTGTAAGGTGTCAAATTTTTTCACAGTGATATTATCAATGGTAATATTTTAATACCAGCACATACTCGTAATTCATGAGAAAGACCATTCAATTTTTCTACATTTTCAACTCTACATACATATACTTTTTGTTGTATGTTTATTTCAATGATTAACAAAACAACAAAAACCAAAATTAAATTACCCACAATGTGAACATAAACAATTTAAATACGAAAAAAAAAAAATAACAAAAATATTTGCATACCTTTTGGTCATTGTATATGTGCCTGCTAACTAGCTTCCCCTTCCCTCGCCTCTGCTGCCACTCCTCCTCCTTCCACACTATATATTTTTTACGCACGCATGCGCAATAACAAAGTCAAAATATGGCAAAACAATGCACTCAGCAGCAATCACAACAGCAAAAGCAGCGACAGCAGCAACCAGCAACTGTGGGTAAAAATTTTACTATGCAAATCTTTATTAATGTTGCTCTGTTTGTATGTTCGAGTATATGTATATGAAAAGCATAAATCACGCAACAACAACTGCAACAAATAAAAAAACATTAAAAAATTATTTGTTTTTCTTTTATTTATAATTTTGTTGTTGCCTGGAATTTTTCGTTTTTGATTTAAGCGGATTTTATTTAAATTTATTTGTTTCTTTTACTGCCGGTTAAGATAAAAACAAAACAAAAAGAAAAATAAATAAATATTTCCATGTTGCTGCTATTTATTGCTGGTGCTGCCACTTGCAATTGTGCACAATTCATAAAATTGCTATGATACAATTTGCTTGTTACTCTGTTGCTATTACAAACCGACCGACGACGATTGATTGTTTACGAGTACATGGAGTAGTTAAGAGTATCATTTATTCAATTAAGCATTTTTCATTTTTATACCAATTAGATTTACATGAAATCCATTAGTTTTTTTTCTCTTTTTTTCGAATTTTTTCTTTCGATTTTAACATGCAGCTTTAGCTTTTGATTTAGTTGCATTACATCGAGGACTCTTGGGTATATACTCGTAATCTTCAAGTGTTGATAAAGTAAATGCAATTTCTATGCTATTATTGATGACGATGATGTGAGATTTTGTTTGTGTTTGTATGTTTTGTAGTGATTTGTAAAACCACATTCCGTCAGGCAATACAACAAAATCAATCAAGTTTCTGTCACCAATCATCAATGATTCAATTTTGCATTGCTATCGTTTTATAGTTTTTAAATTCTGCTGCTGCTGCTGTATTCATCTCTTTATTTTCTTTTATTTTACATTGCAAATCATTAATATGTATATAACTTAATCATAGTTTATTTATACTAACTATATGTAGGTATTCGTTGAGATTGTTCCTGCATGTTGCATGCCTCAATAACAGATTATTGCTACAGCAAACAGTAGGAAAAACAATTGTGAACATCATTGGTTGCTGTTGGTCAATGTTTCTCGATGCATCAATGTTAATCTTTTTTTTTTCTTTTGCAAACTCAATTAATTTTTCTAGTAATTGTGGATATAATACATATGCAAATTGTACTCGTATGACGTTTAAAAAGTTTGGAAATTAACTTTTTATAAATGTTATATAAAAAGAGGATGCAAATCCTTAACAATTCTTTTTTATACATGTGAAGTTTATGAAAATTTGCAAGACGCAGAAGTTAATGCCTTTTTTGGTATCAAGTAGTTCGAATTTCTTACTCAAATATCGTTGAAAAGTTTAAAATCTAAAATTATTTACTCAAAAATTACACAAAAATTATAGGGAACAGGGAAAAGCTTAGCAGGAAGAACCTAAGGATTCACTCCGTATAATCTTAAGTGTATTTGACAGGCTGAGAAGAAAAGCGGGCTAAAATTTATATAAGAGCAAAAGTGAAATAATTTAGAGTGTCAGTGCAAGAATGGCATAAGTAATACGGTTTAGGGTGAAAATGAAACGCCTTAAAAGTAAGAACAAAAATGGTATAACAATTCTTTCAGAGCAAGAACAGCATAGTTTTTTATTCCGTTTTCGCTCTGAACATATTTCGTTTCACTTTTGCTCTGAACATATTTCGTTTTGCTTTTGCTCTTATGTAAAATTATTCCACTTTTTTCTGAACGTAGAAGTTATACCACTTTTCCTCTCAGCCTCTCATTTATCCCATGATAGTGAAATCTAGTTTCAGATATGACTCAGTTACATGGTCGCAAAGTATTAACTTTTTATAAAAAGAACTTTATCTAAGATACCATTTGAAACTTATATTCCTTTTCTGGCGTTGAGCCCTCTCTGACCTTGAAATTCAGGTAAAAAAAAACTTGCAAAAATGTTCAGCGTAAATCTTCTTTCTGCATTGCACTGCTGGACTTTGTTATAATTGTTTGAGGAATGGAAAACTTCCCTTAACAATTATAAATTCCATGTAATGGAATTAAAAGTTTTCTTAATTTTATTTCTGAGGAATTGAAATTTTAATTCCCAACTAAAGAATGCGTATGTTAATCCAAATTAGGCGAAATTTAATCATAATTCTCAATTTTTAAGGAAGTTTAGAACTTTATCAGGAATTCCCTCTATCAAGGCCTTTATGATGCTTTCATTAATGTTCTGCATGGCTGCATTTATCTTAGTCCTAAGTTCCCTTATGTCCTTCGATGCATCTTTCATCTTTTTCAGTTTTCGCTTAATTAGAGCCCAATAACGTTCAACTGGCCTCAACTCTGGGCAGTTTAGCTTCTCTAGGTACAATATTGATATTGTAGCTGGTGTACCACTCTATCACTTTTTTTCATAATGGCATGATGCCAAATCAGGCCAAAAGAAGTTGGATACTTTAGGCTGCATTACAAATGGTTTTAACCTCTTTTGCAAGCATTCAGTAATAAAAATATCAGTGTTGATAGACCCAGAAGTTATATACGTCTGGTTTCTTTTACTGCAGCTGCATATGACCTGACCCGAGAAATTTTTTACGGAATTTGGGTTTTTTGTTTTGGGTTTTATACTTTTCTGGCATGTTTCCTCGCTGATCCGTTACGTAAAAGTCTTTGCCTGGAAGCTGCAAAAAGTGCGCTAATACATATGTTTCCTCATCCACGAAGCAACACTGAAATTTTGTTACAAAGACTGCCTACAGTTTTTTTCTTCCGGCACTCTCTGAACTTTGTACGATTTAAGGCCAGCTTCCTTTTTCACTTTGCGGGCAAATGATTTAGAGCAACTGCATTTTTGAGCTATTTGTCTGCCCGAAGCATTTGGATTTTTATGGAAAACTTCTTTGACACGTTTAGCTCTGTGTAGGTCTCCCGTTCCACATTTTCTGCCAGATCCTTCTCTTCGATGATTAGATTGTCATTAAAGTTTTTCAAAACCCGGCTAACGGTTCATCGTGTCCCGTCAGTTTTGGCAATTTTTAAGTGACTCCATTTCGGATTTTGTTGAAAAACTCTCACAATGATTTTTCGAATTTCAGCTTGTGTATCCAATTTTAACAAACATTTTTGTAGAAATGAGAATATTCATTTCCATTTCATCTGTCATTAAAAGCAAAGACGATGATAGGCCTGTTTTTAAAGTGGTGATATTCGGGGCTGAAGGAAAATTTATAGTGGAGTGAATTGATAGAAATTAAGATCAAATGTCGCGTCGGTGTCGTGTAAGGTTTTATAGTTTGTGTGAGATGTATGTTTTATTATATATTTTACTTTAAGCCCAAAAGTATGCAAAACATAATTTTTATATCAAAAACAATTGTGGAATATGTATACTTACATATCGATATGTTCCACTATACATATGCTGCCTTGTTTATTTTATTATTTAGTTTATTTTTTCCTAATTGAAATCGTAAAATAATATTAACATTAGGCGATGTAGACGTGCAAAAAGCGAAGGAAGTGCATTAAAAAGAACATAAAAACGAAAACTTTAATAATGAAGTAAACAACAATTCGTAAAGTATGTTATCACATCATGTGACGAGTGCAGAAGGAACTCATTTTAGTTTATTTTTCGGACACTTCTAACAGGAACAGCATGAAGTAAAAAATTACTTGTAATTACAATTGAAATTTAACTGGAATTTAATTCCTAAAGTAATCATTACTATCCAGCTGTGTAAATATTAGAGCGTTTTTTGAAAAGAGAATGCAAATACAAAATATTAGAAACATTTTTATTTTTGTTTTAAAAAAACTTATTGACAATGGGAAAATGTTTGTTAAAATTTATGGGAGATGCTTGTCAAAAATACGTTTTCATGACCCAAAAAACCCTGGTAAAGAAAATTTCAACAAAATTGGACGCCATGAATGAGGCTCTAGCAAAGAAAATTTCAGTTCTTTTTGGGATTTTTGCTCCTTAGTCGCCTTTGGAATATTTTATGAAAAGATCAAAATAAAGACCAAAAAAGACCTTGGCAAAAAATTTTTTTGCAGCTTCGGCCGATTCATAGTTTGCGCTTCTGAGCTCAATTTCGGATGTTTTTATATCAAAATTGCTTAAAGTGGATTCCTTAGCCGGCAACATTGGCCAACATCCCTTATCTGCCTTTTCGTTAATTTGTATTCTGTGATTTTCATACTGGATACTTTAGTTTATCAATCCTTAGCCTTACTAAGCAAGCCAGCTTCTCGAATTCGAGTAGGTAATTGAATTAGTTATACTCAAAATAAATTTAAATTGCCATAAAAATTCTTCAATCTTTTCTTTTTAATTTAGTTTATTTTAAAATTGTATACCTACTGATTTTTAAATTAAAATTTATTTCATTAACCATAAAAAATTGAGCTTCTATTGTCACTAATACAGTATTTTCTACTCATTGCACTCATTCACTCAACTGCAATTATTGCCGCGAGTCATATGCATCTCGCTGAGCAAGCACGGAAGCATGAGCGCGCTGTGCAGCAGCTTCACCAGCGGCAACAGCTGGTCGAAATGTGTGTGTGTGTGTTGCGTGTTTGTTGTTGCACCTTTTTCCTCAGGAGCAAGTAAAAAGCAAAGCAGCAGCACCAGACACCAGCTGAGAGTTAAAATGATCGCAATGATCGCGCCTCAGGTTTCTTAAGTTAAACAGAGTGAAATGTATCTATGTTTGTAGTTATTATGTACAAGTATTTCACTGTTAAATAGAATCCGGTTCAAATAGAGCCAAGTGCACAGTGGTTAAGATTGATGCAAATAAATAATTTTTGAATGAAAAATGATCATTAATCTAAAAATTAATTTTAGAAACCAAAATTCTGTACATGGAAATTTACAGAATATGAATAAAAATCGGAAAATCATAAATGCAAAATAAACACGCACTAAAGTGATGTACGGACGGCTTCAAAGGAAGGAATTTATATGGCGTAAGGTAGTGATTATATCTGCAAGAAAATTGCCACAATTTTTTGCAGAAAATCTTTTGAGAGTAAATTGCTTTGAATGAGAAACAGAAAGTTTTTTTCTTTGTTTTGTTCATATCCTCAAAAAGACTTTCGACAGCAACTTAGAGCACTTTTCTTGTAGATGCAAACTCCGCTTAACCCAGTAATGCCTAGCGGTGCCATATGGTACCTTGTCGTTGAGTCGTTTCTGAGCCAGTTTCAAAAACCAGCTACTTTCTTGATCTATCTACTTTGGTTCCCGCTCGTCCTTAATGGGTTAAGTATCAAACTTTCAAAGTCTATGGGAAAAGCTACCAGTAATGTTACAAAAAGCTCTGCGCAACTCAATCTCCATCGAAGATGGCCTGACAGATCTAAGGGAAAGTTTCGAAGATCTTTCTTTTTATAAACTTGTTTGCTTGCGCCCATTCCTTTCTTGTTTGTATTCGTATTTTTCTTCATATTTTGCCTTTATTCCTGTCTTTCCTTTCACCACTCTTTTCTTCCCTCTTCACATCTTTTTTCTTCTCTCTTCCTTGGACCTTCTTTCTCCACTTTCTTCCCTCTGATTTTAATATATCTTCACCTAACATTTCCTAACCCACTTTCCCCTCTTTCGTATCGTTTCTATGTCTTTCTTACCTTCCCTCTTCCCCTTCTTCTTCAGCTTCTTCTCTCCTCTCTAAGTCTAATCTCCCAGCCATTGGCAGTCATTTCTCTCTTTTCACTTCCCATTCTTTTTTTTCCCTTGCCTGCTGGTAACTCTTTGCCTTCTTTTTACTTATCTCTCTAAATCCCACTGCATTGATTGTGGATCAAAATTTTCTGGTTTTGACTGTGAGACCGATTTCAAAAATCAATTTTTTTTGGAATATGGTTGATTGCAACTGAGTTGATATTTCGACTGCGCATATTGAGAGGATTTTATTCTCACTTAATGGAAATCAACAGCTGTGATTGGTCAACAGATTATTTTCTAGCATAAGGTGCAATATTTTCTCTTTACACATGGTAAAAACTCTTTTAAAGCAAATCCCAAACATATTAAGGCATGAAAATGCTTGAAAATAAGTAGTTGGGTAACGAGGCTCATTTAAATTCACAACTTGTTCCTGAGACCACGAACTTTGTAGACCATGTTCTTCAAAATTTTGGTTGCACTTTCGCGAGGTTTCAACCAATTTCCAAAAAAAAGACTGGAATAGGTCAAGCACCAATCTAATTCATTTCAACTAATTTAGCTGTTTGTTCTAACAGAATTTAATGAAAAACAACAGCAACAACAACTTTTTTCAAACAATCAGTCTTATTCTAGATATTTCCGGAATAAAATCCCTGAGAATTTTTGTTTCTTTTCCCGAATTCCTATAGAAAAAGAAGGAAAACGAAACAAATTTTCCCGGGGGTTTCATTCCACGAATATTTAGAATAGGGCTGAATATCGCTGTTTCCAGCTTCTGTGGATAAAAATCCAAGTTGTGGGAATTTTTAGAGGTTCGTGAATATTATAAGCTTTAGTGAAGAAATTTTATAAGTCATGGGGGAAAAGAATTTAAATGAGAAATTTCAATTGCTAATATACAAATTAGAATGTGCAGGAACTTTTTTTTGGCTATAATAATTTCTGTATATTTTTATGTAATTTGTGTCACTGTGCCTCTCATACGTGCATGCGCGCAATTTAAAATGTTTTTTTTTTTTGTGTGTATTCTTCCGAACTGTTGTTGTACTATAGTTGCAGTTGTTCTTGTTATTACTTATTTCTTGCAGCATATTGAACGAGAAAAAACGCTTTAGGAAATGCTCACGCGCATCTAAGAGATACAAATAAATCTTTACAATTGGCAATGGCAATTGGTGGATGTGGTGAATAAACATGCGCACATATATGTAATTTCTGAGCTTGTGGTGAATTTCAGTAATAGAAAAAAGGTGTTATTAGTAGGTAAATCTATAAGTTACTTGTAGGTAGAAGCTTGAGACTGCTTTCCTTGTTTTCTGTAGCTATTTCTGCTGCAATTGTTCTCAATGCGTGAGCTGGGTGAATCTGTGTGATGTGAGTGCCAAGTATTACTATGAAAATTTTCACATTTGTCAGAGATTCTATTAACTGCTCCTTGATGGTTGGTGTACATTTAATGGTGGGGTATGGAATGGTGACATTTTCTCTATTTCTTTCGAGTTTAAATTTGACGTTTGCTGTGATTTTTGTTGTTTTGTTTTTTTTTTTTTGTTCGCTGGGTAGAGTAAAAATATTCACTACTTCCAAGAGTTTACCTTAGCGATTTTTCATTGATTTTGCTTCATTAGTTGCACGCGTTCTTTGGCGAGGTGTACAACAGTTTTATCGCATTTACACACACAGTACGCGGCATTCGTATATAACCCCACAGACAGCAACAACTTACAACTAGAGAAAAAGTTGCATATACAATTTTAAAATTGTTTCTTTTTGAGTGTGTTTTTGTTATCTTCAAAAAACATTTCCGCGCCTGTATTCGCTGTGCGTGTATGTGTGTTGAGTGCGTGTGTTGGACGCGTTTATCAATATATTATATCTATTTTTTTTTTGTTGAATTTGAGCTTTTATTATTATTATTATTTTTTTTTGTAATGCAAAAAAATATTATTAATAAATTTTCTTTGTTGACATTTGTTATTTCTTTTTTGTTGTTGTTGTTTTTATTTTGTTTATTCGTTTGATATAATTTTCGATTTGTTTATTTTTTGATTAGAACCAAACCCACAAAAAATACAAAAAAAAAAATAAAATTCATGATAAAATTGTATAGCGTTATTTAATTTCATTGCCGTGACTGTTTACATTTATTTTATTCTTTAGTACGAAAACTGAAATTGTTTTATAATTTAAAAAAAAATAATAAAAATAAAACTGAAGTATATTTTGTGTGCCCGAGCAACATTTGTGAAAATTAGCATCAATTTAGATGCTCCTATTTTTGTTTTTGTAAGTATTAAAATTTGGTTTTTTCTTTTTGAATAATATCGTTTATTTACTTTTTAATTTTAAGTGTTTAAATTTTTTTTTTTTTTAGTTGAATGTTTTTGAAAAAAATTGTAAATATTTTATTTGAAAATTTTGTTTTATTTTTTGTGAGTGATATTTATTTTTTATAAAAATAATTTTTCTATTAGCTTCAAATTTCATTGAACTTTCCTGCCTGACTTTGATAACAACCATTTCAGCCGCTTTATTTTTGATTTCGGCATCTCTTTTAAGTATGTATAAAAAAAGCTATCTAACGTTGGAGTTTGAAACTTTAATATAACTTTAAATAACTTTGTGGGATAAAATTAAATTTAATATTTTTTCTCCATTTAATATGTTTTGAATATTTGTAGATCTTTTCGACTTACCAAACTTACAAACCCCTGGCTTTAGCATTTTTTTATTATTATAGAACTGCCATCTAGAGTTGAATTTTTGACCTGTCTTGTTGCACAGCTTAAAGGTTAACGAAGTCTGTTCTTCTCTAAGTTTTGCACAATCCGCCATTTTCGGATTTCTAATGAGGGGTAAAGAATTTACTTCAGCACCATATTGAAATCCGATATATGTATATATCTGTAGTCTGATAGAAAATCAACTCTAGCAACCTTGATTTTTTGCACTGCACAAAAGTGAGCTGAGCATTAACATCACAACATAATAGGAGCGCCAAGTTCATTCTTTCACAATACACCGTACAAATCCAGAAACCATCACGGAAATGATGGTAGGATTGATTTGTATGGAAAGTAGGCAGAACTAAACGTAAAATGCTTCTATACTCGATTGTCTTGAATGCACATCTTAGTAGCCACTAAATCTTGGTCACAAAATTGACCAAGTTTGGTGATTCTAAGATGAGGGGAGCCTAATTAATAAAATTAATTTTAGATTTTGAAGTTGAGGATAAATACGTAAGGAATGTTCTCCGTAATGTATCCGATATGATTGAATTTGCATTACAAAATTTCCAACCACGAGACGTACGATTGTAAAGAACTTCTCCAATTGGACACAGTTTTTCCTTGTACGACAGTTCTACAGTTTTCCTTCTTAGCGCTTTGCAAATTCATACCATCTGTTTTCATTGAGAAATAACAAGATACCCATTGTTTCTTTTGTCCGAATTCCGAAGGTTTTCCGAATTGTTCGCAATCGAAAATTGCTCGAAAATACATCTCTGACGTAGTTTTCACAAAAATCAATATTTTTGATTCCTCTTTCTTTTAATTTGTGAACAATTAATTAGACTGGGTATCTCCTTATTTCTCAATAAGAATAATGGAATGGCCCTAAGGCGATTTATTGCTTAAAAATATTTTTATTTCCACACGAACTTGTATTGACTAAATATGAAAAGAAAGAGATCCAAGATATTTGCTGCTCTGTTACACAAATATATTTGAAAGTAGGGATAAAAGCTTCTGTCCCTGCAGAAGCTCCTAAGGAAGATCAAACTGAATTGAAAATTTTATATGCTTGCAAAGAAGTTGATGAAAATGATATAAGTGCAAAGTCATAGATTACACAGTGCAACAGTAAATTTCAAATGTCGGATGGACAACTTTTTAAGAGTAATCTGGGGTCGCTGAATCCGATCCTATATTCTCTATCACGTCTGGGATCCCCGATATGGGGGCCGAAACTCATAGTTTTGGTATACGCGGAACCAACATAAACTTTTTTTTATTTTAAGAAAAAGGTGTTAATCATGCAAGGAAGGTAAAAAATGACTTAGACAGCAACACTCCACCAACCCCACTTACCCACCCTTTTGTGTGTTTTATAACGCTTCTATTCGATTTTTTTTTGATAACAATCCCTTTATACTGGATAACCATTAGAAAAAATAATAAAGAATCTGCGGAGAAAATATTCTCCGCGGGTCGGATTCAGCGACCTCCAATTACTATTAAAAAGTTATTCATTCGACATTTGATTTTGTAAAGCGTCAAATTGTTATTATTTGCAGGAAGGTCGACTCGAAAGTCAGTCACTGTGACCTGTAAGATCGATTGTACTAAAGCCCCAAGTTATGAAAAAAAGAAAGGAAGAGAGAAAGAAAGATAGATAAGAAACATTCTTTTCTTTATTCTTTTTTTTAACTTTTTTCTTACAACTACATTTTTTAAACGCTTTAAATTTGATTTCGGCATATTAGTTGTTATGAGATTTACCTTTTAACATCAGATATTGAAATTCAAAAGTAAAAGTCTTAGAAATGAATTCAGCAAAAAATTTGGCGGCTTATGTAAGTTTTTTATTTACATGGAAGCTGCCCTCTGGTAGTATATATGTACTATAGAAAATTTTCAATGCCAAAAAATGAGAAAATCCAACAAGTAGAACCTAAGTTCTAGTATGAAGAGCACCTAACTTAGCTTTGAATCTTTGTAGGGACAGCGCCATCTATTACACTGTTCAACAGCCAAAAATGAGCAGAGACGGGACAAGTGTACTTAGGGTAATGGAGGGGCCGCTGAATCCGAATCCGTGGTCCGTTTTGCTCTGCTACGTCACAATTTTTTGTTATTGACATCAAATTTTTTAAAATTTAAAAAAAAATATTAAAAATGCAGTTCATATTTGTTTTCATCAAAACATCCATTTTTACAAAAAAAAATTTTCGATTTTTTATTTTTTAAATTTAAAAAAAAAAATTTTTTTTTAATTAATTAATTTTTTCATATATTTCTTTCATCCTCGTTATCATCGTTTACTTTTATCTCGTTGTTAGCTTAACCCAGTAATTCCTAGCGGTGCCATATGACACCTTGTCGCTGAGCCGTTCCTGAGCCAGGTTCAAAATAAAATTTTTTTCTGAAGTTACTTTTTTGGTCTATCTACTTTGTGTTCTTGAACAATTAAATCCTAAAAATTTCTTTATGTATGCCTACAAATAAATTTATATATTGTTGTTTCCTTTTTGACACGTTCACGTATTCATTTTTGAACACATTGTAGATAAATATATAATATAAGATAAAAAACGTAAGTTTTTGACAAGAGAAATATATATTTTTCAATTTTTGATTTTATTCATAATTTGTCCAAAGATGTTTTATTTTAGGTTTCGCTGGATTCCATTTTTGCACACATCGCGATTCTCAAAATACTAATAGGAAACAAATAGTTTGCACAAAAATAAAACCGGTGACAGCCTACTCCAAGCTTGGTTTGAAATTTAACAACAAAATCTAAATTAATTTTTAGGATTTAATTGTTCAAGAACACAATAAATTAAAGTCAAACTTTTATACTTCTCTGCCTTTGAACGTTCCAACGGCATTCGTATACGATATGTATAAAAAGTTTAAAGCTCATTTTGCACTTAAATATACGTTTGGCCATCATTGCTTGAACCCATTAAGAACGACCGGGAAACAAAGTAGATAAATCAAGAAAGTAAGTTGAGAAAATTTTTTTTTGAACCTGGCTCAGGAACGGCTCAGCGACAAGGTGCCATATGGCACCGCTAGGCATTACTGGGTTAAGCTAACAACGAGATAAAAGTGAGCGATGATAACGAGGATGAAAAAATTACGAAAAAACAAATTTTTAAAAAATTGTAAAAGTTAAAAAATAAAAGAAATCGAAAAAAAAATTTTTTTTTAAATAGATGTTTTGTTGAAAAAAATATGAACAGCTTTTTTAATTTTTTTGTTTTTTCAATTTTAAAAATTTTGATGTCAATAAAAAAAATTTTGACGTAGCAGAGCAAAACGGACCACGGATTCGGACTCAGCGACCCCCCATTACCCTAAGTGCATTTGTCCCATCTCTGCTCGTTTTCAAAAGTTTCCATTTGTTGAATAGTGTTATTAGGGGGTTCAAATCTACAAAAAATTTCGAAAATGTAAAATGTTGAGCATTTCAACGCAGTTTCAGTTGAAACCACAGAAATGATCGAAAATACGCAATTTCGACTCAGTGGGAACATAGTATTAGAAATGAGTTAAACTGAAATATTTATATATTATCTTCAACGTTTCTTTGTTTTTTTCACGCTTCAACTTTGATTTGTTGTTATAGAAAGCGCCATCTAGCGGTGGATTTTTGAAAAGGTCATCTAGCAGTAGATTTTTGAAAGCGCCATCTATCGGTGAATTTTTGAAAGCGCCGTCTAGCGGTGGATTTTGAACTCTAATGTATTATTAAAATATTAGAAATAAGTCAAATAGAAATTATAGCGATTCCAGATTTCCATTTGCATGAATTCATTCATTTACATTTAAAGTGTGAATAAATTCGAAAAAAAATTCATTGAGTCCCATTGGAAGATGCAGTCTAGTGGTGGGTCTTATTCATATAATTACATAAAAATAAATTCATTATTAAGTACATAAAAGATTTTAAAAAATTTCTTTGACTTCTGCCACATTAATAATAATTTCTTTTGGTTTCTTCTTGTCTACAGAGGATTTAGTATTTCCTTTGCATGAGAGTTATTGCCTAGCTGTAAGCTATGGAACATTCATTTAAATCATATCATTTTCAGTGGGATAAAAAATTTCAAAAATTTTATAGAATCTGAAAAATTTCAATCTGAGGAGATTTTTTACACGACTTTTTCACCATTACTTCTGTCCTTTTTCTTTCTTCGTGCTTATCGAGGTTTGAGTATTCGTGAGATTCGTGCATTCAAACTATTTATATCATATTCAAATTTTGAAAGAGCCACTCTTATTGATTTTCAATAAAAATTTTCATAATTTTTCCCACAGCTTTAAAACTTCTTTAGTATTATTTTCTTATAATTTTTTTTAATGACTTTTTAATATTTCTTCCCCTCAAATGAATTACTTTACAACTTTTCTTCATCCTCCATTAGTCCATCAACAGTATTTTTATTTTTTTATTTTTTATTTTTATTATTTTTACTTTATGATTTTTACTGCCAATGCAGTTGTTTTTGTTAATTTTTATTTCCAGTTTTTTCTTTAAGTTTTTCTTATATTCATACATGCATTTGAGAGTTTCTTCATTAGACTCTCTTGGTCCAGTTGTCTGTCCATTTGTTGTGCTAGTGCATAGCAACGTTCGCTGTCGCTCTATTTAGCTATAATGTTGTTTTTATTTTCTATCATTTATTTTGTTGTTGTTGTTGTGATTTTTTTTACGATCATCCAACTCAATCATAATAATAATAATAATAATGTTTCTTTTTTTCTCATAATTTAAGTGCGGATTTGTTTTGTCAATTGGTATACTGGGAACGAATTGATTAAAAAATTATCTCAGATAAGTACTTTTAAATTTTGTCATAATAATATTGATACTAAAAAAGAAGCTGATAACTTTGGAAGTTATTATCATGTTAGTAGTTTGAATTTTTTTATTGTAGAATTTAGGTGCAGAGATTTGTAAATTAGATTGGTGTTAAGTAGACCCATATTTTTAAGGTAAAAGACGTTTTAAAAACCACCAGATTTTTGAAGAAGTTCTTTTCCCCCCGCCATGAATGCATGACAATGTATAAATCCTGGAATTAATACTTTCGGAAATATTTGTCTTGTACATAGAGAGTAGAAATATCGGAAAAGAAACTTTCATATTTAAATTCTCTATTCATGAATCATATACATTTGAGAAAAAGTGTGATAAACTTTAGGCAGGTTAAATTAATTGAAGGTAGGGCCTTTTCGAGCTAATTTTGTATGAGACAGAGAACCTGTTAAAAGGTGAAACTTACGATTTTGAAATTTATGAAATTTACCATTACTTTTCAGTACTTTTCAAGAATTTTTTAACTAAAATGACTTCTAGGACTTTTGCCGCATAACTTGTACTCCTTTGACTTATTTTTGTCAATGAGGAAAATCTGGATTTGAGACATTCTTCTGCTACTTTTTCAATTTAAGGTTTGTTATAGGTCAGAGTGCAGGGTGCACCCTAGGGTCCTCAATGAAAACTTTTTAAGAACTTTTTACAATGAAAAAATAATCTTTAAGGTTTGGAAAAAATTAAGTGAAGAGTTAATATAAAATTACTTTATCTGTATTTAACCCTTTCGGTACTATTTTTTTTGCTCTTTAATTTCAATTTAAAAAATTTACAAATATTTTTGTGGTAACGGTACTGTAGCGAATCAAAGTGAAAAAATTGTGTTTTTTTTCTTAATTCAATCGTACACAATTTTTACAAAATTTGTCCAAATACACCTAGTTTTTAATATGTTGTGGGAAAAACTATTTACTCAAACATGATTTCCCATATTGTTAAATTTTTGCTTACTTTTTTAGAAATACAAGTTTTGTTATGGGTCACCAGTAAGCCTAAGATACTCAATGGAAACTTTTTAACAACTTTTTTACAATTAAATGAGAGTCGAAGAATGCGAATCTGGGCTCGGTTTTGCTTTAACGGTTCTAATTTCCTTGCGGTCAAAAAAGGGTTAAGTGAAAAATTAACATTAAGTTACTTTGTCTATCATTAAAAAAAAAATTTTAATAAAAATGTACAGAAAAAGATCGTCGAAAATTCCCGCTGAGAGTCACTGGGTCACCTGTGACCCCTGAAAGTTCAGGCCTTTTGTTTTGATAAAAAATTGTAACAAAAATTAGGGCTCAGACAATACGAATCCGGATTCAGTTTTGCACTATCTCCTCTGATTTCCTTACTGTCCCGAAAGGGTTAAAAAAATATCTTTTTGAAATATAGGTACTGAAAAAGTTTATAAAAGAATGCCCATTGTGTGTTACAGGGGACACATAAAAGTTCCGATTCTTAGAAGCAAAAAAGTCAAATCGGGGTCAAAGAATTTTAGTCCGCACTCAGTTTCTTGCTATCCCCTCTGGTATTTTTACGGCTCCTAAAGGCTTAAAAAACGTTATTCAATGTTTCGAGTTCACAGCAATCTTCCTGTTTTGGAATTGGTTATTCTGCCATTAAGTTAAGCTTTCATTTGAATCCATTGTTCATTACACTCCTTTTTTTTGTGAGAGTAACGACCTCTTTATGCTGAACTTGTAAAAATAAATATAAAAGAAAATCTCTAGTCAAGATTTCCTATTGAATGCCTAAAATAATGTTTCACAATAAATTGCATTGCATGATTGTTTTTACAAACGAAATCTCTATTCACTTACACATTTCCCATTCAAATTTATTTCAAATTATCAATTTAAAATTCCGAAGCTCCGTTCTGCTGCACATGCAATGAACAATTGATGCTATTGTAAGTTGTTTGCTGCATATACATACATCCATACAAATACAACATGAAAGATATCACATTTACTGCAACATGCAACAAAATATGCATTTATGCTGATATCTGAAATATGATAACTTTTGTAGCTTCCGAACATAAAACTCCATTAATCACCTCATTGAAATTTATTGTACCTCATCGATGGCTATAGCCAATATATCGACATATAAACATACCAACAAAGTAGTAGCAAAGAGGCAACTAGAGGTGGCTGTGGTGATAGCATATGCAAATATACATGTGCGTGTGTGTGTATTGAATGGCAGTGAGCTGCTGCCTGCATGATGCATAAAATGTCATGCAGCAGCTGCTTGCCTGCTTGCTTTCTTGACTGCCTACTGATATAGTTTGTTAGTCAACTAGTGTTGGTGATGGCAATGAGAAGGTTTTCACAGCAATCGCTGGAGAATAGCGCGGCTTATTCACAATCAGAAGCTCATAAAATATAAATAAACTTGTTGCACATACATGCATATATACCATAGATATATATTTATTATTGTTGCATAATAAATGTACATGAATGTGTGACGATAAACTTTGACATGCTAGAAATTGTTCAGTCAAAGTAGAGTTTGTGGTAAGTAAAAAATTATCACAATGCGGAAAAATTTAAATTGAAAGAAATTTATGGAGGAATATTTGTTTTTTTTGTTTTGTTTAGATATAAAGAAAATTAAAAGGAAATTAAATTTTTAAGTTGCGGTTTGATATTTGGTCTTAGTTGGGGTTTAGCAGCTAGAAGAATTGGAGTATCTAGAGGGAATTTATATATCGAATCTGATGTCAAAAATATTTCCTATATATAGATATAGATATATAGAGAATTCGACTCTATTTCACTGAAAGAAATTGTTACATCGTCTCCAATTGTACTATACGCAGTTTTTTCAAGTCTTCTGATTTTTGTTTAACAATCCAGAGACGTTATCTACTAATATTCTTAGCGTGGAAAGCTTAACCGTGATCAGGGGACAAAAAAAAAAAAAGGCTGAGGTACAAGGGCGGATCTAGGATTCGAGTTTGGTGAGGGCTGATTTCGCTAAATTATAAGATAGTTATCAGACTCATATCTAGACCAAAGTTTATGTTAAAAACTAGATCAAAATTTAAGCTAAACACTAGACCAAAATTAGATAAAAACCAGAACTAAATATAGACCAAAAATCAGTTAAATAATTTCATAAGATTTCACACTAAATTTAGACAAAAATTAAAATTAAAAGCTGACCAAAACTCAGACCAAATTTAAGAAAAAATTTGGAACGAAATTCAGACTTCAAGTTATTTCGATATTCAAATCAAAACTTATATTAAAAGCACACAAAAACTCACATCAAAATTGAGATAAAGAATTCAAACAAAATGAAGACCCAAAGGAAACCAAACCTTAGACTAAAACTCAGAAAGAAAGCAAACCATATTCGGGCCAAAAATAAAACCAAATCTCACACCAAATTCAGATCAAAAATCATTCCGATATTTAAATCATAATTTAGATCAAAATTTGAAACGAAAATCAGTTCAAAATTCAGACGCTTCAAATAAAAAATTCGAATAAAATCTAAACCAAAATTCCGGGCAAAAACAGATCAAACTCCGAACCAAAATTCAGAAACACAGGAAACCAAATCTAACCAAAAATAAATGAAAAACTCACAACAAAACGCAGACCAAAAACAAAGATTAAAAATTATCCTTATATTCAGATCAAAACTTAGACCAGAATTCAGACCACATGTTAAAATCCCAACCTCTTTAGGATTGATTGCAGTTCGGGCTAAAACTCAGATAAAAAATCCGAGCAAATAAAGACCAAAAGGAAATCAAAACTCTGACCAAAACTTAGTAAGAAAGCAGACTGAAATCTGACCCAAAAATAAATCCAAAACCCAAACCAAAAATAGACAACATTCAGACCAAACCTTATTCTGATATTTATATCTAAACTTAGACAAAATTTCAGATCAAAACTCAAATAAAAAACCTTATCAAAAAAAAAAGACCGAAATTCAGGCTAAATCTCAGACCAAAAATCAAAAATTAGATCAATTGAATTGAAAACGGAAAATGGAACGGCACCAAAGTCAGACACTGCGACTTATAACATAATTTGTTGAACCAAAGTCTCAAGTTATAAAAGAAAGGAAAAAATACCTTAGCCGAGAATCGAACTCGGGTCTCCAGAGGCAACTGCCACTAGACCACAGAGGCGAGGTGTTCAACTTTACTTCCGTCATTTTTTTTTCTGGAATAAAAAGCTATTGCCAAAAAGTTGTATTATTCAAAGTATTGTCCGTCGCTAGCGACAACTTTTGCTCATTTCTCCGGCAATTTTCAGATCAGGAGGCGTCTTTCGAAGCGATCCATTTTTCAACTTTCTCGTACGAACGAAAATTCTGATCTGGCAGGCAGTGCGCCTTCGAACGAGAGAGATAGTAGTCGGAAGGCGCAGCGTCTGGGGAGTACGGCGGCTGGAGCAAGACCTCCCATTTCAGGGTTTCAAAGTATGTCTTGACTTTTGCGACGTATGGCTGAGCATTGCCATGCTGGAGGATGACTTTGTCGTGTCTGGTATTGGTATTGTTGTAGTTTTTCATTCAATGCTCAGCTCAAACGCATCAATTTCGTTTGGTATCGATCTTCTATGATGGTTTCACTCGGTTTCAGTAGCTCGTAGTATATCAAACCGAGCTAGTCCTAGCAATTGCAGAGCATAATCTTGGCGCCGTGATATATTCGGTTTGGCGGTCGATGTGGAGGCATGTCCGGGCATTCTCCATCATTTTTTGCTCTTAGGATTATCGTAATGGACCCATTTTTCGTTGCCGATTACGATGCGATGTCCCTTCCGATTCTGTCTGTGAAGCAGTTGTTCATATGCAAATAAACTCTGTACAATATCTCTTGATTTCAACTCGTACGGAACCCGATTTCCTTGTTTCTGAATCATGCCCATGATCTTGAGGCATTTTGAGATGGTTTGCTGAGTCACACTCAGTGATTCAGCTAGTTTTTGCTTCTGGCACGAGTTTTCATCAAGTAGTGCTTCCAGCTCGCCGTTTTTGGAAATTTTTTCTCTCCCATCATCACGTTCTTTCACTCAGAGCAGCCTCATCGTAAGTATTTGAAAGCATCCGATGAGCCTCAGCTGCAGTTTTTTTTTTTCAAATGGAAACAAAAGATCAAAACTTTCCGCAAACGACGACTTCGACCCAACAGACATTTTGAATCGAGAATAATTTAAAAATGTGAACAAATTTCACTAATGCGGAGATGTCGATACGTTAACAGATGTCCAAACTCACTTTATGACAACTTCTATCTACGTATTTCGACCAGCATTCATCGATGTAGCCATCTATCGAAATACGGCGGAGGCAAACTTGTACACCTAGACCAAGACGGGAATCTAACCCACAACCTCCCAGGTGAAAGCCTACCCACTAGACTACCGAAAAAATTAGTCCAAACTCAGCAAACCAACCAGTACCAAAAGTCATTTCGGTAGTCAGACTAAAACCTTTTTAAGAAGGGCTGCAGCCCGCTTAGCTCCTTCTCTGGATCCGCTACTATTAAGGTTTCCGAAAAGACTCTAACACATAATCTGATATCAAGCTTGAACCCATCCTTATATACCTGGATTGAGGCATTTTGCTTGCAGTCTATTTATCCCTAGAATGAATAGGGTTGAAGAAGCCCTTTTCAAAGGTGTTGATGTAATTTTCCAATAGCTCCAATGTAACCAGTTTTTAAAATGTATTGAAATAAACAGTTGTGAATCTTTATCCAAACTTTATGTGCCTTGTGTCACACACTTAAAAGCATTATTTTTTATATACAACATATTTATTTATATGCAATTAATGATAACTAAGAATAATGCCGCCGATACTTAATGCATTCACCAACCAACGGACGGATATGGATATGGCTGTGTGCAAAATATGATTAGCGACATGAGAAATGCGTGAAAAATATCACTTAAACACGCAATTGACGCCTTCGCGACACATTGCTGCTGCTGCTGTTGCTGCTTGAGTAAGAGCAACAGCTGCTGCACCTAAATGAAAATGATAATGCGAAGAATTATTTAAACATGCACCAATTAAGTTTCGTCTACGACATGCCTTGAAGCGACCCAGAGCATAGTAAAAGGAAAATTTAGAGTGATTAAAGAAGCTGCCAGACAGTAGATGATATATATCTACATACATAGTCATATATGTGTGCACACTGGCGGATCCTAAGAGGACGAAGAAGGGGAAATGGATGGGATTAAAAGTCTCTTCGATGAAAACCTCATACAGTTTGATTGTTAGTCATGAAGGAACGAAGAAACTAAAACCCCTTCTTAGGAAATACCTGGATCGGCTAGTGTGTGTGTGTGTGTATATCTGTATTTGTATGCAACATGCAAGCTCACAATTGCAGGATGTTAATATTAAAACGCCTTCTTGTTTTTTTCTCTTTCTGTTTTGCTTTATTTTTTTTTGATTTTTGCTTTGTGTATTTGGAAACACCTGCGCAATGTTTGCCAATAAATAAATAAAACGTCACTAGCGAATAAACCAAACCAAACTAAGAAAAAAAAGAAGGAGGAGGAGTGGCAGTCGGTGAGGTGATCAAGCCACCAACACATTCATATACACACACATTCATACAAACACATACTGTTTTTTTGAGTTGGTGTACTTAGTACATTGCTGGCTTGTGCTTGACTGACTGACTAGACTACCAGCTCTACATATGAGCCTCTGAGTGTTTTTGTTGTTTTTGCAATGAACGTAAATCATAATTGAAACCTTTTTCTAAACGGCATTTAAACCATGCCTCTCAGTGTAGCGTAGCGTAGCTGCATAATGCAGCGCTCCGCGTGCGATTTTTATCACTTTTGTTGACAGTTTTGTTGTGCAGCAGGCAGGCAGTCAGGCTGGCAGGCAGGCAGGCAGGCAGCGTGGTTGTGTGGATTTATTGTTTTGAATTGAGGTGTTGCCACAATGAGCAACACATTGCAGTCGCATCGCATGGCGAAAAGCAACAATTGCTTTATGATCACAGGGGGAAAAAATGCCTCCTTATTTTGACGTTTTTGTTTCATATGTCAATTTGTTATGCAATTTATTAGCGGCTACGCTAACAATTACAATTGTTTTTGCTTTATTTTGTAGATTTATGCAGAAATCTTTTACATTAGTCTCTTAATTGTGGTATAAATTATTGTAGTCTAAATTTGATTAATTTAATATTTTATATTTTGATTGAGATTTCCTTATATAAATCAGAGCATTAGGCGAAATACATATATATTTATTGTCTAGTGGATATTGCGTACATGCGATATGTGTATATATGTGTCTCATTACCCAGTAGGGAAAATTAAGAAGTTTGAAAGATATTTAAGTTACTAAATGTAATGTAAAAGAGTAGTAATTGCTTAGGTTAGGTTAAGCGACTGTCCAGCGGCCCACTTAGGTCCCAAGTCAACAAATGGATGAAAATATTAAACCCACTAACTCTAAGGAAATCTCTAGATTCACTAGTGGTGCCAACTATGCAAGTATGCAATATTTTTCGACCAAATAGAACTTCTTGGCATGTTTAAGGTTAAGTTTGTGCTGCTGATCAAAAATCTGTGTCTAAAACTTTAAAGTTGTGGAAAACTTTTTCCTTTTTTGTATGTCAAGTTCTAAACAAATAAAAAGTTAGTACTTTATAACGGTACATTTTCGAATATACCCCTGCAGAACAATTAGCCCACAAACTTCGTGTTTAGAACACGGGAAATAAGAGAATGCTTGTCTCGCCATGATCCCAAAATACATAAAACGAGCCTAAATGCGTCTAGGATCTACAAATTATATAGATGTGGTCTGAGACTTGAAAATTTTTGAAGTATGCTCAACTCTTCTATGAATATACGATTGAAGCAAATGATCTAATCTAAGCAAGGTTGTTGTTGTTGTATCGGCTTAAATTTAAATCCTTGCCATCCTTTGTCTGATTAAGTAAAGTCAAGACCCAGAATGTAGGCCACGTAATTTGGCGTGGTCATGGTCGTGGGGTTTCACAGACAATTGAAGAAATGGGTCGTGTCATGTGGACCAAGCGCACTTTTCGGGCATACATTCACGACCTCATCACTGATTCTTGCCATGTAGCTGTTCAATTGTGCGAGGGTACATGTCATTACTCTTTGAAGCTGTTTCTCCTCATCCGCTACTGGTGGTGGCCTAGTGTTCAGGACATAATTTTGTGCACGGCTACTTGTCGCTGCTGTATGGAGCTGTTTTAGGGCGATCATATAAGCCTGTCGATTGAATGGTAATTGATTAGTAAATCTTTTGAGATCTTCCTTGTATTGGGCCAGGTAATGCTCCGATGACTCTTGATGACATGCTAGCAGGAATCGCTTTGAGGTTTGTTCCCCAGAGTTGTTTCGTCATATAGGTGGTTCTCATGAGACAAAAGGTTACAACCTGTCACGGTGCGTAGAGCAGCATTCTGACATGCCTGCAGTCGCCTTCACTGTGTTTCGCTGATATGAGGAGACCATATTCGGACCGCATATCAAGAATTGGTCGGCTAATCGCCTTGTAAGTAATCAACACTGTTTCCTTGTGTTTACTCCATGTGTTTCCTGGTATTGTTTTTAGAACCTTGTTCCTTTCTTTTAGACGGTTCCAGATGTTGTTGGAGTGCGTAAAAAATGCGAGTTGCTTGTGACCCCTAGGATTTTGGGGTTTTTAACTATTTAGATGCTGTGACCTTCGACAATGATGTTCAGGAGTTGCCTCACTTCCTTAGAGATGAAAAGTGTCGCTGTTGACTTTTCTAGTGAGAGTTGGAGGTTTCTGTCTCTAAAAAAAGAAACGATAACTGCAAGATACTCATTGATGTCATTGCATATCTTGTTGATTTGTAGCCAGCTGATAAGATGGTGCAGTCATCCAGCGTTACTTTGGGTGGTAGTAGTTTTGTGGGTGGTAGTAGTAGTAGTAGAGTAGATATTACTCCGCCTTGTGTGACTTATTGTTTCACTCGTCGATACTTCGATTTTCCATTCCTAAACTCCACAAGTGATTGCCTTCCACACATGTAATTCATCAGGCCACTTTTTTATGGTGCTGGGAAGCGCTCAGTCGTTGACATCTTGAAGCATTGTTATAGGGCTGACTGTATCGATGGCTTTTGAAAGATCGAATGCCGCCAAACCAGTTATGGTGATTTGTGAATAAGGTTTAAAGCTGTGATAGTGCTGTGGTTTTTACGAAAACCGTGCTGATGAGTTGTTAATTTCCAAGTGTTCCCAGAGTATTGGCAGTTCAAAGTCTAAATTATGCAAGGTCGCATTGCTCGGTGTTACAATATATTCCAAAAACTATATTAGATACAATACTGATAGATAGTTTAGTATAGACTTTCAAATTAAGGTAAGTCTGGAAGTAGAGCGGGTTTTATTTCCGACACCCCCGCCCCTCCTCCCCTTGAGTCCGCTAATGACTGCTTATATTATAACCTCATTGTCGTGAAGGCATTGAAAGTATTTATTGTTCAAGGAATATATGCTTGTGCTGGGAACAGCGAGTTATATGTCGAAAGCACACATGTTTTTGTGATAAGACCCCCACCCTGGATCTGCTAATGTAACTCATTCCATTAAGCATAGAAAATACTTCAGTCTGTTGCGATACCGAATCATGCCTTTCAAGGAAGAAATTAATTAAAGATTGTGAATTTGATCCCAAATTTCTTCTAGATTAATCTATAAAAGTGTCACTACTGTGCCGTCCGTGCCCTAACTCTGATGAAACTCATACTCAGTGCGGGGAAGATTAATCCCATATTGTTCCTCCAAAAAAAGTAACAGCTGATATTGTATCATAGTGCAAATTTCTATTAAAAGGGAATAAAAGTTTTAGATTAACACTCTTTACACTTTAACCTGCAGGTAGTCTTTACTCAGATGAAAACTTCGAGCCGGAGATCCTTTCGTTCTGATTAAAACCAGTTCTTCATAGAAAGTAAGAGATATACCTATTAAGGGATTAAGGATTATTTGAGGCTTCATTGCCTTATATTCTTGAGAGACCTGAGACTTATATTAGTCACTAAATCAAGATAAATTTTTTACTTTTAAATTGAGATATTGTGAATACATGCGGAATTCTACAACTGATACTGATGATTTGAAACATTTACTTTGAATTTAGATTACTTAGAAAAACTTGAAATTTGTCTAATCTTTTCTTCATTTCTTTAAATCAATTTTCATCTAGTAATTGCAGAACTAGTATTATTATTATTTTTTATTAATAGGATATGCAATGTGACCTATCTAGATCTATTGTGCCCCGTCAATGGCTCATAGCAGCTCTATAAGTGCAGTGACGGGGGGCTAAATTGTGGTCGAAATTTTGCTCAGACCAGCGTTTACTCAGTGTCTAGATTTTGGTTTGCTTTTAATTGGTATTTGGCTTCCGTTTAGTCTCAGTTTCAATTTATCTCTTAGCTTGAGTTGTGCTGATATTTTAGTTTTAGTTTGATACGAGTTTTGGTCTGAATTTCAGTCCGGAACCGGTCTGAATTTCGGTTGGTATTTTGGTCCGGAACCGGTCTGAATTTTCATATGAGTTTTGATCTGAATTTAAATAAGTTCCAAATCAGTCTAAAAGTTCAAAATCGGTTTAAAATTTGGTTTTAATTCAGCTGGGATTTTGGTCCAATTCTTGTTTAATTTATTTTCTGAATTCGGCTTAAAGTTTTGTCTACTTGTGGTCTGTATTTGAGTTAAAATTCTTTGATGTGAATATTTAAGTATCAGATATTTCCACTGGTTTTTGGTCTGAATTTTGGTTGGTTTTTATTCGGTATTTGGCGTTCTTTTGTCTAACTATTTGAATTTTTAGTCTGAGTTTTGGTCTGAATTTAATCGACTTTTATTGGAATTTTTGTACGATTCGTAGTCTGAATATTTATAATTTTTTTTTAATCAAGGTTTCGATCTGAATTTGAACTCATTTTGATCTAAATTTTCGATTTGAATTTGGTCCTTTTCTTGGTTTGAACTTCGATCTGAAAAAATGTTTTTGAATTTTAGTTTGAAATTTGATCGATATTTCCGCCTTAATTTCTATTCGATTTTAAATTGAATTTTGGTCTCAGTTTTGTTCTAGTTATCTTTTATTTTTTGTTGTGAAATTGAAAAAAAAAAAACGAAAAAAGGGTCGTGATTTTTTGATGAAGACCCAAAGTCCGAATTGACGAGAAAAAATATACACAAAGTTGTGATTTCTATAAAAATACGCTTCAGGAAATATTCATCGTTATACTAATTGAGAGGAGGGGAACTGCAGTGCTTGTGATCAAATCACAAACCTTCAGAACGCAATATTGCTTGAATACAATTTAGCGCATTTCCACTACTTTTTTCTTACGGTGTATGTGTGCTTTTAAAATGAAGTTACTTGAAGTCAATTGACAGTACTTAATAACTATAGACATTTGTTTTTATTATATATATATATTTTTGTTTTTTGGTTTATACATACTTTACAGTTACAGCTTTTGTTGTTTTGGTAAAAACTTTGTTACTTTTTTTTTTGTTGCTCCCAACATTTATGGAGTTTGTTAAATTTTCTAAATAGTTCCAAAAATGGTTTGGCACTAAGTAAATCATAAATAAATATAAATAAGTAGTTGGTACTTAGTTAGAGTTATCAGTTATTGAGTGTTGGAGTCACTCGTTGTTTTTAGACAAGTTTTTTTTTTTTTGTTTTTGTTTGTATTTATCTTATTTTACAATTTAATGTTTAATTTAATAGTTAGTGTGTTTTTTTCCTAAATTTTTTTACTCTTATTTTATTTGTTGTGATCAAAAAGTAATAGCAATTATTTAATAAAATTGTAAGCAACCAGAAAAAAATTATTAATATATTAGTTGTGTTTTTTGTTTGTTTTTCATTATAAGAAAAAAAAGAGTGACCAATTAAACTATAATGGAAAAGTATACAATTAAGCAGCAGTAAAAGTTTCAGTAGCAATTAAGTTTCTTGGGATATATAGTTTTCAAAACAATTTAATTGGGAATATTGGCAAAAAAAAAAATTTGTGAAACCCCAAAAATGCCGTATTTTCTGAGCGATTTTGTTCGAATTCCAAAGCGGTATTAACATATAAGGAGTGAGATCGAAAAAATCTTAACATATATAAAATTCAATAATTTTTAAACGGTTAATTTTAGGGTTTTGATTTTTTTTATTTAATTGATAATATTACAGAGAAAGTATAACTTTTATAGTTCTAACCACTATTTATGAACTCGTGGACCTTTTTTGGTAATCCTTCCATTTACAATTTGATAGTTGTTTCAGACACCTTTTGGGAACAGTTTGCCCATCTCCTTTTAAAATCTTCCATATTTTGGGACACCTTTTGTGTACTCTTTAAGTTTCTTTTCACAAGAGCCCAATATCTCTCCACTGGTCTTAGCTCCGGACAATTTCGAGGATTGGCCTCTCTTGGTACAAAAACTATGTTATTACTTGGTACCACTCCAGAGCTTTCTTGCCGTAGAGATAGGATGCCAAATCGGGCCAAAAATATGTGAACACATTGTGCTCTCTTATGAAAGGAAGAAGTCTTTTTTTTCAAACGTTATTTGATGTATATTTCGGTATTTATAGAGCCCACTGTAACAAATGACTTGCTTCTTTTGCCGCAACTGCATATAGCTTGCCATACCAGGAATATTTTAGGAAATTTTGTCGGCTTTTGGATTCGAAATTGTTCTTCGACATTTCCTCGAGCATCAGCAACATAAAAATTTTGACGCGGAAGCTGCGTAAAATCTGCCAGTACATACGTTTCGACGTCCATGAAATTCGATTTTAATTTCCGAGCCCTACTTTTGGCGTCTAAATTTTTTGCAGCATTCCTGTCTGGAACTTTTTCGACTTTGTATGTTTTCAAACCTGCATTGGCTTCAACTTTTCGCACCAAATAGTCAGAGCACTGGGCTAACCGGGCAGCTTTTCTACCAGATGTGTTTGGAGATCTTTTCAATATGCTTTCTATTTTCTTGGCTTTCCCACTATCATGTGGTCCTTGTTTTCTTCCCGAACCATGTTTCCTATCGATGGTCAAATTCTCCTGAAACTGTTTAAGAACATTGGAAACAGTTTGACGGCAGACCTTCAATTCTTTGGCCAATTTATTGTAGGACCAATTTGGATTTTTTTGAAAATTTTTAATAGTTTTAAGACGTACTTCTTTTTCTACACAATAAATCAACATGTTTGTCATTAAAAATAACAACTGACATATTTTTCAAAAATAACTAGATCAAAGAAATTTTTAAATTTTACACCCAAAAAAAACTATTAGGTAAAACGTGTGTTAAGATTTTTTCAATCTCACTCCTTATATTTAATATTCGAAATTTCATGGCGTATAAATATCTTGTACCAAAAATGATTATGAATTCTTATATTTCGTATAATAAAATTGTATAAATAGATCACTTTGTAACTAATAAAAAATATACCTATTAATTTAACAGAACAGAAAATTCCCTCAAGTATTGCTTACACTTTTTTAATTTGGCGAAACAAATTATATATTTATGAGCTGATCTAGCATCTGCCTCTCTATCTTTCAAGGCTTAAGAACAGCTCAATGAAAACAAACCAAAAAAAAAAGCTAACATTATTAGTGTTGAAAAAATACAGAAATAAACCAATATAAAGTATTAGGGGGCGGGGGGGGGGGAAAGACTTAACTAAGAAGGATGAATGTATTTCATAAAAGCCCACACGAAAGATGCGCTTATGTCGCATTTATGTGCGCATAAAAGTCAAAAAACTGCATTCAACTTTTGTAGCAAGAAACAACAAAAAAAAGTGCATGGCAAACAAACAGATACATATATACATATATAGTACATACACACACATACGTATATAAATATATAATTCACAGATTAAGATTGCTCAGCAGCACAGAACAACATACCAGACTAGACCAGTCCAGTGCAACAGAGTTGTTCGTCTGTCTGTCTGTCCGTTCAGAGAGCTCGCTCAGACCTGACCAGACTGTCTGGCTTGAATAATTTCTTCTTTTTTTTTTTGTTTGTTTGTCTTCCTTCTATATAGAGTTGTATAGTACTATTCTTTACTAAATAAAATAAATAAATATTGCTTAGTATAAAAGTAAAGAGTTAATAACAAAACCAAAACAAATGAAAAAAAAAATGAGTTTAAAAAATTGAAAGATTTTCTTTCTTTACATTTTCGCAGTCATCCATCGATTGTGCACGTATATCATGTGCGGAATAAATTAAATTGCGTACCTATGAAATTGTTAGTAAGTTTTTTTTGTTTTTTTAAATCACATTTTTTTCTTCATCTTCCTCCTTCTCTGTTTTTGCTGCTGACCCACCTCAATCAACCAAACAACCATGCCAGCTCTAAATACAATCAACCACTCCAACTTACCCACCATCTGCAACAATTTCTTCCCGCTACTTAAAACTTCATAATGGCTTGGCAATGGCATAGTAGAAATATTGACAAAGTTTATGAATTCGATTGCAATTTTGTGATGCATTTGACAAACTTGTTGCAAATGAATGATGAATTTATGTATTATAGGAGATATTCGTAAAAAGAAACTGTTAGATACAGCTTTACTTCTTTTATATTGTAAGTACATGGATTCTATAGATTTGATTGTTGTCATCAATAATTTCTGTGTCGGATTATAATGTTGTTTCACATTAATATAAGAACATTGATAATTCCAACTAAATATATTTTTTTTTTTACTAGTATGTTCTGAGTCTCTACTTTTGTCCGTATAATTTTCTGTAATTATGTATTTCCTTGAACTGATCGTAGCTTAGTAGGAAAAGTCAAAGTTGTTAATCAAAATTCCTATGGGAATACTCTTTTTCTCATTTTAAAATTTAAAAAATTTCACATAAATTCCCATGGTAAATATATATGAAAGTAAATACGCTTGAAAATGACCACAAAAATTATCTTTAGCTCTAAAAATACTACAAAATAGCTTAATTTTTAAATTGTATGATTTATACATACAAATTTTCCCAGGATAATCATAAGAACTATGGTTCAAAATCTATGGAGTGAACACCGGAAACATTTTGTTACTTCAACTTTATATTTGCCTAAAGAATCGCATTAATTTTCAACCGAAAGCACACTGCCAGATATGGACCTGGAAGCAATTGAATAAACATTAAAAAAAAATCAACGGGTACTAGGACATAACCTATGTCCTACATATACAAAAATTATGGGGTTTGGGCTTCTGTGACTGTAATCCTACATTTCTTTTTGTTTGTGATTTTGCGGTTATAACGAACCACAAACATTTTTTTTTCGAATATTATTAATTAGAAAATAATTTAGATATGAAAATATCCTTTCACCAACGTGTTCTAAATACTTTAAGCATGCAAATTACTTAAAAAAAAAACTGAATTTTTCATCGTCGTGAACGACAACATATCCATAATTTCAAGATCAGATCAAAAGAAAAATAATTTATAGCCGTTTCTAGTGAAACTAATAAAAAAAAACATAAAAAAAATGTGTTTCGGTATTTTAAGACAAAAGAAAATAACAAAAATTGGAATTTTTGTATTTTTAGCTTAGAATTTTTCAAAATTCTGATGAATTTAATGATCGAATTCTACTTACATATTAAAAAAAAAAGCGGTGAATTATTTCTAGATTTTATAGACAAAAGAAAATGCCTCCACATCAGTCATTTCCAAAACACACATATTTAACGTGTAATGGTCCATACACATTGATGACAGCAGCTACACGAACACACGACTATGAAATTCTGTCGGCTACAACTGTCGCCGTGTAGTCAGCTACTAATCACAATGGAAGCGGCACCATCTGCAGCAAATAGAGCCAAAACAACAAAACCAAACTCTCTTCTCTCTCTGTAGCTTGTCAAATTAGAAATAGATTTAAAATTGGCTACAGGCATAATTGTGGTCGGTGGTCGTCACCAAAATAATCGTCTCCATAAGAACATGTTGTTTTTATAATTTGACAGATGTAGTCGTGTGCCTGCCGTCGTCAATGTGTATGGTGCATAAATTGAGAGATCTCGTTAGTTGGCGTTGAGAATTTAGGCAAGCAACACTTGTATGCTGCATTACAATTGGTTATAACGTCTTTTGCAAGCATTCAACAATATAAATATCAGTGTTGATTGACCCAGAAGTTGCATATTTCTGGGTTTTGTTGCATCAATGTTTTTCCTAGCATTCTGATTTGGGACTTTCTAAACTTTGAACGATTTAAGACCAGCTTTTCTTTTCACTTTGCGGACAAATAATTCAGAGCAACTGCATTTTTGAGCTGTCATTCTTCCCGAAGCATTTGGGGTTTTTATGAAAAATGTCCTTGACACGTTTAGCTTTGTGTAGGTCTCCTCATCCACATGTTCTGCCAGATCCGGCTAACAGTTTGACGGAACACTTCAACAGTTTGGCAATTTATCAATTATTTCTATCAATGAGCTGAAATGTGTCTGTATAAGTTTTGGAAATGACTGCTCTAAATCAGCCTTCTCGTTAGCAAATTTCTCTGTCAGAATCAGCTAATTTTGCAGGGCAACATTCTCAACCCGTCATTTAATTGAGTGCAAAAGTGTTACATTTTTCCCCGCTCAGAAGGCAACATTTTTTAGAAAAGAACACAAAGGGCTGCCTCTTTTTCAGAAAAGAACACGAAAATTGACAGCCCTCGCACGGTGCAGAAAAAATGCAACATTTTATCGAGAAAAGAAAACGCTATGAGTCTAGTATAATTGCACGATAGTACGAAATGCAAAAATATTATACTAAACTATACTACGATTCAAGAGCGAACATTAACGTAGAACTGTAATATATAAGAAATGAAAAATAAATGTAAACACAGAGAGTGAGAGAAAAGCACAGAGTTGCATTTAATATACTACACTTCATTGCATTGAACATATACATGGGCATCGAAAAGTTTTTAAGTGTTGCAAAATGGATTGACGCGTATTTTGTTTTTGTTTCGCTAAACGGATTGGAAAGTTTTACAATTTGTGCTACCGTGGAAGGGCATATACTAGACTTATACCATGTTCCCATTGAGCCGAAATTGCGTGGTTTCAGCAAATAGTTTCGAACGAAACTTCAATCGTTCACATTGTGAAGCTGGTTTCGATTATGGTTTCGTTTGACAGTTCATTGTTTATTTATTTTGCTAATATTGAATAAATTTGAATACGAAAAGAATCAAAATGATAAACAAAATATAGCAACAACATAAAAGTGTATAGGAGAAAGCACCAATTCTTTTGTATCTTGTTTCACTTCAACCGCAGTCACTATGCAGCTCCTCCTCCATTTGTTCATACACTCAGAAAAAAATATCCCATTAATCATTAAAAACGTCGCATTACTTTTTATACCATTAAATTAATAGTGTAACAGCATGAAATCAATTGGACTGTACCATGAAGATAAACCATAATATAGCTAAATTATATCAAAAATGATAGTCTAAAAACTATTAAAATTATGGGAAAATACTACCGACCAAATCCTATTGAAATAGTAGGATTTTCATATTGATTCCATGTGATTTTTTTCTGAGTGTATGTATGACCGTTTTTTCCCCCTAAGCAGCTCCTCCAACTTTTCTGCCCATACTTGGGCTATGAGCTCCTCTTCCAGCGCTCTACAAAAATTACTTTTTTTATATTTTCGTTTTTCCATATTAATCAAGTTGTAAGCAAAGCAAAACATAAATGTCAGAATATGAGCGCATTTATTTTAATATTTATTTCAGTGAACACATTCAGGGTTGCATTAGATTTTTGCGTGGTTTCGACTGCGGTTTCGTTGATACCACCTCATTTTCGTGGTTTCGATTGACATACTTTTGTATGACGAAATTGAGCATTTTAGCACAGTTTCAGCCGAAACCACAGAAATGGTCAAAACCACGCAATTTCGGATCAGTGGGAACATAGTATTAGAGAATCACTCTATGGAGTAATTCAACAAAAATGTATATTTTCCACATTTCGCTGTTTTTAACGTATAATAACTTCTAAAATACTGTGTTAAATACATTTGATCCCGGGGAATAGAAATATTTTTCATTTATTTTACACCTGGTCACCTTATACTCTTGGCGTCAACCAAAAACTACTACAGCCTCTAAAATTCAGAAACAAATTTTCTTTAGTTTTTTTAAGTACTAAAATTTCTTATTGAAGACATATGGAAATTGTGTTTTGAAAATTTTCAAAATTGAATCATGGGAGGATATGGGTTAAATAGAACTGGGTCGTTTTTTTCTATTTCACATACAACCGCAATATGTGATAATATGTGTTTGTGTCCATCGCTGATCTAAAACATCGCAGTCTTGTGTTATTTCTCTGTTGATATTCCATTCACAATATGAACGTTTTCTCTTAATGAATCTGTCGCTTTTCATTAAAAGCAAAGAAAAAAAAATAAGAAATAAAATAAAATGCCTCTTAATTTAATTTATTACATTGTCAAATGGCTGCATTGACGACACTTTGTCAAGAAGAACAGCATAAATCTATCTGTTAGTTAATGAACTTCTACAGCAAATCATAAACTATTTAACTGAATTAAAATGCAAACAGCATTTTCCATAGTATCACCATCAGCAAGAAGCATTAACACAAATACAAAAACTTATTTATACCTACTAATTATAAACAAAAATAAAATGGCAAAAAAATAAAATTAATGAATAAAAGCCAACATAAATAAATGAATAAATTAAAAAGATAAAAAACAGTAAACAAAAAAAAGTAAGAAAAAAAAAACTAATTGCACAGATAAGCTCAACAACATAAACCATGTTGCTGTGTGCCCCTTAGATAGCAACATTTCTGTTTTTAATTAGTATCAACAAATGCAATTATGCTAGAGGGACAAAACCAAGATGAAGTCACTCATATGCTCATTTGGGGGTAAAATTTCGTAGAGTTTTCTTGTCTTTTTGTTTTTTCCTTTTTTTTTTTTTCTTTATCTAAATCTGATAGCTCACATACATAAGTAACTAAGTATAAAGTTACCAATGATGATGATGATGATGTTTTTAACTTGACTAGTGTAGTTAATATGATATTTTTGAAGCTCATCATCAGCATCATTATTATCAGGATCATGATTGTCACAAGCAAAAAAAAAAAAAAAAAAAACAAACCAAGTGACTGCAATTGCTGGTTGCTGTTAGAGTTGCCTGCTTGCAACTGGTTCTTCTTCTTCTTTTTCATCTTCTAACCGTATTTGGTGGCATGCGCGCAGACGCGTGTAAATGCAATACGGCGTTTTTTTTTTTTTTGTTTTTTTTTTTTCGTTGTTATTTGTTGTAGTTGTTGTGTGCACATGTGTGTTGATAAGGTAAAACACAAAATACGCACTAGAATGTTGTTCAATAGACGCGTTGCGATGCGTTGCAATGCGTTGTTTTGCCGCGGCCGGCTAATGCCTACATATTTGTTGTTGCAAGCAAAAAACAAAAACAAAAAAAAAGAAGAAGAAGAAAATTGCAACAGCAAGATAGTTAGATAAAAACATTTGCGACAGTTGCTTTTCGCTTATACCAACACAGCCGCACATGCAGCATGATCGTCATCATCTTCATCATCTACCATAAGCACCAATACAACAACAACAAAAACAACAACACGAAAGTGCAATGCTACGCTCACATACATAGGTGCATAGCTGCGATAGCGTTTTTGAGATTATCCCCTGCTCGGGCCTATCTATTTAGTGCGGTTGCGATTTCCTATAGCGATAAATGCGCGTAATTTCATCTTTTGCTGTGATTTTTATCTACGCTTGTAGATTTATGGCTTATAAAGTTGGTAATTCTGCATTTTTAAGTTGGCAATTTGTTGGTTGTTTTTTTTTTAGGTTTTTTTTTTTCTGCTGTGGTCTACGAGTGTGTGACTTTGCCTCTTCATGGAGCAATCAAAATTTATGCATGCACTCATACTTATTTGTGCTGTTAATAATGTAGTAAATATCAGTACGCAATTATAATTTAAAAAATTTATAAATTGAATTGAAATTTATGTTTTTTACTAATAAAATTAAATAAAAAATTGCAATAGAAATATGTAGTAGTAAAATAGTTAAATATAGTGTAGGAATTCCAAATATGGTTGCGTTTTTGTTTGAAAAAATTAATGGAATGGAATTGTAGGTGTGTAGGTGTAAGTGTGGAGCAGGGTTTTGCAACTTCCTTACTGGCAGATTTTTAGGGTATTGATAGAATAGCTCTGGTAATGTTATTGCTTTGAAATCGTATGGCATGCCATGACATTTTTATATTGCTGTCATAATAATTCTATTATGTTTATATAAGAAAAATCTCCTGAATATGGTCGATTAAGGATTTTCTCTTTATAAATCACCGGTATGGTGTATTGGTAATCTCCCACTCATATTACAGAAATTAGATGATATTGTAATCTCATGGCTGGTGATGATTTATAAAGCTTGTATAAGTTTGACTACGTATAAACCACTTAGCTGCAGACGGATTAAAGCCCTTTTTATTTCAAATACAGGGAAAATTCGTCACGAGTCAGCCAAATCTTAGTGTTACTTCGTTTTTACTTAAGACAATGGAAAGGCCTATTGAGCTATATCTGAGATCTTCGGTTCAACAATATCGAATTTCGAGACTGATCTAATGAGGCTATTCGGACTTACTGTTGAGAAAACAATTAAAGATAATACTACAGTCTTCCCATATATTAAGGGAACCTTTAACGTGAATACGATTGCTATTTTAGATGCTCTTACCAGAGCTGTAAAAGATTGCAGTCTTTTTAGCTTTGAAGTCAATTGACTTATAAAAAAATGATTGCAATATTCTAGTCTTTTTGTGAATGTGAAGTCACAAGTCATGTTGAAGTCAATGGTTTATCATTTATTTTCGAAGTCATTTTTTTTTAAGTCATGAATGACCTGAACTCTACAAAATATTAATTGGCTTGAAGTCAATCATTTTGAAGCCATTTAAAGTCAATTGAAGTCATTTGTAGTCAATTGATTTCACTGAAATAATCTGAAGTCAATTAACTTCATTGAAATAAATTGAATTCATGCCAACAACTTGGAAGTCATTTAAGTTATTTTTTTCAGAATTTTACAACTTTTCATGTTCATTAATTATTTTTCTTGTTACAAATATTCGCCAAATCCAACATGCTCTATAACAAAGTGTAATGCACATGAAACTAACATTTGCAAATTAGTGTAATCAATGTGCAATGCTGTTTTTGTTTTTTTTTTTTTTTACATTGTGGCGTTAAAATTTAATACTATTTATAAATGCTACATATTTTTATCATTCAATAACAGACTTCACTCAGTGAACGTGAAGTCCCAATTGACTGCAAAACTTCACACCAATTTAAAGTCATGACTGCGACTTCAGGTATAAAGTGAAGTCATGTGAGTGATTGTGACTTATTTGCCTTGAAGTCTTAAATTGATTTGCCATAATCAATGAGCAGTCATTGAATTCAAAAAGACTGGTGTCTTAATTTTTGAAAGTCGTAAGTCTCAAATGAAATCAAAGACTGTAATCAGAAAACGTTATTCATTTGTAGTGAATTCAATGAAAGCAGCTCGAAATGACTGTAATCATTTACAGCTCTGGCTCTTACTAGGTTTGGATTCGAAGAGGATCCTAGGGATTGGGCAAAATTAATTAAAGGCTGGAATAATCTAGAGCACTCACTCTCAAGGATCATTATACTATAGAGCCAGTATAAGAAAGACAGGAAAGAATTATAAGAACAGGAATGGGTTTTCAACCTCGAATTTCTTTGTTTCACTGATGAATCTTAGAGGCTCAGGAAGAGGAAGAGTATGACTATTATTCGTACTCAAGACATCACTATCCAACTTGCCCCAATCCTATTCTCGCGCACGACGGACATCTACAGAGATAATGCTCAGTAGTATCGTCGTCCTCAAGGCAAGACTGGCAGGTAGGCTCGGTAATGACGCCCATGTTGGTCATATGCTAAGCACATGTGTTATGCTTTGTGATTACACCTACCAGTAATCTCAAGTCTTTTCTTCTCAGTATCAGAAGAGATTCCGCTGTTTTCCTGTTGGGTTGTCTCACGAAGCACTTTGCAGCACTGTAGGAGCTAAGCACGGACCATCCTCTATAAATAGAACCCACGAAGTCGTTGAACGCATGATCTCCCCAGAGCTTATGTCAAGAAAAGGTTTCGAGCCACATGGTGAGCTTTCGTTCCCTGCAACACCACTGAGTCCTGTAATACATATAAGGCATAACTTATTGTGTTTTTGCAACACAATTTAGTTTTGCTTTACACTCGCTACCTAATTTCGAAGAGCTGACAGGGTTAGCAAGGGTCTTCAGTGCTGCTTGGCTGTCATTGCAGACGCCTATTCGCTTTCCGTACCATCTTTTCTCAGTTATCCAGGACGCCACATACAGTATTGAAAAAACTTCTTTTAAGAAGACTGTCGCCATCTGTCCAGTGGCAAAAGGGTACTTGGTCACATCGTCCAAGTACCACCGAATCCATTACCGCTTAAGATTTTGGATCCGCCAGTATGACGTACATAATGAAATTAACCATTAATTGCGATCTGGTAAGCTATTTTGATTGCCTTCTTACGGTTTTGCAGATCCAGTGAAAGCAAATGAAGTACGGCGTTAACAGGATCACCAGACGTTGTGCACATTCCACCAGTGATACCCAGACACATACTTGTCTGAAACCTGGTCACAATGGAAGCTAAGCCCTTACCCAAAGTTTTTCTTTACCATACTACGGAGGCATACGTGGCAATAGGTCTGGATTCAGACCCCAAGTCTTGCCGAAGACAGCCTGCACTATCCGAAAACCTTTAGAGCGCATGAGACCTTCAGCTTGACGTTTGTCTTCCATATCAGTTTGTAATGTAAGGTCACTCCAACTCCTTCATTGCTGGCAGTAACAGGTCATCCTTTGTGCGTTTCCTAGCAAAAAGCACTAGCTTTTATTAGGATTCTCTGAAAGACCATGCAGATCGCACCAAAGCTTGATCTTGTTCAAGACTTCTTGCCAAAATTTGATTGGATAGTACCGATATTAAAATCCAGGGTTTTTAACTCAAAGTAAGAGAGCATAACCCTGGGTAAGCATGTTATTAGAGCAGCACTACAGGTTGGCGAGATTTTACCACTTTTGGGGCTACTAGTCATAGATAATATTCTTGTTACTCTAGACAAATCGGGGTTGATGGCGGTGGCATATGCGGATGACGCGATTTTAATCGTATCTAGGCTATCCTCAAGCATAGTAAGTGAAACTATACAATGGGCTTTGGATAAACCTTACATTTGGACCACAGCTTGTGAACTTAGTGTAACATCGTGCAATACAGAACAGATACACCACTTTTCATCACAAAGATCAAAATTCCAAACTTCAACCTTAAGTCGTTAAATGACCAGTAATTGATACTATCAGTTAGGGTAAAATATTTGGGAGATTTTCTGAATGCAAACTCCAATTTAGTTGGAATGATTCCTCGAAAGTAATTGATTCCCTTTTAGTTCAGTTCCAAAAAAGCAAAAAAAGAAAAAAAACAATTTTCGGAAAACATTGTAAAATGCTTCTAGTAAGCCGTTACGAGAGAAGTGACCCGCATTTTATTCTGATTCGCTCGTAACGGCTTATTAGAAGCGTTTTACAATATTTTCCAAACAATTTTTTTTTTGCTTTTTTGGAATTGAACTAAAAGGGAATCAATTAGTTTTTAGGAATCACTCCAACCAAATTGGAATTTAATTCCAACAAAATAATTGATTATACTTAAATATTAAATTCCTTTCATTTCAATTACATTTTCAATTCCTTTAAGGAATTGATATATTTTTAATTACAAAATGCAATTCCTTGTAATGGAATCGAAAATTTTTTCAATTCCATTACCTAAGAATTTAAAAATTTTAATTACCGATTACAATTCCTTGTAATGGAATTGAAAGTTTTATCAATTCCATTACTAAAGAATTGAAAACATTAAAGTACCAATTACAATTCCGTGTAATTGGAATGGAGATGGAATTTAATAACTAAAGGAATCATTACTATCCAACTCTGACCACAGATGACAATAAATCAATCTTTACGTCTACTTAATGATTCGGCAGTTTAATTTCAAGTAATGTATAACAGGCTTATGGAACGTCTATATGCAATCATAGACTGTTGTTGGTATATAGAGACCGGCAAATCAGACCGGCCGTTTCTGAATCCGCCACAATTCCTCATCAGTGATCTTAGTGATAGTCCTTAGTCTTTCAATATCCCATATAAGCTACAGTTTTTCAGGATGAAGTTCTGATACCCTTGAGAGTCGTCAAGAGGAGTACGCACTTTCACCATTTCCAACTGGGACATAGGAAGTGGAAATCATTAAATATCCTTTATTAACTCGCTTGCGACATGAATTTCATACAATGATCGTTGATCTCGAGAGTTCCTAAAATAGGATCGTACCGATACTGCTGGGCTTACTGCAGTCTGCAGTAGTCACTGATGCATTGGCACTCATGCAGAGTAACTGCTTATTCCCTTTAAGCCTTTCTCGAGCAAGGGACTTTTATGTCCCAAATTGATTTCGCAATGTTTTGAGTTATTTTGACCGGCCTTTGTTTTCATTTGTGAATGGTATCACTCATTATGATCCAATACTTCATTTCCATTTTAAAGAATCAAATAAAAAAATTCAAATTTAAAATTTTTTCGCAGTTTAAGTTAGCTTGTTTTTGTGTTTTTTTCTGCGGTTTTAAAAAGCAGCAAAATCTATAATTTTTATACTTTTGAGTTCAGCGTATTTTTTGTATTTAGTGTTAAGAAAACTATTTTAATGAACTGAAATGTGAAATAAACTGTAATAAATACCAGTCTTGACGCACATAGGGATACATATGTCCCCAAATAAATGCATTTGTTTTAATGAGATTTGTTTTTTCCACTTCACAGTTTTAAAATTAATTCTTCTAATTTCATCAAATGTAACTTAAAAATTTTAAAATAAATGTTAAAATGCCGCCACTGTTCTTACGATTGTGAAAGGGTTAATACCCATTGCAGAAGTTGTGAGAACTTGGGGGAAAAAAAGAAACACTTTACAAAGTGATAAAGGCAAATAAATTAAAAAAATCGTTAAATATCTCAAATCAAGCTTAAAAAGAATCGTGAATTTACTGGCCTTAGTAGAATTTTTGAGAATTTTTTTTTTAGAATGCATTCACTCTTTACATCCCTTACTAACGGGGTGTTTTTAAACCATGTAACAAAAATGTGCCCAAGTGCGTTTAACCTATTGTCCATCCATCAAAAACCTAATACATTTTTAATTTTTTCGCTGCAAAATAATTTCAATCAATTTGTTGGAACACTCTAATAAATTACATTTTAATTTTTAAATTCGAACAAGCTTTATAAATTTATTTATTTACTTCTCAACTAATTTTATGCCAAGTAAAATTTTTTTTATTAACATTTGCAACTAAATGCTTGTCAAACTTCATTTATATGATAAATATTAAAGGAAATTGCATTTATGGTTTTGCAAAAAAAAAAAAAAAAAAAAATTCCATCGTCACATCTAACACACATATACACACAAAATAATCGATAACAAGAATCTCTATCATACAATTAACTGAATTGCAACAATTTTCAAACATAATTACACGTTTCTTTCAATTTAAGTGAGTAGAAAGAGTGGATAAAAAAAAACCATAGGACCTAATAAAAATAAAGTATTTTTTTATTTTTCTTCAACATTTTAATTGAAATTTCAATCAATTGCGAAAAAATGTGTGTGCGCGTTTTTTTTGCCAGCTATTGCCGTGTATTCTTGTTTTTTATAGCTATTGCTATTTACTTTTATTTATTTTTTATTTTATTATATTTATTTGGCTAACAATTTAATTAATTGCATATTTGGCAGGATTGTTTATATTTTTACACAGTTTATTTTATTTGGATTTTAATAATATGGTAGACTGGCTAAACACTTTGACGATTAAGTTTAGAGTAAGTGTTGTTAAAAGTCACTTTTGAAGGCTCTTATTTGCTGCAATTAAGTAATTTTAATTTAGTAATGCAATCAATGTTTACTGTAGTGCATAAGTTACTGGAAATATAAGTGCGTTGAAATGAGTTAAAGAGTCGTCTTAAGACAAAACAAAAGACTTAGGTCACGAACTAGTCTTAAAATATATTTAGTTTTCAAAAAAAAAAAAAAACAAAATAATATTAATTAATACTTAATTAGTTTTTTGTCTTGTTATGAATGAATTGATTTTTCTATTTTATTTTCAACCTACAACTTCATTCATTTCTATTTATAAGTTAAATACAAAAACAATGCCATTATTTCGTTTCACGTCACTTAAATTGTGAGTCAAAACAAAGCGGCAATAAAAAAAAAGGAAAGAAAATCATGACATGAAAATTGAAATCTATATACAACAAAAAAATTGTGACTTGCATTTGTTACTTACATACAACAGGAAAAACGTGAATAATTTCACGCTGACTCCAACTCTGACAAACAATTTAAATAAAAGTCAAATTAAAAAGATGCGATAAGCAAAAAAGGCTAACAAAAGTGCAAGCAAAGCTTCTATACATACACTGAATTGTAGTGATGTCAAATGAAGTGTAGTGAAGTAATAACAAACGAGCAACAACAATGACAACAACAACACAATTACAACAAATGACATGACAAATTGTTAACAACGAAGAATAAGGTGAAATTGCCCGTTTTCGCGTCACTACCTAATATTATTATTAAAAAAATTAAACGGCGAGCGATATTAGCTTCAAGTAGGTTAATAACGATAACTAATACTGATTTAGTAACAATATTGCGGCCTTAGAGTGATACTATACCATACTGTGGTATTGCACGAAATGAACAAGCTGATAAACTAGCTAATGAAGGTTCTACAATTAAACCATGGGGTCCGGAACCTTTTCTTGGCATAAGCTCTGCAAAGGTTATGCATAAAGAAAGATGTTTCGAGCTTGACTCCTGCTACAAAGTGCTTCGTGAAAAAACTTAACGGGAAATCAGCGGAAATTCTTCTGAAACTGAGAAGAAAGGACCTGAAATTACTGGTGGCTGTCATCACAGGACACAACACATGTGGCCAGTATATGACCAACATGGGCGTCATCACCGATCTAACCTGCCAATTGTGTCTGTTGAAGACGACGATACTACTGAGCATTATCTTTGTTATCTCACGCGTATCACATTAAGGTTGTTGGGTAGTGATGTCTTGAGTGTGAGTAATATCCATACTCTCCCTCTTTCTGAGCTTCTATACTTCATTAACGAAACTATGAAGTTCGGGGTTGAGAGATCTTAGGCTTTCCTCCTTCTTATACTTCTTTCACAATTCTTTCCTGTCTTATACTGGCTCTATCCCGAGTATAGTACAATGGTCCTTGAGACTGAGTGCTTTGGTTTAGTTCACGCCATTCTCAACTCTAAACTCTACACCATTACTAAAGTAATTTTGCGTCCAAACCTACTTTTCGTTGTTTGGTTTTGTGGTAAAGTGCAGACGACACAAGTGTGAAACAAGACATGACTAAAGTAAGATCAACGTCGTCGAAAATTCAGGGTAGCCAACAGCCGACAAGAATACAAAAAAACCGACCAAAATACAAGGTGGTTGATGAGAATATAGGGTGACGGACACAAGTGCTGATGAGAATGCAGATTGATCGATATATGTACTGACGAAATCCGAAATCTGGAAACTTTATTCTAATTTTAGAGATTAATTTAATTGCCAATGGATGGGAAAAAAGTCAAAATAAAATCTATTTAACGATATTTTTTACTTCCATCCAAAAAGAGAAGGTGATACTGAGCACTCCTGCATTCATAGTTTTTCTAGGTCAGCAACTGTTTTTGATTTACAGTTTCATCCTGAATCAGTTTGAAAAGTTTAAAAATTAATAAAAATAGAAAAAATTATCAGATCCTTGTAAAATTAGACTTGCTTGAACCCCATTTTTTCCTAAAACGTGACGGGATGGGAAGTTTTTGACCTCAGATTCGTGTTCAACGTGAAACTCCATCTTATTAGTAAAACCCATGCAGTTTAGGTGGCAATCTCAAAATATAATTAATTTTTTAACGCATTATTGGTCAGAGCACCACGAAAGATCTCAACCTCATTCGGGTTCCTTATATTTGATAATGGCTCAAATTCCCAATGATGATCATTTGAAAAAAATGAGCCTCTTCTATTTTTGGTAGTTTTTTTGAGGTTGAGTACATCATCAGTAGTTAATGAAATTATGTCCTTCACGATAAAAAAAATGCATTAGAATGCACATTGAATATTTATTTGAAAAAATTTAATTTGATTAGTCTGGGAATTTGTTGTCACTTTTGGCCATTTTTTTGAGGTTAAGATTAAAAAAAATCGGAAAATTTGTCCTAAAATTTTAGTTTTATAGGGTCCATCAAATGTATCATCGATTTAATTAATTGTATTTAAAAACCAGTTTGATAAAAATTATTTATGAATATTTTCTTCGAATGAAAACTCCCCCCCACGAAAAAAATGTCTGGCTACAGCCCTGGCTACCAACACAAACTGCTGGTGCAAATATAGAGTGTCGAGATTACAGAGTAGTACTCTTGCTATCCGTCGGGCAATACCTGCTCACACGTACACCCGGGTACCCAAAAATTCGAGTATTATCCGATCTTACGGGTACACGGTCATTTCAGTTAATGGGATTCACGAGTACCCGAAAATTTGTGGGTTCACCTGATTCGATTACCCGAAAATTGCTTGACATAAATTTTGTTGGCCTCTATTTTGAACTAAAATATATCCCAAAGTGGACTCCACAGCAAAATCAATTAAAAGTGCAATTTTTCTTTTTATTGGAGCGTCATCTTAGGACTGGTCGATTTTGTGCACCAGAGTTTTTTTTTTGTCCAATGAGCCTATTTTTGGTCACTATTTTGATCGAAAAAAAAATTTGCACCAGAGGTTTTTTGTTTTTGTCCAATGAGCCTATTTTTGGCCACTATTTTGATCGAAAAAATAATCCGGAAGGGGAGCAGAAGGGGAAGGAAGGCAGAAGGAAGAAGGGGTACGTTAAAAACCGTTCTTCTAAAGAAGCGTTATCACGATAAGGGGATCCCAAAAGTCCCCTGTATTTCGATTCAGTCTAATTGAATTGAAATCAGAAAATACGACGACCCGAAAGTCTGGCACTGCGACCTATAAGATCTTTTGTATCAAAACCCCAAGTTATGAAAGAAAGAAAGGAAGAAAGATAGATAAGAAACCAATGTTAAAATCCTAGCCGGGAATCGAACCCGAGCCACAGACACAAGAGTCTAGCACGCTGCCACTAGACCACCAGTCTAATAAAAATAGCAGATTTTGTAATCTTTTAATTTCATAAATTTTTACGGGTGCCGAAAATTCGCGGGTACCTGGAGATTTGCGAGTACCCGGTACGAGTAAGGGTACTCGTCGTAATAGTGCCCGGCTAACACCCGAAAACCTTGGGTATCCGGTTACAACAAGGGTAAGCAGTTATCAAGAGCACTATTATTGAGCAACCAGCCAAAATACAAGGCGACAACACTGGACAACTAATCGTCGTCGTTCTGCCAAAATTCAAGAAGTCCATTTTTTTTAATTTCTGAGATGAAGTTCGTTCACGCAGTGCATGGTGCTCTACGAACACTGGCAAAAATTAAAAAGCAAACAGATGGATACACACATTGGTATACGTTTTAACTGTATCATAAAATATCGAATTTATTATGTCATTCGAATGATAGAAGCTAATTAATACGAATCCAATTAAAAAAATTATTTTGGACTTAGTGATTTGTGCTTGAACGACGACGCAATACAAGTACTGGTGAGAATACAAAGCAACCGAACAGATTAGAGAAGAACCGGACAAAATACAGGGCAGCGGATAAGAATATGGGGCAACCGACAAAAGGACTAATGATAATGCAGAACGCCTGTTACAAGCATCGACGTAGAAGCAGAGGTGCATAAATGAAAAACAAAGTGACTCGTTGTTATTCTGAAGTATTTATTTAATGATTAAATATTTATTTACATAATTAATTAGGTATATAAATAAACTTAACACTAGCCACAAACAGCTAAACATCTATCATAAGTAATTAATAATTTCTTATAATTTTTTTCTTATTTACTAATTACACTAATTTTTTTCTTATTTATTAATGTTACACTAGCTAACATTAATGGCATTTTATAATTTTAATAGTAATGTAAATAACATTAAATTTCACAATCTTTATGTAAATCTTTTTGTTCTAATTCTTAATTATTAATTTCTAATGTTTTTTTCCTTTTCTCTTCTCTTTTCAGGTATGTGTTTTTCGATTTTTTTTACACAATTTTTAATTCAAAGCAATTTAGTTCGTCTCATATAGAAACAAAAGACTTAGGAAACAAACGTGTGAATTAAAAAATTTGTGTTTGTGTGCGAATTATAGTTTAGTCTAAGGTAAATTATGGGGGAACTTTTAAAGGAAATTTTATTATAGAGAGCCTGGCATAAGCACGATTTAAAAATTTTCTTATTTGCAATATTAGCATTTATATTTTTCTTTTTCGTTGTTTCAACTAAATCCTCGCCAGCGTGCCATTTTGATTGATTTTCAATTCTTTTAATGTGTTTTCTTTGAGTGCCCGTTTTTTCGAAACTGTACTACATGCTTTGCAGGATACGCCTAGGGCAGGATATCGGGGTGATGATTATTAGTTTCTACTTTTGATCCAAAAGCCGAACGACTTCATTTTTGTTCTTTGGAATCTCAAGCTGAATTAGTATTCAGACCACTAAGCTCAGTTAAGAGTGAAATTTTGAAAAAGTCTTACAACTGGCAGGACTAACAGAAGCTCAGCTCAATCAAAAACGAGAAGGTATCTTAAAACTTGACACCAATCAATTCAGGCTGCTGGTAAACAAGTGGCCAAAATGCGAATCCTGTTCAACACCTACTGTCGAAGCTTTAGATATCAAGAAGAAAAATAAATTATTCTTTTTTTCTCTGCAAATACCCGAATTAAGAATAAACCAGAAAATAATTCTTAATGAAACCATACTTCATCAAGCTCGTAGAATTATCTGAAATACGCACGAACGAATTAATAAATTTCTTAGACTTACCGGGCACTGAGAGTACGTTTATATTAGTCATCATTTCCAAAGCAGTTTTGGCTTTCCTAAATCAAGCAACAATGCTCTCAACTAGTACCTTCGCCTGCGTGGTATGATAAATTTTTCAGTGACCAGTTATCTCAGCTTTCAGTTAGAGAAATGTGATCTTATTTTTTAATACAATTGTTTATTTTTTGTAGGTTTCAGATTGTACAACAAAATTAGACTTTAAAATAGCATTTGAGTTGGGGCCCGATTTTTCTGCAATATTTATGACCGCTGATCACGAATCTTTTAAATTTTTTTTTCGGGTCAGGTCAGGTCAGATTTCGCAAATGGTAGATTTCAAGGCCGTATTTAGGGGGAGGTTTTGGGGGTTGTGACCCCCTTCGAAATGTGAAAACTTTTTTCTAATTTTTGAGATTAATTGCCAATGGATGGAATTTTTTCAAAATAAAATCCATTTAACGATATTTTTTACTTCGATCGGTTTTTTTTTTCTAAAAAGTCAAATATAAAAAATAAATTTGAAATTTTAGTTACACTATGCGATCAAATCCGATTTGTTTTCTTCGACATGAGGTTTGACTACGGATTCAAAAAGAGAAGATGATACTGAGCACTCCTGCATTCATAGTTTTTTAGGTCAGTAACTGTTTTTGATTTAAAGTTTCATCCTGAATCAGTTTGAAAAGTTTAAAAATTAATAAAAATAGAAAAAATTATCGGATCCTTGTAAAATTAGACTTGCTTGAATCTAATTTTTTTCCTAAAAAGTGACGTGATGGGAAGTTTTTGACCTCAGATTCGTGTTCAACGTGAAAAATTCTTTCGCAAAAACTCCATCTTATTAACAAAACCCATGCAGTTTTAAAATATAATTAATTCTTTAACGCATTATTGCTTAGAGCCCCACGACTAGAAAGATCTCTTTCAATGCTGTGACTTCACGAATTTATGGAATATAAGCCAACCTCATCCGGGTTCCTTATCATTGATAATGGCTCAAATTCCCATATATGATCATTTCAAAAAAATTAGCCCCTACTATTTTTGGTAATTTTTTTGAGGTTGGGTACATCATCAGTAGTGGGAAGTCAATGAGTTAATGAAATTATGTCCCTCACGATAATAAAAAATGCATTGATTAATATTTATTTGAAAAAATTTAATTTGATTATTCTGTGAATTTTTTGACACTTTTGGCCATTTTTTTGAGGTTAAGATTAAAGAAAATCGGAAAATTTTTCCTAAAATTTTAATTTTATAGAGTCCATCAAATGTATTATCGATTTAATTTATTGTATTTAAAAATCAGTTTGATAAAAATTATTTTTAAATATTTTCTTCGAATGAAAACCCGAAAAAAATTTCTGGGTACGGCCCTGGTATATTTGTAAATCTTAGTTTTTTGATAAGGTAGAGGGATGTAAAAATTAATTATTCGTGTAGAAAAGCAAAAAAAAAAACGGGAAAAAATTCCTTTGCATGAGCCCTCCCTAATCAAATTTTAAAAAAGAAAAAAATTTATAACCAAAACTCCTTAAATTGCATAATTCATGTAGAAAAAAAAAAAAAAAATTTGGGAAAAAATTTTCATCCATGAGCCCCCCTCATCAAGTTTTCAAAAAATAAAGTTTTATTAATACACACGAAAAATTTAAATTTTATGACAAAAATTTTTTTCATCCAAAACTTCTTAAATTGCATAATTCGTGTAGAAAAGTAAAAAAAAAATTTAAAAAAAAATTCATCCATGAGGGGGGGACGACCCCATCAAATTTTCAAAAAACCGAAAAATTTAGATTTTATGAAAAAAAAAATTTTTCATCCAAAACTCCTATAGTTCGTGTAGAAAAGTAAAAAAATTTTGTCATCAATGAATGAAAATTTCAATTTTATGACAAACATAACTCCTAAAAAACATAAAAAAAAGTAGAATTATCCACGAACTCCTTATCAGATTTTCGAAAAATGAAGATTTACGAACAAATACAAAACTTTTACAGATGCGTGATCAGCGGCCAAAAATAATCCAGAAAACCCGGGACAGAACTCAGATACTATTTTGCTGTTGTACAATGTTATCATCGAAAATTTTATTACCTTTGAAAATTTAATGCTTTGCACTGACATTAGCATTGAAATTTTCGTTGCATGATAAATAATGAAATATACTTTTCATTATTATATTATTTCTTAAATTTCCAATGCGTATCCATCAAATGTTTATATTGAACGAGCTCTTAAGTTGAACTATTATGACCCTGACCAAAGATAATTACCATTGGTTTTCATATATATTTACCTTTATGTCCTTCTTTTGAAAATGTTTTAGGTACTTTTTCTGTTAATGTCTTAAATGGAATTCCATTTTATTCCACAACTGTTTCCTGATTTTGAAGGTTTCGGTAAACTAACCTTAGACTAAACCAAGGAAACAAGTTGGCAGTAGATCGCTAGTGAACTAATGGACAAGACTGTTCAAAATTATCATTATAATTGGCATGTCCGTTTTTTACTTATAACTTTCCTTTTAAATAAAATATGATCAAGATAATACTCAATATAATACGTGGCATCATATCCTAGGGCTGTAGGTTCCATTATCTCAGATATTTTTTACTCAGTCCATCTCCCCAACAACTAAAAAGAATTTTTGCTCACACCCTAGACCTTTTAAGAATACGAGTATCGCTTGGCAATACTTTCCCTCCCTAGGATAAAAAACTGATCGCTCTGCCCTGCACACAAAAATCAAAAAAAAAAAAAAAAATTTGTCAATCAAAATTTGTAGTTTTTTGTCAGTCATAAAATAAAGAAAACAAATAAACAGAAAGAATTTCTCAAATAAATATTTACTTCAGAAAAGAAAAAAAGAAAAAGTGTAAACAAAAGACTTAAGTAACAAACTTGTGTAATCGTAAAACGCGCTGCAATATATGAAAATAAAACTACCATTGCATAAGTGTTTAATACGCGCACACTCATTGGTACACAATACTACTAACTAAAAAAAAAAAAATAACAAAAAAAAAAACGTGTAAAAAATGGCGCTCTTTCCCTCTTCATCGCGTCCGCGCACACTGATGGAACAATTGCTCGCACGTAAAATCGAAGCTGCCGCACAGAGTGGCGCTGCTGGTGGCGGGGCAGTCGGCGTCGGCACCGGACCAGGAGGTAGTCGTCTACGACGCACCGACTCACTCGATTCGACCAGTAGCATTGGGTCATTGGGGTCGCTAGTGCTCGGTGATGATGTATGCCGCTGTGATGATTGCCTGCTGGGCATTGTGGATTTATATGTAGTCAGTGCAGAGGCTGCAAAGAAAAAGGTAGGACAAATGAATATATATTAACTGCATACAAGCACACACACACATGCACACCGACGCATAGAAAACAGCAAGCGTAAAAATGTTAATTTGCCACGACTGTGCACTGTGCGTGTGATTGACTTACAACAAACATATATTTTGCTAATTACTCACTAATTACGTACATAAAATCATAGCGAATGAACGATCAATTCGTTCAGCAATCTCTTCAAGCTTCCAGCAGCAGACCATTTGCGTTTAAATGAACATATACAAGTATACGAGTTGACAGTTTTACGCTTTTCATGTTTGCCTTCAAGTTGAATAAATTTTCGAAAAATTTAGCCATTGTAAAAACTGAAAACCGAGAAAGAAACAACATGCGCCTGCCCAGCCTGCCTGCATCATACTGTGCCCGTCGTTCCCTTGTATGTTATTCACTGCTTTGGCTCTCCTTCTCTTTTCGCCCCTCTCTAGAAGGCGTCTGTTGTTTGTTCGTTCATTAATCAACTCCCGTTTGTGGACAACACCACACACAAAGCGTTCTTTTTTTTTTTTTTGTTTTTTGCATTTCATTTGTTTAGCGACAATTTCAGCTGTGCGATCAACTGCTGACCACTGTAGCGCAATGACGTGGCACAATATTGTCTCCGGGAATGAGGGGGAATGGGTAAATAGTTTAGGCAAAACATAGGTATATAGTATACTAGAAAAAAAAATAAATCTAATCGGAAAATTGGTAGAAATAAAAGAAGAAAAATTGTAACAACACACATAAAATAAATCAATTTGCGCCCCACGGTATAAACACCACGCCATGGTGGCGCATTGTCACATGTCAAAGATGACATGTGAGTGTCGCGCTGAGCCTGAAGCGAAGTAAGCGATAATGCACTGAGAAAAATTTGAGCAGTATATTAGATTATGATTGTTAATGAAGATACTAGATTAAGAAAAGGATTAATGAAAAAGATCAGTATCTATATATTATATGAGGTGATGTGGATAATCCTTCAAGCTGTAAAGCTTATTAGATTTTCATTCAAATGTGATCACTTCAGTCTTAGTGATTTGGTTCGCAGATATTCCTGATCGGTTTCAATTTAGTATCAATTGCACTTAAAGTTTAAATTATAATTTTTTTATTTTTATTTTCTTTAGTTTTATTAATAATTTTGCCATTAGTATAAGCAGATTTAAAGAAGCGGAACTGGGAGACAGGGTGTAAGTTGGGAATAACTTCCCCTCTGGTCTCGCTATTTCTTTTATTATTCAACATCCTGTTATCTGATCAGTAAGTTGGCGTCAACACTGAGATCAACATTTGCCTAAAAATTATTGACTTAATACATAATGAATATGTTAGTTTTCAATTTATTTGTATTTAAGGGAGAAAATGTATTTATTTGAGCTCAAGAGTATGGAGATCAGTAGCTCAGATCGATTAGTTCCATTTGTCTTATCCTGGTCGAAATTTATCCTTTTTAGTTTAATAAATTTGTTTTTATTATTTATGTGTTTCTATGGATTTTGTCTTTTACTTTTGTCTCAACAGCACCTATTGAAAATTGTTAAGAAAAATAGTACTAAATAGGAAAAGTAGTAGAAAATAGAAGTAGAAAAAAGGTGAAGAAAAAATAGCAGAAAGTAGTTGTGGAAATAGTAGTCAAAAAAATAATGGAAAATATAAGTGAAAAAAGTAGTAGAAAATAGTACTAGGAAAACTAGTAGGAAAATTAAAACAAATAGTAGTAGAAAAAATAGTAATAAAAAGTAGTAAAAAGGTGAAAAATAGCAGAAAATAGTTGTGGAAATAGTAGTCAAAAAAAAAATAATGGAAAATATAAGTGGAAAAAGTAGTAGAAAATAGTAATAGGAAAACTAGTAGGAAAATTAAAACAAATAGTAGTAGAAAAAATAGTAATAAGCAATAGTAAAAGGTGAAAAAATAGCAGAAAATAGTTGTGGAAATAGTAGTAAAAAAATACTGGAAATTATAGTAGTTGGAAAATAAGTAGTAGAAAATAGTAGTGGGAAAACTAGTAGGGAAATTATTAGAAAATGGTAGTAGAAATAGTAGCAAAACAAATAGTAGAAAAAGAAATAGAAAAAAGTAGTAGAAAATAGTAGTAGGAAATAGAAAATGGTTTGCCATTTTTTGTAAACAAAAGAATTTAAATTTTTTTTTTTATAGATGTTATTTCATTGATCTTTGTAATGCAGCCAGACTGGCAGTGAAAAAGACTATTAACAATTTTAAATGGCAAATTCAAAGTAGACGATGTGCTTTAAACACGCATATCGATGATACCACCAGTTAATTATGCTGATGTGAGGTGCCGTGCTCACTTTTCCAAGTCTACCAATATTTTTTTTCGAAATATACCATTCACAAAAAATACTTCCATTCCAAATCTTAATACCGCACCACAAATAGTTCCTGAGATATCCCATTATAAATAAATAAAGTTATATGGGAGGTGCCACATTCCTTTTGAATATAATAGTAGAAATACTAATAGAAAAAATAATAGAAAAGTAGTAAAAATGTTTAGAAAAAATAATACAAAATATTAGTAGAATAAGTGGGGGAAAAAGTAGTAGAAAATAGTAGAAGAGCATGGGTCACACCTACTACTCCAAGTCTATCCATATGTTTTTGATCATTATGCCATTCACAAATAATACTTCCATACCAAATATTGGTACTGTGCTATAAATGGTTCCTGAGGTATCCGATTAGGAATATTCAGGTTGTATGGGAGGTGCCACGACTACTTGACATGAAGAACTCAAACTTCACTATAACCTCGGTATTCATAAATAATGCTTCCAAATGTTGCCTGAGATATTCCATAATGAATATTCAAGTTAAATGGGAAGTATTATGCCCACTTTTTCAAGCCTACTCATATTTTCCTCAAAGAAAATCATTGATGAATAATACCTACATACCAAATCTTAGTAGCGTACCACAAATAGTACCTGAGATATTCCATAATAAATATTCAAGTTATATAGAAGGTGCCACACCCCTTTTTCCAATTCCACCCACATTTTTTCTGTAGCTTGGCATTATCAACCAAAATCTTTGTGCCTAATTTCAGTACTGCACTGTGAATGTTTCTGAAGATATACCCAGAAAAGAACCTGTGTTGCATAAGAGGTGCACCGTCCACTTGAACCAAGTCAGAAATCTGCCCAGAGACAGAATTTCATGTTTCCATACGAACAGAAATTCATTTTTATATATGTAGATTATGGCGTACTAATTTTTTTTTTTAAAGTACTCTGACAGAATTCTATATTCGATTGTGATCAACTTTGCCAAAGAAAGTATGGCAAAAAAATGGATACTAGCCCCCCCGCTCCCTCGTAACTTTCGTAGAAGTTTCAGTACTTCGTACTGTAGTTGTTTGAATAAAAATTGATAACTACGTTTAATATTAGTGAAACTTCTATGAATTATATGGGGGTAGGCTCCATTTTTTTGCCATACTTTCTTTAGCAAAGTTGATTAGCATCAAATATCGAATTTTTCTGTCAAAGTGTACCTTTCAACTACGGTATGAATGAAGCACATTTTCAGTACTTGTCCATGGCCCTTTATTATTTGTAACGTTTTTCATATGTTTTGGCATACTTTCAACCAATTTTTGTATTATTTTGTTGGGAATATTTTGCCACTACCGCTGCATACGTTGCCACAGCTTTTCCAGATTCAATGGAGCTGTTTGTTACTGCCCCAACCGTCTTTTCACGATTGACTACAAATTCTCTATCGAGCTGAGGTCGGAACTTTGCGCAGGCCACTGCGTTTAAAATTTGATACAGTCAGCCATTCCTACACTATTTTCGATGTGTGTTTTGGGTTGCTAATCTGTTGAAATACTACTTCTTCAGGATGCGGACTCACCTCAATAAAATCGGAAGGGTGGGTCTCTGAAATGCTTAGGTAGTCCTCTTTCTTCATTATATCATCTATTTTCTGTAATGGCCCAACACGCCACTAAGTTAAGAAACCCCACACCATAATATTTTTTTTATTATTTATTTATTTAGTCTATGGACAATATAATATCCTTACAGACTAGAGAACAAAGTTTGTACCTTACATTAGTAATAAATTAACAGTATTAAAGACAAGAATTAACAATGTATATGTAGTCCTCCACCAAGCTTCACTGTTTGTTTAACACGCTGTCTGTGAATGCCATCTCCCGGTCGTTGCATTACTGCTTACAGTCGAATTGGAAGCGATTAAATTTCGATTCATCTGACTAAACCATATATTTCCTTGGCGAACTGTAACCGTGATTAGCATACTTTACCGACAATGCAGGTTTGATTTTTTTTTAGAGCTGAAATGTAGCCAAAGTTGTGCAGCGCTTGCTGTCCATCAATCTATATGCTTATTTTTGCTTCCGAAGTATCCTTTTCTTGGTAACCAGGAATCTTTGCGTAGCAATCCAGAAGACTAACTTTTAAGGTAACTTCTCTACCAACTTAAAGTATAGATTACACGTGCTTAGGTTTTTCAAGCCCAAGAACCAAAGAAGTGATTATGAAGTTATATTTTCTATGATCTGTTAGAGATCGAAGGCTGCACACACCATCGCCGTTGTTCAAAAATGTTTAGAAAACATGAACATTATTATTGATTTTGAGAAATTGATTTTTTTGATGATATTTTATTGATCAATTACTGATCGTAATCTTGATCATAATCTATTATTGATTAAGACTAGGCTATTCTAGCTATACTATTTTGAAAAAAAGCTTTATTTTTGAAGATCTTTCATCAAGATCATGTCAAAGAAAATGATCTGCTACAGACTAATATATTTACAAATATCTCTAACAAATTATGTGATTCTCATTATGAGTATATTAAAAAAAAAATTCTTGTTTGGCTATTTGCCAATTTACTGATCTTAAAAATTTGCATAAAATTAAAAATAGTACTAACGTTTGATAATCTATTTTATGATCTTCGAGGGATCAAAGTCTGAGTTTATCACTGTTATTCAAAAATGCCAAAAATACATGCCAGATCTCTTCGAATATATTTTATTGGTTGATCATTGTTGTTGTGTTAATAAATAATGTAATCTTTTGATGATCTTCCGGTGATCATCCAGAAATTGAGGATGTCAATGTTTTTCAAAAATGTTAAGAACATTGTAATCTTTATTTGATATTTTGTTTATTAAAAGTGTAGATGTAAAATCCACAAAACCAATTATGAGTCTTTCTTATGGAATTACTAACGCAGTGTTATTTATTCTTAAATTTGGTTTATTAATTTCATGGGCGACTTTCCTAAGTCCGATCTTCTGCAGATAATCTCTCTTGTTCAAAACTGTTAAAAAAAACCTGATAGTTAATGTATCTTGATTACGAAAAACATAATTTTGATGAAAAAATGTATGTTGAAAGCTTTTAGTAAATAAAATACAGACTGAAATTTACAAAAGCAGCTGGCAATTATGTTATCCTCTTTAAAAGTCTCTTATTTTTTTATAAATAAATAAGTTAGCTCTCATTTATTTATAAAATCTCCAAAACATGTCAAGTCGATGCTGTGGAAATATGTAAAAAAAAATGCTTATAGTATGGTGATATTGTCGGTGATCTTTCAGTGATTGAAGTATTTGGATCATCACTGCATTCCAAAAATTCATCAATCAAAAAATTAAATATAAAAATTATTTGCTATACATTCATTAAAATTCATATTAAAACTATATCAAATAAAGTGATCTTCATTATGATCATTATGAGAATCTTTTACTATGAACAACGTTTTAATCACACAAATATATCAATAATCGAAATACCGTTATTATTGTGGTAAAATTGAAAGAAAATAATATTTTTGTTGATCATTCAATGATCTTTCTGACGATCCTTCAGAGATCAACCTTTGCGCTTTATAATTCAAGTTTTTTTGATAATCTTTTCGACTTAAAATTACTGTAGTCATGTAATTTGCAACAAGTAAATTGCAATAGCAACATAAAAAAAACAAATACTTAGAGTGTAAAGAAATTATGCATGCATTTAAATACGCATTAAGTTAATAAATACATTCATGGGGCTAAATAACTTTAATAGATTCGATCAATTATATTCGTAGTCGATATCGCTTTCTCCTTCTATTCCTGGTATTTATTCCTAAAATGTATTTAATTGCTTACAAAGTGCACACACACTGTGCAAATGGCAATACAAATCCGAGACATAGAATACAATCACAACTAGCAACAACAACAACATTAGTTCCATCTCATCTCACCATTATATACCTATTATTAACTAACTCTATTATCATTCGCATCTCCCGCCGGCTATACAGTACTCAATTTAAAATATCAATTGACATTAGCGCAGCAGCAGCAATGCAGCAATTGCTAGTTTCAAATGCAATTGCCGTAAAATATTTTTGGCGCCACACTTTTAAAAACACACGCTTAAATCAAGAAGAGTGTTTGCGGGTTGTTGGATGCAATGGCGGCAGTTGCATTTATGTGTGTATGTATGTCTATTGAACGCTTATCAATTTCATTTGTATTATCGTTGTCGTTGTCGAAGTCATCGTAGTCCAAACATGAATGCAATGTCATGTTTTTATTAAAAGCGATAAATAAGTTGTTGGAGCATAAGTAAATTGTGCTAGCGGTTAGTTGGTGGTGTTAGTTATTGTGAAAGCTTGAGATATAAACGGAGAGACAGAGAAACACTTGAGCTGGGCTAAGCTAAATTCATTGATGATATTGTAAGCTTACTGTGTTACCTGCACTTTTGTTATCAGCAACCGGAAATAATTGTATATGTAGGTATAAATGTTATAATGAAATGATAAAACAGCAAGCTTAAATGTTGGATTCTTGTATAATTGTGAAAAATATGTTTAAATCTGTTTGTCCGTCGATCAGCTCTAAGATTCATCGTTCAACCGAGTGATAAGTTTTTATTTTCTTTTGCTATTTCTGAAAAGCTTTTATCACTGGCAACTTTTTCATATTATTATCCAATTTTATCCGCACTTTAATTCATCATTCGTTGTGTGTGGAGCATGAATCAAAGCATTCAAAGCTTAATAATGGTTTGTGCGCAAAATTTGTGGCAAGTTTGTTTGTGTGTCTGCCTTGATCATTCGGCGATCAGTTGTTGCTGCATTTCAATCATAGATGTCGCATTACACATTGTCGCATTAAAAAAACACAGCGGAAAGCCGAGACGCGTGAACTTAATTTTCAGGCATAGAATCCTTTGGTGCTTTCACTTTTTCAATATTTTCGATTCAAATTTGGGCATTTTAGGTTAATTGTTGTAAAAATGTATCTGCCTAAAAATATAGTTGAATTTTACTTAATAATTAATAACTAAAATAATTTCAAAACAGATTTCAGCGTCTTTCTGTTCAAAAAAGAGCAAAATTTAAAAGAAAAATGAATCAAAAATGGACAAATTTAAATCTAAAATATCTCGAAAACGTAAGGTGCTGGGGAAAAACTGAACACACCATCGAATTCTACGATCAAAAATTAAGTTCACGTGTTTCGGCTTTCCGCTGTATTTTTTTTAACGTCCCATACTGCAGCCACTCCACATAAGTGAGTGCTCAAAATTCTGTAATCAATTTTTTTTTTCCACTAAAATCATTTTTGCTATACTTTTTAAGTAAATTTTAGATTATTTAACCCATTGGTGGCTATGATGATTGAACCCATTGGTGACCAAAGTATCATAAATATAACACCAATCTCAATTGAATATATTTTTTAAGGTAAATTTTAGATTATTTAACCCATTGCTGACCAAGATAACATCAGTTTAATACAATTTTGTATTTTTAAACTTTCTTAAAGGAAACTTCTATACTCATTGTGTCATATGTAGGTATGTATTATTGGTCACTAATGGGTTAATTTTTTTTTTTCAAATATATAAGTTTAATTAAGTAATACAATTTTGTATGGTTTTACTTTTATATCAGTATAATTTTTTTCAAAATTAAATTATAAAGGTAATCAAATTTATTTAAAATTAGCAAATTTCATTAATACAAATCAAAAATGAAATAAGAGATATTTCTTCTTTCTGATAACTCTTATATTTTCTCTATCACGTCTGGGATCCCCGCTATGGGGAGCAAAACCATTAATTTTGGGATACGCGGTACCAATATAATCTTTTTTTTTTTATTTTGTTTCATTTCTTAAAAAAAATTTCTGAAAAAAGTTAGACTTAGGTAATTTTGACCTTCAGTGACCGAAACTTCTTTTTGATTGGAAATATTTTCCTAAATACTGTTTTTTTAGCAGTAAATCCTCTATAAAGGCATTATATCAACAAAAAAAAGAAAATATTTTAGTCTGCCAAAGATTAATTTTTGGAAAAAAGTTGGACTTAGGCGGTTTTGACCTTCAATGATTGCTACTATTTTTTGATGGAGAATATTTTCTCCGAAGAATGTTCATTAATTTTTTCCAACGATTAATCTAGTACAAAGAAAATTTTTTTTTCCCAAGGGTTAATTTCTTAAAAAAAGTTGGACTTAGGTAATTTTGACCTTGGCTGACCCCATCTGCTTTTCGATGGGGAAAATTGTTCACCACAACCCAATGATAGGATTCGCGTTCGTTTACCTCGTATAGTTATATATCGAATAGTGGCTTCATTCAACACCCAAAAGGGAGGGTAAGGGGGTTGGGGGGTGTCGCTGTCTAAATAAGTTTTTCCTCCCTTCTATGATAAACAACTTTCTCTTAGGTATGCAACATGTAGAAGGTAAAACAAAAAAAAAATTTATATTGGTTCCGCGTATATCAAAAGTATGGGTTTTGGCCCCCATAGCGGTGATTCCAGAGGTTATATAGAAAATCTGAGTGCAGGGTCGGAATCAGCGATCCCGAATTACTCTTAAAAAGTTATACATTCGTCATTTGTTTTTGTAAGGTGTCAAATTGTTGCGCAGTGTACTTAAAGAGATTGTATCAAGAAACTTTGGATTAGTGATGAAAACTATCGAGTGATTTCAACACTCGAGCTAACCGTTATTGAAAAAACTGTTTTTTGGTTTTCTGTAGCCTTGATAACTTTCCTTATATGGTGTTAACTTAAATAACTGATAATTTTTGTATGAATGTTTCACTATAACTGCAATTTTTGGAAGCAGTTTGAAAGAGGAATTGTGTTAAACGTTTTGCTGAAAAAAATCAAAGTCCAGCACGTCATAGTGTTGTTCGGTTCGGTTCAATGGAAATCGAATTCCTAAAAAAAAACATTAAAAACCTCATTATCCCGAATTATTGTGCAGACTTTTTCAAATATTTTGACGCAAAGTCTTATCAAAAAACAAATTTTAGCCGGCAGCATATCACTCGAGTCGAAAGATTTTGGATATTTTCATATAAAAAATAATAAGCAAAATAAGCAAAGCTCAATTTTTGGGAACAGTATTATTATTATTAATAAGGGGATTGGCCGAATCAGACCTAGACGGATCCCTTCCCGTCCCAAGGAGGGGTAGCAACAATATTTTGTTTTTTTGTTTTTTTTTTGTATAAAACTTGAGGCACCTTAATATGTAGGTATATCAAAGTTTCATAGCTATTTTGTTTTTTATATATAAACATAGAATTTTATATATGAAACGACGTCATTGATTGGGAATGGAAAAATTGCTTTATCAGCGATAATTATATGCAATTGAAATCCATTTATAATTTTACGTGTATGTGTGTGTAGATGTGTGTAAATAGGCACAGTTCAATGAAAGCAAAAGCACAAAAATAGCGAAACAATAAATAAAAATACATAGACTAAAAATTCGAAATGCGATGATGAATTAAATAAAAAATTAATTTCAGTATCCGTTCCCTATATAAAATACATAATTATGTTGCAATGTCATCAAACCAAATGAAAAAAAAAGAAGAAAATACTGATAACACTGATTGACAAGGTTTTTTGTTTTCACCAGACAAGCAAAAAACGTTTATAAATATATTTTTTTAAGCTGATTTTAAATATATGTTGGAATGTGTTTCGTTTGTGACTACCTTTATTCAATTGGTTTATGGTTAGAAGAAAATGAGACGCGATTTCTACTTTACTGTAAAAGCGAAACTTAGAAGGATAAGCGTGAAAAATGAAGTTTTAACTCATATATTTTTAAAATTTTAAAAGCACCGCAGGAGAAAATTGGAATAAAAGAAAGTTCTCAAAACAAAGAAAATATTTATTAACATTGGAGTTTTCGGGTCATTTTGCGTTTATAACTTTTCTATGGGGACTGTCACGATTGCCACGAAAAGAGGAAATATTATTTTGTGGTCATATTAACCGATCGCAAAACGCTTATGTATATGTAAAAGAGAGGAGTAGCGTATCCCGACATTTCCTAAAATTGTTTTTATTAATATAATTCTCATTAAAATTGTTTTTTTTTTTTATTTATGACTAACGATTTAAATGTATGAGATTTTGATCGGTAAGGGATTTTGGGAATACAAATCCTAGTCAATACTCGATACAACTTCCCTCCAACCGCGGCAAATGCTGTATCGTCGATATTCCTTCACTAGCTGATCCTATGAGGACGGGAAGGGGAGTTATACCCAAAAACCGCTAGTAAAGATGGCAATACAACATATGCCCACATTATAGACGGTTGGGTGCACGTTGTATAGTGAACTAAGTTTTGCGCATTTCCGGTGCACACATTAGAGTGGATCAATGTAAACCTCATCATGACATCCTTTTTTAAGAGGGGGCGAAAAAATTCCCAGCATTTTTAATTTTATAACATTTTTTTACTAAAATTTGCTATGGAGCGACTTTCGTAATATTTTTCGAATCAAAATAGAGGCCAAAAATTGATTTATTGATTCAAAAGACGCTGGTGTACAAGTTTTCAGCAAACTCGCTCGGTCCATAAATGGTGCTGTAGTACAAGGTATTCAAACTTTCCACGGTTTTACTAACTTTTGCTCTGAAGTAAAAAAAAAAAAATTTTTCAATCGTCTTGTATTTACCCCTTCTCACCAAAAACAGTTGCCATGATGAGAGTTAGAAAAGTCTCTTGTATTTTTAAATTTTTTGCCTCGTCGTACAACATGTGCACAAAAGTGAACATTGAGTTTCGCTCACATTGGTTTATGTCAAGTGCGCGCACTTGTTGTATCGTCCTCGACTGGTTCAGATATTTCTGTCATTTCACTTCCAACCATTCTATGTGTTTTGTATGTTACATCAATTCTATGCTTTTACACCTACTTTCTAACCCAAAATTGTTCTTAGATCTTTGTTAATCCCAACCATTTTTTAATGAGAAATATTTTCTTTGATATTTGTGTTTATTTGTTTTTTTCTAAGGATTTATCCTGTATAAAGAAATTATTAAAAAACAAATTTTTTCTTTTTTAAGAGTTAGTTTCTTTAAAAAAAAGGTTGGACTTAGTTGATTTTTGCTTTAAGTAACCCCAATTGACACCGTTTTAAGCATGGCATGGTATGGCGGAATTATAATAAAAAAACAATTTTATTTTAATTATGGAATTCGGTCTCTATTTCTAGACACGGTAGAGACAATCTGTGTTCAGAGTAGGATAGCCAAATTTTTATCTAAAAAATCTGTACATAGGATTTGAATTGAGTACAAAAATCAGTACATTTTCCAGATATTTATATACATTTTTACTTTTAATTTTAAGCTTACTTAATAAACTCTATAGGGCCAGACTGTTTCTTTCCTTCCTCTAAAAAGTGAACAATAAACTGAAAGGTATTTTAGTAGAATCGGAAAAATTTCACTTAATTTTACAAAACTTATATTTCTATCCAAATTTCATTTAACAGAATTTGAATTAGATAAAAATTTAATAAAAAGACCAAAAATGTTATTATGTTTAGAAAACTTAATACTAAAATAATTGCGTACTGATGTTAGAATTTTAAAATCAGTACATTTACTGAATAAATCAGTACGTCTGGCTACCCTAGTACAGATTCGGAATCAGCGTTTCCCGAATCAATTTGAAAAGTTACTCATTTTCTATTTGATTTCGCAAGAAGCCAAATTGTCGCACTGCATTATTTACTAAAAACTTTTCGTTCTGCAGCTTAAGAATCGGCATCGCTGCTCTTAAATATAACATTATAAAATGATGAATAGTAAGTATTTTAAACTTGAATAAATAATAAATTGATAGAAAAATGTTACTTTATGTTCTATTTATGTCCAAAGTTCAAAATCTTTATTTGTTTAAATATAAGAATTTTCAATTCAACATTAATTATTTCTAAGGTCTTCCCAAATTTTTTTGCGCAGTGTAATTTTTAAGATTGTCTGGTAGTGATAATTAAGCATCAAAACAACTTATACCCATTTATTTTCTTCCGCTCATACCGACCATTTATTTATTCTCTCACAGATTTAATAGAAACCAATCAATTGAAGAGAAAGGAGAGCATACTAAAATATATTTTGCTCTCTACGCTATTAGAGTAATTATTAGAATTGAGAAATGTGAAATACTCTCTTGAGAGCAATGATCCATTTTTTGCTATATTTAATTTTGTTTTTACTGTTTTTATATTTCTTCTAAATTGTTTATTAAAAAATTTCTTTAAAAAGTTAAACAATTTTTGGAATTTGAGTTAAGTGCTAAAGGTTTTCTTGAATGCCGTTCATGCATATGTAACACAAAACAACAACAATTATAAAAACAGACACAACAGCCATAAGAGCAACAAAAAAAAAAACAAAAAAAAACAATAACAATTAAGAATACGAGACAAGCCAAGCCAAGCTAAGCAAACAAAAAAAAAAAAAAAAATTGAAAAACGAAGAATTCGTTTGACGTCACTGCATAGATTGGTCTCGTATGTATAGACATACTCATATATATATATACATACTCATTATAGTGTTGTTATCAGTAAATTATGAAATACGTAATCTCGAAACCATGTTTTAGTCCAAAGAGCTTTCAAGAGGCAAAAATACGAATGAAATGGAAAAAAACGAAATAAAAAACAGAACTAAAATTAATTGAGGGCAATTTCAGTGTTGTGAATCGTTTCAAAGTACAATACCTGCGCTATTAATATATGTAATAAGCGCTTATTTAACTTTACTTCTAAATAAAAGTTTAAAGCTGTGAATATTTAGTAGTTACTATTTTTATATTCTGAAAAGTTTACTTAGTTCGTTTCAAAGGAATTATTTTGTTTTTTTAAAGCACTGTAACAAAATGAATCACAGTATGCTTTCAATTCTTTCATCAAAAATTTGGATTATACATAAACAATTACTAACTATTTTAATCTGAACTAAAGAACATTAAACTTAGTTTTTACTGCTAAATTATTTAATAAGCGAATTAAATTCATTTTACTGTCACACACTGACATCCCAATCTTGTGATTGGTTAATTAAAAACAGCGTAATATATTCTCTCTCGGATCATGACTTATTTCTCTCACTTAATGAAAGCCAACGACTACGATTGGCCAATTAAAACCAGCATTTGATATTCTCTCTTAGATCACGACTTTTCCTCTCACGCACTGAAAGCCAACGACTGCGATTGGTCAATTGAGAACAAAGCGTATGAGATTTTCTCTTTCTGCGCGTGATTGTAAATTTCAACTACGTATTTGAATATTACTATACAATGTTCAACACTTCTTTCTTTAAAAAAAAAACTTATTATTTTTAGATTTATGGTGTATTAGTTACTTCTTTTTTTGTTTCTGTAAAATGTTAAACCATTATTTCCTATTTTGTTATGTTTTAGTTGTTGTTTATTATTTTCATTTCTCATTTGTCATAAATGTGTTAGCATCAAATTCCATTTGACAGCTTGTAGCTTCTTCTTCCTATTTCGCACTTTTACGAAATGGGGAAATGACGTGAGCAATTTACCTTTTTTTTTTGGTTTGTCGCAAATATCAAGGTCGCCTAATAAAAAAGTTAACGCTAAAATTATTCTAAAGTTAATTGTTGTTTTAATCTAAATCGAGTAAACTTATGAATATAATAAAATGTAGACAACTCTCTACAGCTTCTTTAGTTTCAGACATTTTTCAACATAGATATTTGAAAAATGGAAGATAATAACGTAATAATAACGTAAAAAAATGTTGCTTGAAAAGAAGTTGACAGATAACGTTGATTTTGACGAATTAATATTTTTTTTAGCTCAAGTAAAAATATAATATTTTTTATTTAAAGTCAGCCAGTGAAATGACGTCGGCATTTTCGTTTAAGCGATAATATTTTAAATATCAATATAAAAACTATAGAAGCAATCTCTAAGAATTTGATATAATTTTTCCAATGAAATTGGCTAACTATAAATTTCGTTATTACCGTTTAGCAAGTCCTAGAAAGGCTCTAATTCGAAATCTGGTTTTTTTAAGTTATTTTATTTGACTATGCAATAAATTTTATATTTAATGGACACACATATAATAATTGTATTTTAATATCTTAATTTTGTTCTTGGTTGAAGTGAAATTTAATTTTTTTAACTTTATTTTGCGTTTCGATTTTGTTAATATATAATTTTTAAGCGGTTTTAATTTAAATTTTCTTGCGGCGGTTGTTTTTGTTTTTTAATATTTATTTCATAATCAAGTGAGTATTAAATATCAGTGTTAGATAATTATAATTATTATAGTAATGTTAATAGAATATATACTGTATTTTATAACAACAATACATATTAGATATAAATTATAAATAAAGCTCAAATTTTGTGGTTAGTTGATAAATGCACTAAGAAAAATTTAGTCTTCCATGATTTTTTCTTTAGAAATATTCGAGCGAGAAATCGGTAAAATGTAAAAGTTATAAAGTTATGGGATTCCTAAAAAATCCGAAGACAGGGTTCTTCAACTCGTTGAACTATCAAGGTGAAGTAATGCAGTAATTATCTGAATAATTTTTAAGAGCCATTTTTTTGTCTACCGAGACTTCCTTAGATGAGTTGATATATATCGTTATGTCTTATCCATTGACCATTGAATACAAACGTTTTTTTAGTAGTAAAAAATCATGCTCAGGGAGAGAGTGAATATTGCACATTATGCTTTCAATCAGCCTATTATAATCAGATCATGAAACTCTTATAAATTTTATCAAAAATTTTTAAAAATTTGAGTTTTTATAAAATTTTATTTCATAAGAGTGATGAAAATTCAATTCAATTCTGATCGTCACATTTTTTAAAACTGATGATCAGACATTAGAGTTTTGAAATAACTTTTTTTTAAACTTTAAATTTAAATTCTTACTCCATAACTTTTATGTTAAAAATAAAAAAAATAAATAAAATTGTAAGAGTCTTTAAAGAGTTTTATTTTTTAAAATTATTTTTAAAAGTTTTTGAAGATTTTTATTTTTAAAAAGCTTTGAAGACTTTTATTTTTAAAACCTTTAAAGGCTACTACTTTTTCTTTTCCTATTTCTAGTACTTTTTTCTACTACCTTTTTCTACTACTATTTTCTACCACTATTTTCTATTACTATTTTCCTGTGATCTTTCACTAATTTAAAATTTTTTTTGTAATTTTTAAATTTTAGAGGCGGTACCTATTAGAAAGTAGTAGAAAAAGTGGTTAGAAAAGAAGTAAAAAAGTAATGAAAAATATTAGTAGAAAAGGTATTAATAAAAGTAATGGAAAAAATAGCAAAGAAATAGTTAATAACTAGTAGTAGGGGAAATAGTAGTAGAAAATGTAGCAGAAAATAGTAGAAAAAATACTAAAAATAGTGAAAAATATGTGGTAGGACTCCAAAGACCTAAAAATAAAAGTGTTTCCCATTAAATTTTGAATCCCTGACAGAAGACCTAAAAATAAAAGTGTCTCCCATTAAATTTTGAATCCCTGACAGAAGACGAAGTAACTTAAAGTTAAAAAAAACACACAAAATGAGTGGCGGCACTCGCGATCGATGATCTGTAAACATTAGTGTTCAACTGCGTATATACTATTAACTGTTATTTATTTTCTAGTTTCATTTATTAATATATTTACTTAGGCTATGAGTATAACGTTCTTACAGACTAATTAAAAGAGATTTGAAGGCAAAGCGATGAAATTATTAGAAATAATGTTTTTTTTTATTAAAAATAACCCTAACAGTATGCAGTGTTTTTATTATTATGATATTTTGCAGTAGGTGCACAAATATGAAATGCGGATTTTTTATTTCAAAAATGTATTTATATATATATATATATTAGCCATCGTTTGCTTTCACCATGTTTTCGCCATGTCGAATTCCGTCCCAGTACCACTTGTTACTTTTTGAGGCTAACTATCCATTAACCCTAGAACCCATATTTCCTCTACACCCAACTAACTTCAAAGCGATATTTTTATAAACTTTAAAACACAATCTAGTTGTTTTTATTTTAATAAATTAACTGTTCATAAAATTAATAAAAAATTAGGCATTAAAATTATAGTTATGGTAAAAAAAAGCATTTTGCGCAAAAAAGGTAAAAAGAAGAACGATTTTAAAGAGCCTTGCACAGATACCTAAAAATGAAGTCCTGAAGGCCGATACTCAGCAAAATTATTTTCCATACCTCAAAAATATTTTTTTTATGACAGCTTTTCTCTCAAAAAAAAACTCACACAAACCCATACAGGGTGCCAGTACACCCCACTGATCAAGTTATTTTCACTTTGTAGATAGAAAACGTTAATAAACTGCTGTGTTCCATGAAGACACAAAAAAAAAAAAACTTATGGCGACCACTGAAAATAACGGCTTTTCAAAATCAAAATAAATGGAACTTTTAGTTTGTAATGGGGTTACTACACATCCCACATGGGTTAAGCTAATTGTTCACTACTTCGTTTAAATTGAATTGCTGTTCTGAAAGTCCGTGCTGCAGTGATCGAAACAAGTAGTAGTCGAAAGGAGTCAAGTCGGTTGAATATACCGGGCGGGGTAAAACCTTCAATTTGATATTTTCCAAATAGTTTTTTAAACAATGTTCAACATGGGGTCGATCATTATTATATTGAAAAATTACTTTAATGTCCCCTTGGACATTATTTTGTCGTTTTTTCTTCAATGCTCGGTTTAATTTCATCAGATGTCATCGGTATCGTTTTACCAGGTTTTAGCAGTTCATAGTAGACCGTTCCCATCTTAAAATCTGTTACTGACATCAAAATCACCACTTTTAAATCTTTCAAATCATAGTTCACAAGTGTCTTACATTAGAGCATGTTCACCATAAGCCTCTACCAACAATATATAGCCTTCGGCAGCCGTTTTATTCAAATGAATGTTATTAAATTTGCCTTTTTTTTCTGGTACAAAAGTTTTGAAGCGGGAAAAAATATTTTTATTGTACAATCGCAACATATGACATACTAGATTTTATTGAGAAATGTCTACTCTCCAAAACGCCATATTAATTATCCTTGGAACAAACATAATAACAGCTATAACCGCACTTCATATTTATACATCTAGAATGTAATTACAGTGGCTGTCGAACTATAAATACTAGTCACTATAAAGTGACATAGTGACATCCACGTCAAACTTTCGTACAACTATGTGAAATGTAGAGATTTCAACCCGAAAGTATGCTGTATATTAATTATTATTTTATATGTAAATAAGTTAGTGGATGGGCCGTTTTCAGGGGGGACAAGGTTCCGAACCCCCATGTTTATTTTGTATTAATCATATTGAAATTTTATTTCGAACCGAATAAATAAAATATTTTGGCCCCCAAATATTTTTTTTTTTTGTTATTCATATCAAACTGCATTATTATTTTGATTCGAATAAATTAAATAATTTTTTTTTTATTTTTTTGAGGGATCCTCCAAAATGTTTTTCTGTATGTTGCACTGGTTGCAATGACTTTGACTACACTTGAGTGCAGTATGATTTTATGGTTAATATAGCGAGCTTTTGGCATAAGCTAAAAAAATACATAAAGCTTTTAGGGATGGGTGGAAATAATCTGCCATTTCATTCCCATATACAATTTTTTCATACCACCGCTATATATGTTTAGACATAAAAAAAGAAGGTTTTCAAAATAAGAGTCTTCAAAGATTTTTAAAAATAAGAATCAAAGACTTTTAAATATAAGAATTTTGAAGGGCATTTGTATGTTAACTTTCTTATCAAAGTTTAGGAAAACTCTTAACTTTTATTTTTAAAGCTATTATGCTCTATTTCTGGTAGATTTTTCCTAATGCATAGTGTAAAGGTTCTTTTTCCCATAATGCAAAATGACTCTGGACTCACGAAAGGAGTTGACTGGCGTTCATTTATCAGCAACTTAAATCCCAATATGACCTGGATCTTACAGGATCCAAAACCAATTATACAGGTTGAGCGTATTGAGTTTATCAAAACACTTCATCATTAGTTGTCAGGTTACCTCTTGAGATTTAAATGCCTTCCATTAGGATCGCAATGTTTTGGTTCTGGACTTCAAAGTTGCGCATATTTTTGCTTGAAAGATGATACTATACCTCCCCATAGACTCATAGTATTTGATCTTCGACTTAAATGTTTCGGTTTCTTCAGTTAGCAACCATATTACCATATACTTTATATCATATCTTTCAGATATACCTTCCCATTTATTTCTTCTTGTTACTAAGTTCGAGTTGGCACCGTTTTACAAAACTTAGTTTGAGTTGCATGTTGTCCCTCGGTGTAGCAATTTCAGGATGTTGTCTCTCTAGAATATCAAACTTCTTTTGATTCTAATATCCTCTTGCTTTGATATACTCACCAGACTTCCTTAGAAGAGCTTTCTTCGCTTGGAACAGGATGAGAATATAAAAAGGTGTTCATTGGAAAAGAACCTTCCTGGATGCCGTTGGCTAAGCTTGCATCGTCGTTATCATAGTAATCTTTTTTGTATAGCAATCAAAACTTTTATTAATAAATGAAAACACTTACTTATTCTCAGAAAGTGCAAAAACTAACAATAAAAAATCGCACATACATAAATAGTAAATATAAAAAAAAAACACGTTAATTGTGTGAAAAACTTAATGAGTTGCAATAAAATTAACAACAACAAAAAGCAACTAAGAATGTATAAATTAAATATTGTTGAACTAAAACCAAACCTAGAAATGTTTGTATATTTTTTTAATCAAATAAAAATTTACAATAAATTATCAATAAAATAAAAAAAGTGCAAATTAAATTTCTTTCGACGAAGCCACGAAGCGTAGCCACGATAGAGCACACAAACAACAACAACAATAACAATGTTGATGGTACTTTGTTATTGTTATGTATGTAGGAATGGGCGATAAAGCTTGTGCATGGAGATCATATGAGAGAGAACAACAGTGAGATAGAGGCATGTGCAAGTAGGTGGCAAAGAGGTGAGAGCTGAGGGATAATACTGTTGAAAAAACAAAAACAAATACTCATATGCTACGGTACATTATGCTACTATGCTTATGACTATGCTCAGCGCTGCTCACGATCACCTCAATACGGTTCAAAACTCAACTCTATTCATAACGGCTTTGTAGACTTTTGCGGCGGCTTGGGTGTTTATGTATAGTACATTATAGCACTGAGCTGATCTTGTAGTAGGTACGCGTGTACTTATTTTTTTCTTTTGATAGTTAATAGCAAATGCGGCTTAGGCTTAATTTTTTTATTTTTGATATTGAGACTTCTTTAATTTCATTAAAAATTTTTTATTACTGTTGTTGTTGTTGTTGTTATGTATTAATTTTATCGCCTTGAGGGTACCAGTCAATATATGTACATCAACCAACGAACTAACCAACAACAACAACAGCAACCACCAACCTCAAACAGCGGCATAAGCGTGTGTGAGCATCGCTCGTGTCGTGTAAACGAGTGAGTGAATACTTATACTCATATCACACTTTAGTTGATTTTTCACAGCGTACGTGTGCAGCTGCTTTCAATTTTGTTCGCTCGTTCGCTCGCTTTGGTCGATCCATCGCTCCATCGGTCGCTCTAGCACCAGCTTTCAGCTTTGTTGCTTCACCTTTTTCTTTTTTGTTTTAACGCGCGCATTTAAATTTCTCGTGTGTTTGTGTATTTTTGATTTTTTGCAATACTTTCATGGTATTTTATTTATTGCTGTAAATGTGCAAAAATAAACTTACTACTTATTTACTTCTTTGTTGCTGCTTCTGCTGCTTCAAAAACCAAACAAAGTGTTGATAAATTTACATTTTTGTTGTTATGTTTTGTTTGTTTTGACAGTGAAATTTTTTTTTTATTTTGATTTTTTTTCTTCGTACGTCATTTGCAAAAGAAAAAGTAAAAAAAAGTGAAATTTTAAAATTTGCTTTTGCAAAAAAAATATATATTTTGAAAAAAAATATCTCTCATTGTTGATAACAATCTTTTGAAAAATAAAAAATATTACAAACATATATGCAACAGCAGAGGCTTGTGTGTGTTGAAAAAATCAACAAAAACAACAAAACGTTTATGTGGAAGTGTAAATTGTGTAAATTGTTCTTGAATTTTCATATGTGAAGGAAAAAAAAGTGTGGTAAATTTTGAAATTATAATTACTCCTTTCTTTTTTTTTTATTTTTGATTTTCTTAGATATACATTTTTATGCAATTTTAAACATTTTTTTGAATAAATTTCAATGGCAATTAATAATGATTTTATGCATATTTATAATCTTACATATATTTCCGTTTTCCTCTTTCTTAGTCTGATTCTCTCTCGAGAGAAAAATTCTTTATTGTTTCTGTCTGAAGCCAATAGCAGTTCAAATGAAAATAGAGAATAGAGAGTAACTGATCACATTATAACAGTGACAGCCACCCAAATATGCACAATGATCGATTGAGCTCTTTCTGTATGGAAAAGAGCCTTGTTCGTATGAATTTTTTGCGTGTTTGGCGGCCGTGTGTTAAATACTTCCTGGTGATTTTCGGAAGAGTAAAATTTCCTCATATCAAACTGTTTTTAAACTTGATATATTAAACAATCCTCTGAAATTTAGGTTTCTAAGAGATGATTGAGTACAATGGTTGGTTTCCTATTTGTGATGAATCCGAATCTAACAGCAGAATTTTTCAGTTCATCATGAAAAATGAAATTTATTACGATTTCGGTACTTTTCTACTATTAGCCTGATTAAGGTTCATTCCTTATTCTTGAATTGAAAAAAGGTTAAGGTTTTTTAATTATAATTCCTTAAAAAAGTATTAAAATTTTATTATTTATTTCAAAAACTGTATTAGTTAGTGATTTAAAATTGCTGATTATAAAATGCAGCACAAAAAATATAAAATCAAGGCAGGTGCAGGGTAGTGTTGTACCTTTTCCAAAGCGTATTTTTACAGAGATAGCGACCCTATTTTCTTTACATTTTCATATCAAATACTTATTCATTAATTTATTTCAATATTTTATAAGATTTTTACTCTTATGTATATATTAATATTTTGTTTAACTTTTCAAAATCTGACGAAAAATCGAAGGTTAGGCGCATCCTCTTCCATTGATGGTTAGAGTAGGAGCTTATTAGAGGAAGTTTTGGTCTTATCTAAGTTCGATGTATTTAGCTTGTAGTTTAGGGTCGACTATTAATTAATTGATTATGCTGAATTCAGTCTCGTTTGGCAAAATTTCTTATCACATAATAATGTTTCATTAGATTAGTGCCTAAAAATAAAATAATAAGTTTTCAGTAGAATAATGACTAAAACCAAGAGCTATTCAAGAATATTCTGTAGTTCACTTTTAATCGAAATTGAAAGCAAAATTGCTCAGTGTCAGTGAACAGTTGTTGTCTGCGAGAAAGTTCTTAAACCCTGTAAACCGATATTATAACAATTTCAGAAAAGTAGAACATGAGTCTCTATGTCTATACAGCAAGCCAGATTTATTTAACTGAAACTAGACAGTCTATTAATAAAAGACTTCAGTAATTTGGTATTTCCCCATTGGGAAAACCTAAGAAAGATTGAATCTTCCATATACATATGAATGTAGAAATCAATGCAAGAGCTGTGATAACAAGGACGAATAGGAACCCGAAAATTTGTTTCTTTGCAAATATCTGGCTTTGAGTCACGTTCGAAAGAAATACAATATAAAGTTATGCCTTCGATGGCATAAAAGATTTCGATGACAAAAAAAGATGATATCCAGATTAGATATTTAATCTTCCTTAAAAGCACTCAATGGTTTAGAAGTAGAGGGATAAGGGATTAGATCCTTTCACCTTGTATTAAAATTAGATTTTTTGGTCTAAGTGTACTGGCATGCGAGTAGATAAACCGAAAAGTTAAGAATCTGTGGATCCAAAGTTCAAAAATTAAGAACTTCCAAAACGATGGTCTGATCTGCTAGTTCTATGAAAGTTTTGGTATTCTTCTGGAATCATTGTTCATTCAAAGCCTATTTATATAATTAAAATTACTCAGTTTTATAATTATTTATTGTGGTTGAAATCGAAGACCTATCCATAATATTTTGGCATACTGTTTCATAAATTGTTGCATAACTTTTTCTATGAAGGAAACGAAAACGATCCAGATAAAACCTTTTCCGGTTTGAAATAAGAAAATATCGATCCAAAGATTCAAAATCCTTATTCACGCCTCAAAGGAGCATTTGTTTTTCACCCTCTATGGGGAGAGCGAGTGTTTGAATCATAATTCATAAATGATCTATCACATTAAGTCGTTCCATATATTATGTATGTAACAGTCATAGAATATTGCGCATTATTAACATTCATTTAAATCAAAAGAGTTTTATACATCAAATATAAATGGGTTGTGAACTTGTTTTTTTGTTCTGGTATTTTTCTGATTTAGAAAAGACATTTTTGAATTTTAAAAGGTATTTTAGGTCTGTTCCCTTAGTTTTTGAATTAAAACTTGAAAAACATCAAATACAAGGAAATAGAAAAAAGTCCCTCACTGAAAGACAAAAACTAAAAGAAAATATTTCAAACAAAAACAAAAGAAACTTAAAGAACTCAAAATAATTTAAACCAAAAAAACATTCACAAAACCCTTGAGAATTCGTTTTGCCAATTACCATTTTGTAAATTTATTTGTTTCTCACAACAATTAATTTTATTATTTTATATTTTGTAGTTTTTTATTGTCGTCAGCTGAGAATTTGTCATTTGTTAAACAGTTTGACACTTTTCTAGTTTTTGCCAGCAGAAATTTCTCATGTAGAAACATTAAACTTCTGGCACGGAGGGGAGGGAAATCATTTACTCTCACATTGCCTCTCACACTTATCAGATTTTTGTATACGAGAACGCTTTTCAAGTAAAAAATGGTAAAAACTTGAAAAGTGGTTTAAAACTTTATATTACAGGAACAGACCTATTATGATTTTACCATAACTGCTCCGATTTTGAAATTACCCTTTATGGTTTTAAATTGAATTCGGTTTTTAAAATGTAGTTTCATAATACCCCAAGTCGTTTTCATGATTTCAATTGAGCAATCATAAGTAAATCCTCGGCCTCGGCTGAAGTTCGGTTTCACCTACGACCAAAAATTGGTCGTTTATCACGAATACAGCATTGAATTTGCTGAATCGACTCTAGTAATAGCTTCCTTTGTAATAGCTTTTTCAGTTGTTTCAAAGACGAAAGTCTGCATCGCTGTATTAATGTTTTAAGGTAGCCTCACAATGCTACCTACAAGGCGATAGAGAGTTAGGAATCCATTTAGAAAACTACATATATTTATTTGATTTTGTAGCTGTCAAGAAAACTCACAGTTTGATTCAATGTATGCGTAGGGGCAGAGTCCTCATGCAAAATCCAGTTTTTCTCAGGATAAACCTACTCAGCATTTTGTATTAATGGTTCAAAAGAATTAGTAATACAATAATTCGAGTTAATTTCACCTCCAGGCTCGACAAAAATTTGTTCAGTGGCACCATTGTGAAAATCCTATAAAAACTATTACGCCTTTGGGATGGTTTTGCTTTTTGAAAATAGCAGCATCTTTCGCTTTTTGGCCTGGTGAAATTTATTGGGCTCGGTTTTATCCATCACCGTTTGACTGATAAAATCAACTCTCATCAACTGTGATATAATTTTTCGCTTAAGCAGTTTTTTAATGGACTACCTCGATAAAAAGTTTTAACCGTAACTTATTAAATTTCTTGGTGTGTTTAAATGGTTTGCAAGCTTCAGCTGCGTCGGAGCTTTATCCATTTTGATAATTTTCTTCAGAATACTAAGTTACTGGTTATTGAGAGCCTGTTTCCGGCCGCTATTATTTTTCTTATTTACACTTCTAAGCACCGGTGTTTCATTCTTTTTATATCTTGACAATATAGCTTTTAAAATATTAACTCCGTTATTTTGTGTCACCGATAAACATAGATTTTTTTTGTAAAACCTTTAGGATGAAACGCTGATGTTCACGTGGCAAAGTCATTTTGGAAACTAATTATATTATTTAAGAACTGAACTTAAACCAAAAGTAAAAGCCCGCAGGAGTGAAAGAGATAGATATGTAACTACTAATTTGTCAAAGCCTACTTGAAGACTTTTCAATTTGAAATTATTTCATTTAATTTTTCCTATACCTGTATAATTTAAGAGTTATAGATCGAAATGTAAGAAAATCTATTTTCCATAGTCATTTAACTAAAAAATTTTAATGAATCAAAATTGTTGATCCTGAAGAACTTTGAAACAATATTTTTATCTATTTCTGTAGTTTCTGAGATACAACATAGAAAATCTTACATTTTGCACATATTTACAAGTCTGCAAAATTGTTTAGCTTTTAAATTGATATCACATATGTATTTTGTGTATTGTTGAGTTCTATATTTTGCGAATGCAAATGCGATTGATAATGTGCAATTTTTTAATGAATAGAAAGCTCCTGCGTTTTGCGGGCAATAACCTTGTGTACGAGGAAAAAGATCTTACGAGGAGAGGTTTGATAATAAAATCTCCTAACGCTGATCGTAGACCATAATAAAAAAAAGTTAATGTAATGAATAAATTAAAACCACCCCTCTTTGGAAACGTTTAGATCCGCTAGTAAATATACAATCTAAAATCTAATGCTATTTTACATAAAGAAAACTCATGTTCCGTCAAACACTCATGCACTTGTGCCAAAGAAATACTTGAAATATAAACTTTGCTGTTCGAAGAACTTCAAGTGTTCGGTAGGCAACAGAATCGCCCACAACAACAACAGCATGTTTATGTATACATACATACATATTTGACATATTTTCTCAAGAAACTTCACAGAACACTGACCACAGCATAAATAATTTGTAATTATTTTTCAATAAAATATTATTACTCAGCAATAATTAACTATCAACAATAGCCGCAACAGCAGCAATCAATTTTGCGATCATAATCAATTTTCGCTCATTGGCGAACAAGCTAAAACAAGTGTCGGTTTTTGTTTTTTTTGCTTTTACTATTGTATACATTTTTTTTTTAAGTTTCTAATTAATTAATGTAGATAGATATACGAAAACAATTGTGTTAAAAATAAATATTTTTTGTTGTAGTATTTTTTGTTTGTTTGCAATTTAATAAAAGTCAATTAAAAGTAATTTTCTAAAATAAAAAAAAAATATAAAAAAAAAGAAGAATTAAATTTTTTTGTTCTATTGAGCAATTGCGCACTTGAAGTGTTTTATTGGTGTCCCGCAGTGATTTCACGCTATGTGCTAGTAACGCATAAATTATAAATGGTTACAACTTTCTCGCCGTGTGTGGGCGTGATTGATCGCGTTTATTTGTACCCTACATATTTATGCAAGTGTATTTTGAGTTTTTATTTTGCTAATATTTAATAGAATTTAAGGTTAAGAAAAGAAAATAAAGTTAAATTGGTTAAAAATTTGGTTGTGTTAACAGCTAAACACAAAGGCACTAGAAACTCTAGAGTGAAAAGTATGACGTCACTAATACCCCTCTAAGCCGCTGGAGTACTACAAGGAAATTTAAATCATCAAGAGCGAAAGAGTAGCACACATGCACAAGAGCATAAGGGCACATTTCCATATAATGGTGGTCATCGCTGATTTAAATGCATCAACTACAACACAAATGACAGGCTGAAATCTAATACGAAGTAAATCAAAGTGCATTAAAAATGTTTGAGTGCAAAAACGAAACAAAAATTTGCTCTTAGCCGACTTTGTTATATTTCGTCATCCCTTATTCTTGTTTCGTTTTTGCACTCAAATATTTTTAATGCACTTTCGCTAGCTACAATTTTTTACTTCGTATTTGCTTTCACCTTAACAAATATAATCGCAATTGTACTCTTTCTCTCTTCCTCTCTCTCTTTTCACTCTGCGCGTACACTGATGCTTGCACATACTTGCGTGAGCCCATACACATATTTAAATTTTTAGGCTCTCATTTTATATTGGCAAAAGGTTTTATACTGTGGAACTGACTTTTTCAGTAAGTCTATTACAAATAGCTTCTTTAGTTTGGAATTTATCCCTAATTTTTTTATGTAGCCATAAAGTTTGGTTACCAGTGATATGTTATCAATGCTTCAAAAATGCCATTAACTCGCATTCACTGATATCTATTAAAATATTAAAAAAAAATATACTTTTATTACTCCCACCTTCATCTGTAATTTCCAGCATGTCACAATCTAGCTAGCTGCCAAAATCACAGTTAACTTCAGCGTTATAGCGTTTGCTTTTACAGCCTTTACCCATAAAATATTTACACTTTACACTTAATATTCACACCTCATACTATTTGTCAATTCTATGTACATATGTACGTAGAGATGTAGGCATGTATAAATTTGCGCACCTTCTCTATTCTACACCTACAAAATGTTGCTTTAAGTATCTACTACGCATGTGTGTCTTTGTGTGCACACAATTTATTTTGCTATATTTGGCAAAAAAAAAAATAAAAAAATAGAAAAATAAACATTTAATAAAAGGTAAAAATTAAAAACGTTATGGTAATGTTGCAATTATTTTTTTATTTTTTAAAACTTATATTAACGTCATAGAAGCAATTTTTATTACCGAATTCTCTACGCAAAGCCATAAATTATTTAGAATTTTTTTTTTTTTAAATGTGAGTTTATAAAAATTAACATTTTGATATTAAATGGTAGCAAAGCAAGAAATTTAGAACTTGTGTGTATTTAATAAGTTTCAGAAGTTACAGAGTGTGAGAAAAAATATAGAATCGCATTAATTTTATATAAACGTATTAATTATTAAAGTAAAAATATTCCACATTTTTGCAGTCCAGTTGCCATTGTTGTCAATAATTGCTTGGATTCTCCTGGTACAACTTGTGCTCAATTGTTCGGCATATTCCACAATAAATCCTCCCCATCTATACTTCAAAACAATTAAAGGCTGTCCACAAGGGGGCGTTCTGTCGCCCTTTCTTTGATCCCTGGTATGAACTCTTAGTTAAACTAGATGACCCATGGTTACGAACCAATCAGCTATGCAAATGATCTAGCTATTAGTGCCTCTGAAAAGTTTGATTCAACCGTTACAGAACTAATGAAATCAGTTTTCAAACTGGTTCTTAATTGGTGCGTCAAAAAGAACTTATCAACAAACCCCAATTAAGTTATTTTTGTTTTCTTCTTTAGAAGATACAAACTGGATCTGTGTCGCATATCTATCAATAACACGTTTGTTGAATACTCTGACGAAGTTAAATACTTGGGTATCATATTCGATAAAAGACTTACTTGGAGTTCTCATCTCAATACGTTCTCGTAAAAACCATTAGGGCTTTTTGGGCTTGCAAAAAACTCTTTGGTAAAATCTGGGATCTTACCCCCAAAATGATAGTTAGACTAATCGTTGCATATGCAGCATTAGTGTGGTGGCTTAAGGTTATCCAAGGCTCGACTATCAGCAAACTTAACAAGCTCCATAGGTTTGCCTGTCTTTCAAACACAGGGGCTATGCGAACTTGTCCCATTCCACTTCTGCGATTGAGATGTTGGTCGGACTTGCACTCCTACACATTTTCATATAAAAGATAGCTGCAATTACTGCCTTGAAGCTGCAAGTTTCATCAAAGAGGTTCCCCGGTCATCTGTCCATTCTTAGTAAAATTCTTAATACCCCAATTTTCTCCGTGTCAGATTTTATGATTAGGGATCTGAACATTAGCCGGAAATTTAATATCATCCTTCTATCCAGGTCCGGTTGGAATTCCCAATTCGTTCCCTTTGCTCTCAATTGGTATACTGACGGCTCGAAAACCGGAAGTGGCTCTATTGCTAGCGTTGTTGGACCTAACTCTTGAATCTCAATTTCACTGGGAACATGGCCTAGTGTTTTTCAATCCGAAATATATGCAATTGAGACATGCGCCAGAATTAACTTTAATAAAGGTGTAAAAGGTGCTAAGATTTTAATCTTCTCTGATAGCTAAGCGGCTCTCAAGGCAAGCTAGCGAAGGAGTTTTTTGACAGTCTGCAGCAGTTGTCTATCCATAACAAAGTCACGCTTTGTTGGGTACCAGGCCACTGTGACATTGTAGGTAATGTAGCTTCTGATAAGCTAGGTAGAGTTCAGGGGCTTTACACATCCATCCGATGCATTCTGTGGAAACTGCTGGACTAGTTCCAAATCGATCATAGAGGCGTGGGCGAGGGACGAATGGCTATCTTATTAACATTCCGTTCCAGGCATTAGTGAGGCAAAGAAGCTTGTTTCTCCTCTTACTTTCATCAAATCCGCGAAATCAAAATCTCTTCCACATAAGACGTTCTAGCCTTCATTATGATAGCAGATCATATTTTGTCTTAATTTCGGGGCTTTGGCATAAAAGATCTTTTCTGTCGCAGTGCCTGACTTTCGAGTCGCCCCAACCACTTATTATTAATACACTTCAACGTTAAAATAAGCTGCTTTTTTTGTTAAAATTAGTTTTCCTCGGAATTGTCGCTTCATTAAAGGTCACACATTTTCTATTGGGCTTGCATCAAGACTCTGGGATGACCAATCAAAAATTTGCACCCCAATTTTCTCGTTTGTTTATCGTAAGCCTGTAGGTTAATTTATCCTTAGAGAAACATGAGCACGGTCTGAAAGAACTTGCTTCAGTATGTTCACTGTGGTTCGTGCTGTGCATGTTGTTGCATCGTCTTCCTGGATCTGTTCTCCAAAGCCCGATTCGTCAATTTGCAGCAAGAATGATCATGGCTCTGTATTTCTCATAAGTCACAGTAACAGTGTTGCCGACGCCGTTCGCGAATAAGTATAGGGACGACCACTTTTACTCCGTAAACGCCACCCCGAACAGTGACTTTGAGAGGAAGTAATGGCTCTTCGTTCATTACACTTGGATTGTCAGTGCCTCCAGAAGCGATAATTTTAATTTTTCTTATATCCGCATAGGTGGAAATGCATCTGCCTTGGCTGCATTTACTTGCGATTGGTTATCTGCAGGATTTGAGGGTACTCTTGGACATCTGCAGCCACAGTAGTGTTATTCTCGATCAAAACGGTTGCCCCGGGTCGGCTACGTCTGCCACTGTCTCGTATTGAGCCAGTCTTCTCAAGGCGAGCGGCTAAACGTTGTAGTGTGTACCCAGTTGGTAGCATACGATTAGCGAATCTACAACAAAATTACGTTGAGGCAAAACCACAGACCGATTACACTGTAAAACAAAATGAGACTTTAAAACAGCATCTGAGTTGTGGTCCAATTTTTCTGTAGTATTTTTGGCCGCTGATCACGAATCTGTCAGGGACAGGGGTTCATAGATGAAACTTTTTTATGCAGTTTTAAAAGTTTTGGATGACTATAGATTCGTGATCAGTTTCCTAAAATACTCCAGAAAAACCGGACCAGAACTCAGATACTATTTTGTTGTAGTACAATGTTATTTTTTAAAGATTTCATTTATTATTTATTTTTTTTTTGAGACAATTTCTTCGCATTCTTCAGGAGCATAGCGACTCATGGTTTGTCTACGTGTTTTCTGCTTCATATTTTTTATAAAACGTTGTAAATATGAGAACGGCTTTTGATGCGTTTTTCTTTTAATATAATAACCACCTTGATCAAAAAGTTCCTGGAATAACCACCGTGTGGCGCTCCCATCGTTACAATTTGAGTTCTGTTTTTTTTGTTAAGGTGGTAATCTGTTTTTTCCTGTAAATCTTAGCATCATAGCTTGACATTTGCAAAAGTTACGTAGCCAAGAGTACATCTAAATCTTTGTGTGTTGGAAATGTTGGAAAAGTATTTCGGCAACGATTATCTAAAGAAACTGTCGTTTACCAGTGGTAAAAGCGGTTCAAAAGTGGTCGTGAGTCAATCGAAGATAATGAACGATAATGATAAAGTAAAAGAAATTTTAGTCAATAACCGCAAAAATAACCATCGGAGGGTATTATTTGGGCGTTATGAGGCGTTTGCGTGAAGCAATTCGCCGAAAGAGACCAGAATTGTGGATTTTGCACCATTATAACGCACTGTCGCACAGTGTCATCATTATTCGTAATTTTGTGATGAAAAATGCAATAAATACCATCCAATTCACCTGATTTGGCTCCCTGTGACTTCTTTCTGTTCAATCGAGTTAAAAAACCATTACGGGGAACAGGTTTCAGTAGCCGAGAGGAAGTAATGGAAAAATCGCAGGAAGCACTGATGGACATACCGAAAACCGAATATAAAAAATGTTTCCAGGATTGGTTCAAGCTATGGCATAAGTGTCGATGGGGATTACTTTGAAGGGGACAATATATAGATTCAGATGAATAAACTTGTATTTTTAATTTTCTGAATAAATTCCGGGAACTTATCGATCAAGGTGGTATCTCAACATGGTCATAATTTTCGGTAAAAGATTATTCCAAAAATAAAACAAAATCCATCAGTTTCTGCTCTCTGTTCCACTTCAGATGAATTTGAATTGATGAAATCAATTTCCAATTTATTTTGCATTTGCAAAAAAGCGTAATCACTTCATGAAAGAATTTTAAATTAAAGAAATTCTTGAAATTCTACATGTTTGCCCATGTACTTAATTAAATAAATGAATACGAATCTGAAACTTTAACAAATTCTTATTGTATTAATTTATGCAATAATTAAATTTTTTGTTTCTTCTGCTACGGTCTATGAAATAATAATTACTTATTTTGCAGCAATAAATTATAGCATTTTTATAGCAATAATAAAATATAATTATAGATTTAAATTTACATTTTATATTATGCAGATTTATGTTAAATAATTTCAAACAAACAGTGAAACTTTTCTGACGTCACATTTTACGAATGTAAACATACTATAGTTTGAAGAAATCGCTATAATTTGTAATGCTATAATTACTGTAAAACTATACGTCACAATCGTGTCAAGCGAAGTTAAAGTGTCATATTTTCTCGGAATTCTTTAGAAATTCACATGCAATTGTAAAGAAAATATTAAGTACTATATTTTATTAAATATGAAATGTGATTAATCATTTACAGAACGAGAAAAAAAAAATAAAAAACTATAGTAAACACGTTTTACTAGGAGAACTAAACTATAATATATGACGCACAGAATGATGTATTAATGAATTAATTGTGTGCTTTTTAGTTGTTACATAATTAAAAAAATTGTTATAAATTATCTAATTCGTAGTAGTATTTAAGTGGTGTAATAAAATTGTGTCAATCAAAATGTTTCTATGAAATGAAATACAGCCCAGCCTGCAATCAAAACACCCTAGACATTAGATTGTGCTAATGGAAATTTTCTGATTGTCAGAAAATTTTGTCTGCTAATTTTAAAATCTCTATTATTTAGCACTAGATTAAGGTTCGTGCAGGAACACGAATTTTTGACTACACGTGTAGTTTGTTTTTGAAATGCACGTTTAATTCGGGTTCGTGTTTCAAAGAATATTTTTAACACGTGTATACGTGCTACACGTGTAAACGTGCATACGTATTACACGTGTATTGCGAAGCTTTATCTTGAATATATGCTAGTTGCTAATAGTTCTTGATAGGGACTGTAGCGGCCTGATTATCTGAGACGAACGATCTGTTTCATTAATTACAGAAATAGAAAATGATTTCGAGTCTATGATGAACGCGACTGTTTTTGACGAAGCACACTTTATCTGCCCACTTGGGTTTGCCCATTTTCCGTATATTACATATAGTATAATACTAATAATGTTGACTTCCAAGGTGCCAAATGCTGTTGGTTTATCAGCATAAACCAATGACTTCACATAGCCCTACAGGATGTAATCGAAAGGTGTCAAGTCACGTGATCGTAGTGTTCAACTGACTAAATAAACCTTTTTATAAATTACGATTTCAACAAATCAATAGTTTTTTGGAAGAACATCGCGTCCAGATTCATATTTTTAACTCAGATCATGGTTCAGCAACCAACTCCATTGATCCAAATACAAGCTGTGGTCTCATTTTGCGAAAAAAGAAAGTCTGGTGATGCCACGAGCGTATAATATTTTCGATCCCTATTATCGCAATTTTGCTTATTCATCAAAAAAAAAAAAAATAAAAACTTTCATTGCTAAACAATTTTGTGATAAAACAATGACTGGCTCATTTCCAACGGCAACTATTCAAGAACCCAATCAGCGAAAGAAAGACAAATTTGATGGGAATGTGATTTTAATTCAAACTTATATTGATATAGGTAAGGATCTTTGCGCAAAATTTTCGATTGTTGTAACCCACGACAAATCTATAAATTTGATTCTTCTTCAACACTTTCGTTTACAGCGCCGATATTTTTGTCAGTAGCCACATTCCTTTGTGTGGTATGAAATCTGTCCTCAGTTCGACGGATATCGTGCTCAAATTTACTATTTTAAATGCCATAATCAAATCGCGAAACCGTCGGGCGAATCGAAAATATATTTTCTATGGACATTGGAAAAATTTGATAGCTTTGTTCTAGCGTGAGTTTATTCGTTATTATGTGACGGACTATAATGAAGATAATTGTTAGAAAGGGCAAACAGAATAATTGCTTTGTTTGACAGTTATTCCTATCGAAATCCAGTTGTCTTTCTGCCCGCTATCTATGACAAGCGAAATTATTCAGTTATCTGAACTTTTTGAAAATTCTATTCGCCCAGCTTCAAATTCTGCCCGCTTAGCCGAAATTAGATTAAGGCAGCACAATTTTGACACAGCAGAGAACTCCATTAACTTTTAACTTTAACTATTTGCACAATCGTCTACAAAGTAAGATTTTTAGCCTCTGATTATTGCAGGATCCGTCGAGTTGAAGATAAGGAAGCTTGGATCTTCTATCAAAATGCCCAAAACATCATAAAAGGAACAGATTGTTGTGAAAACTTCGGTTGATTTCTCTTTCAGAGAAACGACTACGACTAGTTCTGGCAATAAATTTATATTCTGAGTAGGTTTTTCTGTACTTTTTAATGCGAATTCATCAGATTAAGGAACATATTAGTCTGAAAATCGCCTCTGTGATGGAACAGAATCGGCAGAACTATTTCGCATCCCCTCATGTAGTTTTTCTTCTTTTTTTTTTGTGTTGGAAGGTGAAAATCTTGCATAGATAGCGCAGAACTTCAGTTCTACGGTTATGTCAGATTCCTACTGAATAAAACCACCACCTTCTCTCCTCCTTTCCACTCTGCCCGCGTAACTACCCGTAAGTTTTACTTCGCGGGGTTGGATCTAGCAGTTCTCCTTCTCGTTTTTTCAGCAATCATCATGATATGCGCGGCAACCCACCTGTCGCTTTCCATTTGTCAACAGATTCGCAAATCTGTATTGTAAGGCTTGCCAATGTCGGTTGCCTGTCAAAGGCTTGCTCTCATTCGGAGAAATTGAACTGTATGGGTCACCCATGACCGCTTAGTAGCTGCGTGATGTAGAAATCCACTTCCCCGTGCCTCAATATCGGGAATCAACGCAAACGTTCAACGCCCTTGTGGATCTTGTGGATCTTTGTCGTTCCTCCATTTTTAATGTGCCCGCGCGTCTCTCTCTTGATTTATTAAAAAACCTCTTGACTTCTGTCGCATGGATGTCTACGGGTAGATTTTCCGCGATGACACATATCGCGTCTTGCGAGAAGGTTCGTACTTCGTCTTCGTACCTTACCAACATTGTGCCTGCCGGAAGATCACTATCGTACTCACGTTCCAGAGTGTTTGTCCTAGTACTGAGCCCTGAAGTCTATTACTGCTACTGTCAGTTACTTTGTACTCCTTGACCTCATCATCCGTATGATATAAGAGCAGCTACGACGTAGGTATGGTGACACTCCATAGTTTTCTGGTACCCGCATAATTAGCTTTCAGCTCGCCGAGTTGAATGAGTTTTTTACATGCAATGTTACAATTGCGCAGTATTTTTTTCTGCCACCGATTACCGCTTGCTGCTTCTCGTGCAATATCCATAATCGTGTGGATCGCATCCATCGCCTTTACGAAAACCAAACTGTTGGCCAGATAGTGCACCCGATCTCTTCGAAAACTCTTGCAGCCTGTCGCATATAATACTTTGCCAGCCGTAACCAGCATACATAGTGGACGATATGATGATGGTTGCTCAGGCGGCTTCCCTAGTTTTAAGGGTAGCATCAAACGATGCTGTTTCCATAGATCCTTTCATGCATTGTGAGTTATATTTGTATTTGAATAGAAGAGACCTACAGTTTTATACCGCGTCCGGATGACAAAGTGAAATGTTTTTCATAGCAAATTGTTATTCTTGGAGGTTTGCCAACCAAGGGGTGGTGCCGTTTAGAGACATTTTTATTTTTGATTTTTCAATCGGGCCGAGTATCGAACTCAACAAGGCAGACTGCTTTCTGTCCCCTTCTGATATTTACCAAGAGTGCTTGAAATCGTTTTAAACCCTAGGTAGGTTTTTTTATACCTTTTGGAATCATTTGATCAGCTATAGAGGGAATACCGGTTCGAAAAAGGGCTCTGTGGTGGAACAGGTTTTCTCAACTGAGCTCTTCCATCTGAGTCTAATCGAAATCTACATAAATTTTTTAAATACGCTGTACAAAGTTTCTGCAGTCTACAAATAGAGCTACAAATTGTATAATAGTTTAGTAGTAATTGTTTGTTATAATTAAAGTTTCAATATAATTAAAAAATACAAATGTGTAAAAAGAAAAAAAAAAATTAACAGAAAAATTTGTAATTCTATGCACGAACATTTTTGCTGCATGCAGTTAATTAAATGAAATTAATTAAAAGACTTTGTTGGAATTTTTAATTTTTAATGCAATGACGTCAAAATTGTCAACAATCAGTAGAGGAATTGCTATAATTAATTTGCTATATGTAGGTAGACATATTTAAAAAATGCAATTTACATTTACACTTAAACTACAAGTAGTTACATACTATTTTTTATTTATGGCAAATATTTGCTATAATTTTTTTTATAGCAAATATTTGCTATAATTTTTTTTTTACTATAATGGTGTATATGCTTTTATTTTGATTTTTACGTAATTTGTCACTCTCTGTGATGGTGTTACAAAATTTGTCCATTATTTTATTTTTCTTTTTTTCTAATTTTTTCTTCAAATATTTTTTTTTTATATTTTGCTTATAATTTTGTTTTGTTTTTTATTTAAGTATTTATTCCACATATACACGTTTACTCACTCACACTTTATTAGATTAAATTGGCCTGCCCAAAAATAAGCGTACAAAAATTTGTTGCACTTGCCATAATTATGGTTATCTTAAAAGCTATAATAAGCAATGGTAACTGTACAATAGTAGCGCATGCTGTGATTAGAGCATATCAATTTGGGCATTTGAACTTAATTTATAACTTTTTATTTTTGCACGAACTATTGATTAATGTGTTTGGATGGAATAGTGTGGAAATATGTTAGGTACACACGATCTCTATGGAGATAGATAAAATCTATAGATAAAATATCTGAAAAACTAAAAGCCTTTAACGTTTTTTTGTTATAAATCAAACAATAGCACTTCAAATTAAACAAATTATGATAATTGAACGCTGTGGGTTTAATTTATATCGAAAATATAGCGCATATGGAATATGTGGAGTAGATAATATACCCAGATAAATTATCTATGAAGTAATCTAAAATGTTGTTATATTCCCTTTCTTCTCATGATTAGTAATGATTTTAGTAATCTACATCATTTAAAAACTAAAATTAAAAACTTAATTTCAGGAAATATTAAATTATTTTTATTTTTACATTTTTCTACCACACAACAACTACATACACATACATTAAAATCATTTTGGCAAACTTTTATCTTTATTATTTTTATTGCAATTTTTTTTTATTCTCTTTTCTTCACACCCTCAATTATTTACACACAATATTTACAGTGAAATTCAATAACAACCAAAAAAGAAAACAAAAAAGCAAAAGTCATGACGTCTTCAATGAAAAAAAAAAAAAAAAAAAATTGAAACATAATAGATAGATAATTTTTGTTTTGTGTACTTTTCCTATACACATAAATAAATATCGCAATCAATGAATAAATAAAAACAAGGTTGTTTAAATAAAACATTTTAAAGTTGGGCTAAAAAATTAAACTAAAATAAACATAAATAAATTTATATTAAACAACACACAAGAAAAGAAAAAAAAAAACAGGAAAACTTTTATAATTAAACTATAAATAATAATAAAGCAAAAATGAAATGAAATTGATTTTGATTGTAGCAAATTGTGGGTATAATTTAACGCTTGGTTAAATTTTTCGCAAGTATCATAGACAAAGGCGTTTACAGCATTTTAGGTAACGAAATAAAATTTAAAATTGTAGTATGAAATAGAAATAATTAATATAAATACTACTGTCCTGAAAATAGAATCTGTATTGGAATAGTCTACGGATAGGTCTGTAAATGATCTTAGATTCGTTGTAAAAATAATTGATTTTAAATAAATGAAATAATGGTTGAGCAGTCGCTGCAGGGTGCCGGAGTTTGATGCTCGAGTCAAAAATGGCACCATCTCTTGGCCGGTAATGGCAAACCTCCAAAAGTAAAAATTGCTTGAAGCTTTTCATTTCGGCGTACATATTCTGCTTAAAACTGTATCAAGGGTTTTGCAATAGGAACATAACAATTTTGTATTAAAATACAAACGCACCCTTCATTTTTTTGATCTGACAATGTCAAAAAGTCATTCAAGGTTTGCATTTTTACCATGATAAAGTTCATGAACGAGCAATTTTTAGAAATTATTAAAAATTACTACCGAAAAAGTCGGTGGTTGCTACTTAAAGAGCGCTCACTCCAATTTTCGGTCGTAATAATCGTCCCACTTGACAAACCGTGCGTGCTATAGTCGATAAATTCGAGTCAACGTATTTACTATTAAATGTTCCTGTGCCAGTGAGACAACACACCGGTCAAAGTAAAAAAAATATCGCAGCCTTGAGTGCTTCAGTTTAAAATGAGCCAAATTGGTCGATTCCACGCCGTTCGCAAGAATTGGAAATCTCTCAGTCCACATTGTGGCAAATTTTGCGTAAAGATTAAATTAACTTAAGAAGTGAATTCCCATGATCATTTGAAGTGCCGAAGCTTCTCCGATTGGATTCTGCTAAAGTTTGAAGAAAGTCCTGAATTTAATCGAAAAATCATCTTCAGCGATGAAGCTCATTTTTGGCTTAATGGCTTTGTCAATAAGCAAAATATGCGTTGTTGGACAGCAACAAATCCACATGTGCTTCAATAGACTCCATTGCATCCAAGTTACCGCGTGGTTGTGGCTTTCATGCCTTAGTTGTGATTGGATTGTATTTTTTTGTCAATGAAAATGTTCGCCATGTTGCGGTCAATGGAGTTTACTATTATGCCATGTTGGGAGACTATTTTTGTCCAGATTTGGATGGGCTTGACATCAGTGATATGTGATTCTAATAAGATATCATACAGCTGATCAAACAATTAATCTATTGTAGGGGAAGTTCGGTAATCGTGTAATCTCTCGAATGACCACCTCGCTCATGCGATTTAACACCGTTGCATTTCAATTTATGGGGTTACATTAGGTCGTTGTTTTATGCCAACAACGTTAGAGGAGCTCAGGGACAATATCGAACGCGAAACTGCCAACATTTCGGCCGATATGTGTGGAAGAGTAGTGAAAAACTGGCTCCAAAGAATCGATCGCTGCAAACGTGCTTGCGGTGGACATGGATTTTCAGTTTTCTTACCAAAAAAAAAATAAAATCAATAAAAATCTTAATCCAATACTTTTTCATAGTAAAATTTTTTCATACATAATATTATAAGTCTTAGACTAGTGAAAAATAAAAATTGTATTAAATCCTAGTTCCGGTTATAGCAGGAATTCTATATTTCAAAAATCGACTTGAATTTCTGCTTTCAGATATTCTAAAATCGAAATATCATGTCAAGTAAATATAATCAGGGGTCTGTCTAGGCGGCTCTACCAAGAAAGAAAATCGGAGCTAGGAAAAAAAAAAAATTTCCCATTAGCCTTATCTTATTATTATATTAATGCTCGGCTATAGTCAGTGATCAGCTTTACTGCTCTTTTAGTACCATTTTTCTTTAATTTCCAAATCCATACTGTTGGCGAAAAAGAAAAACGCAATCACCCTTCTTCACTAGGGCGAAAAATACTAGAAAATTGGGATATTAAACATTTATGTATTTTTAATGAGCATTAACCCGGGACCAGATGCATTGATTCCGTTCACACATCCAAACCAATATGATATATATACTTACAGTGACACAAAAAACTGTTCACTTAAAGAAGAAATGTTGGGTCACTGTAAATAACAGCGCAGAAAAGTTTGTGCTCAACTCGACGAACGCAAAGGAAAAACAATTTTTTAAATCAGATAATATCCAAAATGGTCTCAAAAGTTCCGAAATTTAAACCATAAATTCCGATTTTTTTAAATTTTTTCAGGCAAAGTTTTTTCAAATTTCAATGCTTTATTTTAATGCTCCTTACGGTCCCTCTGCTCTCAATTGGTATACAGACGGCTCGAAAATGGACTGCGGTTCTGGTGCCGGTGTTGTAGGAACCAATACTAGAATCACAATCCCTCTGTGTATTTGGCCCAGTGTCTTTCAAGCCGAAATATACGCAATTGAGACCTGCGCTCATATAAACCTGTATAAAGGTCTTAAAGGCGCAAATAGTGTAATTTTTTCAGACAGCCAGGCGGCTCTATTAGCACTCTCTTCATGGAGTTTTTCCTCTAAACTGGTGAAAGAGTGTTTTGAGAGTCTCCAGCGCCTGTCTACCCGTAACAAAGTGACGCTTTGTTGGGTACCCGGCCACTGTGACATTGTTGGTGACATTATTGGCCGATGAACTGGCTAGACAAGGTTCATCTACCAAGCACATTGGCCCCGATCCGTTCTGTGGAGTCGGCTGGACCTCTACGAAATCTATCGTTGAGGAGTGGTCTAAGGCAAAATGGCTAGAGTATTGGAACTCTATCCCAGGTTTAAGACAGGCAAAAGCACTTATCATTCCGCTTGCCCAAAATAAGCCCATCTCTTATCCCAAATCTGACCTTAGGCTACTGGTGGGCTACATATCTGGACAATATGGGCTCAGATATCACCTAAACAAAATAGGTCTGTCTAATGAGACAGAGTGTCGTCTATGTCTGGAAGATGACGAGTCGACATCTCACATTCTGTGTGAGTGTCCGGCCTTGGCTCGGCTCAGAGGAAGAATTTTTGGTATTCCTTTTCTGACGGCTAATCACATAAAATCTTCTTCTACAAAAGATGTCTTGACTTTTATTAGGTCAGCTGAACGTCTTTTGTCATAAAATGGGGAATGGCACAAAAGATCTTTTAGGTCTCAGTGCCTGGTTGGGCTCCCCTAAATAATAAATAATAATATCCAAAATGGTCTCGAAAGTTCCGAAATTTAAACCATAAATTCCGATTCTTTTAAATTGTTTCAGGCAAAGTTTTTTCAAATTTCAAAGCTTTATTATGGCTCCTTACAAGTACAAAAGCTTTAATCTAATAATTCTTATTGGCACAGCAAGATGTTCAAATCTTATAATTTTTTAGAAATGCAGCATGATTGTATAAAAAGTATAAAGCAGTGTCGGGCAAACTAATACATAAACATGAATGCTTGTGTGTGTGTATCTAAGAGAGCGATCTACTGTTATTTACACTGTAAATGATATGCTATCTTGCTCTTTCTTATAGGAAGGGTGATTAAAAGTAGTTTTTTAAGAGCAAGACAATAATATTACCTGTGAGACATCATCTTGTCAAAGTTACTGAAAAATCCTCTCAGTTTCTACTTATGTACTCGTTAATGTCAACTGATTTGCGTTGGCGAAATAGCTTGCACACGAATGCCATTGTTCGTTAATAGTTCGTACGCTAGTATAAAAAGTTAAAAGGAAGCGTCGCTTATGTAAGAAAGACAATGACACTCTAATAAAGAGCAAGAAAATTCGCTCTTAAGTTTATGTAAGATTCTTATTTAATTCAAAAAATATTTGTTAGTGCAGTTTGTATTACTACGAGCCGATAGATAACATTTTCCTCTGAAGAAAATACGTTTTTATATTTTTTGCCTTGAGTAATTCGCCATAAAGTTATAGCTACCAACTCTAAATCAAAATATTAAAATTAAAATAACTTTCTAAGCCTTTTGGGAAAGAAAATTACCCACAAAAAAAAAAAAAAAAAAAAAACGCTAACTAATAATAAGGAATTTAAAGAATGTCAATAACATTTAAAATAACAGCAGTAGCAATAACAACAAAATTATTTTTTATACTCGTACATATTTACGCAATTCGGTGGCATTAAAACATATGTTACTTGTCTGTTGACGAGCCATAAAAACGTAAAATGTAAAGTTTTATTTTTCTATTTTTACAAAAACCATAAACACCACAAAAACCACTAGTAGCTACTTTTTTTTAACCTTAAATACTCGTAATCTTAAGCACGTCACATAGACAAAAAAAAAAAAAAAAAACACTAAAATAAGTGCTAAAAACATATTTAAATATGTACACTAGCAAGAAAAAACATTAAAAAAAAAATATAAAATATAGAAAAAACTTGTGGCCAAAAGGTGTTGAAATGTAGTTAAACAGAACAGCTGAGCGAGCGCTTTGTTGTGCACAGTATGCATGCAAATATATAGAGCATGTTGCTCAAATTTTATGGTATAAGAGAGAGAGAGAGAGAGAGAGAAATATTTGTGTATATTGCAAATTACTGAAATGCAAGATTAAGCGATAGAGAGACAGAATTAATAAAAGTGAGAAAGCCTTCCAACAATTTTTGTTCTCAATTATTTCATATTTCTGAGTAGGTATAAATAAAAAGAGCATACAAATCAAATTTATTCTCCCAAATAGTGATTTATGCTTTTAACTTGATTGAAGTTGTTTTTTTAATTTTACGAGCGCCTATTTAAACATACTTAAATTTCAGCTAATGGAGGCGGCGATGATGGTGTGCCGCCAATACAAAAAAAATAAATACGAAAAAATCAAAAACATTAAATTCCAAACATTTTCAAAATGCACTCACTCACACACACACACACACAAAGAAGTCTTGCCAAATTTTTATGCACAGTAGCTACAAAAATTTTAATAATTAAATAATACGCACACACAGAGACACGTTAGTTAAATAAAATTTTGATGGTTTCATTGGTGAATGCTTCGTCGTGCGATTTACGCATGTTGCATGGCATCCAAAAATGGTCAAAATATTAATCTAAGTAAAACCAGAAAACAAGAAAGAAGCCTGCCTGCAAACAGTAACAAACCAACAAGCTAGATAGCTTGCAACCAATGCTGGCTGGTAATAATGGTGTCTAGTAGTATATACTTTTCTTTTGACGATTTCATCAAACTTTTAAACTAAAATTCAATCATCGCTAAAGTTTAAAAAGCAAAATATTTTAGGCCCAAGTGTGTGAAAAATTATTGAAGGAACGCGAAAGCAAAAAAAAAATAAAAAAATTGAATTTTGTGTATTTTGACACATAACAAACATGACGGTTTTGACAGTTAAATGATTTATATGAATTTCGAATCATATTTCTTTGATATTGGAATTCATTTGAAAAGTTTATGAAATATCCGTAGTAGAATGTTGATTGCGTGAAGGCGGCGGCATTTACCATATTCTGATAATACAACACTGTATTAAATTGTTTAAATTGAAAACGTCCTCTGATGTTTTAGATATAAATAAGAAACTAATTATCGTCCTTAACTTGTCATTTACGAAATTATTCCAAGCTATTCTTGCAATTGACCAATTATAATCGTTGAATTCTCTTGAGTGAGAGAAAAATCCTCTCATTATGCACAGTGGAAATATTAGCTCAATTGATATTTCTCTTTGAGAAAAAAACTTCCAGAATATTGCTTTGAATCAGTGATGGGCAAACTAACACAACTGCAATTTGTGTATATGAACTTAGAAAAATGTGAAAAATAAATTTCAGTCGATGATGAGACTTTATGCGAGCATGTTGTACCTGACTTGTCGTTTTTTACACTAAAAAAAAAAAGGTTCAATCACCAACGTTCGCTGGCATGCGCTCTAATGTCTTTTCAGACCAGATCGACTCGACTAGCGAAAGTTAACGTGCGTTGATACAGCAATCATTTGTTTTCACCAAAAAAAAGGTTATCTTAAACTGACTGACTCATAGCTGAATCATTTGCATACTTCAAACAAATGAATATCTCAATCTCTTACTTGAAATTGATTTATTCAAAGCTAAATCAGTTATCTACAGTTGATCGATTCATAAAACTGATTGACTCACAACTGAAACAGCTTTAAGTTGATTGATTCATAGCTGAATTACTTAGATACTTCATGCTGATTGATCCATGAGTAAATCTTTCTCTTCAATCTGATTAGTTTATAACCGAATCAGTTATCTACAGTTGATTGATTCAAAATTTAATCAGTAAACTAAAGCTGATTGACATATAACTGAGATAGTTACTCTAGGTTGGTTGGCTAATAGCTGAATCAGTTACATAACTAAATCTGATAGATTGATAGCTGAATCAGAAAACTAAAATTGATTAATGCAATTATATAACAAAAACTAAGTGATTCATAACTAAATCTTTTTTCTAAAGTTAATTGATTGCTAACTGAATCAGTTACATACCTAAAAAATATTGGTTAATACTGAATTCTTTACATAACTAAACTCGATAAATTTATAGCTAAACTTAATGTATTCCTAGCTAAATCATTTACCTGGAACTTATTGATTCATAACTGAATCAGTTACAAATTAAAAAAAGTTACCGGCTATATTGTTACCTAAAACCGATTGATTCGTAGCTGAATCACTAAGCTGAAAATAATTCATTTATAACTAAATTAATTGTATGTCATAACTAAATCTGTTACTTAAAGTTGATTGATTAATAACTGAATCAGTTACACACTTAAAAATTACCGATTTAGCACTGAATGCATAAAAAACTCGATAAATTTATATCCGAAACTTGATGTATTCATTGTTAATTCAGTAACCTGAAGCTTATTGATTCATAGCTGAATCAGTTGCAAACCGAAAACTATTACCGGCTATATAGTTACTTAAAACTGATTGACTCATTGCTGAATCACTAAGCCAAAAGTAATTGATTCACAACTAAATTAATCATATGTCAATAACTGAGTAATTCATAACTTAATCTATTACCTAGAGTTAATTCATTAATAACTGGTTCAGTTACATACCTAAAAATTATTGATTCAGAACTGAATCCATTGCATATAAAAAACTCGATAAATTTATATCTGAAACTTGATGTATTCATACTTAAATCTGTAACTTGAAACTTATTGATTCATAGCTAAATCAGTTACAAACCAAAAACTTTTACTGGCTACATAGTTACCTAAAACTTATTGACTCATAATTGAATCAGTAAACCAAGACTAATTGATTCACAACTAAATTAAGTGTATGCTAATAACTGAGTGATTCATAACTAAATCTATTACCTTAAGTTGATTGATTAATAACTGAATCATATATATAACTAAAAATTATTGATTCAGCACTGAATCCATTGCATTTAAAAAACTGAATGAATTTATATCTGAAACTTGATGTATTCATAGCTAAATTAGAAACTTAAACCTTATTGATTCATAGCTGAATTAGTTACTAACCAAAAACAGTTACCGGCTATATAGTTACTTAAAACTGAATGACTCATAGTTGAATCACTAAAGCTAAAACTAATAGGTTCATAGCAATGCCAATGATATATCAAAAACTGAGTGATTCATTAATAAATATATTACCTAAAGTTGATTAATTAATAACTGAATCAGTTACATTCCTAAAAATTATTGAGAAAATATGTGAAAATGATTATTAATGCCATTTAAAAAGAATTGCACAAAAATTATCTACCAATACCAGTACCAGTACCGTTATATTAAACTTTTCTATTCCCATTACTATAGATCCTTCGAAGATAGTAAAAGTGAATTGAATGAAATGATGAAAAAGAGTGTTGTGTATAATAACAAAAAAAATTATTTTTTGTGTTTTATAAAAAAATCATATTAATTTCTAAAAAGTTATAAAAATTTATAAAGAATATTATAAAAAAAAAAAACGCAAAAGAGTACGATACACCCACATAAACTTATGAAAGTGAAAATGTCCTTATGCGCTTATCCGCAAGTACGCATCTACGAAGATTTTGATAAAATGAGCGCCAAAGAAGTTTACTACAATGAAGCGGGCAACAAAATCACGGTAAAGTTACTACACTTTCCGGATGTGCCGCCCGAGGAAATGCATAAAATTAAATTCGACGATGACGATGATGATGAAGTGATTGATAGTTCCAACATTGTCATCGATGAATGTAAAAATGGAAGCTGTGTAGGCATAGCAACTGAAGCAATCCAAAAATACAAAAAGCAAGAAGGTGAAGAAAACGAACAGCTGGATAACGAAGACGAAGAAGATGAGGTTGACGAAGATGATGATGCTGAAAAAGAAGCAGATGAAGAGGAGGAAAAAGAAATAGCAGAAAATATGGAGTTAAATCAAACAAATGCATCAACTACCACCAACACCAATTCACCAAAGAAAATTTTACGTAAAAAATCTGCAGGCAATTTATTACATGCACGTAAATGTAGCATTGCATTTGCGCAGGCGCATGGGATACAAATAACAAAAACACCAACAACAGAAACACCCACCATTATGATACCACCAAAAGTTGCATATACTACATTCGGTGGTGGTGGTGGTGCCATAGGAGATGGCATTGTTGTTGGAGGTGGCAGTTTACGCCGCCAATTTCAGCTGCTGCAACGACGTTCTCCCTCACCGAATGGCGGCGGCGGTAATAATCTATGCCCGGGTTATACGCAATATTCAAAATCATTGCTGGAAGTGCCCATGCCACGTGATTATGGTTATGCCTCAAGTGATGATTTAAGTTCTGAATGGGATTCTGACGTTTCAACAACATCGGCAAGTCGTGGTCAAACGCAAGCAAAGAAGGTAAGATGCAAAACTTCAATTCTCTTCTCCTTTTATAACTAAGTTGAATATAAAAATAGTTGTGTGTGTATGTGTGAAGCTTTTGAAAAATGCCGTCACTGTTGCCGCCTACTCGTAGTTGTCCGCCTTTGAAAATTATCACTCATTGCATGCTGCAATTGCAGGCAGCAATAGTCACGATGTTATTGCCAGTGATGCCATCTTTTTTGCTGTTTGCCTGCCGGTCGATTGTCGTCGTTGTTTCTGTTGCGTCATTTTGATTATTTTTATTTTTACTATAATTATTAACTTGTTTGAATAATTTTTTTTCGTACATATTTTTGCAATTGTGTTTTGGTTGTTTTGTTGTTGTTGTTGTCATTTCGTGTTTACTTTTTTTTTGTTTTCTATTCTATTTTCTTATTACCTGACGTGACTTTGTCGCAAGTGAATGAATTAATTTAGTATATGCCAGTTTTTCATTCATAAAACTTTAGAATAATTAAATTCGCTATAAAAATAATATTAAATAAATTATCTTCTTTTTTTTTGGAGTTGTATTGTCGTTATTTATACAAAAAAAAAAACCTACGTGAGATCGTTATCGCATGATAGATATATAGTTAATTTTAAAACTTCATGCGTGTCTTCATTCAGTATTGTTAGAAATTTTATAGCGTTACTATTTTAGTTATAACGTGTACTTAGCTATGGCAATAAAATAATAAAATGATAATATGTTATGCCATAAATATACATATTTACATATATGTATGTCATATGATATAGTTAGTATACTATTAACTACGTAAGTAATGAATTTATTTGGATTTCCCCATTATTATTTAGTTCCATACGTCAGTGGAGAATATCTTGAATATCTTGAACTTTGTGTTGAGTTCAGTGTACATATACTAGGCTGATTGGACTTTCAGTTTTTATTTCTGATCAAACAGTAAGATCTCGTACCATCTTTACACCTAGAAAATGTTTTCAATCGGATCGCATCCTATCCATTCTTTGAGTCTCCAGTCTTAAAATCGCATTGAAAAAAAAATAATTTTCATAATTTTTTCCATGACATATGATAGTGGATTGTACACTGAATCCAAATCCTTACACATAATTTGCATAATTCGCTTAGTGTTCGAGTTAATCAAGCTGAGATATTATTATTGTATTATTAATTAATGTAATGTGCACTGTGACCTGAGGGTCTATTAGTCCCATCCATGTTAGAAAGCTTAGTATTAGACCTAGTTACTTCTAGAGATTTAAATATTTCGTCTGGTATCATAATAAAACAGTTTTCTAGTACCACAGTAAAAGAAATGAAAGAAGTTCCCCTGAATACGGAATTGTATCTGAATTGGCTGTAAATTGCCATATTTTTCAGATATGTCCTTGAGAAGAAGAATCCTTTGTATAAAGTAGACAAATATTATTTGTTATGGTCGAGAAAATAATTTTTAAAAAAATTGTTTATAAATTGAAATTGATTCCAAAATATATGTAGTCTCTTTTTTGGTAAATAAAAATACATTAATGAACTGAACACTGTGTAGTTTTGGTAAATAATTGGGTGTATAACTTGAAAATGAGGATTTTTTTTACAAAAATATAACGTTATTTCAATAACAAATTGTATGATGCCATAGATTCCTATGTAAATCTTTCAGGCAAAATATGGATTATGAACGAATCAATCCAATTTTTGGTACTTACAACTGAAGTAAAGCGTATTCCAGTAAGGACATTCTGCATCGATCGAAATAAGTGATAGTCAGTCGGGGTAAGGTCTGGTGAATACGGTGGGTGAGGTAAAACTTCCCATCCACAAGTCTATGGTAATTTTTCGGTCCCTGCTCTCTTCAAACGAATCAATTGTTTTCAATACAGTTCTGCCGTATTAGTTTCACCAGGCTTTAGCGGCTCGTAATAGATGACACCCTTCTGATCCCACCAAATACAGAGCATTACCTTGATGCCATGAATATTCTACTTCGGCGTTGATGTTTCTGGTTGGCGGGCTTCGCATACGACTTCTTGCGCTTTGAGTTGTCGTAATAAATCCATTTTGTGTCGTCAGTAATAATTGGATATCAAAAAGCCTTATTTTTATAGCGCTAAAGCAGTATCTCAGACATGAAAAGTCGTCTTTCGACGTCCCTCGGCTTCATGTCGTTTGACACCCAGTTCCCCTCCTTTTGAATGAATCCCAATGATTTCAAGCGCTGTGAAATTGCTGCTTGAGTAACTCTCACTGTTATTACAAGTTCCTCTTGCATTTGGTATGAGTCCTCATCGAGTAACATCTCGAATTCTCCATCTTCGAATTTTTTCACTTGGCCAGGGCGTTCGTTATCGTCCGTGTCAAAATTTCCACTTTTAAAGCATCGAAATCAGAACTCAGACGTTTTAATCGATGGAGTATATACACCGTAAACTTCCGACAGCAATCAATGACTTTCAATAGCACTTTTTTCGAATTAACCCCTCGGTGGGCGCGTCTCCGCAAATTATTTAACTTATGTTTTTCAAATACTAATCGTAGTAGTCGACCGCTGCCACTTCAACTGCCTGTGTAAGTTTTGAGGTTTTGAGATGCAACTTGGTTTACCGTTAACCGTCGATTTCTGCGTTACATCGTTTAGCTGCTATTTGTGTTTGAAAGTTGGTATCTCGGTTTTGCGACTAAATTACCGCGGCGCGGCCTAACGTAGAACTTTTCAGAGCGCGCCCTCCGAAGGGTTAAAGAAAAAATGTGAAACTTCCGCAAATGTTGTTCATTTGGCACGTATGCTGACATGTTTGTAGCGCAAAAAGGTTAACTTGAACAAAATCAATATGAGTAATTAAAACACAAAAGTAGTTGCAATATTGCCAGGTGTGATTCAGTACAAGTTACACCAACAATTTTAAGTCCCTCATTATTCCTTTCATGTTTTGTTGACGGTCCAAGTTGGTTCAGATCTCGTTCAGGCTTAGAATCTCATCATCTTCAGTCCGATCAGTGGAACTTCATCTTTCATTTTTACTTTTTTTACTTCCTCTTCATTATATCTTTCTTCTTCCATGTCTTGCTTTTGCCGTGATATCAAATTTCCATCGGTTAAACTACTTAGTCCATGTCATGTTCATCCGATTCGCTTTGCCACTGACGTTAAAAAAAAATTTTCGATGCCGTTCCCTGGTGATGGTTGCATTAGTTTAGATAACGATATAACGTAGGTTCGAATTAGTTTAGATAACGAGGTTGCAGGTTACGTCGAAAACCTGACATGCTAGAGTTTTTTACACTTTGGATTCAGATGCAGCAACCCCAACAACATATAATAAACATGGTTCGGGGCTCGAAAAAAAATTGTATGAAGTTTCTTGAGATTATGTCAGAACCCTGACGTGCTGGGGTTTTTTGGACCTGGGATTCGGATTCAGCGATCCCAAAAACCAATAGTAAATATGGTCTTACCTCCAGACCCGAAAAAACATTTTTTTTGTGTGGCTGCCTTATCATAGAGAGAATTCCCTTTCCCAACGCACATAATGGCTCCACTCCAACGAAAGGAATTTCTTCGCTAGCCTGGATCGTAGCTCGATTTTGTGAGCTGAGAACATTTAATTTCTCAAAGCTTTGATATCCGCTTGACTGTCATTCCTAGACAACAGATTCTATACCATCACCTGTAAGAAATTCATCTGTATACCAGGTTACCATTCGTTGGTTTATCTTATAGGTTTCCGATATACTCTTCCAATTCTTTTACTGTTAAGTCCATTTTTTGCGATTGTATAACGAATGTTTAAATTGGGTAAACTACACTAACATAAATTTTCTTTATTATGTTTGTGAAAATGTTTGCTTAGTTGCTTATGCTATTCTGTTTAACAAAGCCGAAAAAGCAGCAAAACTACTTTTTTAAATATAATTTACCATTACTTATATTCTACACAAGTTGATCCAAATATTTTCTTTAAGAAATTTGGAAATAACTTTAATATAAAATTCCACATTCGTATTCGCATCCGCTAAACTGACATCCGTTACATCACTAACCTTGCAAAAAATACTTAGTTTCCACATTTTCTGTCGTATTCTGGCGTAACAAAAAAAGCTATCAGACATTAATTTAGATTAATTCAAAACTAATCGAAAATTGAAAAAGTATTTTTCACAGCAAATCGTTCTTTTTCACAATATTTGTTTCAGATTTATCGCAAAATAGATAGGAAAGAGATAGGAGAAAACTGAAAAAGTATTTTTTTTTTAAACGTTTACTATCAAATGAAAAAAGGTTTCATGTAATACCCAAATTTTTGATGGACTGTGTTTTCTAGATTAAGAAAAGATAAGACACGATAAGGAAAGATAAGACAACGTCAGAAGTAATATCTCAAAAGAGATCATCATCATGAAATTCGAAAGGGACGCTGAATATACTTTGGGTCAGGTCGAGTTAACTGATTCTGTTAAATAAATAAATCACTCCGCATTATAAGGAATTTTCTACTTCACGGGCACCACAAATTCCGAGTGCTTGGGGCATCAGAAGAGCTTAATCCGGCCCTGCTTCGAATACTGCTAGTGCAATAAATGCAACCTTGTGGCTATTACGTAATTATTACGCTTAACACGAAATATTTGCGTAGCCCCTTCAATTTCGCGTTAACCGCACTTCATTGTATGGTCATAAATCACTTTAAATATCTTATTTTTAGATTTATTCACAGCTTGTGACATTATGAGAATCTAATTTGCGAAAAAAAGTTATATAAAAATAGTTACATAACACCGAAAATATTCTACTAAAAAAAAAACTGAATTCTATTTATGTCATGAACATTCCTGGCCGTAATTTGTTTCAGTTTTATTTGATGAATTCATAATTATTTTCAGTTTTAGCGTTTAAAATTCAAAAGACGCTCATGAATTAAGTTTAAAAATGTATGCAAAAGTACGTACGTATTAAAAGAATAATTGCTTACGTCTGTGAAAAAAGTTTATGTGTACTAATATTTTTCTTTGTGTGTATACGTACATAAGATTTGACATGAGAATGGATTTGATTTAATTCTTTTTTTTTTATTGTAATGACGCTTCAACAATGCAAAACAACGTCAACAATAGGAGTTAAGTATGAAAACCTGCACAAACAACAAGTTCATCTTAAAAACAAAAAATTGTTTTAAATGCAAAATGTATGTATTTTATATTAAGAAAATAATAAAATAAAATATAAAATAAAACAATAACAAAAATGATTTATTAACTGGATTAAGCCAAAAACGGTAAATCGCGTAAACATACAAGTTGCAATTCATGTAAATAAACGGATGTGATGTGGGTATAACTAAAATATATGAAGCTTGATGCCTGCTCTATGTGATGTCAAGTATCTGTGTGGAGTATACCCAGTAGGAAATGTTAATAAGTGCTCTTTATGGAAGAGCGGGTATATTACTAGATGATTTTTTCTTTATAAATCTCCGCAAATTTTGCTTAGCAATCAGTGACATCTGCAGAAGTTGTGTAATTATAAAGGAACTAGAAAAACTTTGTATGGGTAGTTATAAAGTCCTGCTTCTTATTTCTTTGAGAACCTGAGAAATCACATATATAACAAGCTATCGAATTTATTTTACTTACTCTGCATCAAAAGGATTAAATTTTTCAACGAACTATTATCATTAGAATAGATTAGTTTTTACCTTTTTCCCCTTTTTAACCCAGACGAGGAAGAATTGATTAATCGCTCACTCAGCGTTGTAACTTTTCCATTTCCAGCCAAGTGCTTGCTTTATCTCCGTCGCATGCTGGTCATCCGATACTGTACTATTAATTGTTTCAGACTGAAATTACAAATTCGAGGGGAGGGGAGGGGAGTGGAACAAGGTGAAAAATTCCCACGGGCTCTTTAAAATAAGTGATTTACCATTTACCATCAATGGGAATGTTATCAGCCCCTGTGAAAAGCATTACTTTTCAATTACTATTCGGTTCCGCAGCCACAGCTTTTGGTTTCAAGGCAAATGGACAATTAATGTTTTAAAATTCAAAACTAATTAACAATATCAAAATTTCTCAAGTTTGGAAATTTTGTTTCGTTGTTCATTTTAATGCCCATTTGAGTGTTCACATTAATTTTTTATTTTTTTTGGCTCTTATGGCGGAAATTCTGACAGTTCACTTTGTTTCGCCAACTATTGAAAATTTTTATTTTTTGACAATTTTTTTCGACGATTTGTCGCCGGCTTTGGTTTTTTTTTTGTATTTGGACAACTTGTTCGAATTTTGATATGAAGCGGCAGTACTTCTTCTCTTCTTTTATGACACAGCAACCCTTAGAAGGCCTAGATCAAGCTTATGTTTGTAAAGTTTTATGCTAAATCCAAACGGAAAAGAGACTGCCTACAATTTCCCCGCTTATTTATCAAGGCGTGGAAATTTCTTTGTAGAAGAAGGTGAAATATTTGGGACTCTTATTGGACAGGAAACTTACCTGTAAACCTAATATTGAGGGAAGAATTAGAAAAACCAAGTTGCTTTGTACACTTCCAAAAAAGCGGTTGGAATAAGGTGGGGACTGACTCCGCGAATGATGTACTGGCTATGGTCAGGCCTATATTGTTATATGGGATACTGGTATTGTGGAAGTTAAGTTACTTGAAGCTTCTGAGGGTTTTAAGGACTATTCTAAACAAAGCTCTGGAAGTGGTACTCAATCTACCGGCGCTGGATTTGGTAGGGAAACAAGTGGTTGCTTCATCTGTACTAAGGTTAAAAAGAACGGCGGTATGGAATGACCGGCAGATGGGTCACTCTACTATTCTATATACCCGGAGTAGTTATATCAAAGAGATTGATCACTTTATCACGAAACTCAACTTTGACAGGCACTTCAAGACGCATATTCTGTCGCGAAGGGAGTGGAAAACGACCATGCCATGGAGAAGGGGAGAAAACAATTTTTATACCGATGGATCCAAGCTTGAGGACAGTGTTGGCTTCGGAGTTTTCCCAAAAAAAACTAGAACTGGAACTGTCGGTTCGGCTTTTCGACCACTGCAGTATTTATCAAGCAGATGTCCTTGCGATAAATGAGGTAGCCGTTTACTTAAGTAAGCAGGCCGTTAGAAAAATTATTATAAATCCATCAGGTTCATTGTCGGTGGCAATAAAATCAAAGGTTGCTCAGGTTCCGGCGCATGAGAATATTGAAAAGAATTGTATAGTCGATGAGCTAGCTAAACGGGGTACTAATCTTCCCCTGTATACAGAATGAGAACATATTGATATACTTATTGCCACCTGTAAATTAATGTCTTGGGCAAACGAAAGCACTTTTTTAACGGCTAGGCTAATGCGGCCGAAATTTGATAGTAAAAAATATAGAGAACTGTTCAATCTTCCGAGAGAGGACATCTTTAAGGTCGTGGCTTGTATAAAGGTCATTGGTCTTTTGGCATGCATGGTCTCAGGCTAGGACTATTCTCTCATGAATACTTCAGAAGTTGCAGGGATGAAGTTGAACAGTTGAACACTTTTCTGTAGCTGTTCAGCTCTAACTGGAAGCAGAGCGGGCTCGTTAAGCAAATATGCCTTTAGGTATCTTACGGAAGTGTCTGGTGCTAAGATTAAACAAATCTAGCGTTTTATTAGAGCTTCGAAATGGTTTCAGCAGTAACTAAGAATTGGGGTTCCGTGTCGCAATGAACCCGGAGGATCTAAGTTAGTTGGTTTGGCAGACCGACTGCTAAAATAATAGAAATGATCTATGTTCAATTGAAAGACCCATTATGCACGTTTTTTGATTTAAACTAATTGATGTTATTCATGACCAACCTAAGAGAATGGTTCAGCTTTTAAAACACAGGCACTCTATATTCTGCTAGTATGTCTTGATGATGATGAATAGTTTCGGGACCGTAAGAAAACCTGAGAAAATAGACCAAAATAGTGTCCTGATTTTAATTCTCAGAAATATTTCATCCAAATATGATTCTTTTGTCTCTAAAGGATTCAAATTTATGGGCCTCAGGAGACCTTGTAGCCCTCAAAAGTAATTTTTAAATAAAATTTTCAGTACAATTTTTATATACATGGTTTTTCTAAAGATAGAATGAATATTTTAGTATTAACTTCACTTAAACCTTTCTTTACCTTGAACACAAAAGAGATAATATAGAAAAACTAAAGCTGGATTTGTATTGGAAAAAGTTCCTAAAAAGTTTCCATTGAAGACCTTTGGGTCACTGGTGACCCCAAACTTCAATTTCTAAAGAAAGTAATCAAAACTTTTAAAATATAAGAAATCTTGTTTGACTAAATATTTTTTTTTTTTATCAACAAAAACCGAAAGGTTGGTTACCAAGGTAACCAACCAGACAGTTATTCGGACAAAATTATTGAAATTGAAAGGGAGTGAAAATAGTTAAACAAAATAATTTTTTTTCTTTAAAAAAATTTGAAAAATCTGCAAAACTTGTTTTTGGTCAAGCGATGATCGCTTACTGACTCCCAAAGGGTTAATTATTTTTTTAACATTTACAAATTCACAGAATGAAAGATTAAGATGCCATTTTAATTTCAGAGTGAGTAAATTTATATAGCTGCTGCTGCATCCGTTTGTAACCCGTTCACTCTTATTCCCACATATCCCGCATTCTCCATAAATATTTAAATTAACGCGCCTTATATATACCCAGCAAGATATTACGAGGTTTGTATATGCATGAGCGCGCATAGACACACATACATAGAGATTTCTTCCTACATATACATGGAAATGATCATTGGCTGACATTCTGTTGTTAACGTCAACGACGTCATTTAGAACAAAAAAAGAAAACAAAAAAAACAGAAAAAACTTCAACAAGTGTAGGAAAGCAGCAACAGCAGCAGAAAAAAAATGAATTAATATTTAAAAGTATGAAGAAAAGAAAAAAAAAACGTAGTAATATTCATAATTTTTTATTTTTTTTTTTAGCTTTTGTTTTTTTTTTTCATATAATGCTTTAAAGATACTATACTATAGCAAATATGTTCGAGCAATAGCAAATTTTTGCCCGTTTGAGATAAATTTATACAAAGGTCTTGTTAGTATTTAGTAGCATTTTTCAAGCGGTTAGTTGCGCATTTATTTAGCAGATTCTTCAAGAAGTCAACACTAAAGAAACAAACAAAAAAAAAAAGCACGAGAAAAAAAACAGAAACTAAATAATTTTTTTTTTTTGTGTTGAGTTTTGAATTTTTTTTTTACTGTTTATTTTTAGTTTTTTTTTTAAGTTTAGTTTAAATTTTTTGTTTTGCTGTTAATGCATAATTATAATTTTAAACGTCAGCAAAATTGTTTTTCTTCATTGTCATTTGTGCGTGGCCGTTGCTTTACAACGCGCGGTAAATATGAAGTGAATTCGGTGCTATTTGCAGCAGCAGCTGCTGATTTTTGTGAAAATAAACAGAAACAACAACATCGCAAGGTAAACTCTTTTGAATTCAATACATTGTACATTGTGGTGGAAAGAATCGCTTCAGGATGGAGTTGCTCTGCTTTGTCAGCTTTAGAGTTTTACTTAGAGAGCTGGAAAACACCACTCAGTAAAACACTTGTTTTCTTTTTGAGAAGCAAATGATCTCTTGGCTTTAACCAAATTATTGATTTTTAAAAATACTTTCCACTAAAACTCTTGCTGAAAATCCCCTAAATTTAGAGTTATTGCTGCTATTGAAATTCCACAGCTAACGCAAATGATTCAGTTGTGTTCTTTTTAAGATTTAGCACTAATTTTTCGGCTTACTAATGCAGGGAATTTTCTTTTATGTAGGTATACTTTTTAATTAGTACCTATCCATATTTGGAATCAATGTTTATTGTAAATTACAAATGTATTTCCTGTTGGGTTTATTACCCACAAATTTTACATTCTCTCTCTCACTCCATTCTTTTTGTTCCCAATGTACATTTCAAATATCGGCGTACTATTTTTCTTACTGTTGCTGTTAAAATGCTGTTCACATGGGCGCAAGCATGAACGCTTGTCTGAAAGAGAGAGAATTTACATGAAGTCAAGTATAATAAAAAAAAAAATTTCGCATAATTTGGATTCACGTCTTACTTGATTTTCTGATTTTTCTATATTTTCCGTGTGCACTCCTTAATGATTAAAACAAGTTTTTTTTAAATCATTATTTTTCTAATAACTGTTTGGCTTAAAAATAAAAATATTGGCTATTTTGAGTTTCCGATTCAGATTTATAGTGGATCAAGTCCAAAAAAATACAATTTTGTGAAATTTTGACTTAGAAGCTTAACAGGCTTTTCAGCACATTTGGAATATATCACTGATTTGATTCTTATCTACAGCAATTGCCAGTAGTCTAACTTAGTTATCTTATACTATGTTCCCACTTTGCCGAAATTGCGTAGTTTCTGAAACTGCATTGAAATGTTCAATTTCGGAATATAAAAATATGTCAGACGAAACCACGGAAATGAGGTGGTTTGAACGAAACCGAATTTGAAACCAAGCAAAAATCTAATGCAACCCTGAATGCGTTCACTAAAATGAATATTGAAGTGAATTTGCTCTGGCTTTTCTATTCTGACATTTATATTTTACTTTGCTTACAATTTGTTTAGTATTAAGAAATGAAAATATAAAACAAGAAGTTTGTACAGTACGCGTGGAGGAGGGCTCATAACCTAGGTATGAACAGAAAAGGTAGCTGCGTATGAAAAAAAAAAAACAGTCATACATGTGAACAAACGGCGGAGGAGCTGATAATGCAGTTATTCTATCTAATACTATGTTCCCACTGAGCCGAAATTGCGTAGTTTCGGTAAATGGTTTTAAACGAAACTGTAATCGTTCACATTGTGAAGCTGGTTTCGATTATGGTTTCGTTTGATAGTTCATTGTTTATTTCTTGTCGTAAAATGTTTGCTATGAGCTCCTCTTCCCGCGCACTCCAAAAATTCCTTTTTTTATATTTTCATTTCTCCATATTAATCAAGTTGTACGCAAAGCAAAACATAAATGCCTGTATAGAAATGTCAGAGCAACTTCATTTTAATCTTTCGAAGGAAGACGTGCCGCAGAAAATTAGCCGCAAATAAAATTTTAAAACAAATGCTTAAAATATATTTCAATAATTTATAGCAAAAAATAAAAGCAATCACTTGTTTTATTTTTTACTATAAATAAGAAAAATTGCAGTCGATACTATGAAATTCACCTTGCGACTAAATTGCCGCGACGCACCCTCTCCTGTAACTTTTCAGAGCGCGGCCTCCGAAGGGTTAACCCTCTAACCCGCAATACTGAAATAATAAAAAAACAAACACCAGAATTTTTGTTTCCAGTTCTTATACACATAAAAATAACTATAAACAACAATCGTGTGATCGCAGAAATTGCAAACTGACCACAAATCGTGTGTTTATTCTTTCTTCAGGTCTGCCAATTAATTAAAAAAATAAATAAATTTGCACTAATCGATTAATTAAAATAGTATGATAGCTACCTCAGGGCGGCCTTACAGGTTAGAGGCTTAATATTTATTTCATTCATAATATTCATTTCATTCAAAACATTCAGGGTTGCATTCGATTTTTGCTAGGTTTGGAATGTAGTTTCGTTGAAACCACCTAATTTTCGTAGTTTCGTTTGACATATTTTTATAAGCTGAAATTCAATGCACAAACGCAATTTCAGCCGAAACCACGGAAATGATCGAAACCACGCAATTTCGGCTCAGTGGGAACATAGTATAAGCCCATTGTTTATTTATTCCGCATAAGTTTATGTAACTCAAATTAACATTTTACTTTGGAACTAAGACAAAATTATTTATTTGCATTCTTCTTTTTACTTTTTTTTGTAACAAAATTACTATCAATAATTAGTTGCAGCGCTAATATCAATGATTGCAATGTTTTTAATAAGATGTCGCACCCTAACAACAAAAGTGACACAACTCAAAAAGAAAAAGTTTTTACTTGAACGCATTTAAAAATTTATTTAATAGGAAAAAATATGCAATCTAATATAAATAAAAATTTAAATGTCCGTTGTTCAAAACCGCAAATCTCCGAAAGATCATCACCGATCGCTTTGACATTTTGACACAACATTGCAATCAAATATCTAATATATCTATATCTATGTAAATAAAAATATAAATAGGTGAAAATATGTTTTTTTAAAATAGCACCAGAAATTCTGGAATTTGGATATAAAGGATGTTAATTTGATTTCAATAAAAAATGAAATTCTTAATTAAAACCTTAGAATCTCAGAACCAAAGTCTGAATGAAACTGAATCACTGGGTCCACTTGAGCGATGAGTTAAGAATTTATAAAACAACAAAGAAAATTGTTGTTTACACTTCAGACAACTTAACTACCAAAGATATTGTACTTATATCCACAAGTATTGTTTAATTAAACATATTAGTAGTAGTGTAGTTTCTCTTTTATTTTTTTTTCTATTTAACTAGGCTGAGTCATAGCAATGCGTGCCTGGATCTAGCTAGTTATATTATAAATTTTCAATTTTGAATTGTGTCACTTTTGTTATTAGGTTGTTTCATTGCGTTCAGAATAACTAATTATTCCATAAACCTCGCAATTTTCGCTTTCTATCTTCGTCGCTCTCCCGTTACTTTTTCGCTAAAAGTAATTAAATTATAGATTAAAGAGTGTTTTTAATAAGCAAGTGCAAATTAGTTCTGAATACATTTTAATTAAAAAATGGCATTGAAAATAACTTTTTCTGACTTAGTCTATTTGTGGTTATCTACAGTTGTTAAAGAAAAAATTTCAACTTTATATTCTTTTGCAATTGCTAAAATTCGATATGTAGAGTGGGGAAAAAGTGTGGAAGCTAAATACAACAATCAGTTAGGAAATTGTCATAAATTATATAGTCAAAACCAACTTCAATTAGTTCTCGATAAAAATGGTGCTGCATAACTTATAACTTCTTAACTAACTTCTTCTTAGAGCCAAAGTTTGATCGATATTTCTGAACAATTTGATAAAATGAAAAAAGCTCTTCAATTTTTTTTTCTATTTCTGCATATAATTATGTATAAGAAAAAATTATAAAATTATATTTCGATTTACGATAACAAAAATTGGCCGCTAATACAAGAAAAAATCGACAAAAAAATAGCAGGAAGGTTTACAAAAAAACCGGTTTCTTTTTTGAAATCAGGATATTATTATTTATTAAGAAACAAAATTTCAATAAATTCGAACAACGGCTTCTATTTATGTCCCACGCTTGTGTGGGAACGAAGCACTGAGCGACACGCCATCGAAATAGAATTTTTTCTATTTTATTATGTCATGATGCGGCGCTTTTATTTTTTCTCTCAATTGAATGGTATTGGTTGTTGTTTGTCAGGATCCCAATTGTGATCATACTATAAGGGCACAAACTAATGATTCCTATGATATCCAATTTGGGGAAAAAATTGACTTGATTCGTTATGATTCTGATCGTAACTTGAAATTGATATATGACGCTAATTTGTTTGGTGTTTCATTCTTTTTTATTTTCATCATACATAGCTCTATTTCTTTTGATCTGGTAACCAAATTTGTCTCTGCCAAAAATAAATTAATTTCTTACATTATAGTTCCACTTCCGTTTACCTTATAAAATAAGTTTTCCTCATTATGATTCAAGTTCTATTTACCGGACTCGCTTTTTTATGGTTTGCTTTTCGATTGCTTACTAAAAGGATATTAAAAAAAAAAATCTTTGATCTTTTGACATTTGTCGTAAATTATGACTGTTGATGAAAATATGAAAATGTCAAGCATTATTTTGAAAAATTTTTAACTTGACTTTAATTTCCATTTCCTCGTATATAGTGACAATGTCTAATTACACTGAACAATTTTGAACATTAATTGTATAAATCTCCTCTGTTATTATAAAATATATAGGTACAAATAAATAATTATATACTATAGTATAATAGTTAATGGTGAATATTAATTTTGGTGATTATTTTTAATGTATAAGCTTGCAATTAAAATTTATGCAGTTAAACAACGAAATTAAAATACAATACAATATTTAAATACTCTTAATTGTGGTGCGTGTGTGGTTGGAATTTTAAGTATTTTTTGTTTTTATTTTAGTTTTTTTTTTTTTTGTTCTTGTGAAATAAACATTTAAACTTTTTGTTATATCAGCAGTTTAGTTGTTTTACTTGAACTCTCAAAATTATGTCAATATATCAACATCAACATCATCATCATCGTCATTATTATTGTAATTATTATTATGAAATCACACGTGTGTTCTCATTCTGCCGCCAAATCAAAAATTAAAAAACCTGGGTTATTGACATCTTCACACAAAAAACACGAACCTTAACATACTTAAATTTTGTTTTTGAAGAAGGTTACTGCAAGTGTTCAAATATTTTACAAGCTTCTTTTATGCGATAATCATCAGTTAACGAATTGTATGGTGGTGAATGCGATTTTGATCTAAATTCACTTACAAATGAAGTATATTTGGGATATTCACAGTTTATTGTAAACTGTAGTAATGTGACAATGAGAGATTTTACACCAAATATGACGAAACTGTGAACGTGACATCTCATTCTGGGCTATTTTGGAGTTAATTTTAGTAAAAAATTCTTACCTTTATGAGTTCATGGCTAAATTGTGTCCGTAGCAAGTAGAGATGGACGTGTGACGTGAATTTTCGTGATGCGCGTGAGCATGCGTGAACATGATTTAATTTCCATAATTCAAATTTTTGAAAAATGTCAGCGTGCGTGAGTATGCGTGAGTAATATTTTGGAAGCTGTGAGCTTACGTGAGCGTGAGTCAAACAGTACTTACGCGTCCATCTCTGCTTTCAAGAACAATATTCTCTGAGTTTGCGTTTCCGATCACTTTTATTCTGAAAATTAAATTCTCATAACCGGAATGTCACGAAAAGAAGTTGAAATATAGAGAAATCTTGGTTGTTTCCTCTGAAATATTAAAAAGAATACCTCGAAAAAATGTATTATAAGGTGCTTCAATAAGTTTGCAGGGTTGGCAACTTAAGTAAATTTGACTGCTGCCATTGTATACACGTCAGATTGGACAAGCGTGTTCAATAAACTTCGGAAATTAACATGCAGCGCGACACGGTTAAGGAACAAATCCAAATGAGTTCAATTTATTACGAAAATTCACATATTTTTGCGGCCACGATTCGTAAAATACGCTCAGATTTCCCCCATTTACGGTATATATTGTAGAAATTCGAGTCAACCGGGTCAGTAAAAGACGTGAAACAATTCACCCGTGAGCGTCCACCAAGGTCTGCAGAAAATATTGCCTCTGTCAGTGAAAGTATCGCGGAGAGTCCAATAGCATCAATTCGGCATTGTTCACTGCATTTGCATCTACACGGCTACTGTTCATTAAATTTTGACCATAAATCTTCATTTTCATGCTTATAAGATTCAATTGACTCAAAAATTGAAGCGTGAAAACCACGAAAAGCGGCGAAAGTTTGCTAATTCGGTGTTGGAAAATTTTGCCAAAAAAACATTTTTCCATATAAAACGCATTTTAATCTTGGCCGCTTTGCCAACAAGCAAAACTGTCGCATCTGGCGCTCGGAAAATTCTTGATTCAAGAACTTCCAATGCACCCACTTAAACTTAGCGTTTGGTGCGCATTCCGGTCGGGCGGTCTCATCTGGATCTTTGAAAACGAAGAAGGTGAGACGGTTACTGTCCATGGACCACGATATCGTGCCATGATGAATGATTTTTTCTTTCCGGAATTGGTTGATATTGACACGAAGGAGGTCTACTTTCAACAGGATGGAGCAACGAGCAATTATTATTATAATCGATTTATTGCGTACCAAATTCCAAAGCCGTGTAATTTCACGTTTTGGCGACACCAATTGGCCACAAAGATCATGCGATTTGACGCCGTTGGCCTTTTCTCTTTGTCGTTTTCAAACGATTCGAGACCTAAAAGTCAACCGTCATAGCTGAAGTGAAGCCGGCTTTATGTCAAAAAGTCGATGAAAGCGCACTACAGTGTAAAAATAGCTATGATATGTTATTCCACGGATAATTTCCCAAGCCTATCTCTACTTTCCGAAAAATAAAACTTTTTTCTTTTTCCCAAAATTTGTGAGTTTTATTTAAAAAACAAACACTACAACTTTTCTTGATAATTTTTATAATTTTTCTTAGGAAAAATACTCTTCTTCTGTATTTCACGGAAACTGCAAGTTTATTCTTCAAATATTTTGACTGTCTAAACCAGAGGTGCCCACGACCTATGCACTCAGTGCACATTTGTTTTTGTTCAAGCAATTAGGCGTCAGCTGAGCATTTCACATCTCTCTTTTCTGCTTATAACAAAGTGCAAAGAGACATCACTTTCGTATGCTTTATTAGTCTTCAAAGTAGATTTTGTTGTTGTCGAACGTATGAGTTTATAATAATAAAGTTTATATGTATTGGTGTTTGCACTTCCATAAGAAACTTTTAGGCACCCCTGGTTTAAACGTTCCTCGGAAAGGAGTGGACTCTCCCGAACGTTTCCCGTGAACTCTGTGAAATTATATTTTCAGAATAGAGTTGAATCGAATTGAAAATAGTTTCTACAACATTTGCAGCTACTTTTAGTGGACAATCTGAAAATATAAAAAAAACCTGAAAAAAATGTACGCAGAATATGACTGAAAAATAATTTATGCAAATTTTACTTACCCTCCAGCTGCCAAAATTAAAATATATTTCTCTTAGGAATGAAGCTCTCTGACGTTGTATTTCATTCGTTACAGGAGAAGTGATAAAAAATTTCCCCCAGAAAGATTTCTTCAGAATTTCTAGTTGGCATTTTTAGAATTCACTTTCTCCATCGTAATCTAAAATTAAATTCTTTATCATTATTTTGTTGTTTACCGCAAATTCATTATAAAAATTATCAAATATTTACTTTATGTGGTATATGTAGCTACCTTCATACATATATGCATACGTACATATAAGTACTTATAGAATTGACCTCTGACATAATTTGATTTATTTCTAGCAGTTTAATTTTATTTTAGTATGTTAATTAAAGTCTCTTTTAATGGCAATAACAAAAGCATAAATAAATCTATTTTTAGCAAATCAACATCTTTCAATCGCGCTCTCTCTCTCTCTCGATCAGGCACTGAACTCGTGTTCTTGATTTCTTCAGCTTCTTCATGCATTCATTCATTTATTTATTTATATTTTTTTATTTATCAAAAGTGACAACTCAAAAGCATTTAGGTTCAATTTTTTATTTACTCTGTCATATGGTCAGCCAAGCAGTTACACACACTCACACACAAATAAACAAACAAACAAGAATTTAAAATAATGAAAATAAATGTAGGTACTAATTTTCAGCATAAAGAATGCAATTAAGTTAAAAAAAAAAATACCGGTCTCTATAAAAAATATTGACGCAAATATTAAATTGATTTTGATAAAGAAGGACAGACAGATATACAAGAATGACTCTGTCAAAATTGTGAAATTACACTCAAAAGAGAGCTGCACAAGGAGGTTAAAATATATATAATACATAGAAGGCGCATCTCTCAAAATTGCTCCAAAATATGTTGCCTTCGTTTCGGGGGCGGGCAGTCGCAGTAAAGAGGAAGAGCAAAACCACTCATTTATTTTGCTTTTACTCTCCCCCATGCACTCTCATGATGTTTTTTTTCTTAGGCTCTCGCACATCGTTACAGAGTGCTGCTAAGTGAGACTGCGTATAGTTTCATATGAATGGGTTTTTTGCGGAGAATATGCAGGTACACGTGTTTTTTTGCGTTGTTGCCGAATATCAATATTGCTTTCCAACCGAACTGATTTTTTTTTTTTTTCAATTTGTGACCCAAGATTATGGTCGTCGCAAAATTTCTTTTTTGTAATATTTTTTGTTTTGTATTCGAAAAAGCATAAAAAGTATAAATTAGGGCTGTGCGATTAATCGTTTAATCAACAATTCTGAGCACTTAAAATGTTGATTAATCAATTACTCAATTAATCACGATTTTAATTAATCCAAATTGAAATTATTCGATTAATCGAGATTTTGATTAGTTAGAAAAAAATTATTCGAACAATTTCTTTTTTTTTCCAATTTTATGTATTTTTTTCAATATTTTTCTTTGCGCTTTCTTTTGCACAACCAATTTCTGCAATGGTGAAACTATGCCCCACCTCGCAAAAAAGATAGTATTGAAAAAAAAAAATCCAACAAATTAAAAATAAAAACAAATTTTTTGAATATGTTGTTCGAATAATCAGGATGTTGATTAATCGAATAATTTTAATTTGGATTAATCAAAATCCTGTTTAGTCGAATAGTTTGCATTTTGATTAATCAAAATCCTAATTAATCGAACAATTGTTTAGTCAAGCATTTTGATTAATCAGAATTCTTACTTAAACGATTAATCGCACAGCCCTAGTTGCAATCAATCAATTTAGAAAGTTTTTAAGGGGGCACCTCCAGTAGTAACTTTTAAAAAATCGACTTGTTTTTGGATTTTCTTAAAGTATATGTTTTCAAAAATATGTCTAAAAATTTGTTACTTTGACAGTTGGCCATTTTATTAAATGTGCATATTTTTTCAAATCCTTCGGTTTATCACAAGATAATCTTGGAATAAAAGTAAATCTATTTCATTTTTGGATTTCAAATGATCTAGATTTGCAAGATATTGGTCACCGCAAAACATGTTTTTTAGAAAGGTGTCGACGGGATCGCTTATTACTCATAAAGTTTTAAATATTTTTGAATAGAAATTAGTTAATACATGTACCTTTAAATACTTAATATGTATATAGTTTTTATAAAAATTAGTTTACCTGAAAAAAATTCTTGAAAAATACCTATTTTTTCGCGTCACAAGTAATGAAAATACCAGCTCATATTACAAGCACGAAAACCAAAAAAAAAAAAACATGAAAAAAAAGACAACAGCAAAGAGAAACAAATAATTTTAACCACTCATTGCTTTTATGAGAACCACTTAATTTTGAGCGTAAAGTGGAGCCAGTTATGGCTTTATAGAACAAAATTTTTGTGCAAAGTCTGAAAGAAAAATCCTCCACACAATTCAACTTCCCGCCAAATTTATCTTTGAATTATTCTGAAACGTGATCCCAATACCTACAGTAGTCCAAGTTATTAGAAATTAATACACATAAGTATCAAATTAACTGTATATTTCTTCAAGGTCTCGATATCTAAGAATATGGCCTATATATATAAAAATACCCATTCATTCTTTTTTTTTATTAGCAAGATACCAGAATTGGTCAGAGTGACTACTGTAACTTTTCTGATTTAAATTCAGAGATGTTTCTTTTGAGTATTCAATAATCCATTCAGAACATAGTTGGCAACGAAAGTTCAAACAAAAATTCTTCTTCTTTTTTTTTTTTGCCTATATTTCCTCATAGAAGAAGTATATTCTATACTAAAATCAATCCCTCGTTACTTGAAAATTTCCTCGAAATTTTTCACAAGCTTTAAAAATATCGCGAATCGCCATATATTAAAATGTTTGCACAGCAAATTTCGAACATTACCAGCTGCCTAATAAAATTTCCACTCAGAAATGTTGATAGCTCCCACTAAAATTCCGTTTCCCATGGAACTCTGAAACTTCTTACGCAAAGAAAAGTTTTCCATGCAATGCCAAAAATTCTCATGGAAATCTCTTTTTCTCACAAATCTTTGAAAATTACATTGATAGCTTTTTATATGCATTCGTTTCAATTTTTGTATGAAGTTAGGATTTGTTTAACCCTTTCGGGACCGTATGGAAGTCAGAGGAAAATGGTGCAAAATCAAATCCGGACTTGTATTGTCTGACACTAATTTCTTGTTACAATTTTCGATCAAAACAAACATTTTGCGCCTCTGAAGGCCTGAACTTTCATGGGTCACCGGTGACCCTGTGCCCCTCAATGTGATTTTTTACGAACTTTTTCTGTACTTTTTTATTAGATATTTTTTTTTAAAGATAAATAAAGTAACTTAGTATTCAATTTTGCTTAACCCATTCTTGCCCGCAAGGAAACTTGAATCGATAGAGCAAAACCGAGTCCAGATTCGCATTCTTCGACCCCCATTTCATTGTAAAAATGTTCTTGAAAAATTTCCATTGAAGGTCTTAGGGTCACCGGTGACCCATAGCAAAACTTGTATTTCCAAAAAAGTAAACAAAAATTTTAAAATATGTTAAATCATGTTTTTCCTAAATTTACAAATTTTGTAAAAATTGTAAGCGATTGAAAATTAACAAAAAACACACCATTTTTTCACTTTGATCCGTCACCAAAAAAATATTTGCAAATTTTTTCAATTAAAACTAAAGAACCATCAATTCTTTTTTCAAAAACCTTAAATTTAATAAAAACTTGTTTGGATAGTTTTTTAAAAATAGCAAAAATTAATCTTGTGACATCGTTGTCATCATGGCACCGCAAAGGTTAAATTTTCAGAGATTTCAAGTCTTTTCTAGGAAAGCCTTGGCTTGTCTCAGTTTTCTAATCTTTCCTACAAAGATTTGTATAAATTTTCAGAGATTTCAAATATTTTTGAGTAGATCTTTAGATGAAGTCAACTCTCAAAAATGTTGAATATTTTGAATCAAAGCAAGTCATATTTAGACAAAATAAGGCTTTTGCCTTAACTTATAAACAGTACCAATTAGTTTCCGTTTGGTTCCAAATAAATTTAGGTTTGTGGTAATGAACCAAAAACACAAAACTAAGAGACTCACAATGGAATGCTATACATTTTTCAGAGATTTCTTAATTTTCTTGTTAATTTTAGCTAATCAAAAATATTTAAAAATAAAAATAAAAAGTATAAAAGCTTCACTTTAAAACTTGAAGTGCTTTTTGATGTTTCAAACTATTTATCTCTTTAAATGTCAGTTTTTGGCAAAATATGTGCATATATAAAAATTATTTATGTCCAGTTTTTTTAAAATATTCATTAAGTGGCGCCAAAAGTGGAGACTGCATACAATATTTTCAAGTCTCGTTTTAATTTTTCTGCTCAAAAAAAGTTGATTTTTTTATTTCTTAAATACTATTAACTTATGAATAAAATTTACACATAAACAAATAAAAAGAAAAAAAAAATTGAATTCAAAAGTGACGAGTCGTCGCTCAAATGTCAAAAGTGCACTTGTTGTTTGAGTATGTAGTAGCTGCTGGTGCTGCTGTTGTTGTTGTCATACAACAAATGACAGCCTCCCCACTTGGTGGCGTCGTAAATAATTTGCAAATTGCAGTAATACAACAACTAGATATGTATTTATATGTGTACATACATGTTAGGTAGATACTCGCGTGTCTATATGTATGAAATGACTTTACTGCCTGACAATTGACCAACGCCGCGCCGCCAACATTTCGACAGACATACGCTAATTGGTTTGTGATCTACAAAACATTGCATTAGTTAAATTTGCAAGTTTTTTTTTTTTTTTGAAGAGCTTGAAGCGTCGTTGTAAATGTTGTAGTTGCTGCTTAAATGAACAGGAACAGACGTCGTGTGTATTGAGCAATTGCTGTTGCTGCAATTGCAATTGAATGAAAAACTTTTGTTGTTGTTTGGGAAAAGCATTTCAATTGCCCCATTATATATTTACATATTTGTCCGTTCGACCGGTGTCTTACTGTATGCAATATTTTTATACAATCTGTTATCAAGGGGTTAAGTAGTCGAAAAGACAGACAGACCGACAGGCGCAGGTAGAGTCAGCAAGTGTAGTTGCAGTGTGCGGTATTAAGCTTTTATTATTTTGGCGTTAATTGAAGCTGATGCTGTTAATTTTAACACTGTCATTGTTCAATTCAAGTTCATGCATGTATAAGTGTTATATGTAATTGTGTGGGTATATCTCTCTGCTGCTTTGTGTGTGACTGTGCTGCTTATAAAGGAAGCTAATGTCAGTTTTAATTTGGACCAGTTTTAATTAGGCATGAATTGTGGCGAACAATATAAATATTTGTATATTAAATTTCATTAACAAAACAATTAAAAAATGGTTTAAATAATACGAAGTTACAGTGATCCCCGCTTAATTGAGTCGATGGAAATGTATTATTTCTGGTTCACTATTATATTATACCATATAATCTGCATTGAACGGTTAACTCAATTAATCAAAATTACTGAAGCTTTTTCATTCTCAGAGCAACTTTTGAAAATTTTTAAAATGCAGTAAAGTATTTTTCTTTCAATTTACTACTTCCTACCCGAAGATCAATATTCTAAATCCGTCACTGTCTTCAATCTTATCATTAAAAATCTCACTTCTCAAATTGCACTCCATAAATCCTGTAGCCAACTATTCAGTGGTAGTACTTTATCCTTTTCTTTATGAAGTCAGGGAGGAGAAGGCAGATGGCCTAGAATGAAACAGATTGTTGTCGATTACCCCATTACATTACATTACATTTAATGAGTATAGTGTACTGTGACCAAATTTGGTCTATTGCTTATTATAAGCTGTCAGATAAGCCGATACCACTGAGAAATCTTAGTAGCCTTGTTTCGGCTTCTTGTTGATGATATCCAAGCTGTCTGGCCAGTAGTGTCCCAGATATCTCTGCCACCTGCGAGTAAGTTCTTTGCATTGTAGAAGTATATGCTCGGGGTTTTCAGCTTCCTCGTAACAAAATCTACAGGTATTGCCCTGTAGTATGCGGAGGTTTTTCATGTGATCGCCCAGTTTTCAATGCCCTGAAAGAAATCTCGTCGCAATCCTGAGTTGATTTTTACTTAACTTTAGACATAGAATTGACCTACCAGTATTTTCGTCCTCCTTTAATTTGTCTTTTATAGTGTTGATTCCTACGCCTAGAAAGGATTCAGAACCAATGTAAGTTTCGGCCGCTGCCAGTCAGATGATCGGTCACCTCATTTCCATATATTTCTTTATGTCCAAGGACCCAGAATATAATTTTCGTTTTCGTCTTCTCTAAGTAGTTCAATAACTCCCGGCATTCCCAGCTTAGCTTTGATGCTACTTCAGAGGAGTCAGTCTAGTGCTCTACAGCTCAACAATTAGAGTACATTATAATATCCTGATCTTTACATTTACGCTTAAGGTTGAATTGTGCGTACAGCCTGTGCGTATATCTAGTTGTTGTATTACTGCAGGCGAGAATCTCTGCTTGAAAAATATTATGAGTTTTCCCCATGGAGTCTGATTTTCGGGCCAAAAAAAATAAAAAAACACCGACCCATGCTTTTAGATGACATCTCGATAACCTTCATATTGCTTTCCTCAAGAGATCTGGAGATTATTAAAGATAGTCTCATATTCCCCAAATACACAGAAAACTAACTTAATAGAGTCTTGATATTTGGAGGGTTATTCGAGATTCTTCACCAATCGTTTTTAGTTTCTCGATAATACAGAGGGACCAACGAAATTGTGCTGTGTTGGCTACAAGGAAAACAAGTTTAGTTTTAATCTTCATCGTTTTTAAAATTTTCCACATAATAGCCATTAATTTCAATACATTTTTGAAGCCGGTAGATCCATTTCGAAAAAAAAGTCCCCAAAATCGTTTTTTTTTTTTTTTTTGTTAGGTTAGCAAACCTTTGCAGACATTAATTATCTTCTCATAATTGTCAAAGACCTTTCCTTTCCCATTTTTATTTTTTTATTTTTGGAAACAACCAGAAATCTCACTGCGCTAGGTCCGGGGAACGGATTTTTCAATCCCTGAGAGCGCAATGAAGTTGTTCGTGTTTTTTAGCAGTGTTAGCTGGGACGTTATACTGATGCCAAAAAGTAGCGGCACAATTCATATTTTTTCTGGTTTCCCAACCAGTTTTCGAAAACTTGTGGGAAACAGATTTCAATATATCATTAAGCAGTTACCGTCTTTCCTGTTTTCAGAGGAATAACAGCTAACATTTTTTCTCTGGTGAAATAAATTGACATTACTTTTGCTGCTGATTTCTGCTGCTTGGTCTTAATGGGTAGATTAACACCTTCTGGGTTCCATACCAACGACTGTTGCTTAGTTTTTAGGTCGTACTTGAAGAACAAAGCTTCCTCATCTGTTACATTTTTATTGAAGATACTGGACTCTCAATTTTTAAATTTTTGAAGAAAATATTGGCCAAAACAAACACAAGCCTCGTTTTGAGTATCAGTTAAAGTTCGAGAAGCCTATTATGCTGATTTCTTCGTGTATCAATATTCGCGATACAACCATGACATTCCAGCCCAGTTCCTTAGTAATCATTTCCTGGGTCAATCTGGGATCTTCATAAATTTTGGATCTCACCAGAGCCACATAGCCAAATATAGCAATACTATGCCGAATCACCTGGCATTTTCTGATTTGTCTAAAATTTATATAGTGTTGCCAACTGAGCGAACCTTTGTTAACCCCGCTCTGCAACTGCCAATATGGCCTCCGTTGAAATAGCTCTACGGAGGATCTCACCCAAGTACTGGGATCATAGTGTCCTTGATTTAAGGAAGAGCGAAATTTCTTAACCATGAGGTCAAAAAAACTTCACTCGTTCGATTACACATGAAATGTTTTTTGGAATTAAATAAGAATAAGCGATCAATCCAATTTATATTGTGTTAGACTTTATTGTTTCGGAAATTCATGCCGGTAATGTTGAGGTGCTCCAGGGTTCGATCTTCTTCCCAACTTTTTCCTTATCTTTATCAGTTGCCTTCTGTCACTGACTAGGAATCCTTTTACAAAATGCTCTAACTCTTTGAAGATTGAGAGAAAAAGGTATGCTATGAATGACTCACTCGATGATGATCTCCAAGCAATTTTCGAGGGGGGTCTTTCAAATACAATTGAGTTTAACGCTCATCACGCTCAATATTTTCTGTTATCTCATAAACAAGTGTCCCAAGGTTGCCATTAACCCCTTAACTATGGATAGGGTAAATGTTACGGAATCAGAGTTTTAAGAATACTTGATTCTGGTTGGAATATTTACGTAGTTAAGTGCCTTGGCTATCTAAAACAGTGTGAAAAATACTTCATTTCGGCGGATCTCCTCTTAATCTAAATCTTAATCCGTCTCAGAATGGAGTTTATTCCGCATATATGGGCAGGATTGTCTGAAACGCATCTGCTCTTTATTAGAGTCGCGTTCTCTGTGTGTTGATTGCCATAAAGAACACAGCAATGGAACTTTATCTTCAGTTTTGTTGCTCGCCTACGTAGTTTTCAATCTATGGTTTCGAGTCGAATTTCGCATGTTAATTGCTGCTTCATCTGAAGATTCGGTTCGGTTCGGTTCTAGTTGCGGTTCACATCTTAATTCCCCAATGAGATATTTATTTTTGTTTAGTTAATGAAGTTATTTTTTTTTTTCTTTCACTTTTTCTTCTTTCTACGAATGAAATATAAGTTAATTACTTTATTTTGGGTATGTCTCACATCAACTCTCAATGCTCCTTGAATGACAACTTAACATTTTTACTACCAATTGACAGAAGCTTTTCGAGCAAACAAAGATTGCAGTTAACACCTCAATTGCCCAAAGGTGTTGTTTGCTGCTGTCAGTTTGAAATAAAATTCTAGCACGTGTCTCTAGAAACAACAGCACATAAAAATACCAAACAACTGAACAAAAAGGCTAAATAATTTAACTTAAATTACAAATGTTGGTTGCTGCTGAGTCTGCGGCTGTTGTAGTATTGCCTTTAAAATTTTGGGTTGCAATTTTTTTTGTTTTTATTTCGTTTCTTATATATTTTTTGGATTGAAATTGAGAAACCAAACTATAATTGGCATGTAATTTGACAATCAACTAAAATCGCAATACTATAAAAAAATAAAATTTGGTTACACTTTTGACACCAAAATATTTTACAATTCGGCATTTAACAGAAATAAAAACCGAAACGGTGAAAAAAAGCTCAAAAGGAAAAAAAATTACCTGCAGACATTTAATTAAAAAAAAGGAAAAAGAATTCAATAAAATTAAGTTTTTTTTTTTTTTTTTGGCCTGTAACCAATTAAGGTAATTAAGTTTCTGTTGTATGTTGATGTTGTACATATGCCATTTTCAAAATGAGTTTATACTCGCAAGAATTTCGCATAAAATTTATTCGAGGCACGTTCGAATTTCATGGTAAATTACAATTGCCTGTGCAAATATGGTTGGTAACGCTACGTAAGGTATTACGGCCGTATATTCTAACCGTTGGGTGGTCAAAATAAATGGTACTTACTTACTATTACTTTTACTAACTGGTGGGGGAAAAACGGAACGATAAATGCATACGCGTCGTAGTACCTATAATTTTTATTGAAATTTAGAAAGTTAACCCAATGGGATGAGATTTATAGAGCTTTTTAAAGTAGCATCAGGAAAGCTCTACTTATGTTACTTCATATTTTTCTGGAATTTCGAGAAGGTATGCGTAAACATTTGGTATATTTTGGTTCATATAATCGTTTAAAAAGATAGACTCCTTGATGGGGAAGTGTTAATAAAATCGAATCGTTCAAGGAGGGGCCAAAAATCTGTACTTGGTGAACCTTATTAGGTCTTTTGGTGGAATTTTCGACAGCTCCTCTAGTTCTCCGAAAACAGACTTCTAAGAAGCGGAGTTTCTTAATTTCATAATATAGTGTAAACTTTCCCTCGGTCAGCACTGCAAAACCTTTTGAGGTCGGTACTTTAAATATCTTCGTTTTCTATACCTGGAAAAATACAGTGATTTATCGTTATATAGAGAGCAAAGACGAAGTTAAATGTATCTTTGTACCAAAAGAAAAGGAGTATTTTTTTTACCCAGCAAATTAAATTAGTCAGCGGTAAAGCTCGTGAAATGGACTGACATTTGCAAAATGAAGTTAAATCATCATCAATTTTTGTGAGTTAGAGCGCACTTCTTCATAATACAGAATATGACGGTAACTCAAGTCACCTATTTAAATACTGACAGATGGAAGTTATAGTATAGGTTAGGTTAGGTGGTTATCAATTAGGGCACGCATAGACCAAGAGACGACTCTTTATGATACGATGAGGATGATCATTTCACTCTCTGCACCCTTCTCCCTTTCTTTACGGACCAGGCTACCCTTGGTATGTTGAGTGCAATCCCCAGAATAATTTATACCAAGAAACGTCTAGGCAGTGTAGCAAGAAGGGTCCCTAAATTCGTTTGAGAACGTTAAGATGGCATACTGTATTCAAATATGGATATTGTATCTTCAGATATAATTTAAACAAGATGGATCATTTAAAGGATTATACATACAGACTCAATCTATCGAAATGAACTATGTAACCCAGTGGGTTTCTAGCCTCGGCAGGCAGAAAGTTGAGCATTGATTGATTTGTATATTTTTTATCCTAATGTACAGGGTGACAATCGTTCGTAAAGTGACGCACACATTTCAGCAGTTATTTTCAAAAGGACGTACTTCCATTAAGTACAATTAAGTGTTAACATTGCTGAATATATAAGCATTCATTTGAACCCCACCTCATTCAATATAACCTCCTTTAGCCTGCACACATGCCTTCAATCGATCCGGAAATCGTAGGACTGTTCGCCGCAGGACTTCCTGATCAATTTCAGTCCAGGCTTTCTCTAATGAATTTGTCAGCGACTCCAGACTGTAGTGTTGAGATGCACAAGCCTTACTCTCTGAAATACTCCAAATAGAGTAGTCCATTGGATTCAAGTCTGGGGAGTATGGTGGCCATTCTTGAGATGTTATGAATCCAGAAAAACTGTCTTTTATCCATGTTTGCGTTAATTTTGCCATGTGGGAAGGTGCAGAATCTTGCTGGAAAGTCCAGTTTTCATTTCCAAATGTATCTTGGGCCCAGGGATGAGCATGTTCATTTAAAATGCTCCGATAAACAACCTGGTCAATTTTAACACCCTCTTCAACGAATATTAGAGGGGTTCTGGCATTAGCGGAAACTCCAGCCTATGGTATGGTACGGAAGCTGGCTTTTGAACTCGGCCAACAGTCCTATTTTGTTGCGATGATGATGTTAGCCACATTCGGTCATTTTGCGCATTGAAATGTTGTTCAACCGTGAAAATTTTTTCATCTGTAAACAAGATATTTTCAACATTTTTTAACACGGAGGAGCGTAGCAACGCCTTGCATCTTTGCAGTCGCAAATCTTTCTTTTTTTGTGTCAGATCTTGAGGTTTTCGGAGCTTGTACGGCTTCAGATTAAGCTTTGATTTTGCAATGATTCGCACTGTTTCACGGTTTACTCCCACTTCCTTAGCGATTTTTCTCATTGAGCGCCTTGGATTTCGCTTGATTCGTTTACGAATTTTTTCTGTTAAACCAGTAGTGGCAACTGTTGAAAATTTTCCCCTGTCTCTATCCCCGTAACCCCCAGTTTCATTATATCGAATAATAGCTCGGTCTACCGTACGACTTGACAAATTTAAAGCCTTTGCAATTTGACGGCTACTATAATTTGCCTAATGAAATTTCATAATTTCACGACGAATATTTTCCTTGTCCATTTTTATGGAAATTTCAAAATGTAATAACAAAAATTCAAATGAAATTAAAAGCAAAGCCAATGATGAATGAATTTGATTGAAATTAAAGTAACGGGAAATGGCAAAGCTTTCTGCAGAGTATTAAGCTTGCGTCACTTTACAATTGTCACCCTGTATACCTAAAATTCTTCTTGTGAGAGAATGCCCATGATTAGACTGAGTTGGTCTTTCCTTAGCTTGAAACAAAGGACCGCTTTTTGGTGTTCCAATGAATAGCTTTGATTGAACTACAACGCAGAGTGCTGTTGTGCCATAATTGTAATATGTAGTAGTAGATTTTAATGCAGTTTACTTTTTCAGTGTAGTAGAATTTTTGCTAGTTCCCGTGTGATTCATGACATGTGTGAAAGTCAAACATGCTCAGCACAGACATGAAAAGACTTACACCCGAACAACGCCTACAAATTGCTCTGTGAGAAATGCTTTTTGCGCATTTCGATCATTGTATGTTTGATCTACTGAGCAATCAATTCAAACCGAAATAACAAGATTTCTCACCTCATATCAATTCACTTACCCGCTTACAGGGGAAAATATTGTTGCCTTAGCTGTTAGTGTTGATGAAAACCCTAATTTGTCCATCTGCCGTCGTTCGCAGTAAATGGAATTGTGTTACTCGGCTAAGTGGAAAATTTTATCCAAGGATCTTGGTCTAAAAATCCAAAAATACAATTAAAAATCAAAAAAATAATTCGTTTAAGAACTGAAGCTGGGCGACCTGCCACAGCATCAAAACATGGATATGTTGAGAGATGAGTTCGGTGAGCAATTTATCTCATATTTCGGACCAGTGAGTTGGCCACCTAAATCGTGCGATTTTTAGACTTGAGACTATTTTTTATGGAGTTACGTGAAATTTTTCGTCGATGCCGATAAAACAACGTCAATTGCAGCCTTAGAAAACAATATAACATGAGTTATTAGCCGCTGTGCTCGAACATGTGCTTCAATATTGGACCCCCCGTATGGATCACTCATAACGTGGTCGTGGACAATGGCATGCATTGATTTATCAAATAAAAGTTATATACACTTTTGCACCTTTTCTGTTTCTTTTTCTGTTTATGCAAATAATTGGATCGTGTTATGGGAACGAAAGTTAATCCAAGAAGTAGTGGTTTATTTTAACGAGTTACCTTTGTATCAACAAAATCATGAGGAGAGAGAAATAGTGCTCATACTCTACTTTCAAGTGACCAATCACAGACGTATGTTTTGTACTGAGTGAGATTAAATCCTCTCAAAATATGAGCTCAGTTGAAACGAATTGCGCAACTATACATAAACCTTCACGGATGAATTCAGAGATTGTCGAAGGGGGAGGTTTAAACTTTTTTATTTTTCCCAAATATTTTGTTAATTTTGCAGCAAAAACCATAACGGGTGAAGGACGGAAGGAAAACGGGACGAGTTTATCCTTTTTCAGCCTCAGCCAATCGAATCTTCTTCTTCTTTTCTTTTTATGGCACAACACTCCCAGCTCTGCTAGTATAAATGTCTCTCTGAGAGACTATTATTCCTCGAGTGAGAATAGGTTGCTTCTCCTTCGCTAAGAGAAAAGCCAAAAGCTGTAGCTTTTTTAAAGTGAGGAACAGAATGTGAAGCTGAAGCGTGAAGTAACAATCTGTTAAAAGTAAACTGTATACATTTTCACTCAGCGACGCGTTTCTAACACACTTTGAAAGCAGCTTTTTTTGATTTCGCACCCGGGAAATGAACCCATTGTCTTTAATTGCAATGATAGTGTGTACATTTTACTTTTGACAGATTGTTACTTCACGCTTCACCTTCACATTGTGTTCCTTACTTAATAAATACAATGGTCTCTCTCTTTCTTTAAGAAAGTTCGTTTCTTTGGGCACGCTTTGTATTCATAAGAAACTGGGCTTAAATTAATATTTTTGCCTAGCCCAATCGATTTATTTATGTCCATCTCTTGAATGGACGCGATATTTCGAGTAAAACTAACTTATATCCTGACTCAGTCTAAGTTCGTAATTGGACAATCTCAGTTAAGTAGGCATGACACTTCACCATACACGTGAAATTAAAAAAGTCAAATTAAACTCGATACATTTCATTGAATATCTATTGTCAATATAGAAGTATACAATAACGCGAATGCAACAAAACTCGTTATAATTAGCTAAGCTGATAAACAAAAATTATTTCATACAAAATTTGTCAAAATTGGAAAATAGCCACACCCACTTATTGTTGATAGAAACGAAATATTATCATTAGAAGGTGTGTTTATAGCATTTAAAGCCTGGTTCCGCTGCGACTTAGCTCTCCATCTTGTTATATAGTCATACTATCTTGATTATTTTGTGTTTATTTAGAATACCAAAGTATATGTACCTTGAAATCAGGGATGCCAACTCATTTTTTCCCTCTCCCCGATAACCCTCGAGAAATTCCCTGATTTTCGATCGAATTCCCCGCATTAGTATAATTTCATTTTATAACATCGCTACATGCATTTTCCATATAAACATTTTACAAAAACGCAATTGACCTCAGTAAGTGTTATTTTAAGATGACCCTGAACTTTCACGGTCAAAACTTAACAAATTCTTATGGGACTGGTAGATTAATAGAAACGTACTTTCTGACTCCAGAATTCTTAACATGTAAGCTTCAGTCCACTTTTGGACATCAAAGTTCTCAAAGGAGAAGACATTGGATTTCTTTTGGCTCAAATAAGAAATGGCAAAAACTTTGTTTTGATTCAAAGTTTTGACTATCGGTTTTTAACATATAAAATATACTTCATCTTTTTTTTTGATGGCTGACTGTAATTTGTAAGTTTACAGATTAGTCAGCAATGATTAAGAGGATGAAGGCATAGCTAAGCCTTCCTGAACGGCCGAAAGGGAAATCGAAGAGCCGCCCGACTATTTTGGCCTAACTGACACTCGCCGCTATGGTTAGGTTAGGTTGGAGTGGCTGTCAAGAGACACACTTAAGCCTGAACGACAAAGCACTCTGCGTTCTCTGAAATTTTTACAAAAAACTTTCGAATTATAATACTTTCAAATAGCACACTTTTTTAAAAATCGATTTCTCCAAACCAATAAATTGCAGGGCCTGCTTAAGAAAATACGAAGATTTTAAGACCCAAAATATGAAACATTTCATAAGTTAAACGTTTTACATTACATAAAGGTTGACGAAAAATATTCTACAAACTTTAATTACTAAAAGCTGAACGACTTCAAATTCCCCGCAAAAAACAGCTCATTCCCCGCTTCCAGCAAAATTCCCCGCAAATCGGGGAATTCCCCGCAAGTTGGCATCTCTGCTTGAAATCATTGTCAAAACTGAAAAGAAAAAATCGGCGCCGTGAGAAATTTACCAAACGTTTTTTCCAATTAAAATCCTCTCAATATATGTAGTAGAAACATCAACTCTACATTCTCTCTCTCTCTTCTTCTTTGCTTCTTTGTGGACCACTTCTTTTCGCAACCAAAAGCCGGTACTGCTGGCTGGCTACTTTCTTCTCCCGCTGGGTCTTGAATTCGTACATACATGTGCTTGTGACGCGTATAATTTGAAAGCAAAATAAATCGTTCTAGCACAAACATATAAGACAACAAATATATACATACATATTAATTGCCAAAACAAACGCTGCGAAACGCTTTGTGTTAATAGAAAATGCAAATACGCGAGAAGCGCGTAAACAAAACAAGAAATACGACGACGATCTACAAGCGACGAGTTCCCATTGTCATCTTCGCCGCCGCAAATACTGATGCTGGCTATAGCTGCTGCTGGAGCAGTAGCGACTCGCGGCTGCTTCGTCGTCGCAAAAACTCCCAGAGTACGCTGACACTCATTCAACAGCAGTAAGCGTTTTTGTTTATTTTTTTTTTTTTTTTTTTTTTTGGTATAAGCTGAAGCTTGTGAACGTATTGACGTCAATTGCAACTTATTTTTTGTTTAGGTTTTAATTTTTTTGCATGCTTTTTTATGTGTTAATCTTACTCGAATTGAGTGTTTGTGTGTCGTTTTTTGTGTTAGGAAGTTATTATCACGAGAAAATGATTAGTAGTTAAATTATGAGCGAGTTTTGTTTATAGCCCGTGGTCGCTTTTGAGAATACCCTACATTTAGGTGAGAGCTTAGCTTGGTTCATGAACCAAATTTCAAAGTTATAGTTATATCTCTAAAAAAGAATCACATTTTTAAATTTGTTTGTATTGTTTTTCTCTCTTCTAGCCCTCCGGATGGCGAAAAATACGCAATATTGTCCAATGGACACCATTCTTTCAAACCTACAAGAAACAACGTTATCCCTGGGTACAATTGGCCGGTCATCAAGGAAATTTCAAGGCAGGACCCGAACAAGGCACTGTATTAAAGAAACTATGCCCCAAGGAAGAGGATTGCTTTCAAGTGCTTATGAAAGATGTGCTACGGCCATATGTCCCAGAGTACAAGGGTCAGGTGACGAGCGAAGATGGTGAATGTAAGTCCAGCGTTCATTTGAGATATAAGCTTTTAAATTGAATACTAAACTATTTTTTTTATTGTTTGTTTTTAGTGTATTTACAATTACAAGATTTATTAAGCGATTTCTATCAACCATGCGTTATGGATTGTAAAATTGGCGTACGCACTTATCTCGAAGAAGAATTATCTAAAGCTAAAGAGAAACCGAAGTTACGCAAAGATATGTACGATAAAATGATACAAATCGATCCCGAAGCCCCAAACGATGAGGAACACAAGGCCAAGGGCGTTACCAAGCCACGGTATATGGTATGGCGTGAGACTATCTCAAGTACTGCCACTTTGGGTTTTCGCATTGAGGTTTGTTTGCCAAATGAATTTAATTTTATTTGTAGTTATTAGTGTGGTTTGCATCTTTTTCCCATAGGGCATCAAAAAAAGTGATGGCACCAGTTCAAAAGATTTTAAAACTACAAAATCCAGAGAGCAAATAAAGCAAGCATTCCGTGAGTTTATAAATGGATCTCAGCATGCTTTGGTAAGTAAGAAACTTTTAAGAAACCATACCTTAAACTCATTTAATACTACTAAATTCCATGTTTGTTTGAACATCGTGCACAGTAGTCACTACTGCTTTCCGATACCGAAAATCATGGTTCAATCAATATTCTCGTAATATTAAAAGAGGTATAGAGATAATAATATTCCTCACTATGGCTTCAATTGACCAATCACATTCTTTCGTTTTCACTAAGCGTGAATAAAGTCTTCTGTGTCCTAGAAATATTAATCCCGACTCCACGGCTCATACTTTGACCTCACAAAATTACCCATTAGCACGTAATGATGCGGTATAGTAATGAAAGTTCACCCATTTCAACTTTATTTTTCTGGATTGATTCTATGAGGCACCAAAGACGGGTATAAAATTTCAGAATTTTACCACATCTGGTTCTAGCTGGTCACTAATGGGATAAAAGAAAAATGTATGTAGAATTGACTAATGTTTTATGAGATTAATGTACTTTAAACGCTGAACTTTCTGCTTACAAATCGACGATATTGACATTAGCCAAAACTGTTAGAACCTTCAACTCCGATTTGAAAAATTCACAGTTCAGTCAATATTCTCTTGATATTAAAAGAGAGATAATAACCCTCATTACGGTTTCAATTGACCAATCCTATTCATTGGTTTTCACTAAGCGTGAATAAAATCTTCTATGTGTCCTTGAAATATTAATTCAGATTCAGATTTTAATTTTTTTTCTACTTATATTATTAAAATTTAAATTATCTGGGCAAAATTTGAAGTCATTAAAAGTATGGATTTTCCTCCTCTTGGCTAAAGAAATGTTAATAAATATTGAAAGCATTTCATAGTATCTGATTCATTAAATACCTTTCCAGAAATCCTGGTTAGACTATTGGATCTACATATTCTATAAATGTTTTTGATTAATACAAATTCTAGTAATCTAAGCATGTATTCCATAGATTTGTCTAATCTATTTTAAAGTTATTATTTTAAATATTTTTTTACTTTTGTGGTCGCTGTAGTCTAGTGCTGGGCTGTTGCGCAGGGTGCCATGGTTCAATTCCCGGCACAGTCAAAAGTAAAAATTTTTCTTCTCGGCACCATCTTTTGGCTGGCAATGGCAAGGTTAGGTTGGTGGTTTTGCCATTGGCTATCCTCCCTGGTAAATGTCTAATGCACTACCCATTAGATTTTGACTAAAAAAAAATTTTCACTCTGCTATTCGAATTTGGTGTAGATCACTTCCATTCGTATACAGTCCCTGTTCATGGAATTATGGCCGATAAACGTTCAACTTCAACCAACTACAGAGAACAAACTTTTTAAGTTTGAAAAATAAAAGTGGAATCCATTTATTTGTGAGTGAAATTAGAATTAAAACATCACTAATATTTTCTCGAACCGCTTTTATTCTCTCAGATATACTATTAATCGAATTTGTGATCATTACATTTATACCAGGATCATTATTCCAAACATACATGATGTTTTCTTTCAAAACTGCTATCGTGTGGTTCCGCCGGGCATATACCTTGTATTTGAGATAATAGGCTCAGCAGTTCTCTATGGGAATAAGATCTTGTAAATTCAGTGAATTCAGGATTTTCATGGTTGTTCTTGCCGTGTGGCACCATCCTGCATTAACGTGTATTCTTCTTTGGGGTGCCGTTGGGTGTCTAAGTAGAGAGTCAAAACGTTTGCTAGCACTTCGACGTTTTGAGCAGATCGCATTGTTCCCTCTACAAAATATATTAGACCTGAGCCTTCTGCAGTAATGCAGCTCCAAATCATTACTGCAGGCAGATCTTTCACAATAAGGACAAAACAGTCATTTGAGTACCGCTCCTCCTTCCTTCTGGTTTCTTTGTTGGACGTCTAAAAGACAATCCATTTACGTACATTCGTCTTCGTAGAGTCATGAGCGATATATTGATCCCATCATCTTCCAACTCTCCTATCATGGTGCGATACGATGCACGTCGGCTTGCTAAAGCTATCTATGTACCATTTTCCGGTCATCTCTCGATTCCGATTCCTCGCTCGTATTCCGTGGTAGTTTTTGCGCTTATTTTGACCACATATACTTAAAATTTATCTTTGCTTGTGAGTAACTGGATCTACCCATGCTTTGTTTTCCCATGTTGAATTAAAGTTGAACTTTAAGGCGAAAATGTTTTTTTTTTTTTATTAGATTACAATGGACAAAAAATATTTTTTGATTTACTTTTTTTTTCATGTCAATCCGCCCCACTTCCCCCCCTCCCCCTCCCCCCCAAAGAAATTTTTTGAAAAAATTTACCTTCAATTTCAGTCTGCAGCAAAATGATCATTATTGACGTTTTGTTTCACGAACATTTTAACTTATGCTTCATGCTATTTTTTCTATTGTTTCCCTTTCTCTTTTATAGTTTGAGCTGAGCTTTACCGCTTGGTGGCTTGTATTGCATTGAATTGATTGTATTAACTATATCGAATATATGTGCATAGATATGAAGAAAAATCACGCTCATTTTTTATAACCCCAGTAGCCGTGATCGTCTAGTGGTTAGGACCCTACGTTGTGGCCGTAGTAACCCAGGTTCGAATCCTGGTCACGGCAATGTTAAAAGCATTGTCACGGAGGTGGATTTTTTTTATTTATATTTTATGAAAAACTAAAAAAGAAAAAATTATTGAAATAAAATTTTTTAAAATTTCTAGTATTTGAAGACGTTTGTTTTTTTGCCTTATATATTTTATTCTGCGGATTGTTATAATCAGTTTATAAATTGTAAAGAAATTAGTGATCTCGAATGGTTCTAGTTTCTAGTGATCTCTCTTAAATATTTTATCTAGGTATCTAATTTTTTGATTGAGATCGATCTAATTTTGGACTCTGGCTAAGTACTGAGGTACTTGAATAAATTTGTAATCAGTCCATAAAGAACTAAACTTTCTTCAGGCAATTTCGCTTGCCGTTGTATATCTAAAATATTCTGTGGTCTGCATTTCCTCGTTTTATACAAAAACTAAAATGAGTCCCTTCTGCACTCGTTACATGATGTGATAACGTAGTGCCTTTTTAGACACTGCGATTTTCAGGCGGTTTGCTGTTTGTGAGGAAAAACGGAAGTGAACAAGTCCCAATCGCACGTACCAGCGATTTTGCTGCGATTTTTTGTAAAACGAATCCCAAAGAAGCAAACAGAAAGAAACAATCCTCTCTATCAAAATTTCTGCGTCTAAAAGTTACCGGCGATAGAATAGTGTTACAAAAGAGAATGGCAGAGAGAAATCATTTGAAAATTGCTATGTTTAAAAAGGGAAATACTTTACGCATTGTTGTTTACTCCATCATAAAAGTTTTTGTTTTTATGTTCCAAAAATTGCAACCATGGGTTTTATAAATTTCTCATGTTCTCTTTTCAATATTGAAATTATGTGTTGCATATTTTTAGGCTTAAAGTAAAATATATAATTAAACACTTAGACTATGAAACATCACACGACACCGCCGTGACATTTGATTTTAATTTCTATTAATTCACTCTTCTACAAATTTTCCTATATCCCCGAGTAAAGATGAATCACATCAAGTTCAAGGATTTTATTCCTCAAGTTCTCATGCTCTATTTTTCATAATAATTTAATTTTTTTTTCTCTCTCTTTTTTTTTAGCCACGCTATATCCAGCGTCTTCATGCCATACGCGGCACACTTGAATGTTCGGATTTCTTTCGTAATCACGAAGTGATTGGCAGCTCATTGCTTTTCGTGCACGATCGTACGCATGCAAGCGTTTGGCTTATCGATTTCGCAAAAACTATTATGCTACCGGATAAGCATCAAATTGATCACAGCACAAAATGGAAGGTGGGAAATCATGAAGATGGCTATTTGATTGGCATTAATAATCTACTGGAGATATTCAATGAATTGGATATGGAGCTGTCATCATTAGGAGCGATCTCATGCACTTCAGAACAATCGCTAAGCACATGTTCAGCATCGTCATCGGGATCAACATCACCCAAGCCTAATGTTAATGAATCAAATGTTGATGAAAAAAATGAAAGTTGTGCTGCTACTGCTGCTGGTGGTAATGATGGTAGCTCCTGTAGTAATGAGATTGCAGTTGATAGTAGCTGCAGTAAAAGCATTGCAGTTGCTGGTGGCTGTAGTAAAAGCATCGCAGAGGCTGATAGCTGTAGTAAAAGCATCGCAGTTGTTGGTGGCTGCGTCCCAGTTGGTGGTGATAGTGATACATTGATACTGTATAAACCGAAACCACAGAAAGTGGTTACATTTACAGCGCAACAAAGTTTGGTCAGCGATCTATCTCAGATTAGTAAGAAAATTTTAGAAGATCATAATCCTGTAGAATGCACCGCAAAGCTGGAAAAAGAAAAAGAAATGGAATACGAACCGGAAATGGAAGTGGAAGAGAAAGTAACTTACTTTTGTAAGCAATAATTTTCGAAACAAAAACATTTCTGGGCTAAAAAAAAGAAATAATCATAGAAGCACATAATTTTTTTTCTCTTTTCTTTTTCTTCTCTTCATTTAATTAATTAATTAAATAAATAATTGATTGAAATAATAAAATGTATACATATACCCTATATAAAATGCAATAACTTTTAAGCACGCAAGACTGAAAAATTAGTAATTTATTGAGTTGTATTTTTAATTTTATTCAAAAGAAAACAAAAACCAACAAACAAATAAAAACAACAAATTATTGTTTTAATAGTTTAACTAAATTACAAGTAGACAAAACAAAATTCCAGAAAATAAAACAATATTATTTAAAGAAAATAATAAAAAATATTCGTTTAAATAAAAAATTTATGAACATTTAAAATTAGAAAGAAAAATATTTAATCATTATTTTAACTTTATTTTTTGATGATTTTAAAACAATGTTTGAATTGTTTGACACAATTCATTTATGATTGAATAATGATTCTTTGTCTAACCTTAAGATTTCTATTAACTTCTACATACCTACTATATATTTATACAATAAATGCATATATTTTAATAATAAATTGTAATATTATCAAATGGATGTGTGCTTTATTTTCATCAATTCTTTATATTAAAATATAAGCTCAAAAGGTTGAAGTTCAAATTTTGAGTATTTCCTCTTAAAACAGTTTCCAGATACTCAAAAACAGATGAGCTTCTTATGAAACCCTGAACCCGCTCTTTTTGGTAATAAATAAATTTTGAAATTTTTATAATCACTGGCAAAAATTTATGTATGTATAGGTAATCTCGATCAGGTTCCTTGAATTTTAATTTTTTTATATATATATATATATATATATATATATATATATATATATATATTTTTTTACAATAGTAATTAGCAAATCCATTACGTTCAAAAACAATGCAAATAGAAAAATAAACACAAATTTTTTTCATACAAAATTAACTAAAATTTCACTCTGAAACATGTTTCTCATATTACTCGTTAAGTTTCCTTTTGCGAGACAGACCCACATGTATGCCACCCTTAGCCAGAAGGGGAATACCAAAATTATCTATTTCGATTTCGCGACGTTCTTTCTTTAATTCAATATTGAAATTGATGAGAACTTGAGCTAAAGCAACTTTAGCATTAATTTTGCCCAAACGTAATGCTATACAATGTCGTGGACCCTCACCGAATGGCATATACGCAACCGGGTTGTAATTCATGTTCTCCTCCAGATAACGTTCAGGATCATAACGAGTTGGATCGGGAAAATATTCGGGATCATTTTGTAAGCCATAGAGTGAAATAACAATAGGCGTACCCTTTTCGATGACATGTTTGGTACCGGGAATGGGATAATCTTTTGTACATTCACGATTCAGAATCGGCAAACCAGGATATTTACGAACTGTTTCCATTATGCATAATTCCAAAAATTTCATATCTTGTACAGCTTCATAACACAGCTTTCCATGTTTTGCTATCGCTTGTTCTACATCATTTTGAGCTTTTTCCAATAGCTCGGGGTATTGTGATAGCTCATATAATGTAAATGCTGCCGACGAAGCAGTTGTTTCATACCCGGCCACATAGAACAGAAATAGTTGTGCGGCAATTGATTCAATTGTTATAGATTCCTTAGACTGAGCATTTGTCTTCGACTTATCCACCGTCCAAACATTGTCATCTTCATTGATGGCACCGGAATTCCGCAACTGCAATAACATCTGTAGCATATCCTTGCGTGTTATGTTGTTCTTCTCCCTGAAATCGATAGTTTGGCGTACCAAACTCAACATTGACTCTGGTCCCACCTCACGCCAACCTATTTGCACGAAAATATTTTCCAAGCTGGGATATAAAAACTGACAAGTCCCACGTAGTACACTGCCAAATGTAGGCTCATTTAGTTTACTGCTAATCCTTTGAAAATCATTTTTGGGATCCTTGAAGCTATTCACTTCCAAACCAAAGATAACTGAAGCAATTATATCGATTGCATATGTTGAAAATAGTTTCTTGACTTCAACTTGAAGAATTCCCTCATCGGGAGTAGTTGTATTTAAATGATTTAGCATTTTATTTGAAATATCTTCAATTGTTCCGAACATACCCTTCAATTTACCAGAGGTAAATGAAGGCGCTAATTTAGTACGCAAACTTTTCCATTTTTGACCTTTCAGTTGAAAAATTCCACCCGACATGGGACTCTTTTCCTCATCGACATAAATACCGCGATCGTGAAAGCTATTGAATTCCTTTGTGAGTATATCGCGTGATAATTGTGCATCACGTACCAGTAATGCCGGTCGAAAAAGTAAATAAATTCCGAGAACTTTCTCATGTGAAGTTTTGTAGACATCGTATATAGCCATGCCCAATGAACGTTCGCGGCGACGAACTGCATCTAAGACACCGAAAGGTATTTTAGCTTCCACATAGGGGAAGCCTTTGCGTTGCCAATAACTAAATCTCCATTTGATGAAAACGACTAGCAGCGTACAGACTGTGATTAGCAGTAGCAGAAACATTTTTAAGACTCAAATTTATAATTAAAAATATTTTACACTTGTTGATGTTTTGAAATTCTCTTTTCAACTAAAATAAACTAGTCTCATATAGCTGATTTTATAACTTTTGCGTTATCACTATTATCACAAAATAATCACTGTAATATAATTTACTTATCAATATTTTTGTTCAAGTACGAGAGTAGACAAAAAAGAAAAGTTCTTGTGAGTGCAAATAATATTGACAACAGCGACTGGAATATTTTTAAAATCGCAAAGTCATCACAAAACAATGTAGTAGTATGCTAGTAATATTGGTCTAGCTTTAAAATAAAATAAAATAAAATAAGCGATAAGAGAAGAAAAATCAATTATTAGATTAAAGCCAATTTTATCTCTCCTATTGTCCGCTATTATTAATTTTTATCATTTGAGCCACTTGTGGTGTTTTAAATATGTGTAGATTGGCAAGGCATAGAGTGCGTTTCATATTTATAAAGCCATTTGAAATCTCCAAAGCAGGGAGCTGGTGTAAAGTGCTCTGGGGCTTTGTACATAAAAATGTCACCAACGTTGTGGTTAGTGATGTATATTTTACTCGCTAACTCGACTAAAAAAATAATCGAATCAACTTGAGTCACATTTTGCTTTAACTCGAGTTGGCGGCGTCGAGTTTTTACCTACTTTGAAGCGAATGCGAGTAGATGAAAATAACAATAGAATAAGTTCTAATTGTGCCATCTCATCCTCTAGCTCTCTCCCAAGTTATGAAAAATTTCATAAACAGCTTCCCTAATTGCAGAATTGTTGCTGTCATCGCCATTAAGCATAGTGGGAAGTAGCTTGGGTTCATACCCAAGGCTTAACGAAGGGTGGTCTTCATAGAAAATTAGAGGCGTAGATTCAAAGGACGCTCGATGCGAAAGAAATTGCAGTATGCGGGTTTCTTGACATAGAAGGAGCTTTTGACAACATCTCACACGATGCTGTCAAGAACTATCTAAGTCGCAGACGATTAGATAAAACAAAATCCAGATGAATGTCAGAAATGCTCTCTCCTCGAACAGCTGAGATGACAACACAACCAGAGCATGCCTACAAGGAGGAGTTTTATCACCTCTAATGTAGAGCCTGGTAGTAGACGAACTTTTAACAAAACTCTTAGAAGTAGGCATCGACTGCCAAGGACATTGTTGTCATAACCCGAAGTAAATTTGAAAAAACTCTCTGTGACATACAAAGATAATAAGGAATCACTAGGTGATGGTGCAGGTTAGAAGATTTAAATATTAAACCTGCAACTGCGAAGACCTCAATAGTTCCATTTACTAGAAGGAGGTCACTCCCGTGTTGGAAAGCAATTTCACTAGTCGGCACACAAGCAAGATGTAAAATATCTGGGCTGTTTTTTTTTTTGTTGAAACAGCAAAAGAAGTATTCAAGAATACAGCACTTAGAAAAGTTTTACGTCCATTGTACTATATCCTGTGTTCCCTTTTGCTATTCTTTAAATCTACCAGATTTATTAATAAATCTTAGTAGATCCTGCTCTGGTGTTCGTCTCCCAACACTCCAGTACCAAATATGCTTACTCTGATCTGGCAGAAAGCTGGGCAGACACTAAGAAAGTGGTCCGCCGTCTCTTCACATTCTTCCTCCAAACCACAGGAAGCACAGAAGGCACTAGCTCCCAGGCCAATCCATGCAAATGTTTGACCCAAGAGAAATGACCTGTATATAATCCCACCAGCCTACAGCTTTTTCTCTTAAGTGATAACAGAAAGTCTGTTAGACGCTTCGAGATAACAGGTTATATGGTCTTTGTCTGTCTGAAGCCCCTCAGTTCCTCCCATTTACGATTGTGGGTCAAGTCGACCCACTTATTAATGGTGGTCTTGATGGCTGTAGACGACAAAAAGAGTACAGGCTCTGGGCCCAGGAAACCAGTTTCCGAACCCTTTCTGTCCAGAAAGTCAGCAGATTCATTCCCTGAAATTTTTGAGTGTCCAGGAACCCATATCAACCGCATGCTATTGCGTTTTCCAACACAATCAAGCCGGGATTTACAATGCATAAGCAGTTTAAACGTGGTTATAGGATTTAGCAAGGATTTAAGCGCAGCCTGACTGTCACTAAATACACAGAGATTTAAGCAATTAACGTATGTGTGTAATTTAGCTTAGACAGGAAGTACAAAAAATGAGATATTGCTATCATGTCCGACAGTCAAGCAATCATTCGAGCATTTTGCTCTTTTGTGGTCACCTCCAAATTAGTGTGGGACTGTTTGAGCAAGCTCAATAAACTGGGCAAAGACAATAAAGTCGCTCTATGACGGGCCCCTAGACACGTAGGATAAGAGGGTAATGAAAAAGCAGACAAGCTTGCTTAAAAAGGCAGAAAGGCAGTGACCGCATTCATGAGGGCACAGCGTAATCAGGGTGCTCAGGCAGAAAGAGATAAACAAGATGCAAGAACTCTTTAATTAATTCAATCAATTAAGGCAATCCAAAGCGCTTCTAGGCAACTATAATTATAGTGATTTATGATTCCGCTTCCTTATTACACTGTATTGGTCTTAACCAAACTAGTTTGCTTATATAAGCTGATATTCTGACTGGGCACTGTGGGCTCAGAGAACCCCTCTGTAAAATAGGTATTGAGGGAAACTCGATGTACGTTCTGCAATGAGGAAGAGGAATCATCGGAATATATATAAGCTCATTGTGGAGCATTGATCCACAAAGGAATGGAAGGTCTGTGCATGTACCAAGTGCCCAGCACTGAACTAGCATCTATTGATCCGGCCGATGTAGTCAAATTCTTGAGGGAGGCTGGACTCTAGGCTCACACTAGATAGAGAAAAGGGACGTGCAATGTTTAGATCTTACAGGTTGCGGTACAATCAACATTAGCCTCTCTGACTATACAATATAATACTTCATAATACCTTGGATATCTGTCACCAGATTTCCGTTTTCGTCCTTGTAGGAAGAGGCACTAAATCGAAATCGAATCTGCCTCCCGTTTCTTGGGCCTGAATAGACGTTTATCCTCAGGAGTGCGTACATCTAGTACACTGGAAGCGATCAATTTGGTTTTGTGTTTTTTGATTAGGGGACAGTCAAGAGACCTTATGAATATCGAGATGTTGGAATCTGAGAATCGTGGGACCAAAGAGACTCTTCTTGCCCACATTGGCATTAAAGTCGCCTAATACGATTTCAATGTCGTTGCGGGTGAAATACTCATAGGTTTTAACTAAATTTCCATTTGATGAAAAAGAATAACAGCATACATGCTGTGATTAGCCGCAGAAGAAACATTTTTAAAACTCAAATTTAAAATTACAAAAATTATATATTTATTAGCACTTGTTGGCTTCTTATCTTTTCAACTAAAATAAACTAGTCTCGTGTAGCTGATTTTATAATGTTTGCGTTATCGACATCGTCACAAAATAATCACACTAATTCAATTTACTTACTTATCAATATTTTTGTATACAAAAACAGACAAGAATGTTCATGCAAGTTTAAGGTTTCAGCAAATAATTATGTTCACAATAACAACTAGAATTGGTATTTTAATGCCGCAGAGTCGGCACAATTAAGAGTCGGCTGATAATATTGGTTTACTTTTTAAAATAAACTTAAGTGATAAGAGTGGGGAAATCCAATTATTAGATTAGAGATAGATTATTATATTGTTGTATGGTATCTAATTTCAGATTGATGATGATTATCAGGGAGCGGACTATGAGGAGTTCTCCTTTTTCTCTGTTAAATCCTACAGAATAATAATGACTGATAAAATATGTAAATATGCAAGCCCCAATGACCCAAAATAAATATTTTTTTTTTGCGTTTTCCACTATTTTTAAAAAATTTTGGTTTTTTCACCGGTTAGTGCCTTTTTCGAATTTTCGGTAATTTTTTTCTAAGTAATAAATGCCTTTTTGAGTTCTTCTACGTTTTTTTATGGTGATCTTGCCAAAATGATTTTGAAAAATTCCAAAAAAATTTTGATAAATATATAAAGAGAGAGTTTCCGATGAGGCCACAGTAAGAAAACAAGTTGGTGAAAACCCCTATTTTCGTTTCTCCTGATGAAACAATCAATCAAACAAACCATTGGTTAAAAACGGAAGTGAGAATATTTTGGCTTGTTTTTAAGTCTGAAACTCTGGTGTTTCTATGATGATAGACCTTCCTTTTAAGGTAAACCCAACAATTTTCTATCAGTTTAAGATCTGGAGAATTGCCAAATCACGGAAACACTTATAAATTTAATAAATTTAAACAGTTCATACTGGCACTGATGGTGTATTCTTTTTTCAGTAGAATATGATACCAAAACATTTTCTAGAACACTAATGTATTGTTCAGGGCGCATAGTATCCTCGACGAATTGTATAGGGGCAGGTCCCTAATTGCAAATGCAGCTCCAAACCATTCCCCTACCCTTCTACGTACATAACTTGCGGCCTCAGCCACGGCCTTCAGACGGAATTCGTCGCTAAAGACGATCTACGAAAAAAATTAGAAAGCTGAAATTTAATGTTGTTCAATTTTTCAAATATAAAAATCAAAAAATAACATTTGAAAGAAACTGAACTTGTTCCAATAATTTATATCATAATTCTTTTGTAGGGTCAAAAAAGCGCCGTCGCCGCATCAAATCCGTTAATTTTCATTAAAACACCTACGGAATGTATGATGCGATATATTAACACCAGAATCTCTATCATCTTCCAAAATACTCTATTATGTTACAGCTCGAACTTCCAATGCTTTTCTCAGAATTAAACAATCTGCTCTTTCGGTGTTCTTCCGTTTGCCCTTGCAATTTTTGCCGATTATTGTGGGAAGTTGTCATCTCATCGAACTTTTCAGTCACCGATGTTATTGAAATTCCAACGATTTAGACTATTTTAGATTAGCTGAAGCTTCCCTCTTTCAGAAAAGTTACAACTTGCTTTTTCTTCTCCACCTGTATGCCATTTTTTCTACCCATTTCCAATGGGAAACTTAAATACAACAACGAACTTGTTGTGTAGCTAACACACTTAAATAAAATGTATTGTTTTTATTTACTTAAGTTTGTCAAAATCTTCAGCAAGCTTCATAAATTATAAATTTTCGCCACTTTTTGCAATTATTTTTTGAGAAAAATCGCTATACACGTGCTAAGACCTTAAGAACGAATAATTGTTGGTTTTGAACCATTACTTAAAAAGTAGGCGACCTAAAATAATTTTGAAATCGTTTTCTAATTAACTAATATATTAGCAAAGGCTTCTGCGTTTTTTTCTTTAAATGGAAAACTTGTTCTTAAAATGGCATATTATAAAAATATCCCATCGTTCGTAATTCGTTGGATAGATACTGTACATGATTGTCGATGTTTGTATACACATCGCTTGAAGTCAGTGCGACGAATTAATTTTAGTAGTGAGGAAGTGTTTTATTTTGCAAACTTTCATTGTGTAAAAAGTGTGAAAAAATAAAACGTTTTAAAAGTGTGAATGAAATAATTGATTTAATAATTAAATTTGTATTATTGAAGTAAATTTTGTATTAGAAAAATATTGAAGTGAAACTTCTTTTCTCTTGTTTGCAATGCGACATAATTTTGTCGAGCAATGTGCATGAGGGGCTAAATATCAATATTCCGCAACTGAATTCACGAGCAAACTAAATAATAAACGATTCATAAATATTTTTAATTCTATATAACATATGTATTAATTACACACACACACGCCTATGGCAGAAAGAACAATGTGTAGCGTCGCCATCTTAAAGTTTATGACAGTTATACATTTCACATACAGATGGCGCAAATGTCCAAGGAATTACATGAAGATGTCGCACACAAAAAGAGTTCGTCTACTACATTTGACATCCACATTACCGGTACAGAGTTGCAATATTTGTTCTAGCATAAATCCCAAAAAAAAAAGAAATTAAAAAACATAAGCCAATGAAGTAAAAGATTTAGCGATTGAAAAATTTCATTTGCTTGTGTTTCGTTTAGTTCACAAGAAGTTTCACTTCTGCCTTGTGTTCGTTAATACACAATTTAGTTTTTAGTTTTTTTTTTTTTTGTAGTTTCTTTTGTGTAAAAGTTAAAAGGTATTCGGTTACTGTGATAAAATGAAGGTTGGGTAATGTGATATATAGTATATCTGTCATTCCAGGTTGAACGTACCAAAAATGGAAAATTCCAGCCTGACCATTTTAGATTTGCCTCATATTTTTACATTGTTTTATTTGAGACCAAAATCGCGGAAAACGGCAATATAGATTTATAAAATAGGTATAAAACAGGTATAAATTGAAATTAATTTTGTTAATTTTTTAAATGAATTAATTCAAATTTTATGACCCCAAGTGCCGATGAAGATGACACAGACAAATTGGAGATGTTGACGCGATTGAAAAATAAATTTTTCGAAGTAATGGATAAAGATTCTAAATTGAAAATTCTCCCCATACTCTCAATCTGATGATCAGCGAGTAAAATCCAAAGCGAATTCAATACATAAATTCGCTTATCGAAACTTACTAAAAAGTTCGTAGAGGAAAACTATTGCCGCTGCACGTGTTAGATAATGGTAGCAAAACTCTAGTTAAAGTATACCGAGCGTGTACCGATAAACGAGATTACATATCTCGTACATATCTTGATGAAAATGGTAACAAAATTTCAAAACAACTCCGCTTATTATTATTCATGGACCTATCAGTGCGTGTTTTAAAAAAAAAAAAAAAAATTGTTACCCACAAAATTGTTTTTCCAATATTCGCATCTCTAAGGCCAAAACAAAGTGTTTCGGCTTTGGTAGAGGTCAAAATGTGAAGTTGAATTATGAGCTAAAAAAGAAAACTTTCAGCAAGACTGAATCATATCATGACCTGATCAAAAATGTGTTGTGTGCACCTTCCACTTAAATTTATGCCCTGAATATCCTGGTAAAACGGCAGTAGAGAAATATCTCACGGGAATCTGTGTAAGCAATGAGCTGGAAAGTATATCATGCAGGCAATGGATGATTATTGAAGGTAAGCAACATTGCATAAATATTATTTCCCATACCATAAATATTCTTATTTATTTATTTATACCTACATACTTTTATTTTTTTATATTTCTAATTTGCGAATTATGTATATAGGCAGATTTTCTTTGGAAAAACTTGAAAAATCTGTGGATGATTTTATTTCTGAATTCAGCCAACAACTGATAGATTTGGTTTTACATGACTACATTGCCAAAAGACAGGCAGAGTAGCTCGCTTTTGAGAAAGATCAGTTTCAAACAAATGAATCTGTCATTATCGCAGATTTTTCCGAAAACTATTAATTTGAATGGTTTCACCAAGATCTAAAATCAATGGAATTTCGGTATCAAGGTGTATGGGATGAGGAAATGCTAGCCGATTATTGTTGGATGACCATTAGAGACACCAATCCCAAAACACACAACAGACAAAATGTGAATTGTACTGAATTCTTTGTTTAATTCCACAGTCCAACAGTATTTTTGCAACAGAAATCTTGAAAGGGCATGTTGGATAGACCATTTTTGTAAAATGAACTTATAGTAAAGCACGTTTCATTTTTTTTAACAGTGGGTTAAAGTTTTAATTTTTGGTTGAAGGGAGTGCAAGGTGCAAAAAGTGATTTAAATTGAAGACTGAAAAAATATTATCGGAAAAGTTGTATTGTAGAATTTTACGAGGATCATTTTTGTAGAACATTTTAACCCTTTAGCTCCTTTTTTATGGGTCAATTCGACACCGTTTTTGATGAAAACCTAAAAAGTCCTTTCAAACAGACATTGTTGATTTGGAAATGGGTATTGCAATTTTTTTAATTTTGCTGTATAGTGTAATTGCCGAGAGTCTAAAACGCAAAAAAACTTTTTTACATTTGGTGAGATTCAAGGAAAAATTTGGTTTTGACACATTTTGCCACATCCCATGGTAAAGGGCCATGCGATGGCATTGGTAGTGTATTCTAGCGAAAGGCTAGCTTACAAAGACCATATCAAAACCAGATCATCGATGCTATATCATTGAACGATTAGACGAGTTATTATTTCAAGATAATATTTAGTATGCCCACCTTGGGCATTAATAACCGCTTGGAAACATCTCTACATTGATAAAATTAGTTTCTCAAAATCGTATACATAAGATATTTTATACTATTCTTCCTTGAAGTATTGAATTTTGTTTTCGGTACCATTTTTGCCACTTTGAGGTCGGGCATCAATAGCGGTGTTTCAATGGCTTTATTGCCGTTCTAGAGCACCTAAGCTCTAAATAAATACGTCTTAAGTTCAGAGTCATTATTCTGATATAATTTATATTTGTACTTTGTACAGTTGTTCTGGTCAAAAAAGCCGAATTGATGAACACTGGCGCTTAAGTTTGGTCTGAAAATATAAATATACAGTTCTTTATCCATATTTTCTTCGAATATCCTCAAATCTCCAACACCTGTCCTAGAAATGCAGCCCCACACATTCACTGATAATTTCCCAAATTTGGCTGTTGGAATCATATTTCTTTTATCTAGAGCTGAAAGTGATTTTCGCCACAATCTTTAGGCCCCGTACCGTGTTCTTTTCTGAGAAAGAGGCAGCCTTTTCAGAGCGTATTTTGTTCTTTTCTAAAAAATGTTGCTTCCTGAGCGCAGGCACTCAATTAAATGACGGGGTGAGAATGTTACCTCGCAAATTAGATGATACTGACAGAGCAGCATTTTTATGTTCTTTTCTTGCACTTAAAAGGCAACATTTTGGCAGGCAAAATAAAAAAATTGTTGCCATCGCACGAGGCAAAAAAATGCAACATTTTATATCCAAAGCTATTACCATTGTTGTGATGCGGAGGTTTCACAAATTTTTCGAATTATCTTTCTTCCTTCTCTATCTGATAATTATCTGGGCGTCCAGAAGATACTTTCAAACCAATTCGCCCTTTTATTTTAGCTTGGTTGATTTTCTTATACTCCATACTTAATTTTATTGAAAACATTTCGGATTTGTATGAAAAATGAGAGATTTTATGACAAATGAGAGTATGCGACACCAAATAACTAGTGTACGACCGAATATTCGGTTTCGGCCAAAAATACGTTTCGGCTAAGTTTCGGTTTCGGCAAAAATATGATCGAAACCGAAACTTTTTAAATTCTACTGTAAAATACATTTCAGTGCGCAAGAGACTGTGAAATTATTTGTTAATAAATTATTTTTACTAAAATATTTTGTATGCTCCTGCACTGTTTCATTTCCAATTTCTTTAATGCAATATCTATCAAGTAACAAATGTCAACTCATAAGCGCCTGGTTATATTGGTGTTCAGTGTTCAACGAACACAAAACATTTTATCCCGTGCTCGGTCAAGGTGATTACATTCAGCTCGTTGCAGAGCTGTTTTTTGTCAAAATATACTCGTTTGTTTAATACTGTTTCATATGTAATGAAACTGTTTTGTAAAATAACTCATTGCCACTCTGAATACTCGGTGTGCTCGGTGTACAATACACCGAGCATATCGTGTTCGGTGTGAGAGTGAGTACAGACTCTCTCTTTGTGTTCGGTGCAACAACAATTTCATAGTGTTCGCCGAGCATACTCGCACTGTAACCACAGCCTAACAGCAAGCGAAATAATTGAAAGTACGCTTGTTTTGAGAGTCGGTAAGCATCAGCAATGCCAACTTGCGAGGAATTCCCCGATTTGCGGGGAATTTTACTTAGTGCGGGGAATCGGGGAATGAGCTGTTTTTGCGGGGAATTTGAAGTCGTTCAGTTTTTAGTAATTAAAGTCTGTAGAATATTTTTTGTCAAATTTTATGTAATGTAAAACGTTTAACTTATGAAATATTTTATATTTTGGGTCTTAAAATCTTCATATTTTCTTAATCAGGTCCTGCAATTTATTGGTTTGGAGAAATCGATTTTTAAAAAAGTGTGCTATTGAAAAGTATTTTGTAAAAATTTCAGAGAACACAAAGTTCCTTCGTAGATATAGACGATTATAGCGGCAAGTGTCAGTCAAGCCAAAATAGTCGCGCGGCTATTTGACTTCTCTTTCGGCCGTTCAGAAAGTCTTAGCTATGTCTTCGTCCAGCACCTCCTGATTAACTCTTAATCATTGCTGACTAATCTGTAAACTTACAAATTACGGTCAGCCATCATAACGAAAATGAAGTATATTTTATATGTTAAAAACCGATGAATCCGTTTTTCTCAAAACATAGTTTTTGCCATTTTTCATTTGAGACAAAAGAAATCCCATGTGTTCAACTTTGAGAACTTTGATGTTCATAAGTGGGCTGAAGCTTATATGTAAAGAATTCCGGAGTCAGAAAATACATTTCTATTAATCTACTAGTCCCATAACAATTTGTTAAGTTTAGGACCGAGAAAGTTCAGAGTTGCTTTAAAATAACACTCACTGAGGTCAATTTCGTTTTTGTAAAATATTTATAGGGAAAGTGCGTCTAGCGCTGTTATAATATGAAATTATACCAATGCGGGGAATTCGATTGAAAATCAGGGAATTTCTCGAGAGTTATCGGGGAGAGAGAAAAAATGAGTTGGCATATCTGTTGAGCATAGCGAATTATTTTGCACTATCAGTTATAATAAATATAGTTTTTTTTAGATAAAATGCCAAACAACTGCATATGGAACTATTTTTCTAGAAAAGAGAGCACAGCGATGTGCAAAGGAGTTATCTCTTGGGCACAAACTCCCAAAACATTAAACTGTTACAGGCATTAAAAAGCATTTGGAAAAGTTTCATAGTAAAGAGTGGGAGGCGTAAATGAAGTCACAAGATCAAGTCGAATATGCAAAGCAACAAAAATTGGAAACGGCGCAAAGTTCGAAAGTGCAAACAACATTATACGAAATATTGGAGAGAAAGAATGCTACGCTTTTGCAAAATTTTGAATCTCATATTAGTTGATATGCTTCTTTTAGTGCCTTTAATATGTATTTGCTTTATCGGGATCCCGAAAAATCCAGAATTCGGATTTTTGGATCCTGAGATTTCGAAAAATGCTCCTGGACTCCTAGCCTTACATCTGACTTTTAACCATTATCTCAGTTGCAAAACTTCCAAAAGAAGTTGCACTTCAATCGTGTGAACTAAGTTGAGCATATGAGTTTTCAACTTTAACCCTTAAACGCCCAATACGTGCGATTTCAATTAAAAACACACCCAAAGGTAGTATTTGTGATTCCGAACAACGTTTGTTCTACGTGTTTTCAAATAAATTAGTTTAAGGTGCAGTTATTTTAATTTACATGGTTGACCTCTGTAGTAACCTTTGGCGATTATCTGGAGAATAAATTAAAATACATTCGCAATGTTTCTTTTAAATGGCGAACGTAAAATGGCGGCACAGGCAGCCGCGGAAGTGGTTGGTCACTGCAGTGACCAGTGGGTATTTAAGGGTTAAATCTCACATTGGTGAATTGGTAATTTAGTATTCTTGACAAAAACCATAATTTGAGTTTGTATTGACGGGTGACTACTTTTCCACATTATTATGGAACTTTTCTGTTTTTCGCTCCGGTCTACTGTTGAGTATATTTTTTTAATTCAGGTACTCAAAAACAGAAGAGGTTTTTCTGGAACACTGAACTTTCTCGTTTTTGGGTGGCAAATAAATTTAGAAATTCGGTCAGGATCCTTGATTTTTTTGTTTTTATTTTTTTTATATTTTTACAATCTTAACTAGAACAATAAACATAAATTTTTGTACACAAAATCAACTGAAATTTCATCCTTAAACATGTTTTTCTTATTACTAGTTCACTTTCTTTTTTCGAGAGAGACCTACATGTATGCCCCCCTTAGCCACAATGACAACGCCAAAATTGTCAATTTCAAGTTCACGACGTTCCTTCTTTAATTCAATATTGAAATTGATGAGAACTTGGGCTAAAGCAACTTTAGCATTGACTTTGCCTAAACGTTGTGCTATACAATGTCGTGGACCCTCACCGAATGGCATGTATGCAGCCGAGTCGTAATTCATGTTCTCCGCCAGAAAACGTTCAGGATCATAACAAGTTGGATTGGGAAAATATTCGGGATCATTTTGGATGCCGTAAAGTGAAATAACAATGGGCGTACCCTTCTCGATGACTTGTTTCGTATCGGGAATAGGATAATCATGTGTACATTCGCGATTCAGAATTGGCAAACCAGGATATTTACGAAAAGTTTCCATTAGGCATAAATCCAAATATTTCATATCTTGTACAGCCTCATAACACAGCTTTCCATGCTTTTCTATCGCTTGTTCTACATCAATTTGAGCTTTTTTCAATGCCTCGGGATATTGTGAGAGTTCATATAATGTAAATGCTGCCGTCGAAGCAGTAGTTTCATACCCGGCCACATAAAATAAAAGGAGTTGTGCGGCAATCGATTCAATTGTTATAGATTCCTTAGACTGAGCATTTGTCTTCGACTTATCCACCGTCCAAACATTGTCATCTTCATTGATGGCACCAGAATTCCGCAACTGCAATAACATCTGTAGCATATCCTTGCGTGTTATGTTGTTCTTCTCCCTGAACTCGATAGTTTGGCGTACCAGATTCAACATTGACTCTGGACCCACCTCACTCCAACCCATCAGCACGAAAATCTTCTCCAAATTGGGATATAAAAATTGACAAGTTCCACGTATTACGCTACCAAATGTAGGCTCATTAAGTTTACTGCTTATTTTGTGAAAATCATTGTTTGGATCCTTGAAGCTATTCACTTCCAAACCAAAGATAACTGAAGCAATTATATCGATTGCATATGTTGAAAATAGTTTCTTGACTTCAACTTGAAGAATTCCCTCATCGGGAGTAATTGTATTTAAATGATTTAGCATTTTATTTGAAATATCCTCAATTGTTCCGAACATACCCTTCAATTTACCGGAGGTAAATGAAGGCGCTAATTTCGTACGCAAACTTTTCCATTTTTGACCTTTCAGTTGAAAAATTCCACCCGACATGGGACTCTTTTCCTCATCGACATAAATACCGCGATCGTGAAAGCTATTGAATTCCTTAGTGAGTATATCGCGTGATAATTGTGCATCACGTACCAGTAATGCCGGTCGAAAGAATAAATAAATTCCGAGAACTTTCTCATGTGAAGTTTTGTAGACATCGTATATAGCCATGCCAAATGAACGTTCGCGACGACGAACTGCATCTAAGACACCGTAAGGTATTTTAGCTTCCACATAGGGGAAGCCTTTGCGTTGCCAATAACTAAATCTCCATTTGATGAAAACGACTAGCAGCGTACAGACTGTGATTAGCAGTAGAAGAAACATTTTTAAAACTCAAATTTAAAATTACAAAATTATTTTTTTTTGATTATTACTTCTTGACTTTTTCAAGTTCTCTTTTCAACTACATTAAACTAGTCTCGTGTAGCTGATTTTATAATGTTTGCGTTATCACCGTTATCAAAAATAATCACTAATTCTATTTCTCAATATTTTTGTTCAAATACGAGAGCAGACAAGAAAGTTCATGCGAGTTTAAAGTTTTTGTAACACCCAGTGGACCAAGCAACAAATGCTGAGCGAAAGCTCGCCTTATCTATCGCAAACGGGCTCAGAAACGAGCGTCGCATGAACATTCGCAAACGATAATTATGGGAACTTAAATATGACAAAAAAATAATAGGCAAGAGAGATGACAAACGGTTTCTTTGGCACACAACACAACAACAAAAAAACGAAAGTCGCAGGATTCGATAAGTTTTCACTTGGTGGTTTTGCCATTGCCTACCAAGATTTGTACTTCTACACAGTGCTGCCGTCAAAAAACGGCTAAATGCCTGAGAAAGTGGTTAAAAAAATTGTTGAACTAAAGAATTCAAAATAATCCATTTTTTTTCGAAAATTTTATTTCAAAAATAGGTATATAATTCAGATTTCTTTAAAAATGAACAAAAATGAAATAAGATGAGATGAATATCCGTTAGAAAAAAAGCAAACTCATTCTCAAAAAGATCATTATTGTTATCGCTTTAATCCATATCTAAATAAAAGTGTATTTAAATCTATGTGCGTACTTGATATTCCATTTAAAATTGCATTTACAATCTCCGTCTGCATCCGATTTCTAATATTTGTCTTTACAGAGTTTGACCACGGCAGGAATGAAGATTTATAGCAAATTTAACCAACTTCATAAAGGGATTATTTAAAAAAGTTCGCAAAAGGCTCGCTAATGATATCTGTTACTAGTGTCGTAAACGAAACTTTTGCTGCCACAAACTGAGCGGCATATGATTCATTTTCGTATCGTTTTCGGATCCGGTCACGATAGTTTTGTCTCAAAAGTTTCTCAAAACTCTCGTAAACGAAGATTTTGTTCACTGGGAAATTACGCACACAACAGCAACTGGAATATTTTTAAAA